>OY992891.1:65238284-65250153 GCA_963921405.1 Cepaea hortensis | reverse complement strand
GTGGAAGGTAGTACGGAGGGAGGAGGAATGGGCAGGAGGAGGGGAGAGGGAAGACGCGGAGAAGGAGGAGGGAGGACGCGAGGGGAGGATGAACCGGCGGGGCGAGAAACGTAGAGGCGAGGCAGGAGGCCTACGAGAGGACCGGAGGAGAGGGCCCCGGAGGGAGGAGGAGAGGAAGAAGAGAGGAGGAGGGAGTCGCCTTCCGATTCAATACTCGTCTAGGTTCTTTCATTTCCTTCCTTCCATTGATTGTTCTTCCCTTCTACATGACTGTAGATAACTTCCTTACACATAAAAAGATGAATTGTTATTGATATTGCCGTGGCATGGAGGAATATCAGCAGCAGAGTTGATCCAGAAACAAAGACCGAGATCTATGGAGAGCCATGAATGCCTACGACAGCCGGCACGGCACTTGATGATGATGATGATTGCCGTGTGACGATTCTGTGTAGTCACGTCATTTTCTTCGCTTTTCCTAGCGTTGTGGTTCGGGGATTCTTTCATCATCATCATCATCATCATATATTTACGTACGTATTTAGGGAGGGGGAGGAGGGAGGAGGAGGAAGAAGAAACAAAGCTATGACAGTTGGCAGCGCTGGAATGAGAGGAAGACGTGTAGAAAATTTCATCTCAATCGGATGGACCGTTCGCGAGCGCATAAAGGACACACACCCACATACGGTCTCTTTTATATATAAGATTAAAGGAGGTTACATGAGGAAAACTGCTGCATATAAGCCCTTGCCAGATTCGGGAAGTTGTATAAGACGATTAATCATCCCATGGCACCTTATCAGTTATGGAGTTTAAACATTGAACAGCCCAAGTAAAGGCAGAACAGGAGGAAGAATATTTCCTGCAATTTATCTGTGTCCACTGAGGTAAAGAAAAAGTTCTTTAGAACTATAGTGAGTCAATCCCTATGTACGGAACCGAATCATGGACAATTAGCAGACATCTGAGGAATTATGTGCAAGCTGAGGAGATCTGGTTTTATAGGAGAACAAAGTGAACGGATAGAAAGAGTAATGAAGATATCTTGAAAGAAGTTAACTCACAAAGAGAACTGGTTACTCGCTTCAGAAAAATACAATCAACATTCGTTGAGCATGTCACGAGAAGAAGAAAGTTGCAGTATGTCGTCACAACGGGAAAGTTGGCGGGGTGGGGAGGCACGGGAAAACAAACAGATATAATACGCGACCCTCCGATATCGTGGCTTGGAGGAAAGTCTGTATCAGAAATGATTGGCAGCACAAGAGACAAAAGGTTGTTGACAGACGTGATCACCAACGTTACATAGATTATAAGATGAGAGAAGAAAATTAGGGGCTTCTGAGCTCAAATGTTACATAAAAATAATTCTTAGAATATCGTAGAGCAATAAGAAAAACAACACAGATGTTCTACAAGACCTGAACATCGAAAAAATCGGACTGATAAACAGTATCCGATTACGCCGTGGATACTAAAATACTTTGGCCATACTAAACGTTACAGTGGCATGGAAAAAACAAAACAAACAACAAACAGTGATGGAGGGCATGGCCCGCGAGGAAGAGCCAGGGACAGACCAGTACGAAGATAGACATAGGGCACTGCGGACACTGTTGTTATGAGAGTGGACGATGCGGGGGACATGGCCAGAGTGCGTGACCTGTGTTCGATGTCGTCTTGTTTAGCCAGCGAGAGAGAGAGAGAGAGAGAGAGAGAGAGAGAGAGAGAGAGAGAGAGAGAGAGAGAGAGAGAGAAGCAGACGAAGGGATGGTGAGAGAAGGCGGTTCCACATACAGCTTACGTATGTTGTAATTGTATCGGACTCACAAAGTATGATGAGAAAAGTGAATACGGGCATGCTTCGGGCAGAGTGACTGGCTTCCATTCAACAATCAAACATAGAAAGCATATGTTGAATTCTCTCTCTCTCTCTCTCTCTCTCTCTCTCTCTCTCTCTCTCCCCCCCCCCCAACATTCTGGCGTGGTGGGAAACGAGCAGGAGGACAGATGGCTGAGTCTGCACCCATTTGCTGGGATATTGGTTCATGGTAAGGCAGATAAGGACGGGGCCCTTTGGAATCGCGTGCACAGGGCAGACGAAATGGTAGATCATCAGGCTTGGAGATAATTTGCTGCAGGGAGTGATCAGAGGATCTGCCGGACACTCAAAACTCATAGGAAAGCAGGACAGGCACTGCTTCTGATAACATTAGGATTGTGATGCTTTACTGGCTATTGCAGATGAGGACTGAGCATGAGTGGGAATGTCCTGAGCGCTGTGATGTAGGTTCTTGACTCTACTCAACTGACAAGAGATCGAGAGTCTCTTCGGCTCCCGGTGATGAGAGCGACGTTGTGTAAAGGACATGCTGCTTGATTCACATAAAAAGAAAGGAAATCGAGAAAGGCAATAGGAACACAGACAGAAGTCGGGGTGCCCCACCGGCTAGATGAAAGTATTATTCACTGGCGAGCAACCCCAAATAGTCAGAAACTGACTAGGGACAAAATCTATATGGCTGAACTATAGATTAGGCCCATGAATATCCAACGTACAGCTCTAAGTGGCTCGTTACAAAATTGAAATGAACTGTGCTGAATATTCGCCAAGGAATAGGAAAGAGAAGGTTAGCTAGGATAGACTTTTAAGTCTGAATTAAAGTTTAAGGACAACTATCCTAGTACAGATTTTCTCCATGACTGCTCCTTTCCTTGGTGTGTAAGTGAACCCCCACCAATGTACACACACAACACGAATGCACCATTGGAATTAAAATATAACGACAGAACTATGAGTTACAATACTACAACATTTATTTACTAATCATAGACATCTGATGGTTTTCAATATGGGGATGATGAAATCATATACATATTGTGATGAGAAACATTACGTAACTTTACTTGTTACTTTGATCTATCTGGAACTGTGGTCCAGATCCCCACTCTCCAGTAGACACACAAAAAGAAACAGCTTGCCGGTATTCTGACTCATGCCAGTCCTAGCTCTACCTAGTCTTCACTCGTTCTTGAGATCTGTAACATAGGTGCTCCTTGTGAGAGCTGTTCTGAAGTCAGACTTAATCTAAAGGGAACAGGTCTATCGTGAGTTTTTATACCTAGCCTAGCAGTAGACACTTATCTCCCAGGAATTCCATTCATAAATTCTTTTTATCTCCCCCTGACGTTAATTGCAATTATCTCCAAGTCTGTCCAGTCATAAAAATTCTTTCTGCATGCATACTAGCCTTCACACCTGTGGATCTGACCATTATTAGCCCCCTGAGTCTTATCAGTGATTTCACACCTTGCGCCTCTAGTCTCTACCAAATGGGGTCAGCCATCGCGGTTGGGCGATTTCCTAGCTATGCTTATCAGGTGTCATGTCAAGGGAACAATTAGGTTCTCATGGTCAACAGCCAGTTTACAACTCTGTTGGTAAACAAGGTTTGCTTGCGTCATGCCTGGTTGGTTTTAATTACTATTCAGTCCCCTGAGTCTGCCCTCCCGTCTGGCTGGATTGATAACCTATGGGGGTGACCGGTACTGGTGTCAAATTAACTTCCCAAATAGAAAGCCATTCTTGGTGGTTTGTTTACTTGCAGGTTTTGCAAGCTTACGTCAAGACAGTATAGCCTTGAATATAGAGAAAACAGTTTTGTTCGTCTGTTGATACTCTACATGGCCCATCAAAAGTGAACCGAAAATTGTTCTGGGAAGTAAAGGCTGCAAATTCGTGACACCGGTCCTTATCAGGACCAACTCAACGCAAAAAAGAAAATGCCAAGCATAGTGAACCCCATAAAACCCAACCGCATCCGACGAACACAGCGGGAAAAATATAGTCCTGTTTACGACTAACTCGAAAGAGTACACAAAGTAGAAATAAGATCAACACTAACAAAAACAACGGAACTCAATTATAACCAATGCTGAAAAAGCAAGTTGAACGAGGTCGAATTTTTGTTTTTGGTAAATACTGAACTGAACTGAACTGAAAGGAAACAGGAAATAATTGAGTAAATTGGCATCGTGGTATGGTCAAATATCAGCACATGATTTGGTACATCCTACTAGCGAGCGTGAGTTATGGAAAGATAAGAGTGCCTTTATGAAGCTCACAAGGCACTTCATGATAATGATGATTTGATGATAATGATGAATAACATTGTTTCGCTAATGGTTCTGCCAAACAATGGTTCTGACAATAGTGAGAAGTATGGTCACCACACCATGGACCCTCCACACAACATATATTACAGGAGCTGCATACAGTGAAGTATGGTAACCTCACAATATACCTTATTCTTACTTATTTTATTGATAATTTTTGTAGTTATTATATTATGAGAATATTTTCGCATATTTACCTCTACTTCAATTATTCTGTTTACATGTATTGAGACCTTAGTCAGGTATGTATATGTGTTTGGTTTTATTATGTGTCCTCAGGATTCAAAAGTAATATTTTTTGTTTCATTATAACCTGTTGTATCCTGGTGCACTTAAGACATGTCTACACCGTTATTTCAAGAACTAACTATGATGCCAGATAAGTCGCCATAACTCCCGTGTGTTGCCGGGGCCCATAAGGGAAGCAAAGAATAGGAACACTGTAGCCTACCATGCATGTCGTAAGAGGCGACTAAGGAGGCTATGGTTCCGCCGCCCTGCTACTGAGTGAGTGCGTGGTGCGACACTGTGAACTGTGAGTTTCGTGTGAAATGCTTTTGAATCTGCCCGAGGTTTTTTGGAATGTGACTGCATGTTCGGAGCGATGGCAGCTGGCTGTGTCCCAGAGTTGACCGGTTTTTGCCTTATGCAGAAATGCGTGGCTGCTGGGCTTCTGGTTGACTGCCACTGCCATCGGTGATGAACTGTATTTTCGTGGACTGTGTGGGTGAACATCTAGGAAACATCCAGATGGGAAAATGACTGCCGATTCCATCAGAGATAAACTGGATGTGTTGACATTCTGGCGGCGGCATTATGCACAGTGTATCTGTGCGGGCTGTTGTTTGTCGAGACTCCTGTCTTTTCCGCTTTTCACATAGGGCAGTGGGGAGCGTTTTATGTGATATTCGCTGGCGCAGGAACGGAGCATAATGGGGACAACCCGTTGCTGTGAAGTTGGAACCGCTACTAACTAACTAACTAAGTCGCCATAAATTTGATCAGGTCCTGGATCTACGAGGCGTCCCTCACCAGGGCCCAAGCTTATAGTGCCAATGTTTTCCTTAAGGTCATACTCATGATATTCCTCCATGCCACTGTCTCAATTCATCCGGCATTATTTCTATTCGTCTACCTCTGTCTCTCTTCCCTTTGGTTTTTCCAGTTGTCATGATATTCACCAATTTCTCTTTTCTCATCACATGACCAACGAAAGCCGTTTGTCTCTTTCTTATTGTTGTATACACTGTTCTAGTTTCATTAGTCTCTTTCAGACAATCGTCGTTAGTTACTCTGGCTGTCCAAGGAATTCACAACATTCGTCTCACGAATCACAACTCCGTTGCTTTCAATGTCTTTCTAATTTGTTCATTTACATTCCACGATTCACTGCCATACAGCAAAACAGGCTCAATATAGCATGCCTACACTCTCTTTCTTACATTCATTGATGGTGACTTATTGAATAACATACTGTTCATATGTTTTTAAAATTCAGCTTTTGCTTGCCCTATTCTGTTCTTAATCTCTGTTGTGCATCGTCCACCTGATGTTTTAATTGTTCCTAGGTATTTGAAATTATCCACGTGTTTAAGCATTTTCTCTTCTATTGACATTTCAAATGTTGGTGTCACCTTCTTCTTTGATCCTTACTGTTTTCTTGATATTCAAGTAGATCCCTTTCTTATACCCTCTCTTACTACAATATCCACAGTAGTTGTTACCGTTTTCTTGATATTCAAGGAGAGTCCTTTCTTTGCACTCATTGTTACTGCAATGTCCAACTGTAGTTGTTACTGTTTTCTTAATATTCAAGGAAAGTCCTTTTCCCCACTCTCTGTTACTACAATGTCCAAAAGTAGTTGTTAGTTATAATCGCGTTCAAGTAAAGCTCACTGTCTAGTTCTCGAGTTTTTAGTGATTCATTCATTCACAAATCTTGTTCGGCGTTATATTGAGCCCTCCCCCTTCCACACTCTCGTGATTCACCCCTGTTGTGTGAACCAAGTTTTTTGATGTGAACCGTGCATTTCTTCAAGCGCTTTCAGGTGTTTACCATTTGCTTACTGCAGTGGGCCAAGTATGGCTCATGATGATAATGATGATATATCCAAATCTCTTCTGCCAGCATACAATCCCAACTGTCGTCTCCCCGAATCTGGTTCTGTGTCTAGGAAGTAAGGATTACGTTAACAATTCTCTCCTTGTCAGTTTCTCGCCAGGACATTAGTCGATACTTCAAGTTGTTATGTCGCTAGCTGCGTTCATTCTGTATGTATTGTCTGAAGTGTGCCAATACTTGGATTCATTTGAGGTCTACATTTTGTTAGCAAATACTTGGTAAATCCTATGATAATCTACATGTGATGGGGAGGGGGTGGGAGTCGTTGACATTCGTAGCTCTGGTCTTGCTATAAATGAAATCTTAAAATTTTTATTTTCTTCTTAGAAAGGCGGCTCTGTGGCGAAGGGGTAATGAAAGCGATTCGTAATCCCACATACCATGGTCGAAACACGGCTGCAGGTGATTTGGCAGCAGACCGCCTTGCGTTAGTTTTCATACAATGGTATGAGTGCCGGTCGTTCAGAAAGCAATGGCAAACTACTGACCGTAAACTTGCCAAGAAATCACAGACAGTAATAAAAATGCTGTGGTTAACAGGGAAGTCCTGTAAAGGATATGCAACTAACATTTAGGCAGGGCTGTGTACTATCACCGAATCTGTTCAATTTGCACAGAGAAATAATAGGGAGATCCAACCAGACATGCCAGGATAATCAGATGGCTAGCATAGTGTAACCAACCTGCGTTAAACTGATGGCGTGGTTTTGGTCGCTGAAAATGAAACGCAGTTACAAGAAACTATAGATATAATTGCAAAGGACAATTTGAAAAACAGTAAAAACAGAAGTAATGATTATTAATAAGACACATTATATACCAAATGCAAGATCAAAGTAAATGAAGCCAAGTATTTTGGTACTTTAACTTTAATTATAGCAGATTAAAGATGTATTCATCAATTGCCCTGCCAGCTGGCGTAGGTGTTCATGCCTCTCCACAGATCGCGGTGTTTGGTGTTTTGAATCAACTCTGCTAATGATATTCCCCACGCCACTGTCCCAGTCCATCCAGCACAATTTCTCTTGGTCTGCCGCTCCGCAACCTCTCTTCCCTTTGATCTTTCCAGTTGTCACGATGTTCTCCAATGCCTCTCTTCTCATCACATGACCAAAGAAAGCTGTTTGTCTCTTTCTTATTGTTGTATATAATGTTTTAGTTTCATTAGCCTCTTTCAGACAGTTGTTAGTTACTCTGGTAGTTCAAGGAATTCGTAACATTCGTCTCATGAACCACATCTCCTTTGCTTCCAAGGTATTTCTAATTTGTTCATATACATTCCAAGATTCACTGCCATACAGTAAAACGACTATATATAGCATTTCAGCACTCTCCTTTGTATATTAAATGATGGTGACTTATTGATTAAGATACAAATCATTCTCTAAAAAGCAGCTTTTGCTTGCCCTATTCTGTTCTTATTCTGTGTTGTGCATCTTCCATCTGATTTTATAATTGCCACTGAGTATTTGAAATTATCCACGTGTTTAAATAAGTATTTTCTCTTCTATTCTCATTTAACATTTTTTAGTGACCTTTTTCTTTGATATAACCACTGCTAGCCGTTTTCTTAATATTCACGGAGTCCTTTCTTTGCACTCTCTTTTACTATACTTATACAATGTCCAAAAGTTGCAGATATTTTTGCATTTTTGTGCCATCAAAGCTGTGTCGTTAGAATAGTGTCATAATTGTTTGTATTATAACCTCCTGTTAGTATTACTTTTTACTCTTTGATCTCTCTCATTATTACTTCGCTATATATATATATATATATATATATATATATATATATATATATATATATATATATATAGAGAGAGAGAGAGAGAGAGAGAGAGAGAGAGAGAGATAGAGAGAGCCGGTGACAAAACATATCCCTGTAATACTTCTAGCTTTAATTTTCCATAATTGCTCTCTTTTTATCCTTTATTAAAGATTTATTAAGAACGCTAAATGTTGAATAGCGCGAGCAAAAGCAGCGTTTAACAAGAATAAGAATGTTCTCTGCAATTTCTTTTTGTCAATCGAAGTGATGAAAAAAGGTTTTAAGAGTCATACCAACTAATCCTGATGCGCGGTAGCGAAGCATCGGCAATTAGCAGACAAATTAGGAATTATGTGGAAGTTGCTTGGATGCTATTTTGTAGAAGAATGCGATAGCAAAAGAAGGGGAAGCTGTCAAAAAAAAACAAAAACAAATAGAGAGACAATATGAACATACTGTCAGTATACAGCTGAACAGAATCGACAACACAGGATAGAAACTGATAAAGACGCATTATGCGAACCTTCACCGCGGAGAAGGCACTGCATGATAGTGGGTGTGGGCTGTGTTATTCTGGTATCATCCCCACTATAGTGCTTGTTAGCTACAACAATACGGTCGTATTCAATTCTCAATATTCTACAACGACGTGGAAATGGTGCCGCTTTCTTTTACCATCTTAATATAAATACAAACAATAAGAGGTATTATTTATTATCAACTTAACATCATGAAGCAAAAGCACTTGTGGAAAAGAAATGTGCCCAGATCATGGACCTTACCCTAATAGCAATGTTATGTGAGCTATTGATAGCAATAATTTTATGCGTCATGAGCCCGATCGCATGTTTAAGTTTTTATTAAACCGCAGAAGCAAGCTATGACAAACCGGAGTGAGTCACTCGCTGGGAAGATATGCATGCTGATTACTGTCATTATGTGTAAGAAATGTGTTTGAAAGTTAACCATCTAGCCAATATGAGTAATAAGGACGTTTAAACGACAACCACGGATGATAAAGAACACATAATAAGCGTCAGAAGAAAATCATAATGTCAAAATGTCAAAATTCTTTGGCTACATTCAGAAAATAATAATAATAATAATAATGAAATTGGAGTAGGTGAGACAAGAAGACACAGAGCTGATCAACGTCTCTGGTGATCGTGTACGATTGCGAAACATCACTTCCCACGCTTACCTGTATGGCACATATTGAAGAGGATGCAACAACCAGTAGAGTTAGTCGAAAAAGGAGTCAGAGAGTAGGAGGAAACAGGCATACTAGACATTCTGGAGTCATAAAATGGAAGAATACGGTGGGATTGTCAAGTTTTGAAATGAGGTATCAAACGAAATTAATGGTTAACTGAAAAGTAGACCGATGTACAACAAAGTATGTGATATGAGAGGTATCACTTCCTCCCTCTGGCTAGACTACTGGAAAGATAGATATGAGCATACTTCTGTTCTTCTTTCGCCTATGCATCCATGGCGATGGTGATCTTGTCTGTCTACAGCCTTCAGTCTCGCATAATGCTAACCATTTCTGAGCTTAAGAATGGAGGTGGAGGCTGTCAGTGCAGCTTTCCGCTGGATGGAGAATACGACACACACACATCGTGATTGTAACTGACTCAGAAAGCATGCTGAGTAGGGTGAGGACAGGCAAGCTTCGTGCCGAGTGGCTTGCTTCGATTCGGAAGTCACGGATGGCAAGCATCGTCTGGATCTTTTCTCCGGGGCATGCTGGTGTGCTGGGGAATGAACAGGAGGACTGATGCAAAACTTGGTGGAGTATTGATGCATGATAAGGCAGGCGTGGTTGCTCGCCTCGGAGGAGCAAATGGATCACCATGGTCTGGCAAGAATGGGACAGCGAGGGGTGACGAGGGGATTTGGCCTACGATCGACGCTCAGAGGAAAGGCGAGACGGACATATAATCAGATTGCTACGGGTACTATTAGTGTTAGAACTCTTCGCTGGCTGCTGAGGATGGGGACGGGGCGCTTATGGGAATACCCCGAATGCTATGATGTCGGTTCCTAAATCAATCAATCAATCAATCAATCAATCAATTAATCAATCAATCAATCAATCAATCATAAAACCATATCTCCGCAGCTTGCACATAATTCCTTGCTTGTCTGCTAACTGTCCATGATTTACTTCCGTACATCAGAATTGGTTCAATATAGCTCTTTAAAGCTCTACTTCTCATCTCGATTGACAAAGATACATTGCAGAAATTATGTTTCAACTTGTGAAATGCTGCCATTTCTATGACTATACTACATTTAACTTTATTAATACGTCTATCAGAACAGTAATTAACATATATAACACTAGGGATGGAGGGTTTTGGAGACACATGAAAACGTAAAAGCAATTGTTGAAGCACGTTGAAGACGTATAAGCAATTGTTGAAGCAAGTTGAAGACGTCAAAGCAATTGTTGAAGCACGATGAAGACGTGACAGAAATTGTTAAAGCAAGTTGAAAACGTAACAGCAGCTGTTGAAGCAAACTGAAGACGTACAAGAGTGGCTCAATGTACGCCCGTTGTGATTATTAATGTAAAGCCAACCGGCTTTCGAGATTCTTAGTAGGGTTCAGAAGTACTTTGTTGTATACAATGTTGAATATCATCACCAGCATGTCTGAGTTGACAAGAGCGCTTGTTCCGCAAGATAGAGTTCGCTGATGCTGAGTTAGCGGGTCCAACTCCTACACCGGTCAGTGGAATTAAAATGTTGACTTCTCGTCTGATTTGGAGACGTAAAGTACAAGTGTTACCTTTAAAGCCGGAGTGGGTTCGCCTGATAGCAAGGGACACTGCTAATAGGGAACAGCTAATCCACATGCAAAAATTAGACCGGAGCACTACAAGGAGTAGTACGTGTATGGACTACCCTTGAGTTCAAAGCTAGCGAACGCCCCCTCCCCGCCATTTTCCCCACCCCATGTACCATTGTGATACTTTAGACTGTACCATTGCGATACTTTACACTGCACCATTGTGATACTTTAGACTGTACCATTGTGATACTTTAGACTGTACCATTGTGATATATTAGACTGTACCATTGCGATACTTTAGACTGCACCATTGTGATACTTTAGACTGTACCATTGTGATACTTTAGACTGTACCATTGTGATATATTAGACTGTACCATTGTGATACTTTAGACTGTACCATTGTGATACTTTAGACTGTACCATTGTTATACTTTAGACTGTACCATTGTGATATATTAGACTGTCCCATTGTGATACTTTAGACTGTACCATTGTCATATATTAGACTGTACCATTATGATACTTTAGACTGTACAATTATGATATATTAGACTGTACAACTGTGATACTTTAGACTATACCATTGTGATATATTAGGCTGTACCATCGTGATACTTTAGACTTACCATTGTGATATATTAGACTGTACCATTGTGATATATTAGACTGTACCATTGTGATATATTAGACTGTACCATCGTGATATATTAGACTGTACCATTGTGATACTTTAGACTGTACCATTGTGATATATTAGACTGTACCATTGTGATATATTAGACTGTACCACTGTGATACTTTAGACTGTACCACTGTGATATATTAGACTGTACCATTGTGATATATTAGACTGTACAACTGTGATATATTAGACTGTACCATTGTGATACTTTAGACTGTACCATTCTGATATATTAGACTGTACCATTGTGATATATTAGACTGTACCATTGTCATCTATTAGACTGTACCATTGTGATACTTTAGACTGTACCATTGTG
>OY992891.1:65133284-65233284 GCA_963921405.1 Cepaea hortensis | reverse complement strand
TGTAAACACGTATTGCATGCTGTAGTTGTCGGAACACCAATATCATTATATACACGTGGCTTATGATAAACATATTAGGAATGACAGATTAAATAACTGGTAGCAAGTGGCAAGCATATACTAGTAGAAAAAAGAGGGGTAGACAAGAGAGAGAGAGAGAGAGAGAGAGAGAGAGAGAGAGAGAGAGAGAGAGAGAGAGAGAGAGAGAGAGTGAAAGAGAGGGATAATGCGAGTGAGAGAGGTGGGTAAAGGAGGCGTTAGCGCAGTTGCCAACACCCTTTCCTATAGATCTGGCTTTCATGGGTTCAAATTTCCATGGAGACAGGTGATAAAACAAATTGACCTTAGCTCCCCCAGCTACTTAGTTGAAATCTCTTTGGGTGTAGAGGTGGCTGGTGTGATATTGATCATATGACTCCTCCAGTGGTTTTGATTTATTTAAAAAAAAAAATCACGTCCAGAAGCAGGTTTGTAAAAGGAAAGGGTACAGTAAATGCTGTGTATATGCTTCGATCAGTTATCGAATGTGCTGTAGAAGTAAACAAGGATATACATCTTTGCTTTATTGACTATACAAAGGCTTTCGATAGAGTTAGACATGTCAACATAGTGGATATGCTTGCAGATCTACAAATTGATTGGAAAGACATTAGACTTATAAAAAACATATATTGGAAACAACAAGCTGCCATAAGGATTGATAATGAAGTGGGACAATATCAGCCTATTAAGAGAGGTGTTAGGCAGGGATGTGTCATGTATCCAGATCTTTTTTCCCTATACTTCACCTCGACACCGCAAGGTACAAGAGGAATATGATGGGATGAGATGAGTGAAAATATTTTCAGAAATGTAGAAGATATAAATGGAATCAGCATTGGAGGACGAAACATCGAACGAACTAACGAACGAACGAACAAACTTTATTTTCAAAGGGTTAAGAATTGGGCACGCAGGCCCGTCTAACATTCTGCCCTTCTATCACTCTCTTTCATACATTATTTCATTCACACATCATTCAAGGCTAACAGAGAACACCAACAATATAAAGGATATGCATTATAAAGGCATGGGCAAAATGCGAACATCAAAACTACACGACACAGTAATATTAGATAATGGTCTGACACTTGTTGTTAGCCATGTGGAATATACTGGCCTACCAAAAGGGGACTGACTGTTATACTAGGGTCTTGTTATTATTATTATTATTATCTCTATTATTAAGGGGGAAGGTAATCCATATTGAGATAGTGTTCGAATAATTTGCGATTATATGAAAAGGGATTGGTGATGTCTTTGATTTCTTGTGGAAGATTGTTCCACAGCTGAGCTGCAGATCAATAACATTAGATATCCAAATGATAGAGTATTGATTGCAGACAATGAGCAGGATCTGCAACAATTAGTAAATGCGGTTGTTGCACACAGTGAGCAACTAGGGTTAGAATTAAATTGTAAAAAGACTCAGGTTATGGTCGTCACTAGGAAGGAAGAAGTGCCACAATGTAATATACAAGTAAATGGAAATATTCTTCAACAAGTGAATCGGTACAATTATCTTGGAACAGTCATAACATCTGATGGGAGATGCCTTGAAGAGATTAGAACAAGAATCGCCATGGCGAAAGTAGCCTTTAGCAAGATGAAATACATACTGACCAATAAAAAGATGTCAATTGAAACGAGAAAAATGTTGAGGGGCTACATAGAACCTGTTCTTTTGTATGGATGTGAAACTTGGACAATGAGCAGTCAAGCTGAAAAAACATCTGATGGCTGCAGAAATATGGTTTCTGAGGAAAATGCAAAGAATACCATGGGCAGACAGAAAAAACCAATGACCAAGTACTACAGGAGACAAATGAAAATCGTAAATTGTTTAAAGAAATTATTCTTAGACAGTCAAAATCTTTTGGACATGTTATGAGAAGAAATGGATTAGAGAACTTGGTGACAACTGCAAGATCGAAGGGAACAGACCAAGGGGAAGACCGAGAAGTAAATACCTGGATGGCTTGACCACGTGGCATGGTCGTGACAGGAACACAGAGCTGATCTACGACTCTGGTGATCGAGTGAAATGGCGAGTCATGACCGCCCACGCTTTCCGGCATGGCACATGATCGATTCAAGCAGGAACCTGCTGTGGATATTTGAAGTTAGGATCATCACATTATTTTAGGCCCGAGCGTGGGAAACTAGGTTGCCAGTCTCTCCACCCAGTAGCAAAAGTCAAGGTCGGATATAATTCAACCGCACGTATGCCATTGTTAGCGTAACATTATAACCATGACATCAACGAGCCAGCTCGAGTGCTTATTTGTTTATAAACAGATGGAACTAGCTTTATATATGCAATATACCTATACTGGCACCTGGCCGTCTAGACAGGCGATACTTTGTTACGTTGTGCTTTAACAAGGTATAATAACTACAGCCCACGGCGGTAGCTTATATGACTGATCAGACCAACTCGAGCGGTAAATGTTCGTCCACAATAGATACATGTGATCACATGGTCATTTTACCATCACGCATCATCTGACGTCTCACATTCTCAGTGTGTATCCTATATGCAATCATTTTCTTCTTTGCCTGTTATTCCATTCCTGATATTTTCCTCCCGTGCAACGCGATCAGTGACATCTGGATCCCAAGATGCAATATAAATGCCCTTATCATTCTTGTCCCGCTTACACACTTCTTTGCATCATACTCGAGGCCCCTCCGAGATCTTTTACCCATCTGACATACACCAAAAAAAGATGTCCTTTAGTAAGTCTACAAAGACTGGCATGGAACAAACCATTTCAGTACCATATCTTCCCAATACTTCGTTATTTGTGATCTTATCTTGCATTGACACCGCAGGTGAAAACTGTTTAAACGTTTCTGTTGGTGTGAGTTCAACAGGCTTCTCTGACATAAAGAAGAGCACTAAAGGCACGGGCTTGATAGATCAGCACTTGTGTTTTGGCTGTAAGCTTTCTGCTCTTCCAGACTATATTTGGTAAATTTGCGGTGTGTAATAAAGGTCCTTTAATTTTCTTAACGGGGAGGTCTGAATGTCAAAAACGAAAAAGAAGAATTAATTTGCAAACTAGAATGAATTCCACATTTCGATGATATCTGCATTTTCTCATTTCTCCTGCAGTAACTGTAGAATTAGTGATGCAGGCCCGTGCCAGATCATCTAGCCACTCACGTACAGCCTTCAAATAACTGAGGCCTTTAAGAGAAATGTTGTGATTTGTCTGTTAAAGCGCCGGCAGTCAGGTCTGTTTCTGTGCATATTATTGGTTGTGGTGTACCTGACATGGCTAGAGATGGCACTTCCAGCGGTGATATCTTTGTCTAGCGTCTTAGCGATTGATTGTTTCTTTCAACATGGCGCCGGCACTCTTTTGGAGGAGCAATGGAATTTCCGGTATAATTATGCTCTCCGCCATTTTTGTGGAGTTGTGTGTTTCGTATTATGTATACTTCTTTCTTATCGTATAATTGTGTAGCAGTCATTATATGTATTTCATGTTTAAATTAAAGTTTACCATTTAGGACAGGATGTACATTTTAATAAAGTGCCATGTCATCAGAACATTAGCTTGAAGTCTATTGAAAATGTATGATTCGTCTTATTTTTACTTCTTTTCTATAGTACGGAGGTCAATCAGTTATCATGTGTATTTAATATTTAAACCACAGAGCGTCATTTAAGTCAGGAAGTAAGTTTTTAAAAAGTACCATTACCTTTGTGCATTGCCTAGGAGGCTGCTGACAATGAAGTACTCTCAACACGGAAACATTAGTGCACTGGCATCTGGCCGTCTTGACAGGTAACAGTTACACTGTGATTATAAAACGTCATAACTGCAACCCATAGTGGGGACCAGGGATGGAGTTGTATCTCTCTATTGCACAAAGCCTGAGCTGAATTGTAAAGACAGCGTGTTGCCCATGCAGAATGAGCTCTCTCTCTCTCTCTCTCTCTCTCTCTCTCTCTCTCTCTCTCTCTCTCTCTCTCTCTCTCTCTCTCTCGGTCTGCTTAGTTTACCCCTAATGAATTGTATCACCTATGCATCTAGAACAAGACAAGCTGCAGAAGCTACCAGATCAACAAAGCAATGCTCTTATTGTCCACCTGTCGGTTCTTCAATCCTAGACCAGTTGCCAACCAAAACTTAGGACCTGGTCTGCCTATCATGACATTTAGTCTTTAGATTGCATTTCCTCGCACTAGGATAAGGCTTGCACCCTTCCAGCTGCGCTCGTCCATCTGAATGTTGGTACAATGTGGGTTGTCGGGTTTGGTAAGCGCCGCCCGACATTCGGCGCTAACAGAAAGCAGGTAGTACCGTCTACTGTTATACAGTAGCTCAGTCATATCTAAGACCTGACACTTCGGTAAAATTAGCAACCTAGGTCTCGTCACAGACAGACGACCTGTGTTGTACCGAATCATGACCTGGGTACATTCTAATATGCGTCTCTGCCAGTATGAAGCTCCAGTTCCGGGCTTGCAAACCAAGCTGATTTCTGATATTAGAGAGGGGGAGGAGCTCTCTGCAACACGACCCGCATGCTGATGGTACATTAGCAGCCGTTCGGAGGAAACTGTACACTAATCTAATTCCAATAAATATAACCCTTTTACAGGGGGAAAAAGGGGGGGGGGGGGGTTAAACGACATGAATACCAATACATAGAACCTAAGAGTTAAAATTCCCCGTCGTTTAGAGAATTAACAAACAAACAACAACAACAATTATAACTCGCCAACAACAAAGTTCATTAATAATATATCAACATTACACTTCATACATTAACCACATCACCGTAGAGTGCCCAGCCAGCTGGAGGAGGCGGTTATATCTCTCCACAGATCTCAGTCTTTGGTGTTCTGGATCAACTCTGCTGACGATATTCCTCAATGCCATTGTATCAGTCCATCAAGCATAATTATTTTTGGTCTGTATCTGCCTCTTTTCCACCCTGATCTTACATGCTTTTAGTTTCTCATTTGTCTCTCTCTGTCTTCTCGTTTTTCCAGTTGCATTTTTACATTTTTATGCATCTCATCGAAGATTATGTGATTTTATTCTTGTGTGTTTCTAGGACTTTCCATGTTTGTCATTGGCAACATAGCGTTGGGACGAATCAAGCGTCTATCAGCTTCTTTTTTTTAATATGCATATTGATATTTGATTTGGATGTTTTAGAATAGGTGCTATTTGATAGTAGATGTTTGCTTACTTCTACGCTTGAGTTTAAAGCGAGCTATTGCAAGGGAACAAAAAAGAGTATATAAAAATGTAATACTCCGTATTGACACGCAGGGATTCGAACCGCCAGCCTCCCGGTGTGCTTACAGTTTTCAATGTTTAGGCCATGACCATCCATTGTGAACTATCAGTAACGTGGACGGTCAGCCAGATGCAATTATCGGTTTTCCACGAGAAGTATTGGAAAGCCATTTTAGTGCTGCAGTGGCATCCCCATTTTCATTTTCACACTGGGGGAGGAGGAGTGTGTGTTAATTGACACGTATCGTATGTTATAGTTGTAGGTTATGGTCCCCAGCTTCACGACGGTAGGTAGAGGATCTCTTTTTTGGGCGATAATGGCTACGGTCATCGACCAGAATGGTCACTGCTAGGAAGGAAAGCAATGCCAAACTACCTTCTTTACAAATGCCAAGAATATCATGTACTGCAGTCTTATCGATAATCATAGAAACGGCGTAAATGGGTGCCCCACAGGAGCAGCCTCGCCCGGTAGGGGTAGTCATGTGCACCAGTTGACTCCAGACCGTCAGCAGGCGACTGAGTGCAAAAGAGTATCAACATTGAAAGTAGGAACTTGGAATGGAAGAACTATGAAAGGGGATGGCAAATTTGATAACATTAAGAATGAAATTAGAAGATTAAATATCAACCTGTTAGGTATATGTGAGACCAGATGGACAGGAATTGGCATTATAACATCTGAGGAATATAGAATAATCTATTCTGGTGGGGAGAAACAACAGCGAGGAGTAGCAATTATGATAGATTCAGAGAGATCCAAATCGATCAAAGGTTATTGAACTGTATCAGACAGAGTGTTACTGGTGAAGTTGAGTGGAAGGCCTTTTGATGTCAACGTCATACAAGTTTATGCACCAACAGTAGACAGTAGTGATGACAGCATTGATGAATTTATAATGATTTAGAGAAATCCTTCAAGAAATGCAAGAATTCTGAAGTAAATATCATAATGGGTGACTTGAATGATAAACGTTTGAAATCAACAGGACGGAGGCATAGTAGGCAAGTATGGACTAGGGGAACAGAATGAAAGAGGTTGCAGACTAGTACAATGGGCAAAAGAGTAGGATTTGATTATTGGAAACACCTGGTATAAACAGCACCCAAGGAGATTATGGATATGGAGAAGTCCTGATCATAAGATAAGAAATCAGATTGATTATATTCTCATCAACAGAAGATTTAGAAATGCCTTAAAGGTCGCAAAAACTATACGAAGCGCAGACTGCTACAGCGACCATAGATTAATCTTAAGCAATTTACATACATAAAATTAAAGAAAGTGAAATATTCACCAAGAAGCACAAAATGTGATCTACAGGCACTGAAGAGTGAGGAGATAAAAGATAAATTCAACGAAGAGGCAAAAAACAGATTCGATGCATTGTCCGATATGGAAATATTATTTCAAGACGTCAGTGACCAATGGGAAATATTGAAGATATCAGTCAACCAAGCTGCAGAAACAACCGTCCCAAAAATAAAGATAATAGGAGGCAAGAAATGGATGACGGAAGACATCTTAAAACTCATGGAAATAAGAAGAAATAACAAAAATAACAAGGAAAAATATGAATAGATTCACAGGAAAATTAGAAGGCTATGCAAAGAGGCAAAAGAAATATGGCCTGAGGAAAATCGGAATGAAATTGAAAACCAACACAACACCCAGAATACCAAATTAATGCACTAAAGAGTTAATGACATTACTAACAAAAGAACACACACATCAACGGGTTGCCTAAAATCCAAAGATGTCAAAATCATAATAGAAAAAGATCAGATTTTTCATGCGTGGTCAGATTATGTGAAAGACCTTTATGATGATACAAGAGAAGAACAATACGATCTTCGGAATAACAATGAAGGACCATCAATTTTGAAGATGGAAGTTCAGAATGCCCGTAACCATATGGAAACTGGCAAGACCCCGGGTACAGATAACATCACAATAGAAATGATCAATGCCTTAGAAGAATATGGAATAGACCAAGTCACCAGACTGCGGAATGCAATATAGATACTGGAGATATACCTCCTGAATTATGTATTTCTGTATTTATTGCAATCCAAAGGAGCCTTGGAGTGTGATCAACATCGAACAATTAGTATAATGAGCCACATAACGAAGTTTTTGCTGAGAATTATCATGCAATGAGTTAGGAAGAAAGTACAACCCGAAATAGGAGAAGAACAATGTGGGTTTGTAGAAGGCAAGGGTACAGTAAATGATGTGTATATACTGAGAACAATAACTGAGCGTTCTATAGAAGTAAACGAAGATCTATATCTTTGCTTTACTGACTACACAAAGGCTTTCGATAAAGTGAGACATGTCGACGTGATAAGGATGCTTGAAGATCTACAAATTGATGGAAAAGACGTTAGACTTGTAAAAAACATATATTGGAAACAACAAGCTGCCATCAGAAATGAGAACGATGTAGGCCAATATCAGCCTATTAAAAGCGGTGTGAGACAGGGATTGTGTAATGTCTCCAGATCTTTTTTTCCTGTACAGTGAGAATATTTTCAGAAATATAGAAGATATGGAAGGAATCAACACTGGGGGATGATACATCAATAACATTAGATATGCAGATGATACAGTCTTGATTCCAGACAATGAACAGGACCTGCAACATTTAGTAGATGCGAGTGTTGCACACAGTGAACAACTAGGGTTAGAACTTAATAGTAGAAGACACAGATTATGGTCGTCACTGGGAAGGAGGAAATGCCACAATGTGATATACAAGTAAATGGGCATATTCTTAAGTAAGTGAATCGATACAGTTATCTCGGAACAGTCATAACGTCTGATGGTAGATGCCTCGAAGAGATTAGAACACGAATTGCCATTGCGAAAGTAGCCTTTTGCAAGATAGAAAACATACTGACCAATAAAAAGATATCAACTGAAACGAGAAAAAGATTGTTGAAGTGCGACATAGAACCTATAATTTTATATGGATCTGAAGCATGGACAATGAGCAGCCAAGCTGAAAAATATCTGATGACTGTGGAAATGTGGTTTCTGAGGAAAATGCAAAGAATACCATGGACAGACAGAAAAACCAATGAACAAGTCCTTCAAGAAACAAATGAAGATCGTAAACTGATTAGAGTCATTAGACGTAGACAGTCAAATGTTTTGGGCACGTTATGAGAAGAAATGAATTGGAGAACTTGGTGACGACTGGCAAGATCGAAGGGAAGAGACCAAGGGGAAGATCGAGAAGTAAATACCTGGATGGCTTGGCCGCATGGCATGGTCGAGACAGGAACACGGAGCTGATCCACGACTCTAGTGATCGAGTGAGATGACATTACATGACCACCCACGCTCATCGGCATGGCACATGATGGATGGATGGTATGTTACAGAAGTGGATGGCAGAATGAGCCAGGTAACGTAGTGGTTAGTTCACTGGTTTAGCAACAGTGTGGTCCAGGGTTAGTCCAGAATAATGATGACCTCTCAGGCATAAGGATCCATCCTGCCTCGTGATGTGTGTGCCAGAGATTAGTTAGTTAGTTAGTTAGTTAGTTAATTAATTAGTTAGTTAGTTAGTTAGTTAGTTAAGTTAATTGCATATCCTTTACAATACGTTTGCAATCAACACCAGCATTTTTTCCGTTGTTGATGTCTTGGCAAGTTTAAGTTCAGTAGTTTGCAATGGCTTTCTGAACGACCGGCACCCATACCATTTCGTAAATAACCAGCGCAACGCGGTCTGCTGCCTAATCGCGCGCAACTGTGTTTCTAACGCGGGTATGCTGGATCACGAATCGCGTCCGTAACACCTTCGCAACGAGACCGGTATGCTAGAGATTACTCTATAAAATAATGTAAGGGCTCTGGTACCTGAATCTCACCATGCAGTATCTAGTATATCTGAACTCCAACAGTTGACACTTACAACATTGTTTGCCTTTTATCTTTACTTATCTGTGGCGCTCTGTGGCGCTCTGTGGCGCTCTGTGGCGAAGGGTCTTACGAACGCAATTCGTAATCCCGCATGCCGTGTTCGAAACATTGCTACGGCAACTTGGCAGCAGACTGCATTGCGTTAGTTTTCATACAATGGTATAAGCGCCGGTAGTTCTGAAAGCAATGGTAAACAATTGAACGTAAACTTGCCAAGAAATCACAAACAGCCAACATATGCTGGAGTTGACTGCGACGTCCTGTAAAGGATATGCAGCTAACATTTTTAAAAAAAACTTATCATCATATGAAGATAAACTAATCATCATCATCATCATCATCATCATCATCATCATCATCATGTACCATGCAAATTGGTGTGGGAGTTCATCTAGCTCTACGGTAGCGTTGTCATGGAGTATGGTCACTGAACATGCGTAGATACTGAATTAGTCTGAACGTCTCACCAGATCACCCAAGGAGAATGTCAGAATAACTTACAACTCCGCCTCACATCTTCATGTCTTCTTTGTTGCAATTTATTTGCTCTAATCTTCTCGTTTCTTCTTCTTCTCGACTCTTTCCAGAGAAGTACGTTACGTCTAGCTATTCTCCTCAAAGGTCAATGTATCTGACTTCGGTGCTCATCTGTGTAAGGTATGCTTCCTCAAGACAGATTCCATCCAAAGTCACGGACTCTCTCTACCGGTGGGTAGGTTTCTCGTTCCTAACACATTTGCCACGGCTGTGTCTTTACGGCCTACTCTTGGAGATTTCCAACTGCTATTGGAGTTTTTAAACATGCATACATCGCTCAAGAGACCCTTTGTTTTAGCGCTTATCTGAGATTGCTAGACATCCGACTTCACTACCCAAGAGTTCAGGCGAGCGCGTGAAACCATTAGACACCATTGATTCTTAGAAATATTCTCAGATAAACGCTGGGATGGAACCGGGGGCCTTCTAAGTCTCAGGCTGACACGGCAACCTCTCAACCACTGCTCCCCTTTATTCCTATTTACCGTTAGTTTTCTTCCAATTATCTTAAGTCATTTGACTGTCATTAAAATACGGAACTATTTCCTTCTAAACGATCCGTGAAAGAGGCAACTTTATCCGCTTACATTTTTGACAACACTTTACAAACATCATTGATCTGTTGGCTTCCTACTTAAACCCAAATCTCGCTCAAACAAACAAAGAAATGGAAGCTTCTAGAAAGGACGCCGACAAGTGCGTGGTAGGAAGCTGACAGCCAAAGAAGCAAGAGGTCTTAGGGATTACTGGCGCTGCTAACGTATTCTCCGGCACCCATACATCACTGCCGAGACAAATCGACATCTCATAACGGGCAATTAGGACTCAGTATAAAATCCTGCCATATTTCCAAAGATGTGAGTAATGTGAGATTACGATCCGGCGGTCAACCTTATGCAAGAAAGCAAATTGCTACAGGGACCTGTAATACCTAGAACTATGAACAATTGTTGCACAAACGTGACGGCTCAGTCTGAACAAAATGCTGGGATTATAATGGTGATCAAACATGTGCCTGTCTCCTTAGAAAAAAAATGATGGTTGTAAAATAATACACAAAGAAATTAGTCGATGTAAAATAGTACACACAGAAATTAATCGTTGTAAACTAGTACACAAGAAAATTAATCGTTGTTAAATAGTACAAAACGAAATTAATCGTTGTAAAATAGCACAAACAGAAATTAATCGTTGTAAAATAGTACACAAAGAAATTAATCGTTGTAAAATAGTACACAAAGAAATTAATCGTTGTAAAATAGTACACAAAGAATTTATCGTTGCAAAATAGTACACAAAGAAATTAATCGTTGCAAACTAGCACACAAAGAAATTAATCGTTGTAAAATAGCACAAACAGAAATTAAACGTTCTAAAATAGTTAATCGTTGTGAACTAGTACACAAAGAAATTAATCGTTGTAAAATAGCACAAACAGAAATTAAACGTTGAATAGTACACAAAGAAATTAATCGTTGTAAACTAGTACACAAAGAAATTAATCGTTGTAAAATAGCACAAACAGAAATTAATCGTTGTAAACTAGTACACAAAGAAATTAATCGTTGTAAACTAGTACACAAAGAAATTAATCGTTGTAAAATAGCACAAACAGAAATTAATCGTTGTAAACTAATACACAAAGAAATTAATCGTTGTAAACTAGTACACAAAGAAATTAATAGTTGTAAAATAGCACAAACAGAAATTAATCGTTGTAAACTAATACACAAAAAAATTAATCGCTGTAAACTAGTACTCAAAGAAATTAATCGTTGTAAAATAGCACAAACAGAAATTAATCGTTGTAAACTAATACACAAAGAAATTAATCGTTGTAAAATAGTACACAAAGAAATTAATCGTTGTAAACTAGTACACAAAGAAATTAATCATTGTAAAATAGCACAAACAGAAATTAATCGTTGTAAACTAGTACACAAAGAAATTAATCGTTGTAAACTAGTACACAAAGAAATTAATCGTTGTAAAATAGCACAAATAGAAATTAATCGTTGTAAAATAGCACACGAAGAAATTCTTCGTTGTATATTAATACAATGTTGATAGTATTTTTGTTGTGTGCATGTTTTCTCTCTCGTTCTCTTTGAACTCAAGTGTAGTCCATACTCCTGCTACTAGTTCTAGTTCATTGGACTGAATCTTACGTGTAGAGTAGCTTTCCCTATTATTAGTGTCCCTCACCATCAGGCGAAGCCACTTCGACTTCAGAGGTACTTCTAATTTACTTTCCCAAGTCAAAGACGAAAAATCAACAATTTAGTCCAACTGTCTCGTGTAAGGGTTGAACCTACCTCGGCATCAACACACTAGATATTTAAGAAAGAGCATTTCTATCCATTCGGCCTTGCCGACATCCACATTTTGTTTGTTGGGCAGGCGTTAACGTTGTCAAAAGACAGATTTCGTTGCGTTATTGGTATTATCACATCTAACAAACTATATAGGTTTAAGATTCTGCTGAGTTTGTCTGCTCGGGGATGATGTGTATGAATGTGTAAAACATATTAAATGGACCCCCAGGTAGCCTTTACTTCCAATGACATGACCTGGTACCCATGTTTAGTTTAATCGATGTAAGAGCCTATGTCAATCTTAAGAATCCGTCTGGATGACGATTTAAGCGCACGACCACCGGGATGGATGCCACGTGGACTATCCACTAGGCTACTCCGCCTTCTACTACTGGAAGTATAATTTGTCAATGAATGCGATTCTTTGCAAACCAAACCAAACCAAATATGTAGAAGAGGGACTTCCGGGGATGACGTATACGCATGAAAATTGAGAACGCGAGCACACAGTTGAAGCCATCAAAGTAATAGGATTAATAAAATTATGGGTATGGATCAGCGTACACAGACGCCCAGGGTGGCTGGCCTGTTGAGTGTCAAGTGGAAGCAACAGTCATTTGCAGATGGATGCTCTGTTCTGAAGGTAATTTACAGTAAGGAAAAGATCTCAAGTGGTAGTAACTGCCATAAAGGTGTGAACTGTTAGGATTTTGAATATTCGCTATCACTGCATTGCTATGTGGAACCTTGACTGTTGCACGGACGTGAAAAATCTACAAATGTGGACAAGCTTTAAAACCATCCAGTGACAATGGAATTGTGGTTTCTACGGAAAATGTCACGGACATCAAGAACGAATAGGGGGGAAAAACCGAAATGAGACAGTCCTTAAATAAACAATTGAAAGTCGTAAATCGTTTAGATCAATTAAATGTAGACAAACATGAATACTTTTTAGCTTGTTGTGAGGAGGAAGACACTTCAAAACGTTGTGACAACTGGTAAACTTTATGAATTAAATGCCATGGGATGATCAATCCTCTTATGAGAATTCTCATATCTGCCTTGGGCTTATATTTCGCCGAAATTGTGTCATTGTATTATAATACAACATGTATGCTGCCATATTAAAAACATTTAAGTCATACCTCTGGTACACTTCTATTTCCAATTTTCCGTCATGTTGACAGCATGCTCAACACTTCATAGCCGTGGAACAGGGAACATTACTTAACAGATTCAGGGCCAAACAAAACGTATTTTTCAACCAAACAAAATTGTATGGCGGAAAATGGGAAGCAGATGTGTGTCTCAGTTATGACTATAATTGTTGTTAATATGATAACAGACATGTTGTATTTTAACGCAAGGACCACATTTCGCCGATAGATATAAGTCCATTGCAGATACGGGAAGTCACTTAAGACGATTAATCATCCCACGTCACATAATGAGTTATTGTTTACAGTATGCTCAAAATTTCACAGGCGTGGACAAGGGAACTTTGCATACAGAGGGTACCAAATATGTTAACCCCATCATGGATCTAACAACACATCATGATGATGTCAGAGACAAGCCAGCACTCCGACAGAATAAGTGAAAATAGCTGCATGTTCTTTACAGGACTTCGCAATCAACCACATCATTTATTATATGTTTTTTTTTGATTTTCTAGCGAAGTTTGCGCTAAGTAGTTTGCATTTTCTTTCTAAACAACCGACACTCATACCATTGTGACAATCAGCGCAAAACGACCTGCTCCCAGATCGTCTGAGTCTGATTTAGAACCCAATATACCGGGGTTGTGCAGCTGCGTTCACTAGCCCCACTCCGACAGAATATCGCGTGATAAAAATAATTTGGAAAGCCCGATATATTACCGCACACTCGGTGTGCAGCATGCAACAATCTCCCAACTGCCTGTACGTGCCTCCATGCCTGATTCTCTTGTTTTCTGTGTGTTTTTATTTTTTTGTGTGCTGTCCACTCATGGCGATTATGGTGCGTGAGTAAACGCTATCAAGCAGATGTTTTTCTCCTTCTTCCTCTTTCTTTCTCCGTCTTTTTCTTTCTTTCTACTTCTTCTTCTGGTGTGTTGTCTTTCTTATTTTTATTCTTTATTGTCTCTCTTATTCTTTCATTGTGCCTTTCTCCCTGCATTGTCCTTCTTCTTGCTCGTGTTCATTTTCGGAAACAGATACACTGTGTTGCTACATTACGATTGTCATGATTTAGTGGTATCACAGCCTGGAATGCTGAGATAAATAGCACATGTTTAAGCTGCCACAATTGATGACGAAGAGAATGCAAGAATCTCCAAGGCCAGCGCGGCCTTTGGCAGATTGTACAAGAATTATGGGGACAGAAATGGAATAAGCCTGCAAACAAAGCTGAAAGTCTACAAAGCAGTTGTATTATCCACACTGCTATATGCTTGTGAAACCTGGACTGTTTATCAGCGACACGCTAGGAAATTAAACCACTTTCACACAGTCTGCCTTAGGAAGCTACTGAAGATTAAATGGCAAGACAAGATTCCAGACACTGAAGTCCTAGAAAGAGCGTCCATGCCCAGTATCTACACTGTACTAATGAAGAATCAGATTCGCTGGGCTGGTCACTTAATTCGCATGCCAGATCACAGGCTCCCGAAAGGCTTTTATTTTACGGCGAGTTGCGTTGTGGTAAACGCTCCCAAGGCGGCCAAAACGCTTTAAAGACACACTGAAAATCTCCCTGAATGCTTTTGGAATTCATCATGACACCTGGGAGACTGCAGCCAGAGACCGAAATTCGTGGCGTGCATCACAGGCTCCCTAAACGATTTTGTTACGGCGAGTTGCGTTGTGGTAAACGCTCCCAAGGCGGCCAAAACGCTTTAAAGACACTCTGAAAATCTCCCTGAATGCTTTTGGAATTCATCATACCTGGGAGACTGCAGCCAGAGACCGAAATTCGTTGCTTGCATCATTACGCAAGGGTGCAGTCACGTGCGAGGCAACCAGGACTGCAAGAGCTGTGAAGAAAAGGCAGGACAGAAAAACCACTGCAGGAAATCCTCCTCCAGAAACGTCAAGCATTCTTTGCCCACAATGTCAAAGAACATTTCGAGCCAAACTAGGCCTTATCAGCCATCTTAGAACTCACGGCTCCATACCTTCAACCCCACTGGATGAAATGAATGGTCATCATCATTCTTGATGGACAAACAACAACAGCACATATTTGTTTAATTTTTGTCATTTTCTTTCATTATTCTCATGTTTTCATCTTTCCATTCTTCTCATTCCGTTCTTATGCCTTAATGTAGACCATGTAGTGCCCACTCTAAACGCTCCGTGGCGAAGTGGTCAAGCCGTCTGCCTCAGGTTCCAAAGGTTGTTGGTTCGATTCCGTGCCGCGTCCTTGGGTTCAGGAGTGCATTTGTTTTCGGAGACTCATGTAGGGAGTCGTCGCTGGAGCTACAGAGTTCGTGCTTTGTGCGACGCTTTCTTCAGTTCGCTGCAGAAAGAGACTGAGCCATATGGATGAAAACTCGGTGCAATGAAGTCGACCCTGCCGACTTTTAAGCGACTTTTTTAAAACGACCTGTAGTGCCTTTCCCATGTTTATATAGTGTGTTTTGTGTATGTATTTTTGTGCAGATGAAGGATAGTCGACGCAACGTCCTGTGTTTTCCGAAATTGTATTCTGTGAAGCTGAATTACTGTGTGCTATGTTACACTTGCATGGTTTTGTTAAGTGTCATAGCCGCTTACAGTGTCATAAGTCAATACAGTTCTATATCGGAGTAAAATCGCAATATTCTAAAATAAGATGGCTCCATAATATCTCACCCTAGAGCAAAATGTTAGTGGCATATCCTTTACAGGACGTCACGGTCAACACCAGCATTTACTACTGTTGTGATCTCCTGGCAAGTTTTCGTTCAGTACCGCGTTCGAAACATGTTACTAGCGTTTTGGAAGCAGACCGCCTTGCGTTGGTTTTCATAAAATGATATGAGCGTGGTCGTTCAGAAAACAATAGCAAATTGCTGAACATAAACTTACCAAGAAAACACAAGCAGGTAAAATAAAATTCTGGGCTTGACCGCCACGGCCTGTACAGGGTATGCAACTAACTTAACCGAAGTCTTACGTGGCTCCGTAAATTGTTATTACCCAACGAAATCTCATGTGGCATTATGATCAACTTTGGCTTTAGGGGATCAATCAATCAGTCAATCAATCAGTCAATCAATCAATCAATCAATCAATCAATCAATCAATCAATCAATCAATCAATCAATCAAATGAATATATATATCAGCATCATCTCATTTTTCATCATCATCATAATCATCATCGTCATAATCATCATCATCATAATCATCATCATCATAATCATCATCGTCATAATCATCATTATCTTCTTCTTATGCCTTGTATCTCACACTGGGGCACAGGCGCTCAGTTTACTCTCTTATGATTTCAATTTTGCTGCCGGGGGGGGGGGGGGGGGAATTTTAGGGTTTTCAGGGGGGGGGGAAATTAAGATTATTTCAAGATCGTCTTAATACAAGAACCGATTACTTGATATTGTTTTTCCCTTCATACTGTACGGTTTTGTACGTCTCACCCTTCCAAAATTCAATTTATAAAGTAAGTAGACCCACAAATCATGTTTTCTTTGGAAGTCTAAACTTGTTTTAGTATGTGCTATTAAATTTAGCTTCCATTATTACGTATACTGTGTAGGGGTGGGTCGGGATTGTTAGATAGGAAATACGAAAGGGGGGAATGACGTTCTGAAAATATGGTGAAGGGGCACGGGCCAAATTTTTAGGTCCATCCATCCATCATGTGCCATGCCGGTAAGCGTGGGCTGTCATGTTCTGCCATCTCACTCGATCACCAGAGTCGTGAATCAGCTCAGTGTTTCTGTCTCGACCATGCCACGTGGCCAAGCCATCCAGGTATTTACTTCTCGGTCTTCCCCTTGGTCTGTTCTCTTTTTGGTAGGAAAAACGAAAGGGGGGGGGGGGATGACGTTCTGAAAATATGGTGAAAAGGGGGGGGGCACGGGCCAAAAAAGGTTGAGAACCACTAGTATAACATGTCCTAGGCCAGCAAGGGTCCCGGATCAGGAGACAAGTCCCTACATCAACCTCAATCCGATAACGGCCAGACTGATTCAGGGCTTCGGCGACCGAAACGCCAGTTCATCGCATTTAAGAGCCAAGACTCTACCAGAGTCAATCACCCAGCAAACAAGTCGACCCAAAAGCCGTACGGGTCAAAACTGAAAGAATCTTGCCAATTCTTAGGTCTGTACCCGTACTTCTGTGTTGAGACAGAAACGAGATGTAGTTAGCAGTGGACTGACATTGGAGGTCAGAATGGCTGAGAGGTTTAATGCGCTTGTGCTCCAACTTCTGGTATGTTGGCGGCGGGGTAGAGTGTTCAGTCCACATATAGGTAAGTTGGACTTGAAATTCTTGTCCAGAAATCAATGGCAAACTACATAACGTAAAATCGCCTCGTAAATCTACATGGTGTTGGCGTTAAGCGCATCGTCCTGCAAAGGACATGCGATGCGTGCTTTCTTTGTGAGTTTTTATATCTTAGTCTATTTATTGTCTCCTATATGCAGCGTTATGATCCGTATAAGTAAAAACGCTGCCATGTAGAAGAAAAGAATTAGACGAAGAGCTAATAACTCGCAGAGAAGAGAAGTAGAAACATAAATGCACAATATGGGAGGGACACGCAACACGCGTTTTTATATTTATCATAACGCTGAAATAAGCGTAAGTGTAAGCGGGACATGATAACGCTGAAATAAGCGTAAGTGTAAGCGGGACATGATTGTTACAGGCTTTGATAATGCACATTGGGAACAAGTCGCCGCTGAACGTGTTGCATGGAGGACAACTATCAGAAATGGAATAAAGACAAAGGAGAAAATGATTGCAGATAAAGCACACACAGATCGTGAGAGACGTAAGATGGTGCATGATGGTGGAAATGACCATGTTTTCACATGCATCCACTGTGGACGAGCATTTACAGCACGAATCAGCCACATTCGCCACTGCCATGGGTTGTAGTTATTAAGCCTTTTTGAAGCACAATGTACCAAACTATCGTCTGTCAAGACGGAAAGGTGTCAATGGAATGAATGGAACGCTGAAATACAGGGCATAAGACATAGACGACGACCTAACAACTTACAGGGCAGAGAAGTAGAAGCAGAAATGAACAATATAAGAAGGACATGGGAAAAGCTGCATGGGGTAGCTAAAGATGGAAGGACATATAACAAGATGGTTGAAGGCCTTTGCTCCGATGGGGAAAAGAGGACAAAAGAAGAGAAATAACATTGCCACGCTGTGAAAGAGTTAACGAAAAAAAACAAAAACAACAAGAAACAACTATAAATAAAGCACAATATAAATAGACTAACGCCCTGAATCCAGCGCCTTGCGTCGATAATCGCAAATATTAGGCGGGAAAACACATCCACACGCACGCACGAACGCATACAGAACTAGCTAGCACCGCACTGTGCCGTTTTCAGGGAGCGAATAATTTACGCCAATAGTTCGAACTCATTCCCTTTTTTGTGTGTCCATTTTCCTCCATCTCTTAACGATTGATCTCGCTGTGTTGTTTTTTCTGTAGTAATGGAGGATTAGGTCAGCCAATGGAACTTATCTTTATCGCGATGCATGCTGGTACGCGACGGAATCTGCCCACTTAATCTTACATGACAGGACGTTTATTGGCAATAAATGTGTGCATTCTTCCATACACAGATAAACTCCGTAGGCGAAATAATACATCAGCGAGCCTGTTCATACATCTATATTGATACATCTAATGGCACATTGAACAGTTCATAATTTGCCGATGTTGTAGTGAGGCATATTGATATAATCAGGAGACGTATTAACCTATACACAGTCGGTTTGATACAGTAAGAAGCGTGATGTTAAATCCACAATCAATTCTGATGCAGCCACAATCAATTCTAATACATCCACAGAACACAGAAGAAGAACCAACGGCAAATCACGCCATTAAAGAACTCTTATTTGCGGACGATCAAGCATTAATAGCAAAATCAGAATCAAAATTACAAGACCACATAGATAGTCTGAACGAATTGTGTATGGAACATAACATGAAAATTAACAAAAGTAAAACAGAGGTAATGACTATAACCAAAGAAGAAAGCACAATAAATATTCATCTAGAAGAGCACAAACTGAATCAAGTAAAGACCTTCAAGTACCTAGGAAGTATAATATCATCAAATGGCAAATCAGCAGACGAGATCGAAAATAGATGCAATAAGGCAAACCAACTCACTGAACAAATGGCACCAATAATAAAGAACAAACATTTTCAATAGCCACAAAGAAAGCACTATACAACACAATCTTCATACCAACTCTATGCTACCAATGCCAAACCTGACTAATGACACGAAAAGAGAAAAGAAACACCATAACAATTGAAATGAGATTACTGAGAAGAATACTAAATGTATCAAGAAGAGAGAAAATTTGAAATGTAGAAATCAGGACTAAGGCTGGGCTTATAGCAACGCTAGATTTTATGAGAAAACAGAAGGCTAAATAGTTTGGCCATATAACTAGATTACCAACTAACAGTATTCCTCAACAAGCAATGATGTACATCCACAGAAGTACTGACACATTTACAAAAGTACTGACACATGTACAGAAGTACTGACACATCTATATAAGTACTGATACATCTTCAGAAGTACTGATACATCTACAAAAATACTGACACCTCTATAGAAGTACTGATACATCCACAGAAGTTCTGACGCATCTACAGAAGTACCGATACATCTACAGAAGTACTGACACATCTATCGAATTACTGACACACCTACAGACGTACTGATGCGTCTACAGAAGTACTGATACATCTATAGAATTACTGATACATCTATAGAAGTACTGATACATCTACAGAAGTTCTGAAACATCTATAGAAGTTCTGACACATCTATAGAAGTACTGATACATCTACAGAAGTACTGATTCATCTGCAGAAGTACTGAAACATCTACAGAAGTACTAACACATCTATAGATGTACTGATACATCCACAGAAGTAATGACACATATACAGATGTATTGACACATCTACAGAAGTACTAATAAATCTACAGAAGTACTGATGCATCTACAGAAATATGATACATCCACAGAAGTACTGACACATCTATAGAAATACTGACATATCCACAGAAGTACTGAAACATCTACAGAAGTACTTATACATTTACAGAAGTACTGACACATCTACAGAAGTACTGACACATCTACAGAAGTACTGACACATCTATAGAAGTACTGACACGTCTACAGAAGTGTCAGAGTCTTGCGTAGAGCAAGATAAGTAGCTCGTTTTCTGGCAAGTGTGAAGCAATATCAAACTATCAAATCACACGAAGTGAATATCCGAAACTATTAGTCACAAGCTTTATTTACGCGCTGCATTTATTATCGCACAAACATCGCGCAATGACAATCCATAGCAATCATTACGGCATGAACAATATCAATACAATACATAAAGATACATGCAAGCAATAAACATCTCACTTACAAATCAAACTATTCAAGCGTTCGAACCAGTCTCCCACTGTCGTACAGGCTAGCTCTCAATACAGATTCAAACACCACTCGCAGACCCATGCGACCTGTCCGTTCAAACCTCTAAACCCGTCTGCCAGATCTGGCGTTCTACACGCTACACGCCAATCGGCGCTCACGTCAGCTGGTGTGACCCCTGCCAGGTTCACGGGGTGTACTGCTGACCAGCGGTCATTTAAGCGTCGCTCAATTGCTGTGCTTGGCTGCTTATACGGGTGTCGTCGAAGACGCCGCATTCCCTCTGCAGTGTTTAACATCACTCAGGGTTGCGTGTTGTTATGTAATCTGGCGTTGGTACAGACAACGCGTCGCAACCTCGGATGTGAGACCTTGACACTCTCCACACCCCTTTTTCATGGAAGGATTTCCTTTCATGTACAATATATATAGGTGTTATTAAACCTGTCAAAGTCGAACATTATACGTTAATAGTTATTATAATTATATACAGGTGACTAGTAAACAATATGTATACAATAATTGTGTTGCACTATGAAGTACAACAGTCAAGTACAATCTATTTAATGGGCATTACCTTGCTGTGACACAGCTAGTCCGGTAGGTATCGGCTAAACTGGCCCCTAACTCACAACCAAGAACAAAAATACTAAAATCATCAGGTCAAGCCGTGAGCATCTCCCTCTGAGATAGCTCCATCATCAGACCTCTGTTTGGAGTTTCTAATGAAGGTCAACAGTTTTGGCAATATACTGTCCATATCTAAACGACGTTACATTGACATGTTACATATCAAGCACACATGTTAATGGTTACAATACATAGTTACATATCACCAAAAATTTAGAATAATGTCCCCTGGTTATTATACCAAAAATTTAGGAACAATAATTTATCGTCGTTTACAAGACATAAATTAGTACTACAAATTTATTTCTTAGTGTCATAATTTGATACTTATTGACAAATGTGCACAAAAAGTCACGTTTGTAAAGAAGCAATCAAGTTACGATGCTGAGATTACATATTATAAAAATCGACATATACAATTCCGTATATGGACATATTTTAAATCACATTTTAATACAATCGTCATACATTTATAGACTTTTTAGCGTAGTCTGCTAACTTTTAAATTAATATGCAAAAAATATTCGGAAGTATACAGCTGTACTATTTTACATATGTGTTGTGGTGTCATTCACACGACATTAGTCCGTTCTGGATGGATATTATATAAACAGAGTAGTAGTTGTTACTATCAGCTGTTGAATCATTTCTTCCGCTTTCTGCTCGGATTGTACTGTCGCAGTCATCTTTCGTACCTTGTTAAAACGTCTTGGACACATCGGTCTGGATACTTTCCGGATTACTTCACTTTGTAGTGGCTTGGTAAGCTCCTGGATCCTATAGTGTTGTCCAGTGACACTTCTCTGTAGTGTCTGGTTGTTACAATATTTATCTATTTACAATAATAATCACATTCTTTCTCATATCACACAGTTATACAACACATTATTTTACATAATAATAATTCCATTCTTTCACATATCTCACAATTATACACGCATTCATTCGCATAATAAGGATAATAATAAGAATACAAATATGTACACATGTTATATACATTGGGAGATACAATCTACCCTATCACATTGTTGTACACAGCGTTACTGACACATTGTCACAATTGGCTGTGGTACTGAGCACTCTCTACGTTGCAGTTTTATACACCCTCTGCACTGTGCTCTGGTGTTGACTGGGTATTAGGTTCGTCGTATGGACATCTCGACAAAAGATCTGCAAGACAGTTTTGGGAACCTTTTATATGGTTAATTTCATAGCTATAGTCCTGCAGAAGACGGGACCATCTTGCCACCTTGCTGTTACTTGGCGTTCCTCTGGTAACAATTGTCAGCGGACTATTATCTGTTTCAATAATGAAATGTTTGCCTAACAAAAATCTAGAAAGTTTACGTACCGAAAATACCATGGCAAGAGCCTCGAGTTCCGGTGTACTATAATTTCGTTCGCTGGTGTTCAGTTTTCGAGAGACGTAGTATACTGGGTACAAGATTTGGTCGTGTTCTTGGAGAAGCACACCTCCAATGGCTACGGAGCTCGCATCACATCTTAATCTAAAAGTAATATTCAAATTTGGCAATTTCAGAATAGGTGATTTAGAAAAATATGAAAGAATCTTCGTAAATGCTGGCCTTAAACATTCACTGTTTACAATCACATTGGGGTGTTTATTTGTTAGTAGATCAGTGAAACATTTGGTCAATTCAGCAAAATGAGGAATAAACTGTCTATAATAGTTTAAAAGATCTAACGCACTTCGAAACTGTTTCTTAGTTGTCGGAAGCGCAATTTCAAAATTCTGGACATGATGTTATTGTCAGTTGATATAAAGCCATTTGAGATCTTATAACCCAAAAATGAAATTTCCTGAAAGGCTATATCAACTTTGGAAGGTTTTACAGTCAGTCCATGCTGTCTAATCCTGTCAAATGTCTGCTGTAGTGCAGTTATGTGCTCTGTCATGTCCTTTGTGTGTATGCAAATGTCGTACATGTACCAAATGATGTTAGCAATGTCTGTCAAAAGAATTCTTGTCATTCTGACGAAGGTAGCTGGTGCATTGACTAATCCGAAAGGTAGTTTACACCATTCGTATAAACCCCACGGTGTGGCAAATGCAGTCAGATGTATACTATCAGGATGTACAGCTATCTGCCAGTAGCCTTTTGTCATGTCAAGTTTGGTGAAATAACGTGAGTCAGATAGTTCCGTCAAGATGTCTTCACAGTTGCTCATCGGTTCTAAATCCAACTGTGTAATGCTGTTAAGTTTACGATAGTCCACACACAGTCTAATAGTGTTGTCCTTTTTGCGTACTAAAACTATTGGTGAACAGACATGAGATTGTGACCGTCGAATGATATGATTTGCTTCTAAATCAATGATTTCTTGATGAAGTTTTTCTTTATAGTGTATAGGGATGGAATACGGTCTACACTTAATAGGAACGTCAGATGTCAAGATGATTTGGTGTTGCAGTAAATCTGTCTGTCCTGGGCTGTCAGAAAAGATCGTCCTGTATTCTTGTATCAGTTGTCTGCAACTGTCAGTCTGTGTCTGCGTTAGTTTAGGATTTACCTTAATGTCCTGTAAGTTGGTCGTCGTGTCAAGAACTGGTGTTGGTATCTCGTCAGTGTCGTTGTCGTCCGTCTGGTCCACTATGGAGGTACTTGCTGCAGTCTCTACTTGGTCGTCTTGCCTGTGATGATATGGTTTGAGCATGTTAATATGGACAATTTTATGTTTGTCCCTAACTGCAATTTCGTAGTCTACCGTCGAAATTTGTCGTAGTACTTTGAACGGTCCTTGCCGTGAGTCAGTTAGGAGATGTCTATCACTTGGCAAAAGAAGAAGAACGTCCTGTCCTGGCTTCAGTGTAATAGTTCTATTTCCTCTTTTAGCATATTGTCGGTAAATAGCTCCTGATTTTTGAAGAGCTTCTTTAGCCAAAATACATGATTTCATAATTCTATCACGCAATGATGTTACATGTTCATATGGTGACATGGGTATAGACAAAGTTGTACTTTCAGTCAACATAGATTCATACAGAGATAATGGGCCGCGTGGTTGTGCACCATATAACATTTCGAATGGTGAAAACCCAGTGCTGGAATGGGGCACTTCCCTATATGCAAACAAAATTGCAGGCAGATAAGTATCCCAATCTTCAGGATGTTCTTGGGTTACCTTAGAGAGCATATGTTTCATATCGCCATTAATCTTTTCCACTATACCGGTCGAATGTGGGTGGTATGGACTGTTGAAGCATTGTTTAACACCCAACATTTTGGCAAAGGCTTGTGTAGCTGAGGAAATAAACTGGCTACCCCGATCTGAAAGGATGGTATCAGGGAATCCTACCCTCGCAAAAATATGAAAGAACACTTCCATGATGTCTTTGGAAGTTATGTTCTTCAGTGGAATCGCTTCCGACCAACGAGTACATAGATCAATGAGTGTTACAATGTACCTATTACCTTTAGATGTTACATGGTTCAGAGGACCAACTATATCCACCGAGATCTTTTCAAACGGTCTACTAGCCAAATCAGTAACTTGCAATTCAGCTTGTGGGTGTTTACCCTTTTTGACAAGCTTCTGACAGATGTCACACGATCTGCAATACTGTTTGGTATCACTGCAAAACTTTGGCCAATAAAATTGAGTCAGTAACCTTGCTCTAGTTTTAGCATACGCCATGTGTCCTGCAAAGGGTATGTCATGAGCTAGATTCAATGCTTGCTTGCGGTTTTCTAACGGTAGCACTGTTTGTTCGATAGTGCTGGAACCTTTGGTGTAGTACCGTGTTAGAATTCCGTTCTTCAGAGCAAAGTACCATTGAGCATTCTTTGCTACTCTTGGCTTTTGGCCTACAAGTTTAAAATACTTTTGCAGAGATCGATCGGCTTTTTGAGATGTTATAAACGTCTCCCTAGTTGTTTCAGGAGATGGTACAACTGGACTTACTCGTTGTAAAGCCTCTGTCTGATCGATTCGATCTTGCATCTGTGCAGTAGATCTAGTTACTGCATTTACTACATTACAACGATCATTCTCATCACACATTGATATTACATTCACACAATTACATGTATGTTCTGGCGACGCTAGGTTGGTATTTGTACATTCGTTTACAGGTGGTAATACATCATGAATGGTGATTGGTGATGAAGATGAAATGGTAGTATTACTATTACAAATGACAGTTGATGTACTACTGTCATGTGGTATGTCATTCACTTCAGGAAGGTTTCCAATGATAATATCGCAACAAGGATTGGTTAATGCTGCGCATTTAACCTTTCCTGTAAGGAATGGTGTAGTTATATATGCCCATGCAAGTGGATATTTCTCTATGTTTCATGAGAACGTCCTGCATGTGACATATTTACCACTATATTGTGCTGGTAAAATGTAATCTCTCTTTACACCAATGAGAGTACTGCCGCTATCACGTAAAACTGTGGCAGCTCTACCATTAACATACCCCTGGTGGATGGTTAGTTTACCTTTGGAGTTTACTACAGAATTGGCCTCCTCACTGGTAACAGGTATAGAATGGCCGCATGTTAACACGCCATCCTCATGAAATTGATCACAAATGGTACATTTTTCATGATGGAACACCTAAATGGAATGTGCTGAGTTTACTGGGTGATCTTGTACACTTTCATCATCTGAAGAAGAATTGTCAAACATGGCTGCATTAGCCTTTCTGGTCATTGACCGGCCTTTACAATTCTTCCGCCAGTGGCCATAAGCTTTACAAAGATAACATTTGGTAACGCTTCTTTAGATCTTCCTTTCTTTATCTTGCTTAGAAATGTAATTATGCAAGTAAGCAGTGTACCCAGGATGTTTGTCGCACATTTCATTCTCATTGTGTGAATAATCGCAATATTTGCACTGATATAATTTCTCTGCAGCTTGTTTATAAGGTCTTTGTTTGTTATTTGACCATGCCTGATATTTGCCATATGTAGCTGCTGCTACAAAGTCTGTGCTGGTCAGACTACTAGAGAAACATTGCTTATTGGCTGCAAAATACCCAGAACCACGACTTTCGATCTGTTGAACACTTTCACACTGACATTCCAACAAAAATTTAGAAAAGGGGGGTGGGAGAGATGCGATAATCTTATCTCTCAACATAAGATCAACTAATTTGTCATAACTTCCATTTACTTTGGCTGCTGACAGCCATTTAGAAAAATATTTTGAATTTCTGAGATGTAATCAGAGAACGTGTGTGTTGGCTTAGGAGACAACTTTCTAAACTGTTCTCTATAACCTGATTCATCTAGCAAAAAATGTGACATAATTTTCGCTTTGATGTACAGATAATCTTCTTTCAGGTCATTTGGGATCGACTCTATGACTTTAAGAGGTTCCCCAGAAAGACTTCTTACATATACTATCCCCCATTCAGGTTTTGGAATTTTGTAATGATCCGTAACAAATTCAAAATTTTGGGTAAATGCTGCTATGCAATCACCTGTGTTGTAACTTCTGATCAGACCTTGGTACTTTTTATGAGGTTGATCTTTGTCTGTTTCTCTATTAACTTTATCTTTAGAAGATTCAGCTTTCAGCTGTTTAATCTTCAGTTGTGTTTCTTGCTCTTCTTTCTTACTCTGGGCTAAGATCTCAGATTGCCTCACTGCAGCTTCTGACTGTGCTTGTTGAAGTTTTAGAGCAGCTTCTGATTGTGCTTGTTGAAGCTTTAGAGCAGCTTCTGATTGCTTTAGAGCAGCTTCTGAGACTGCCTTTAACGCCCTTTCGGCCGCTCTCTCATTTCGTTCACTAATTTGCTCTTGTTTCAAGAGATATTCTGCATATTTACTTTCACTCCATGCTCTCAATCCCTCACCAGACATATTCAATTTTAAACCCATTTCAATGAAATCGTTTAAAGAAGACATGATGAACAATGCGTATGATGGAATGAATATAAACCAAATTACTTATGATGTTAGTAAGTTACAAATATTTCTAGCACAGTTGATGTTTAAAGCCAGACTAACGAAAGTATAAAGAGGAATGAAAAAAATTGTATACTCAAGTACTCCTTGGGCAATGTGCTGTTCAGTGGTGCTCGAAATCACACTGGAACGTCTTTCGGGTTGACGCACAAAATTTTTTTGAAGTTCACGAGACTCAGGTAAAGTTGACACAAACAACCTGTACTTTTTAAACTAAACGAAATTAGAACGTTTGTAAATGTATGGTGTGTGTAATGTCACTAAAGTCTGTAAAGGTTTGTATGTTGTCAAGTAGTATTGTTAGTCGTTACCACAATCAACAACTTTCACGCTCACACTAACCCTACTCAATGACATTCAAGGGCACGGCCGCCATTTTGGATTTTAGGTACAAAATTGGTTGAATTTAGCGATAAGTCTGAAGACGCCTCGGTTGGCTTCAAATAATATCTTCACACTTATAATTTAATGAAATCAACACTATTTAATCGTTACTTTACCTTAATCTATGACTTGCGCACTTCTATCGGCATGTTCACATTCGCTTCAAACTCGGACAAAAAAAATTTACAAGTTCGCATTTGGTTCAAAACCCGGACGAAAGCCACCACGTTCGCACTTGTCAGAGTCTTGCGTAGAGCAAGATAAGTAGCTCGTTTTCTGGCAAGTGTGAAGCAATATCAAACTATCAAATCACACGAAGTGAATATCCGAAACTATTAGTCACAAGCTTTATTTACGCGATGCATTTATTATCGCACAAACATCGCGCAATGACAATCCATAGCAATCATTACGGCATGAACAATATCAATACAATACATAAAGATACATGCAAGCAATAAACATCTCACTTACAAGTCAAACTATTCAAGCGTTCGAACCAGTCTCCCACTGTCGTACAGGCTAGCTCTCAATGCAGATTCAAACACCACTCGCAGACCCATGCAACCTGTCAGTTCAAACCTCTAAACCCGTCTGCCAGATCTGGCGTTCTACACGCTACACGCCAATCGGCGCTCACGTCAGCTGGTGTGACCCCTGCCAGGTTCACGGGGTGTACTGCTGACCAGCGGTCGTTTAAGCGTCGCTCAATTGCTGTGCTTGGCTGCTTATACGGGCGTCGTCGAAGACGCCGCATTCCCTCTGCAGTGTTTAACATCACTCAGGGTTGCGTGTTGTTATGTAGTCTGGCGTTGGTACAGACAACGCGTCGCAACCTCGGATGTGAGACCTTGACACATCTACAGAAGTACTGACACATATATAGAAGTACTGACACATCTACAGAAGTACTGACACATCTACAGAAATACTGACACATCTACAGAAGTACTGACACATCTATAGAAGTACGGATACACCTACAGAAGTAAAGACACATCTATAGAAGTACTGATACCTCCACAGAAGTACTGATACACCTCCAGAAGTACTGATACACCTACAGAATTACTGACACGTCTATAACTGTACTGCCGGCTTCGTGGCTTGGAGGTTAGCGACTTTTCTCCTTAATCTCGTATACTCTCGTGGGTAACGTGATCACGGTGAGAATCAGCAGTGGTTCGAATCGCATCGGTAACTTACGGGGTATGTGAGCCGGCCGCTCAGAAAGCAATGGCAAACTACTGAGCGTAATCTTGCCAAGAAATCAACATACAGCTGAAAGATGCTGGTGTTGACAGCGATGTCCTGTAAAGGATATGCAAAAAAAAAAAAAAATAACTGTACTGATACATCTTCAGAAGTACGGACACATGTATAAAAGTACTGATAAGTCTACGCATGTACTGATACGTCTGCAGAAGTACTGATACATCTACAGAAGTACTGATACATCTACAGAAGTACTGATGTATCTACAGAAGGACGGACACATCTATAGAAGTACTGAACTTCTACAGAAGTACTGATGCATCTACAGAAGTACTGATACATCTACAGAAGTATTGATACAACCACATAAGTACTGATACATCTACAGACGTACTGATACATCTAAAACAAGTACTGATACAACTACAGAAGCACTGATACATCTGTAAGAAGTAGAGATACACGCACAGAAGTACTGACACATCTACAAGAAGTACTAAAACATCTACACAAGTGCTGATGTATCAGAAGTACTGATACATCTACAGAAGTACTGATAAATCTACAGAACTAATGACACATCTATTGAAGTAATGATACATCCACAGAAGTACTGACACATCTACATAAGTACTGATACATCTACCGAAGTACTGACACACCTACAGAAGTACTGACACATCTATAGAAATACTGATCCATCTACAGAGGTACTAACACGTCTACATAAGTACTGACACATCTATAGAAGTACTGATACATCTACACAAGTACTGACACATCTATTGAAGTTCTAACACTTCTACATAAGTACTTACACATCTACAGAAGTACTGGCATATCTATAGAAGTACTGATACATCTACAAACGTACTGAAACATCTATCGAAGTTTTTTATACACCTACGGAAGTACTGGCACATCTATAGAAGTAATGACACATCTACGGAAGTACTTATACATCTACAGAAGTACTGATACATCTATAGATGTACTGATACATCTTCAGAAGCATTGCTGCATCCACGGAAGTACTGATGCATCTATAAAAGTACAGATACATGTACATAATCACTGAAATATCTATAGAAGTACTGATACATCTACAGAAGTACTGATACATCTACAGAAGTACTGACACATCTGCAGAATTACCAGTACAAATACAGAAGTATTGCTACATCTACAGAAGCACTGATTCATCTACAAAAGTATTGCTACATTAACAGAAGCACTGATACATCTTCAAAAGTACTCACACATCTACGAATGAACTGATAGATCTAAAAATGTACTGATGCATCAATAAAAGTATTGCTACATCTACAGAGGTACTGGTGCATCTACAGAAGTAATGCTACATCAACAAAAGTATTGATTCATCTACAGAAGGAAGAACTGATAAATACATCTACAGAAGCACCGAAACATCTGCAGAAGTACTGCTGCATCTATAGTAGTATTTATCCAATCCAATTCAATGAATCCAATGTTTGAAAAGAATACCCCCTTTCAGCCTTCGATTTTTCGACTTGGCTATAATTGGGCCTTTATAGTGTAGCTTGTAGTTTGTCTTTCGTAGATTGGGCTGCTTGTTGTCAGCTTCCCGGCTTCTGATGGGCTGATTGTGTTCGTTACTTTCTTGCTGAGGTTTTACATGTCTGTACAGAGTCGCGCATTTTTGTTTTAGGCCTGGAGTAATTGTGCACCCACCCCGTCATATGGTGCTGTTTCCTTCAAGGAGCTTTACCAGTTGTCGTCTCTCCCGTTGTTTCACCTCTTTTCCGGTCTTGGGTTGTCTTCGAATCTTCTCGTTCTTCTTTGATGTCGTGTGTCGAGGGCGGTTCTATTATTCGATCCTGGTGGAGAGCGATACCGACTCATGCCCCTCCCCCCCCCCCCCCTAGCCACTTGTTCTCGAAGTACTTATACATTTCTAGAAGTACTGATATAACTACAGAAGTACTGATACATCTATAGAAGTACTGATTACACACACACACACACACACACACACACACACACACACACACACAAAGAAGTACGGATACATCTACAGAAGTAATGCTACATCTATGGAAGTATTGATACTCGTACATCAACAAAAGTATTGATACAGGAGGAAGAACTGACAAATGAATCTACAGAAGCACTGAAACATCTGCAGAAATACTGATACATCTACAGAAGCACGGAAACATCTACAGAAGTACTGATACATCTACAGAAGTACTGATACATCTACAGAAGTACTGATACATCTACAGAAGTACTGATACATCTACAGAAGTACTGATACATCTACAGAAGTACTGATACATCTACAGAAGTACTGATAAACCTGCAGACGCCCCGATATGGTTACAGATGTGCTGATACAATCTTCTTCTCATAGTCCATGCTGTGTGACGCTGGTGATCATGACTATCCATAGCCCTCTATCTCATATACTACCAATCATTTCTGACACTGATGTTTCTCCAAGCCATGACGTCAAACTGTCTAACATCCTCTCTCTTGATCTCTCTCTGACTCCCACCTTTCCCGTTGTTACGGTATATTCCAGCTTTCATGACCTGCCCAAAGAATGTGGACTAACATTTCTTCTAATGTTCTTTTTACAGTTCTTTTTCTGAGAAAACGTATTTTCATAGCATACTCATTCCTCTTTCTTTCCGTCTCTGGTGGTATCATGGTTCTTCTGTAACACCACATCTCAGCAGCTTCTGCATACTTCCTATCTTTAAATTGTTCATGTCTTCTGCAGGACGTTGTGATTAAGCCCAAACCCAGGTTGGTTTACAATTCAATCTTACTTTCAGTCGTTGACTATTGCTTTCTGATCGATAAATCAAAGTTTACGTCTAACTGCCAGCGTAGGGAATGCATCCCGTACACCGTCGTCAGTAAAGTTTAAGCATAAGTGCATTATACCTCGCGGCCACGCAGATCTCTATTCCCTCACCACTGTTACACATTAATTTAACATAATTAGACACACCCGGCCACGCAGACCCCTATTCCCTCCACACTGTTACATATTAATTTAGCATAATTAGACACACCCCTTGAAACACACACCGGCGGATTAATACACCAGCAAGTGAATAAATGTCCCCAGATGTGTACCGATAAAGATGTTTGCCTAACAACACATGTCCAATGTGCCATTAAGGCACCGCAAATGTGATTGTGAACAACCTTCCCGCAATCCAGATGCCACAACCTAGAAAGAAGAAGACAAAAAAGAACAACAACTGCCAATACAAGTTAGGTTAAATGCAAGAAAAATCTTCTACATTACGTGATATGATCTCTGTGCGGTGCCGGAAAACGACGGCGGAACGAGATATAATTGAAAGATAGTTCCCCTTGATGTGGGCGCCCAAAGTGATCTCTGGGCTTGTAAATACGATTAGTATGTCCTAGCATGTGGGAGTCTGGTCCGGTGATTTGCTTCTCCAGAGATGTATGATGCTATGTCCGTCTGTCTGTGTGCCTGGCTGTGTGGTTGTGTGGCTGTGTGGTTGTCTGACTGTGTGGTTGTGTGACTGTGTGGTTGTCTGACTGTGTGCTTGTGTGACTGTGTGGTTGTGTGGCTGTGCGGTTGTCTGGCTTTGTGGTTGTTTGGTTGTGTGGGTGAGAGTGAGTTTGTAAATATGCGGCTAGGAGAATATATGTCAGTCTCTGCGTCTGACAGCCTGCCTGTCTACCTGGCTTTGTTATTGTCTGGACGAGGATGAGTTTGTTCGTACATATGTGACTATGAGAATGTGTGTGTGTGTGTGTGTGTGTGTGTGTGTGTGTGTGTGTGTGTGTGTGTGTGTGTGTATATATATATATATATATATATATATATATATATGAATAACGACGATACAAACTATAGATTTTACGATTTATTGCCTGGCATATTTCGCTGCAACCCATCAGGTACACACTGCAGAATTCACACAACATATAGTAAAATAACTAAATACATCCTTTAAGCTAAAATATGCACATGTTCTCACAGTAATGTCAATCTAGTTATTTAAATATGAACTGTCCTCTACTGATGCGAGTAACCGGTTCTCTTCTTTAAAGTTATCGTTATTGCTCTTTCTATCCGTACATGGTGTTCTCGACATTTTATTATAAAAACACATCTTCCCAGCTTGCACATAATTCCTCACTTATCTGCTAATTGTCCACAATTGGCTCCCGTACATCAGAATTGTCTCAATATAGCTCTAAAGAATTGTGTCCACATTGATAACTAAATATGTGTATAATTCCGCTTATTGAAGTCCTGCGTCACAAAGGGAATTCGGGTTATTGTTTGCCAGATCTCTTTTTATTATCCCGTTTTTTTCTTATTTTATGAGTTTAAGACCTAATTGTTGTGACTTCTCGGGTGAATGCTTTAGTAAACTAAAATAACATATACTAAAAATTACCGTAAAATGATATAAGGATTGGTAAAAAGTACCTCTTGGAAGTTTGAACGTCATTGATGGACTGGAAAACGAAGTTAGTTGTAGATTAATTGACCGTAAAACAGCGGTAAACGAGATATTGAATTAGGGTTCGTCTTGTGAAAATAAATGACACTTTTCTTTTATCTTTCTTTTGAAAATGGTTAATGCTTAATTCGTAATAGACATCACTGTCTCCGGAACAGACAATTGCTGACCAGTATTCCTCGACAGATGTAGCAAGTTGTATGTGTAATGTATTGGTTATAAGTATTTCCGTAATGTCAGGTCTTAGTTAGATATGACTGGGCTACCGTATGACAGTAAACGGTCTACCTGCTTCTGTTAGCGCCAAATTTTGGGCGAGGCTTACCAAACCCGACACCCCACATTGTGACAACGGCTTCGGGCGGAGGAGAGCAATTGGGAGGGTACAAGCCTTATCCTAGTGCGAGGAAATGCAACCTAAATACTAAATGTCATGGGACAGGCCAGGCCCTAAGCCTCAGTTGGCAACTAGTCTAGGATCGAAGCTCCGACAGGCGGACAGTTACATCATTGCTTTGCTGATCCAGCTGCTTCTGCAGCTTGTCTTGTTCCAGACGTATTGGTGTTACCTTTCCTCTGGAGTACACTAGACAGGCCGAGAAAGGGACCATGCTGCATGGGCAACACATGGTCTCTAAATTCAGCCCAGGCTTTGTGTTAAGGAGAGGTATAACTCCATTTTACAAACTATCGTCTGTCAAAACTGCAAGTTGCCAGTCAGTCAAGTATTTCCGATTTCTCCTCTGATTGTAGAAGCAGACTTAAATGCAAACTCAAGCATACATTCAGTAGTTCGGTTCGTGTCTTATACTGTTATGTGTATGTCAAACATGGACAATAAGAGGACAATATTCGAAAAATCTAATGACATTATATAAACTGTTTTTAAGAAAATTCAAATACATTGGAAAGACAGACAAACAGAATGAGGAATTTATACAATAAACAAATAAAGCCGTAAATTTATCAGATAAAATTAGACATCGACATTCAAGATATTTTTGGGCACGTTATGAGCAGAAATAACGTTGAAAACTTTGTGACACCTGGCAATATGGTGAGAAAAGAGAAAGGGGAAGACATAATATCTCGATGACATCGCTCCCATGATATAATCAGTACAAGAACATATACTTGATCCAAGGCTCTGGTGATCGTGTGATATGGCGAACCGTACCCGACCTCGCTTAACTTTACGGCATCTGATGATGATGATGATGATGATGATGATGATGATGATGATGATGATGATGATGTTGTATTAACATTCAGGCCTAGACCATCTTGTTCATCAAGTGTTCCCACTGCCGGCTCATCTAAAATCATACATGCAGTGGCTTGTTGCCTTTATCTCAAGCCGGGCTGGGACAACCTATCCGTGTCAGTAGTTGCCTTGATCTCTAGCCGGGCTGGGACAACATGTCAGTAGTTGACTTGATCTCTAGCCTGACTGGGACAACCTATCCGTGTCAGTAGTTGCCTTGATCGCTAGACGGACTGGAACATCTTATCTGTGTAAGTGGTTGCCTTGATCTATAGCCAGACCGGTACAACATATCCGTGTCAGTAGTTGCCTTGATCTCTAGCCGGACTTGGACAACATATCCATGTCAGCAGTTGCCTTGATCTCTAGCAAGGTGGGGCAATCTATCCATGTCAGTAGCTGCCTTGATCGCTAGCCGGACTGGGACAACCTATCCGTGCCAGTAGTTGCCTTGATCTCTAGCCGGCTTTGATAACCCATCCGTGTCTGTAGTTGCCTTGATCTCAAGCCGGGCTGGGACAACCTATTCGAGCCAGTAGTTGCCTTGACCGCTAGCCGGACTGGGACAACCTATCCGTGCCAGTAGTTGCCTTGACCGCTAGCCGGACTGGGACAACCTATCCATGTCAGTAGTTGCCCCGAGTCACCGTGGTGAAGTGGTTAAGCCGTCTGCCTTGTGTTGAGAAGGTCGCGGGTTCTTTTCCGGATTTCGATATTAGGTTCACTAGTGTAGATTCCCCCCCCCCCCCCCCCCCGGAGTTTCTTGGGGTTCGTAGCCGGAGTAAAGGGGTTAGTTCTATATGCGATGATTCCGACAGGCGGTTAGCTGCTCTCCGGAGAGAGAGAGAGAGAGAGAGAGAGAGAGAGAGAGAGAGAGAGAGAGAGAGAGAGAGAGAGATACTGAGTTAAATACGGAAAATCTGATGGCCATTTATTTTCGTTCACTCGCTTTGAACTCATGCCTAGTCCATAACAGTGCTAGTACTTCTAGTGCGGGACTGATTGTTCCGTGTGGATTAGCTTTCCATGTTACTAGGTAGCCACTGCCAACAGAAGTATTCTGTGGATAGATGAATGGATGCATGGATGGATGGATGGATGGATGAATGGATGCATGGATTAATGGATGGATGGATGGATGAATGGATGCATGGATTGATTGATGGATGGATGGATAGATGAATGGATGGATGGAAGGATGGATGGATGGATGGAGGGATGGATATATGGACGGACGGATGGATATATCGATAAATGGACGGATGGATTGGTGGGTGGATGGATGGATGGATGGATGGATGGAGGAATAGACGGGTAGATGAATGGATGGATAGATGAATGGATGGACGGATAGATGGGTGGAAGGATGGATGGATGGATGAATAGATGGATGGATGGATGAAAGGAATGATGGAAGGATGGATGGATGGATGGATGTATGGATGGATGGATGAATGAATGGATGGATGGATGGATGGATGCATGGATAGATGGAATGCTGGATGGATGGATGTATGGATGGTTGGATGAATGGACGGATGGATGAATGTATGGATGGATGGATGGATAGATGGAATGCTGGATGGATGGATGGATGTATGGATGGATGAACGAACTGATGGATGAATGGAGGGATGGATATATGGACGGACGGATGAATATATCGATAAATGGACGGATGGATTGGTGGGTGGGTGGATGGATGGATAGAGGAATAGACGGGTAGATGGATGGATGGATAGATGGATGGATGGATGGATAGATGCGTGGAAGGATGCATGGATGGATGGATAGATGGATGTATGGATGGATGGATGGAATGATGGATGGAATGATGGATGGATGTATGGATGGATGTATGGATGAATGGATGGATGGATGTATGGATGGATGGATAGATTTGAATGATGGATAAATGGAATGATGGATGGATGGATGTATGGACGTATGGATGGATGTATGTATGTATGGATGTATGTATGTATGGATGGATGGATGGACGGACGGATGGATGGATGGAGGGATGGATATATGGACGGACGGATGGGTATATCGATAAATGGACAGATGGATTGGTGGGTGGGTGGATGGATGGATGGAGGAATAGACGGGTAGATGGATGGATGGATAGATGGATGGATGGATGGAATCATGGATGGATGGATGGAGATATGGACGGATGGTTGGTTGGATGGGTGGATGGATGGATTTATAGATGGATGGATTGATGGATGAGTGGACGGATGGATATGTGGATGGATGTTTTAGTGGATGGATGGATGAATGAATTGATGGGTATGTGGACGGACGAAGGATGGATCGATGGAAGGATGGATGGACGGATGAATGGATAGATGGATGAATGGATAGACGGACGGATGGATGAGTGGTTGTACGGACGAACGGGTGGATGAATGTATGGATGGATGCACGGATGGATGGACGGACGGATGAATGGGTGAATAAATGGATGGATGGGTGAATGGATGGATGGGTGGGTGGATGAATGGATAGATGCATGGTTGGAGTGACGGACGGACGGACAGACGAATGGACGGATGGATGGATGGGTAGATGGGTATTGTACGGACGTACGGATGAATGGGTGGATGGATGTATGGATGGATGGATGGAGGGATGTATGGATGGATGGCTGGATGGATGGGTGGGCGAACAGACGGATGGCTGGATGGATGAACGTACGGATCGATGGATCGATGAATAGATAGAAAGATAGAGAGACAGATAAATCGACAGACAGACAAACACATATAAAGATGTACAGATAGACAGGCAGATATAAATATATACAGATAGATAGATAGATAGATAGATAGATAGATAGATAGATAGATAGATAGATAGATAGATAGGTTGGTGGATGGATGGATGGATGGATGGATGGATGGATGGATGGATGGACGGACGGACAGACAGACAGACAGCAGACAGACAGACAGACAGACAGATAGATAGATAGATAGATAGATAGATAGATAGATAGATAGATAGATAGATAGATAGATAGATAGATAGATAGATAGATAGATAGATAGATAGATAGATAGATAGATAGAAATACAGTTGGGCCAACTGGCCCATCACAAATTTGGCCTGTCAAGTTTGAATACTTGGCTGACACCGGAAGCCACGGGTAGTGGTAGACACATTAGATGGCGTGTTTTTCCAGATCCTTATTTTATAATCAACTCCCATCGCAGCCACGACACATTGACGGCAACTTTCAGCAATATCAGACGATGGTGTGCTGTCCTGATGTGATAACAGTGCTGGTTTTATTTCTGATTTGTATTCCTAAATGTGTGTTAGCCATGTTTACTACGTCATCTTTAGTATGGTATGTTTAGTATGTTCATCTGATTACATATATTTATGTCTAATGCTATTTGCTTTCTCAGTTTCCATTTTAAACCACAAAGTTACCGATGTTATTATTTATGCTTATTTAATGTTATGCTTATTTATTTATTTATTTATTTTATATTTGTTGCGTTCACTCTGTTTGAACTCAAGCATAGTCCATAGACACGCTACTTTGCCTTGATATAGCTTTACCTATTGTACTACAAGTGTCCCTTGCCATCAGGCAAACCCACTCCAACTCACTACTTGTAATTTACGTTCCCAAGCCAAGGACGAGAAATCAACATTTAGTGTAGGGATTGAACCCGCTACCTCGGCATCAGCACATCGCAATTCTGGTGTTCTTCACAAAGGTTTCAATAACTTAAATGTCTTACAATAGTTTCGTTCTAACTTATTTATGTATTATTTAATCAAGCTGTTAGTCATTGTTATATGAATCCTGATTCCCCCCCCCCCCCCCCCCCATCCAACCCGATTCACTTTCCCATTGTAAATTCTGCTCTGACGGCCTGAGGTCCTTGTTAGGTATATACATGTTTTGTGTGTTCGTCGTTACCTCGTAGCATCTACGGGTACATTGTTGTTTCATTATATTACTGTTTTGTCGTTAACTACTGGTTGCCAATATTGTCAGTGTGAAATTCCTGGCTGTATTGTCACTACTGTTTGATTGAAAATATTTTCAATGTAAAATTCTGGTCTGTATTGTCACTATTGTGGCTTGTTAACTAAAAAAATAGGTTTAAATACGAGGGGATTGATTTCATTTCGTCGGGTTACATCCCATATGGCTAGGTCTCACGTCACAGCCTGTTTAAAGCGTTACACAAAGCACGAACTCGCTAGCGTCAGCGTCGTCTTCCAGAAGTCTCCGAGACAACTACACTCGTGAACCGAATGACGGAGCCCACAGCCTTCGGAGCGCGAGGTAGTTGGCTTAAATACTTCACCACGGAGATCTCCAGCTTGTTACCTACGTGAGGGAAAGGGTGGTTTACAAGTACAGTAAAACCTCGGTTTTCGTCGATAATCCGTCCGAAAACAATCGGTGAAAACCGAAATCGACGAAATCCGAGGCAATTATTTTCATATGAATCAATGATAATCCAATTAATTCGTTCTAGAAACTCCAAGATACATACCAAAGACACATTTTATAGAGAATAAATATAGTTTAAAACTATGTTTCGGCCCCAGACGTGTCCGAACTCGCACCTTCGCCGTGCCTAGTAACACTGTGTATGCCAGTGCGTCTCTTGTATTTTTTTTTTCAAACCAGCCTCTGCTGTTTTTAAAATCACTAAGTACACTAGCACTCGTCCCAGGAATTTTCTAAGTGAGATCGGTCTAATCTTTTCACACATTTGCCTCCGAAACAGAATCAACATCTAACTGGTTTTGATTCATCCAAACTAATAATAAATGTTTGCGATCTCTGTTTCGTTAGCACATTCATGATACATTAGCCTCCTTTATTGCTTCTTCTCTCGCCACAATGGAACTTATCGTGGATGGCGACTTCCCGTACATGGAGCCGATTTCAGCAACCTTAATGCCGCCCTCATATTTTATTATTTGCAAGTGGTGCCCACACAACGAAAAACAACGCCAAACTGAGCAGAAGAACGTGTGTGTCCCTTTCTTTTCGCAAGATTAGCAGCGCAATCATATGGGCACGCCTACGAAATCCGAGGCAAGCGACGAAAACCGAGACAAATTGTTCTTGGAAAAAATTGACGAACAACGAAATCCACGATAACCGAAGGCAATGAAAACCGAGGTTTTACTGTACAGCTAACCTGACAGAGAAAGTCAGTGGCGTTGTCGTGCCAGGGCGCCCTAGACTCCCATCCCTGTACGTGTATTATGAAATCAGGGCGTCCCGTTTAACAAAATAATAGTTAACGATAGTATTTTGAATTTACATTAGTTAACACTAATTTGTTGTCTTTCTAAACAAAACCTAAAGTGGTGTAATGTGTAGTATCGCTATTAGTTGTATACGTTAACTGTGCATCATTAGTTACATGATGATGATGATTATAGCATTGATGATTAGTGTAGTAGTAATAGTGGTTGTAGTACTATAGTGTAATAGTAGTGGTAGTAGAGTAGTACTAGTGGTATAAGTAGTAGTAGTAGTAGTAGTAGTAGTAGTAGTAGTAGTAGTAGTAGTAGTAGTAGTAGTAGTAATAGTAGTAGTGGCAGTGGTAGTGGTTGTAATAGTAGTGGTAGTAATAGTAGTGGCATTGGTGGTATTAGTAGTAGTGGTAATTGTAGTAGTAGTTGTAGTAGTAGTGGCAGTAATAGTAGTGGTTGTAGTAGTAATGTTAGTAATAGTAGTGGTGGTGGTAGAAGTAGTAGTAGTAGGAGGAGGAAGAAGAGGAGGGTATGGTACGAGAGAGTTACCCAATGAATGCGACTTTCCTGTCTCAGTTCTTGTTACTCTGTTTACCGTCTATCTTCTTTCTCTGTTTTCTTTTCACTCACTTTGCCTCTGCTATGTTTCGGATAGACATGCGGACGGACACAACGATGGACAGATAGACAAATAAACAGATATATAGATGGTCAGATACATAGTTATCAAGACAGACAGACAGATAGAAAGATAGAGACAGATATACAGATAGAAGTAAAACAAGAACATGGTAACACCGTGTGCCATAGATCCTTCCCGGGCAAGGCGCACTGAGTGAGAATGTAACGGCATTTCTCTGCTATCGCTAGGCGCTTTGTCCAAGAGTGACCAGGACACTAGGAACTCATGTAGATGTTTGTTCAGACAGAATGGAAGTCTATTTTTTCGCCTTCGACTAAGTCTATTAAATGTTTGACACCGTTTGTGTTTGAAAGTGTGTCTTATAGAAGATTAATGCTTAGTTATCAAGACATTTCGAAGTTCTAGAAAATCAATGTCTTTGCAAGAGTCCAACTAGGTTGCATTCCTACAGTTAACTGATTTATATAAAGTTGATATTAGTTTAAATATATTGAATCTGATGTAATGTAAGCTTTGATAGTTTCAATGAAGTTTTTAAACATATGAAATAGGTATATTCCAGATCGGCTATACAGGGTTGCAGCTGAGGTTCGTATAGTTTATTGCTATTTCAGGTAATGGATTGTTTTATTTGTTTATTTGTGCCGTTAGAACTATACAATTCACATCTTGTTCCTTTCTTCCTTTTGAGGATGTATAGTCTAAGTAAAGAAGGAAAGGGTAATTTTTCACGTCATAAGGGCGTTTAACAAAACCCTGAGGGAATGACGGAGCTGATCCATGACTCCGGTGATCGAGTGAGATGGCAGTTAATGACCGCCCACGCTTATCGGCATGGCACATGATAGATGGATGGATGGGGGAATGACTTGGATGGGCCAGCCCCCTGAGAGTGTAAGGAAGGTAAAGCGACTGAAACATACGGCAAGATGGGGGGGGGGGGATGCTTCTGATTATCGGAAAATTCCTGCCGTGCTTGCACCACCACGGAGTTTTCAGCTTCTGTAAGTGAAGTAGGTAATAGTTCCTTTCCCCGTCATGACTTCTGCTAACAGTCATCGCCTCGAGATTCGAAACACATGAACATTAGGTTGGCAGGCGAGCGAGCTAGCTACTGCACTGCCGCGGCAGCCCAACTGTAATGTTCTACTTTTCGATGTCACATTGAAAGTCCTTTGACACGCCAGTATGCGCAGTGGATAAGGTGCTAGCCCCATATTTGCATACCAATCGGCACTCGATTGGTGGTAAGTAAATCAAGTAAAGGAACAATTATACATCCTCGTAATGGGTTAAGGACATATACCTTCGTATTGGTGGGTAAAATGGTCATTCTCACAATTTGTTAAATGTGTTGAAATACTCATCAAAACATAGCTCTTACCACCTTGACTTATTATTCCCTTGGTTATTATTGGTCAAGCCGTCTGACTTCGAAGGTGCAGGTTCGATTCCGGGCCGCGTCATTCGGTTCACGAGTGTATTCTTTTTGGGAAACTACTGGGGTCGTCGCTGGAGCTACGGAGTTAGTGCTTTGTGCGATGCTTTCGGCAGTTCGCTGCGGAAAGAGATTGGGCCTCATGGGATAAAACCCGGTGCAATAAAGTCGACCATGTCGACTTTTAAGCGATCTTGTTTTAGTGGTCATTATCACATCAGTGGCTTTTACTTCCAAAGACATTTTATGCACTCCTTTTAGGCTGTGCCGTCCTGAGGGACCAGGTCAATTTGTACAAATCCGAATCCAGCTGCGGAACGAACTCATACCCACCGGGTCGGCCGGCGAGTGTCCAGGCACTCCGCTACTGAGACGCCCTTCTCGATGGGTAACGTGATCAATACCTCGCCCACCGTTTTTTTTCGGTTGTTGTGTTTTTTTTTTTTTTTCAATTCCGAAGAAGGCCACAAATATGAGATGCATTTATCTTAATGATTTCGTAGCATCTGTAATATATCTCGCATCAAGTTTTGTTGAGGGGCATCTGACTGAGTAGATAGAAGAACGTTTGACTTCCATGCGGAAGACCCTGGTTCGAATCCCCAGTAAAGTGGTGAATGTTTTTAATGCCGGGGAAAAAATTACACCTTAACCTACACGGGTCCACGGCGATTACACTAGCCAGGAGGCCTTAATTCCTCAGGCTCAAGACCCTCCTGTCCTACACCATAAGGTACAAGAGGCGGTAATGAAAGATTTTGGAGTATTTAGGTTTTGCATATGTCCTTGCTACTTTTTTTTTTTCTGCTTCCAATTCTACCATCAGTTGTACTTATAAATTGATAACAACTGTACCAGTAGTTGTACTTATTATTGCACACCAACCGTATCATCAGTTGTACTTATTATTCAATACCAGCTGTACCAACAAATGCACTTATTGCATACCAACTTTACCAGCAGTTGTACTTATCCTTGCACATCAATCGTACCAGCAGCTGTAATTATAAATGAAAACCAGCTGTACCAACAACTATACTTATCATTGCGCGACGACTATACCAGCAATTGCTCTAAGAATATTTCACAAATTGTACCAGCAGTCGTGCTCAGTACCGTGCGGTAGATTTTCTAGTATGGTGCAACTCTTCAAAATGCCGCCCCGTACATGTTTTTTTTCTTCTCCTTTATGAAGCACTCTTACAGTGCCGCCTGATGCGGCCGTCTCTCTGTATCATAGCACGGCACTGCCCTGATTGTGCTTATCAGTGCCCAACAACTCTACTTGCAATTATATTTACAGTTGTTCGTCAAATCTTGGTACAACGGTACTTAAACATGATGAGAGTAATATCTGCCGTTACTCATTCTTTCCAAAATGTGTAATATTTCCAATGTGTGTGTGTGTGTGTGTGTGTGTGTGTGTGTGTGTGTGTGTGTGTTGTTGTTGTTTCTTTGTTTACTTCTCTGGCTTTGAAATCAAGCGTAGTCCATACACTTCTACTACTTCTAATGCACTGGACTGATTTTGCGTGTGGGTTATCTATCCTTTTTTACCAGTGTCCCTCGCCATAAGGCTTCAGAGGTTATTTTAATTGATGTCCCCAAGTCAACACTTAAGTACAACTGACCGATGTAGGTGTTGAAGCCGCTACCTCGGAATCAGCACACCGGATGTTTAAATACCATGCCGACCTCCATCTCTAATTGTAAAGTATACTGTGTGCATCATAGTCAAGATTATGACGAAAATAAAAGTTATCATCATCATCATGTGCTGTGTTGAGTAGAGTGAGTGATTATTTTCCCGTACTTGCAACGGTTTTCTCTGCTCTTGATAAGTTTGACCACTCTTAGGCCGTCCAGTCTACCAACGCATTCATAATTCTCTCTCTCTCTCTCTCTCTCTCTCTCTCTCTCTCTCTCTCTCTCTCTCTCTCTCTCTCTCTCTCTTCTCTCTGGTCATCTTTGTCTCTAAACACCCCGTTTTCCAATCTTTCCTGGTCTCTGGTATATGTTCCTCCTCCTCCCCATCCTCCTCCTCCTCCACATCCTCCTCCTCCTCCTATTCCTCCTCATCCTCATCATCATCATATCATCGTGTACCAAGCCGAGGTATGGCTGTCAAGGCTCTCCGTCTCATTCGATCGGTAGTCTTGAATAAGTTCTGTGTTCCCATCCTGTAATGCCATCCAGATATTTATCGTTTGTCTTCCCCTTGCTCTTTCCCTAATCAATAATAAACACCAAAATACAATTTGATTTTTGAAAAATTAAATACATTTTAGACCAAGATAGAAAATATGACCGCGTGTTTATATTTTTCCAATGTGATTACTTTTGAAAAGTTTTTACTGTGGTAGAGAAGCAATTATCTGTTTGAGGATGTTAATTGAAAAATATATAGAAGTTCAAAAACGTATATATGTTTGTTTTATAGACTATAAGAAAGCGTTTGATAGAGTACAACATGAACGACTAATTACGTGCCTTCAAGATATAGGAGTAGACGGAAAGGACATCAGACTTATTAGTAACTTGTACTGGGAACAAGTGGCGTCTATTAGATGAGGCAATAACTACTCGTCACCTATAGAGATAAAAAGAGGAGTACGGCAGGGATGTATACTGTCCCCAAGCCTCTTCAACCTATACACGGAAAGAATTGTTAAACAAGCTGAAATGCCAGGACTCAGCATCAATGAAAGAATCATAAACATTCTTAGATATGCTGACGATACCGTGTTACTAGCAGAAAGTGGGCAAGAGTTGCAAGACCTAGTGGAAGAAGTAAATAGGTACAGTGCAGAATGTGGCTTAGATATTAATATCCACCATTATTACTGCATATGCACCGACACTCGACTCCTCTGATGATGTAAAGGATTCGTTCTATGAGGAGTTCGACTCCGTGATCAAGGCAGTTCCAAAATGTGACTACATTTATATGCTCGGTGATTTCAATGCTTGTATGGGCAAGGACTCGAGTTCATGGCCAGTGTGCCTTGGAAAATACAACATCGGTCGCATGAATGAAAATGGGCAAAGGCTGCTGGAGCATTGCACCAGAAATTACCTATGTATTACAAACTCCTTTTTTAAAACAAAAGAGCTGCATAAGGTCACATTGAAACATCCAAGATCCGGCCATTGGCACCAGCTGGACTTCATTATCTCACGGAGACAACATCTGAACCATATATCATTGACTCGAAGTTACCACAGTGCTGACTGTGATACGGATAATTCTTTGGTTGTTGCAAGGGTTAGACTGAGACCAAAGAGAATCTACACAGCTAAATACAAATCTAGCCCCAGGATTAATATTGTTAACACTAATGATCATGAAAAGTGCTTTCAGTTTCAACAGCAACTTGAAGACGCTTTCACTGATACGCCAGAAAATTGTTCAGTAAGTGAAAAGTGGGGTCAACTTAAGGAAACTCTTTATAAAACTGCCGTAGGAGTTTAAGGCACTGTGGATCATAAGAGGCAGGACTGGTTTGCGGCAAACAGCCAGACTCTGCAGCCCTTGATTGATAAGATGAAGATAGCTCTCTTAAGAAACAAGGAAAGACCAACGCGTAACACTCTGAGTGAGCTAAAGCAAGCTAGGAAGGATGTGCAAAAGGCTGCCAGGCAGTGTGCAAATAATTATTGGATCAAGTTATGTGAGTCCATTCAAATCGCAAGTGATAAAAGAAACATCAGAAGCATGTATGAAGGAATAAAGAAAGCCTGTGGTTCAGTGATCGAAAGAAGTGCACCATTGAAAACCGTGACTGGAGAAAAGATAACTAATAAGAAACAGCAGATGGACAGATGGGTAGAGCACTATTTGGAGCTTTACTCAAGTGAGACCAAACTAGCGGATGATGCCCTCAACGCCATAGAGGCTCTACCAACTCTTGACCACCTGGACACACTTCCCACCACAACAGAAGTTAAGTGTGCTATAAATGAACTTGCATCTGGCAAGGCTCCAGGTAAGGATGGGATTCCAATAGAGGTTATCAAGAGTGGGCAAGAAACACTCACTCTACAGATCCACCAGCTAACAGAGCTATGCTGGCGAGAAGGACAAGTCCGACAGGATTTCAAAGATTCAAGCATCATAACACTGTGCAAGAACAAGGGCGACGGAGCGACTGCAACAACAATAGGGGTATCTCACTTCTGTGTATTGTTGGAAAAGTATTTGCCAGAATTGTTCTGCGCAGACGTCAAGTCCTAGGAGATCAAGTCTACCCCGAATCACAGTGTGGCTTTCGACAGAACCGGTCTACCATGGATATGATATTCTCATTACGACAAATGCAAGAAAAATGCCGTGAACAGAATCAACCACTGTTTATTGCCTTCATAGACCTCACAAAGGCATTTGATTTGGTCAGTCGTGAGAGTCTGTTAAAGGCATTAAAGAAGATTGGCTGCCCACCAACTCTTCTGTCCTTTGTGGAATCGTTCCACACAGGCCGAAGGGTACAATCAAGTTTGATGGTGCAACTTCAGAAGAGTTTGAAATCAAGAGTGGAGTTAAGCAAGGTTGTGTACTAGCTCCCACCTTCTTTGGAATATACTTTTCACTTCTAATTAAATACGCCTTTCGTGATCAGGATGGTGGTATATACATGCACTCACGCTCAGATGGCGGCCTCTAAAATGCTCAGAGATTGAAGGCCAAGACCAAAATTAGGAGGATACTGATAAGAGAGTTGCTGTTTGCAGATGATGCTGCAGTTACGACCCACTCTGAGGAAGAATTACAATGTATTGTATTTGCATTCTCCAGTGCTTCTTCTGAATTTGGTTTAACAAATAGCAAAAAGAAGACACATATTATGTCACAAGGTGCACATGGGGTACCATCAATCTAACTAGAGATGGCAGACCATTTTACATATCTAGGATCAGTGGTAATTATTCCTAGATCAGGAAATCAACATCCGAATTGGTAAGGCAGCAACAACAATGAACAGGTTAAGAAAAAGTCTGGGAGAACAGGAAGCTTACTGCCAAAACAAAAGTTCTTGTCTATCAGGTCTGTGTCCTTAGTACTCTTCTTTATGGCAGTGAAACCTGGACAACTTACTCACACCAAGATAAACGTTTAAACAGCTTTCATATGCGGTGTCTGCGAAGAATTCTTGGCATTACGTGGCATGACAAAATCACAAATACTGAAGTATTGGAAAGATCAGGTTGTGCGACGGTTTATTCCATGCTCAGTCTTCGTAGACTTAGATGGATAGGACATCTTAGGAGGATGGATGATGGTAGAATACCAAAGGACATCTTTTTTGGTGAATTATAGATGGGTAAGAGATCTTTGGGTCGGCCTCTACTACGATACAAAGATGTGTGTAAACGGGACATGATTGATACAGGCATTGATAATGCACATTGGGAGCAAGTCGCCTCTGAACGTGTTGCATGGAGGGAAAACATCAGAAATGGAATAAAACCAAAGGAGAAAATTATTGCAGATAAGTCACACACCAAGCGTGTGAGACGTAAGATGGTGCATGATGGTGGAAATGACCACGTGTTCACATGCACCAACTGTGAACAAACATTTACAGCGCGAATTGGCCTTATCAGTCACATTCACTACTGCCATGGGTAATAGTTATTATACCTTTTTGAAGCACAAACTATCGTCTGTCAAGACGGCAAGGTGCCAGTGAATTAACATCAAAAAAACAAAAACTATGATATTTAGCAGTGAGAAGTAAAGGTCATCAATGAACATCACAGTAAACGGGCAGATACTAGAACAAGTAACAAGTTTCTCTTATCTTAGACATATAATAACAGATGATGGCAGAGGTGATCAAGCAACTAGAAAGTCGCATAGAAGCCCTGGAGATGTGGATATACAGACGAATAGGTCGTATTTCATGGAAACAAAAACAATCAAATGCAGAAGTCCTAGAAAAACTGGGAATGAAGAGAGAGTTGATGAAAGAAATAAAGAGGAGGCAAGTGAAATATTTTGGCCACGTTAGAAGACATGATACTCTTATAAAATCCATACTGGAAGGCAAGGTTGAGGGCAAGCGAGCAAGAGGTAGACAACGATACAAGTGGGAGGATAACATCAAGAGATGGACGAACATCGGCCTGACAGAATGTACAGTCAAGGCAAGAGACAGACAGTGTTGGAGATCCATTGCAGCCAACCCTAATTGCGGAGACGGCACCTGATTGATTGATTGATTGACTGTGGCAGCCCCGTTTTGTGCAGCAAGGTCCAACGCGACATTTGCACTTTTGCACCATTTGGTGCACGATAAATCCGGCAATGGAACATTCCTGCCATTTTCCCTTTCTCATGATGCACCGAGAACGTGCTTCTTTTGCTTAATGCTAAATCCAGCCCTGCCATGACATTGCATTATTCGATAATATGATATTATTTGTGTTTTTGGCTTGCTTTGATTTCATAAGTTTCACTTTCATTCACACCGGCATCTTCATGAAAGCGCCAGTCTCCTCCAATTCATCAAACACTATACCGTGTCGTTTTTGCCATTAGATCTGCCCCATTCAGTCTCAGAAGAGAATGAATAATTAGGGCCTACCTCAGTCTCAGATTAACAATCCTGTAGCGAAAACAGTCATATTTCGGATATTACGACTGTAAGTTAATAAGTAAGTCACAAATGGCTGTAGAAAAATAACTAACTATGATAACACCTTGAAAACAGTTTATGTTTATACATTCATTGTCCCTTTATTTCTGAACATAATTTCCACCAACATTGATGCACTTATCCCATCGTTTTATCAGTCTTCCCAAACCGGCTGCATAGAACTGCGTGCTCTGTTTTCTAAACCACGATTTCACTTCACATTCAACTTCGGCGTTACTCGCAAAATGTCTCCCGCCAAGGTGGGTTTTCAATGGATTTAGCCCCAAGCGATTTCCCGTAAAGCGGTGCATAGCTGGGTAGAAAAAGTTATGAGGACGAGTCAATAAGCAAGTCACACAGTTCTGTTGGATGGCTGGTAATTGACAACAGAAAACGCAGCACCCATTTTAGGCTGGCTCCACTTGGGTGACCAGGTCAAATTACAAATCCGCTCCAATGTGGATTAAACCCATGAACACCGAGCCGGCATTCGAGCGTCTGGCCACTATGTTAACGAGGCTTCCGTATGCCAGAATTACACATATTATAATTATTATTTTGTGGTAATTATTTGTTAGTTAAAATACATTGCCAGAGCAGTGGCCTAATCGGTCTACTCTTTACGGTTTACAACTGCTGAGGGATTTGTACGTACACACTGGGCCTCCTAGATTTTAGTCCTGATCCGATAGTACGAGTCTTCCGATTAACTAACCTAGGATTAGGACGGATATAAGAGTATATAATCAGTTTCTTATTTGGTAAGAAGTCCATACCTATCATGGTTTGAATAGTACGAGGTCTGATAATTCAGAGGTAGGCTTCGTAACCAATAGCCACTACGCCGTCTATCTGCGGTTTTATTGATATAGAGGCCGTGTTATAGTTACAGTTGTTATTATAGTTCTGTTCACACAGAGACATAGAATCCCTGTTATAGTTGTAGTTATTATTATAGTTCTCTCTATACAAAGAAGTAGTATGCTGGAAATAGTTGTAGTTGACATTATAATTATTTATGTCCATAGAAGTAGAACAGTTGTTGTTGTTGTTGTTGTTGTTGTTGTTGTTGTTATAATAGTTCCTTCCACTCCCAGACATAGAATGATTGCTACAATTGTATTTGTTCTTATAGTTCCTTCCACACCCAGACGTAGAATGATTGCTACAATTGTAGTTGTTCTTATAGTTCCTTCCACACCCAGACATAGAATGATTGCTACAATTGTAGTTGTTCTTATAGTTCCTTCCACACTCAGACATAGAATGATTGCTACAATTGTGGTTGTTCTTATAGTTCCTTCCACACTCAGACATAGAATGATTGCTACAATTGTAGTTGTTCTTCCACACCCAGACGTAGAATGATTGCTACATTTGTAGTTGTTCTTATAGTTCCTTCCACACACAGACATAGAATGATTGCTACAATTGTAGTTGTTCTTATAGTTCCTTCCACACACAGACGTAGAATGATTGCTACAATTGTAGTTGTTCTTATAGTTCCTTCCACACACAGACATAGAATGATTGCTACAATTGTAGTTGTTCTTATAGTTCCTTCCACATCCAGACATAGAATGATTGCTACAATTGTAGTTGTTCTTATTGTTCCTTCCACACACAGACATAGAATGATTGCTACAATTTTAGTTGTTCTTATAGTTCCTTCCACACCCAGACATAGAATGATTGCTACAATCCTGGTTGTTCTTATAGTTCCTTCCACACCCAGAAGTAGAATGATTGCTACAATTGTGGTTGTTCTTATAGTTCCTTCCACACCCAGACGTAGTATGATTGCTACAATTGTAGTTGTTCTGATAGTTCCTTCCACACCCAGACGTAGAATGATTGCTACAATTGTAGTTGTTCTTATAGTTCCTTCCACACACAGACGTAGAATGATTGCTACAATTGTAGTTGTTCTTATAGTTCCTTCCACACCCAGACGTAGAATGATTGCTACAATTGTGATTGTTCTTATAGTTCCTTCCACACCCAGACGTAGAATGATTGCTACAATTGTGGTTGTTCTTATAGTTCCTTCCACACACAGACGTAGAATGATTGCTACAATTGAAGTTGTTCTTTTAGTTCCTTCTACACACAGACATAGAATGATTGCTACAATTGTAGTTGTTCTTATAGTTCCTTCCACACCCAGACGTAGAATGATTGCTACAATTGTAGTTGTTCTTATAGTTCCTTCCACACACAGACATATAATGATTGCTACAATTGTAGTTGTTCTTATAGTTCCTTCCACACACAGACATAGAATGATTGCTACAATTGTAGTTGTTCTTATAGTTCCTTCCACACCCAGACGTAGAATGATTGCTACAATTGTAGTTGTTCTTATAGTTCCTTCCACACACAGACGTAGAATGATTTTTACAATTGTAGTTGTTCTTATAGTTCCTTCCACACCCAGACATAGAATGATTGCTACAATTGTAGTTGTTCTTATAGTTCCTTCCACAAACAGACATAGAATGATTGCTACAATTGTAGTTGTTCTTATAGTTCCTTCCACACCCAGACGTAGAATGATTGCTACAACTGTAGTTGTTCTTATAGTTCCTTCCATACCCAGACATAGAATGATTGCTACAATTGTAGTTGTTCTTATAGTTCCTTCCACACCCAGACATAGAATGATTGCTACAATTGTAGTTGTTCTTATAGTTCTTTCCACACACAGACATAGAATGATTGCTACAATTGTAGTTGTTCTTATAGTTCCTTCCACACACAGACATAGAATGATTGCTACAATCCTGGTTGTTCTTATAGTTCCTTCCACACCCAGAAGTAGAATGATTGCTACAATTGTGGTTGTTCTTATAGTTCCTTCCACACCCAGACGTAGTATGATTGCTACAATTGTAGTTGTTCTGATAGTTCCTTCCACACCCAGACGTAGAATGATTGCTACAATTGTAGTTGTTCTTATAGTTCCTTCCACATACAGACGTAGAATGATTTTTTCAATTGTAGTTGTTCTTATAGTTCCTTCCACACCCAGACATAGAATGATTGCTACAATTGTAGTTGTTCTTATAGTTCCTTCCACACACAGACGTAGAATGATTGCTACAATTGTAGTTGTTCTTATAGTTCCTTCCACACCCAGACGTAGAATGATTGCTACAATTGTAGGTGTTCTTATAGTTCCTTCCACACACAGACGTAGAATGATTGCTACAATTGTGGTTGTTCTTATAGTTCCTTCCACACCCAGACGTAGAATGATTGCTACAATTGTGGTTGTTCTTATAGTTCCTTCCACACCCAGACATAGAATGATTGCTACAACTGTAGTAGTTCTTATAGTTCCTTCCACACCCAGACGTAGAATGATTGCTACAATTGTAGTTGTTCTTATAGTTCCTTCCACACCCAGACGTAGAATGATTGCTACAATTGTAATTGTTCTTATAGTTCCTTCCACACCCAGACGTAGAATGATTGCTACAATTGTAGTTGTTCTTATAGTTCCTTCCACACACAGACGTAGAATGATTGCTACAATTGTAGTTGTTCTTATAGTTCCTTCCATACACAGATATAGAATGATTGCTACAATAGTAGTTGTTCTTATAGTTCCTTCCACACCCAGACGTAGAATGATTGCTACAATTGTGATTGTTCTTATAGTTCCTTCCACACCCAGACGTAGAATGATTGCTACAATTGTGATTGATCTTATAGTTCCTTCCACACCCAGACATAGAATGATTGCTACAATTGTAGTTGTTCTTATAGTTCCTTCCAAACCCAGACGTAGAATGATTGCTACAATTGTAGTTGTTCTTATAGTTCCTTCCACACCCAGACGTAGAATGATTGCTACAATTGTGGATGTTCTTATAGTTCCTTCCACACACAGACATAGAATGATTGCTACAATTGAAGTTGTTCTTATAGTTCCTTCTACACACAGACATAGAATGATTTCTACAATTGTAGTTGTTCTTATAGTTCCTTCCACACCCAGACGTAGAATGATTGCTACAATTGTAGTTGTTCTTATAGTTCCTTCCACACCCAAACATAGAATGATTGCTACAATTGTAGTTGTTCTTATAGTTCCTTCCACACCCAGACGTAGAATGATTGCTACAATTGTAGTTGTTCTTATAGTTCCTTCCACACCCAGACGTAGAATGATTGCTACAATTGTAGTTGTTCTTATAGTTCCTTCCACACACAGACGTAGAATGATTTTTACAATTGTAGTTGTTCTTATAGTTCCTTCCACACCCAGACATAGAATGATTGCTACAATTGTAGTTGTTCTTATAGTTCCTTCCACACACAGACGTAGAATGATTGCTACAATTGTAGTTGTTCTTATAGTTCCTTCCACACCCAGACGTAGAATGATTGCTACAATTGTAGGTGTTCTTATAGTTCCTTCCACACACAGACGTAGAATGATTGCTACAATTGTGGTTGTTCTTATAGTTCCTTCCACACCCAGACGTAGAATGATTGCTACAATTGTGGTTGTTCTTATAGTTCCTTCCACACCCAGACGTAGAATGATTGCTACAACTGTAGTAGTTCTTATAGTTCCTTCCACACCCAGACGTAGAATGATTGCTACAATTGTGATTGTTCTTATAGTTCCTTTCACACCCAGACGTAGAATGATTGCTACAATTGTAGTTGTTCTTATAGTTCCTTCCACACACAGACGTAGAATGATTGCTACAATTGTAGTTGTTCTTATAGTTCCTTCCATACACAGATATAGAATGATTGCTACAATTGTAGTTGTTCTTATAGTTCCTTCCACACCCAGACGTAGAATGATTGCTACAATTGTGATTGTTCTTATAGTTCCTTCCACACCCAGACGTAGAATGATTGCTACAATTGTGATTGATCTTATAGTTCCTTCCACACCCAGACATAGAATGATTGCTACAATTGTAGTTGTTCTTATAGTTCCTTCCACACCCAGACGTAGAATGATTGCTACAATTGTAGTTGTTCTTATAGTTCCTTCCACACCCAGACGTAGAATGATTGCTACAATTGTAGGTGTTCTTATACTTCCTTCCACACACAGACGTAGAATGATTGCTACAATTGTGGTTGTTCTTATAGTTCCTTCCACACCCAGACGTAGAATGATTGCTACAATTGTGGTTGTTCTTATAGTTCCTTCCACACCCAGACGTAGAATGATTGCTACAACTGTAGTAGTTCTTATAGTTCCTTCCACACCCAGACGTAGAATGATTGCTACAATTGTAGTTGTTCTTATAGTTCCTTCCACACCCAGACGTAGAATGATTGCTACAATTGTAATTGTTCTTATAGTTCCTTCCACACCCAGACGTAGAATGATTGCTACAATTGTAGTTGTTCTTATAGTTCCTTCCACACCCAGACGTAGAATGATTGACACAACTGTAGTTGTTCTTATAGCTCCTTCCACACCCAGACATAGAATGATTGCTACAATTGTGATTGTTCTTATAGTTCCTTCCACACCCAGACATAGAATGATTGCTACAATTGTGATTGTTCTTATAGTTCCTTCCACACACAGACATAGAATGATTGCTACAATTGTAGTTGTTCTTATAGTTCCTTCCACACCCAGACGTAGAATGATTGCTACAATTGTAGTTGTTCTCATAGTTCCTTCCACACCCAGACGTAGAATGATTGCTACAATTGTGGTTGTTCTTATAGTTCCTTCCACACCCAGACGTAGAATGATTGCTACAATTGTAATTGTTCTTATAGTTCCTTCCACACCCAGACGTAGAATGATTGCTACAATTGTAGTTGTTCTTATAGTTCCTTCCACACCCAGACGTAGAATGATTGCTACAATTGTAGTTGTTCTCATAGTTCCTTCCACACCCAGACGTAGAATGATTGCTACAATTGTGGTTGTTCTTATAGTTCCTTCCACACCCAGACGTAGAATGATTGCTACAATTGTCATTGTTCTTATAGTTACTTCCACACCCAGATGTAGAATGATTGCTACAATTGTAGTTGTTCTTATAGTTCCTTCCACACCCAGACGTAGAATGATTGCTACAATTGTGGTTGTTCTTATAGTTCCTTCCACACCCAGACGTAGAATGATTGCTACAATTGTAGCTGTTCTTATAGTTCCTTCCACACCCAGACGTAGAATGATTGCTACAATTGTGATTGTTCTTATAGTTCCTTCCACACCCAGACATAGAATGATTGCTACAATTGTGATTGTTCTTATAGTTCCTTCCACACCCAGACGTAGAATGATTGCTACAATTGTGATTGTTCTTATAGTTCCTTCCACACCCAGACATAGAATGATTGCTACAATTGTGATTGTTCTTATAGTTCCTTCCACACACAGACATAGAATGATTGCTACAATTGTAGTTGTTCTTATAGTTCCTTCCACACCCAGACGTAGAATGATTGCTACAATTGTAGTTGTTCTTATAGTTCCTTCCACACCCAGACGTAGAATGATTGCTACAATTGTGGTTGTTCTTATAGTTCCTTCCACACCCAGACGTAGAATGATTGCTACAATTGTGGTTGTTCTTATAGTTCCTTCCACACCCAGACGTAGAATGATTGCTACAATTGTAGTTGTTCTTATAGTTCCTTCCACACCCAGACGTAGAATGATTGCTACAATTGTGGTTGTTCTTATAGTTCCTTCCACACCCAGACGTAGAATGATTGCTACAATTGTAGTTGTTCTTATAGTTCCTTCCACACCCAGACGTAGAATGATTGCTACAATTGTAGTTGTTCTTATAGTTCCTTCCACACCCAGACGTAGAATGATTGCTACAATTGTTGTTGTTCTTATAGTTCCTTCCACACCCAGACGTAGAATGATTGCTACAATTGTAGTTGTTCTTATAGTTCCTTCCACACCCAGACGTAGAATGATTGCTACAATTGTAGTTGTTCTTATAGTTCCTTCCACACCCAGACGTAGAATGATTGCTACAATTGTAGTCGTTCTTATAGTTCCTTCCATACCATGAAGCATAAACATGTCTACTGTTGAAGTTGCTATCATTGTTGTTGTGTATACAAAAAAGTGAAATACTTGATACATTTGTAGTTGTTATACTATTTCTTTCTACACCAAAATGAAAAACAATTACTAAAATTGATGTTATTATAGCTGTTTCTACACTGTGAAGTTGATTCCTGGCTACAGTTGTAGTATTTTAGTTATTTCTGCAACGAGAAGTAGATTTACCGCTATAATTGTTGTTGTCATAATAGTTCTTTCTACGCGGGGACATAGGTTCCTGGCTACATTTGTAGTTGTCATTATAATTCTTTCAACCTAGAAGCAGAATCCTGGCTAAGGTTGTAGTTGTTAGTTCTATTTGTACGAAGAAGTCGAACTTCGGCTACGGTTATAATTGTAATAATCCTTTCTACACCAAGAAATATAAACCTAGCTACAGTTGTAATTTTTTTTTTAATTCCTTCTACTCCGAGATGACAACAGAAAAAAAATTTCGTGTTGACTGCAACGTCCTGTAACTTCTTTTTTTTTCCTACTTCAAGAAATATAATCCTAGTAACAGTTGTAGTTATTATTTTAATTCTTTCCTTACAAAGAAATAGAACCCTGATAACAGTTGGTGTTGTTGATAGCATTACAGTTTGTATAGTTTTTTTTCAGTTGCAGAAATAAAAAAATGGCTACAGTTGTAGTTGTTTTTATAGTTGCTTTAATTGCAGAAATAGAAAAATGACTACAGTTGTAGTTGTTTCTATAATTCTGTTAGTTGCAGAAATAGAAAAAAACTTTTACACTTGTAGTTGTTTCTATAGTTGTATTAGTTGCAGAAATAGACAAATAACTACAGTTGTAATTGATATTATAGTTTATGTATGGAGAGCACGAAATATGGCAATACGTGTAGTTGTTAAAATAGCAGTTTCTAGATGCAGAAAACAGGATTTTCACTACTCGTGTACTTACTATAATTGTCCATAGACAGAGAAGTGTCTGTCTGTCAGGTCTTAGTAAGATATTACTGAATTACTGCATTAAAGTAGACGGTACTACCTGCTTTCTGTTAGCGCCAAACGTTGGGCTACGCTCACCAAAACACGACACGTCACATTATGACAACGGCTTCGGGCGGAATAGCATGATTCGGAGTGTACACACCTCATCCTAGTACGAGGAAATACTACCTAAATATTAAATGTCATGGAAGGGCAGACAACGTCCTAAGCCTTAATCTGCAACTGGTCTAGGATGGAAGCTCCGACAGGCGGGCAGATAGATGGTTGCTTTAGTGATCCGGCAGATTCTGCAGCTTGTCTTTCCCCAGATGTATTAGTGTTACCTTTCATCTGGAGCGAACTAGGCAGGTCGAGAGAGGGATCATACTGCATGGGCAACATATGGTCTCTTGTGCTATGGAGGGGTATAACTAAATCCCTGGTCCCCGCCTTGGGTTTTGGTTGTGCCTTTTGTGAAGCACAATTTCTTCTTTTCGTTCATCCGGAGTGTTTTTTCAGATGTGATTGCGGTGTGTCTGTTATGCGCCCTTGGGCCGAAACCCGCAGGCCAACACATCGACTTTAGCGTGCTTTTTTTGACCAGGTAGCATTCCTGGGAGACTCTCACTTTTGTGGTGCCATCTACAATTATGCTGGCCAAGTTAGAACGGTCGAAGACAACGGTCATCCCTCAAAGGAAGGCAGGGACAGTCCATAGCATTTTCCGCCATCCAAGGTTGCTTCCATAGTTGCAGGGCCGACACATAACGCCCTGGTTCTGGGCTAGCCGAGGGAATCGTCACGTCCTGCTCATGGCTGCTTTAAATCCTCACTTCAATATATTGGTCATTTCGTTTGCCCCGGGCCATTCCCGCACAAACCAGACAGGTTTGCAGACGGTATCCACTCAGCGAGTTTTCGGACATGTGCTTGTCGTTGCGCCCGTCAGAGCTGTTCCAGGCACGACAGACATTCGGAAGCCTACCTAGTCAGAGCTGTTCCGAACAAGAGCGGCATTCGGAAACTAGGTAGTCAGAGCTGTTCCTAGCACGAGAGACATTCGGACGAGACATTTCACTCGGACGTAATTGCGTAGTGTCAATTTTTAGTTTGCCACCCGTAGGACGACACTTCCGGCTTCCGGCGGGCATTTTTTAATGAGGTTAGCCTTCCTCGGGTTTCGAGACTCTTGTTTCGGCTTCCACAAGCAAGCTTTCGCTTCGGGCTGCCACGTAATGGATTCGCAAGACAGGAGTTCCATTTCGTGTCAACGAGACAATTTTCCACCTTTGACTACACTCACTCCATGAGTGTGGTTACAGACTATCGGACGTCTGCAAGACGTGCAACCGAGGTGTTTTCCCACCTTTTGTACTCGCTCACGAGGTAGGCTACATGTGCTGCCGGCTCAGCACCTTACCTCCGTGCGTCTGTGGGCGAGTAACGGTCAGGCCCTTTCATCCGGGGATAGCTCATATCCCCCAGCTAAGAGCCATCGAACGAATCTGCGCCGAGCATGTAGCGTTCTCAGCACATCATCACAATTTTGATGTAGGTTTGTGTCGGCCAGGCTCTCACTTCCGAGAGTTTATGGCTTAGAGACGTTCAGCCATACACCTCGGATGGGAGCCTTAGAGGTTATGCCCGAACTGAGATTTTGGGATCGTTTGCCTGATTTTGACTGCTATCCTCAGTCTTACCTGCAGAGCAGCAGGTTGTGTCTCTCTTAGTCTGGTCCCTATCCCACGAGCCGTCCGATATGTAGTTTTCACCCATCGGCAAGCACATGGGGTCAATGGGACACGCAAGCTCCCCCACCACGGCAAGGTGGAGACACATCGGGGGAGAAGCACAATTTAACAAACTATCGTCTGTCAAGACGGCAAGGTGCCAGTAAACTAAAGGACTCATTTCCACACTTTAGACGTAATGGGTTTATTTATTAGGTTAAACGTATGCAGCTGCGATGTATGAGAATATATTCATTCATTCAGTAGAACCTCGCTCCCTTAACAATCTTCCGGAAACCTTTCGTTCATAAGCAAGATGTCCCGCGTCTGATAAACTTATCTGGAAATCATCCGCCACATCCTGCACCCATCTTCTCTTTGGTCTTCCTCTTCCTCTCTTCCCAGCATATACCTCTCCATTATTGTTCTCTCCAAACTTTCGTAACGTTTCAAGTGACCAAAATATTTCAATTTTCTTTTGCTTTATTGTCTTTAATAGCTAATATTCTTCAATATTCAGCTCTTGAATTATGGATGTATTTGTTCTTTTATGTATCCAAGATATGTGTCAGATCCAAGATGTGTGTCAGGTCTTAGTCAGATATGACTGAGCTACTGTATAACAGCAGATGGTACTACCTGCTTTCTGTTAGCGCCGAACGTTGAGCGGCGCTTACCAAACCTGACACCCCACATTGTGCCAACGGCTTCGGGCGGAAGAGCACAATTGGGAGGGTACAAGCCTTACTCTGGTGCGAGGAAATGCAAGCTAAAGACAAAATGTCATGGCAGGGCAGACGAGGCCCAAAGCCTTGGTTGGCGGCTGGTCTAGGATCGAAGCTCCGACAGGCGGACAGTTAGAGCATTGCTTTGCTAATACGGCAGCTTCTGCAGCTTGTCTTGTTCCAGATGTAGGGGTGTTACCTTTCCTCTGGAGTGAACTAGGCAGGCCGAGAGAGGGATCATGCTGGATGGGCAACACATGATCTCTATATTTTAGCCCAGGCTTTGAGAAGATATCTCACTTCTGTGTATTGTTGGAAAAGTATTTGCCAGAATTGTTCTGCGCAGACTTCAAGTCCTAGGAGATCAAGTCTACCCCGAATCACAGTGTGGCTTTCGACAGAACCGGTCTACCATTGATATGATATTCTCATTGCGACAAATGCAAGAAAAATGCCGTGAACAGAATCAACCACTGTTTATTGCCTTCATCGACCTCACAAAGTTATTTGATTTGGTCAGTCGTGAGGGTCTGTTCAAGGCACCAAAGAAGATTGGCTGCCCACCAACTCTTCTGTCCATTGTGGAATCGTTACACACAGGCATGAAGGGTATAATCAAGTTTGATGGTTCAACTTCTGGAGAGTTTGAAATCAAGAGTGGAGTTAAGCAAGGCTGTGTACTAGCTCCCATCCTCTTTGGAATATACTTTTCACTTCTACTGAAATATGCCTTTCGTGATCAGGATGGTGGTATATACATTCACTCCCGCTCAGATGGCGGCCTCTACAATGCTCAGAGATTGAAGGCAAAGACCAAAATTAGGAGGGTACTGATCAGAGAGTTGCTTTTTGCAGATGATGCTGCAGTTACGACCCACTCTGAGGAAGAATTGCAATGTCTACTATCTGCATTCTCCAATGCTTGTTCTGAATTTGGTTTAACAATTAGCAAAAAGAAGACACAGATTATGTCACAAGGTGCACATGGGGCACCATCAATCTTTATTGACCACGCCGAACTAGAGATGGTAGACCATTTTACATATCTAGGATCAGCGGTAAATAGCAAATTATCCCTAGATCAGGAAATCAACATCCGGATTGGTAAGGCAGCAACAACAATGAAAAGGCTAAGAAAAAGAGTTTGGGAGAACAGGAAGCTTACTGCCAAAACAAAAGTCCTTGTCTATCAAGCCTGTGTCCTTAGTACTCTTCTTTATGGCAGTGAAACCTGGACAACTTACTCACACCAAGAGAAACGTTTAAACAGCTTTCATATGCGGTGTCTGCGAAGAATTCTTGGTATTAAGTGGCAAGACAAAATCACAAATACTGAAGTATTGGAAAGATCAGGTTGTGTGACGGTTTATTCCATGCTCAGTCTTCGTAGGCTTAGATGGATAGGACATCTTAGGAGGATGGATGATGGTAGAATACCAAAGGATATCTTTTTTTGTGAATTACAGATGGGTAAGAGATCTCAGGGTCGGCCTCTACTTCGATACAAAGATGTGTGTAAGCGGGACATGATTGATACAGGCATTGATAATGCACATTGGGAGCAAGTCGCCGCTGAACGTGTTGCATGGAGGGCAAACATCAGAAATGGAATAAAGACAAAGGAGAAAATTATTGCAGATAAGTCACACACCGAGCGTGTGAGACGTAAGATGGTGGAAATGACCACGTGTTCACATGCACACACTGTGAACGGACATTTACAGCGCAAATTGGCCTTATCAGTCACATTCGCTACCGCCATAGGTAAAAGTTATTATGCCTTTTTAAAGCACAAACTATCGTCTGTCAAGACGGCAAGCTGCCAATGCTGTATCCGAGATATTCTTGTAACTCGTCTATAACATTTATATGCAAAGGCTTATAAGCGCTGTTCAGTTTGTTTAGTAAGTGTCCAGGTATCACAGGCGTATGTTGCAATGGAAAAGACGCATGCTCTTAAAAATCTACTTGTACTTCTATCTGTCCCACTCCACATTTTATTCAGTTGTTTTAGTCTTTGAAGAGCAATAGATATTCGTCTTTTAATTTCTTTCATTGTGTCGCCTTTCTTGATAATCTATGACCCAAGATATTCGAAATCTTCCGCCACCTCCAATGTTTCCTTATTAACATATTTTTTTTTCTCCATAGTAGTTTTATCTGTATGCATTATCTTTGTTTTTGCTATGTTAGGATATAAGTTGGGATTTTCACTATTCAATTGGGTTGAGGCTATTAGATTTCTATACCATTATGTGTTGTAGATAGAAATACTGTATCATCAGCATATCGAATCTCTGGTATGTCATGACCACCGATATTTAGGACATTATATTGTTCCCTGTTTATATCATCTCTGACATTTCTCATTATATTTTCGGCGCACAGGCTAAACAAATAGGGGTGCAGCACACAGCCCTGGCGGACTCTTTGCTTGATGTCAAGCCAATCTGATGTCTCGCCATCTATTCTAACCGCTGTTTGTTGATCTAGATAGAGAATTTTTATGAGTTGCATTACATGTGATGGAAAGTCCATATTCCTCATGTCTTCGATGCCTTTAAGTAATCCCAAAAAAAAAAAAAAACATATAAGAATAGGTTTACATTAAATTCTCTGCACTTCTCTATTATTTATCGTATGTTGAGTATGTGATCTTTTGTTCCTTTTCTTTGTCTAAATCCAGCTTCAACCACGTTAATTTCGTCTTCCATTTTCTTACGAAGTCTTCCCATTATGATTTTTATTAGAATTATATCTTACACTTGCAAGACTGATCAGGGCAACAGTTCTATAATTGCTGCATAATTTCAGGTTGCCCTTTTTTGGTATTGGAATGAAGATAGTTCTCTTCCAATCCTTTGGCCATATACCATATTTCCATATCTTTTTACATAATGCGAGGTAGATTTGTATGCTTTCTTCACCTCCCACCTTAATTAGTTCAGCTGGTATCTCATCACATCCAGGTGATTCACCATTCTTAAGGTTCTTTATTGCCTATGCAATTTCATGTAATGAGGGTTCAGGTTCTGTCTCTGCGGTCATTGGTTCATGTATCTAATTCATATAATCATAGTCATTCATATCATACATTCCACTGCAGTATTCCTGCCATCTTTCTAGAACTTGTTTAGATTCTGCTAAGGTATTTCCCAACTTGTCACAGATAATATTTAATTGAGGTTGACAATTTCTTGTCAATAACTTCATTTCTTTGAATATTTCGTAATCTCTTCCAGTCTTTTATATTGCTCTGTTCTGGTACAGCAATCTTGTATGTATTGATTTTTGTCCTTTCTTGTGTTCTTTCTTATTTCTCGAGTTAAAGATTTATACTTCATCCTGCTGTTATCGGATTCACCTCCTTTCGGTTTCCTTTCCCTTCGTAGTTTTATTAATGCTAACGTGTCTGATGTAATCCATGGCTTATGTTGCTTGTTCTGGTCGGAATTAAATCTTTGGCTGCAGTTTTCAAGATATCTTTAGCTTGTACTGCCAATTCATCAGATGTCAATTCCTCTAGTATAGGCATCAAGACACCAAAACAATTCTTCACTTCTATGTTGTATGCATCTGGTATTTTTGTGAGATCAAAACGAAGTGGCCTTGCTCTTCGGGTAGGCTTTTTGAGTTTTACTTTCAAATCTGCTTCTAATAACTGATGATCCCTATCACAGTCTGAACTTGGTAAGGTGTTTGCCGATGTTATGCTTGATCTCCGTCTTCTTTGTATTAAAATATAATCTATCTGGTGTTTGAGAGTACTGTCCGCATACTTCCACGTGAAGAGTCTTCTTGGGTGTTGTTTTAAAAGTGTATTGGCTATCGTTAACTCATTTTCTGTGCAAAATTCAATTAATTTGTTACCTGCATCATTTATATTTCTTCTTCTTCTTCTTCAGCGTTCCGAGCCATTGAGGTTCTTTGCTGCAAATACACTTCGTCTCCATTCGTCTCTCTGGTGGACCTTCTCTTGCCAGTCGTTAATTCCAAGTGCTTGTAGGTCTGTACATGTATTATCTCTCCATCGCCTTCTTGGTCTACCTCGGGGTCTGCGGTCATTTATTTCCTGAGTGTAAGCGAGTTTTGTTTCCCTGTTATCTTCCATTCTTTCTATATGCCCCAGCCATTGTAGTCTATTAGCCTTCATGATACCAGTGATTAGCGGGGACTTAAAAATATCATAAATGTCTTTGTTACTTCTTCTTTTCCACTCTCCACTATGTGTATCCCTAATGGGTCCAAAGATGCGTCTTAAAATTTTGTTCTCAAAGGTTTGTAACAAGGCTTCGTCTCTTTTCGTTGTACTCCAGGTTTCAGAGCCATACAGCACAACTGGTCTGATCAGTGTTTTGTATATTGTGATTGTGGTGTTACGAGATAGCGCCTTTGATTTTAGTAGATGTTGTAGTGCATAGTATATCTTATTTCCAGAGTTGATTCTAGTTTGTATTTCTTCCCTTATGATGTTGGAGCAGTTGAAGATTGTACCCAGGTATTTGTATGTTTCCGTTCTTTTAATGGTCATATTATCTATTTGTATGTGGCCAGAGTTTTTAGCCATTCCGTTTCTTGAAATTACCATATATTCTGTCTTATCTTGGTTGATAACCAGCCCCATCTGTTGGGCTTTTTCCTTTAAGTGAGTCAATATTTCCAATGTCTTTTGTTCACTTTGCCCTATAATATCTATATCATCTGCATAACCAAGCAGCTTGGATGTTCCTCCAATATCACATTCCTCCTTTACCTTCCTTACAACTTTCTCTAGAGCCAGATTGAAGAGTAGCGGCGATAGTGCATCACCCTGTTTCAAGCCAGATGTTATTTGGAAGGGGTCTGATTTCCTGCCTTTATATGTTACTATATTATAAGTATCTTCCATGCATAGTCTGGTCATGTTGATTAACTTCCTTGGTATTCCAAATTCCTGCATAACATTCCATAGACTATTCCTAAGGACACTATCATAAGCCTTTTTAAAATCCACAAAAATGTTATGGAGATCTCTTTTATATTCCCAATGTTTCTCGGCTATTTGTCGTAAGATAAATATCTGATCTATTGTTGATCTGTTTTGTCTAAAACCCGCCTGGTAGTCACCTAATATGTCTTCTGAATATGGTTTTAGTCTATTTAGTAATACTGCGGATAGTATCTTATAGCTTGTGGACAGTAGTGATATTCCTCTATAATTTTCACATTGGAACTTGTCTCCTTTCTTAAAGATAGGTATCAATAATGACTCTTTCCAGTCATGGGGTAATTCTTCTGTCCTCCAGATCTTTATTATTAGTTCGTATAGCTTTAGATGTAATGCATGGCCACCTGCCTTTATAAATTCAGCAGCAATTCCATCAGTCCCAGTTGCCTTATTGTTTTTAAGTCGTGTGATTACATATAGGATTTCTTCAAATGTAGGTTCTTCAATTTGTGGTTCGAATGTTAGAACCTCTTCCTGTGGGAAAATGTTACTTGGAGCTTCACAATTTAGTAATTCAATAAAATATTCTTTCCATGTGTTGCACATTTCCTCATTGGTATTTATCATATTCCCATTGTTGTCTTTTAAACCATATGTGTTTTGTTGGTGCCCTCGTTTCATTGACTTCAGTTCTTTAAAAAATTTTCTGGATTCATTTTTCTGGTGATTAGTTTCCATATCTTTGATTATATTACTCATATATTCTCGCTTCTGCTGTCTGACTATTTTTGTAGCCTCTTTACATTCATTTCTATAATGCTCTTCCTTTTGGATGTTGGTGATGTCATTTAACCATACATGTCTGGCATTCTTCTTCCTAATGACTGCTTCTTCACATTTTTGATTGAACCATATGTTCTTTCTATGCATGGTTAACACACCGAGACATATTCTTCTGCGGTAGATTGAATTGTATTGTTGATGTTCAACCAAGTTTGGTCAACGCTTTCCTCCAAAGGGTTTTGCAGAGTTTCAAGTTTACATTTTATTTCATCTGTAAATTTCTCTTTGACTGTAATGTCTTGTAGTTTTTCTCTGTTATATGTTGGCTGTAATCTTTGTAATTTAGTATAGAAAGCTCTCTTAAGTTTTATTTTAAATTTTGCTCCAACGAGGAAGTGGTCACTGTGGCACTCAGCTCCTCTATAACTTCTGACTTGCTGTATGTTTGATGCATTTCTGTTGTTAATTAAAATGTGATCTATTTGATTATAGGTTCTCTTGTCACATGATTTCCAAGTTTGTTTGTGTATATCCTTTCTTTGTAGTCTGGTACTGCTAATCTGCAGTCCTTTGGCTTCTGCCAGGTTGATGACTCTCCATCCATTATCATTTGAAGTTGTATGTAGGCTTTCCATACCGGCCACTTTTTTTATTAGTTTGCTCTCTACCTATTTTTGCATTGAAGTCTCCCAGCACAATCAGGATGTCTTGTTTGGGGGTTTCTTCTATGACATCTTCCAGATCATTATAAAAGTCTTCTTTAATATCATATTCTTTCTCTTCAGTAGGTGCATGTACATTAATCATCGTTATATTTTTCCATTTACCTTTTATTCGTAATTTACTAATCCTGTCATTAAAAGCTTTAAAGTTTAAAACGTTCCCCCATAACTCTTTTTTGATGACAAATCCTGTTCCTAATTCATGTTTATTTTGGGTGTTTCCTCCATATATTATAATCATTCCATTTTGCTCTAAAGTACCCTCTCCTGGCCACCTTATTTCTTGAATTGCTGTTATATCCATTTGATATTCAACCAGCTCCCGGGTTAGTTCTTCGGCCGCTCCAGCTCGATATAGTGTCCGTACATTCCATGTTCCAAATCTCAAAAGTCCTTTAACGTTCCAAGGTCGTTGTCCAGATAAGTCAGTCCGATATCGAGGCTCATGTATTTGTTTCGTAACAAAGAAAGGTTTTTACAAAGGTGGGGATGTTAACCCCACGCTTCAACCCCCAACCTGGAGGACCAGGGTGTTTCTCTTTGTCTGTTCTCTACCCTTTGACCTGTCCGGCTTGGGAGGCCCTGCTGGTAGCTACGCTACCGCTGGCATAGCTCTCAGAGTCATTGAGAAACTCAAGCTCCCCCACCACGACAAGGTGGAAACACCATCATCATTTATATTTCCCAATCCAAATTTTCATACAACGTGTCTCTCATGTTCAGCTCTTCCTGTGCCCATTTTTGCATTAAAATCTCCCATTATTATTGTTATATGATTATGACGAATCTTATAAAATGTGTCTTGCAGTGTGCTGTAAAACTCTTCATGATCGTCTTCCTCTGCTGTTGAAGTAGGTGCATATATCTGCATGAGAGTTGTGTTTATTTTGGATGGCCTTTAAGTCTGACAGTGAAGATTCTATCACTAACCAGGGTTATATCCAATTAAAGCTTTTGCATTTATTTTATCTAAACAAAATGCCACTCTGCTCTGGCCTTCGACATCTCTACCAGAATATATGAAAATACTTCCATTTTCAGTTGTAAATTTCCCTTGCCTCTCCAGCGATGTTCACTAATTCCTAAAATGGGAATATTTAACCTCTCAATCTCATCACATACTATCTTAAGCTTTCACTCATACAGACGTCTCACATTCCACGTTCCTAATCTCACTCTCCTTCTTAGTCTGACACATGGCATTTATTTGGTAACACTGTCAGGATTAACAACGTCATCACGATTAATAGTACTGGCCCCTGTGTCACACTCTTCGGCAGTGTTCTCTGATCTGCCTGGCCTAGGGGTCTCACCACCAGATCTCTTTCTTATTAGGTTTTCATTCATGGTTGTTATGATTTCTTGGTAAGTTTTGCATAAGGTAGTTTGTCGTTGTTTTCCTTCTGGGCAGTGACTGTACTAGCCGGTAGCCATAGCCAATGTCACTACTGATGAGATCATCTGCCTATCGCCGCAGAATGCAGACCGTAACCAACAACAATCTGTCGGCTGCCCTCACAGCCCTTTCACCACCATGAGAATATATATATATATATTATCATAGACACAAACACATACAAATAAATATTCTCATAACCACATATATGCAAACAATACATATATTTTTTTTTCGCATATCCTATTACAGGACGCCGCTGTCAACACCAGCATTTTACCGCTGTTGTTGATTTCTAGGAAAGATTACGCTCAGTAGTTTGCCATTTAAAAAAATTGCTTGCATATCCTTTACAGGTCATTGCTGTCTACATCAGCATCTTACAGCTTATTGTTGATTTCTTGGCAAGATTATGCTCAGTAGTTTGCCATTAGTTTGCCATTGCATATATTCATATATATATATATATATATATATATATATATATATATATATATATATATATATATTGTGTGTGTGTGTGTGTGTGTGTGTGTGTTTGTGTGTGTGTGTGTCTGTCTGTCTGTGCTGTTGACTGAATGAGGATGAGTTTGTATATATGTGACTAACATTATATATATATATATGTGTGTGTGTGTGTGTCTGTCTGTCTGTCTGCTTGTGCGGTTGTTTGAGTGAGGATAAAATTGTATATATGTGGCTATTAGAATATATATATATTGTAAAAATTGTAAAAAGACACAGATTATGGTCGTCACTAGGAAGGACGAAATACCACAATGTAATATACAAGTAAGTGGGAATATTCTTCAACAAGTGAGCAGGTACAATTATCTCGGAACAGTAATAACATCTGATGGGAGATGCCTTGAAGAGATTAGAACAAGAATCGCCATGGCAAAAGTAGCCTTTAGCTAGATGAAAAACATATTGACCAATAAAAAGATGTCAATTGAAACGAGAAAAAGAGTGTTGAGATGCTACATTGAACCTGTACTTTTGTATGGATGTGAAGCGTGGACAATGAGCAGTCAGGCTGAAAAACATCTGATGGCTGTAGAGATGTGGTTTCTGAGGAAAATGCAAAGAATACCATGGACAGCCAGAAAGACCAATGAACAAGTCCTTCAAGAAACAAATGAAGATCGTAAATTGATTAGAGAAATTAGACGTAGACAGTCAAAATTTTTTGGGCATGTTATGAGAAGAAATGGATTGGAGAATTTGGTGACAACTGGTAAGATCGAGGGGAACAGACCAAGGGGAAGACCTAGAAGCAAGTACATGGATGGCTTGGCCACATGGCATGGTCGAGACAGAAACACGGAGCTGATCCACGACTCTGGTGATCGAGTGAGATGGCAGAACATGACCGCCCACGCTTACCGGCATGGCACATGATGGATATATATATATATATATATATATATATGTATATATATATATATATATATGTGTGTGTGTGTGTGTGTATATGTGTGTGTGTGGGGGTGGGTGGTTGTATGGGTGAGGAGTAAGTCAAGGTGTAACATTTGTAAAGTCGTGAGGCATATATTTATAGTTCAGAAAAAAATGCACACGTGTTGTTTTGCGCTAATAGAACTAGGGGTAAGAATTAGAGACTAGAGGACGCACTAGACAACACATAAGTTGAAAGCTAAAGTTACCGACCGGGATTCGAACCTATCACATCCAAATGAGGGCAACGCCTAGCTGTAGGAACAGGTTTACTTTGAAGCATGACCAACTGGGCACCCCTAAAAATATGTCTCCATTAGCCAGGTCTACCATACACATGAATCCACAACTATGGAGTATGGAAAGAATTCGTATCTAATCATTTAGATAGCACCACGGGCCTCGTAATTTTATAATAAACCAGCATAGGTCAAATAACAAACACAGGAACACATCAGACCGTAATTCTGTGTCCAGTATAGTAACAAACATTTTAGTATCTCTTTGTCGTCAGGGCTGTAATGTGATGTCTTCGTGTGTTTTGTCACATGAAATACTACTTGTAGTACGATGTTTCAGCATAGACTTGCAGGGTAGTTCAGCAAAGACTTGAGCAGGGTATTACAGTAAAGACTTGAGAAGGTATTACAGTATAGACTTGAGCAGGGTATTACAGTAAAGACTTGAGCAGGGTATTACAGTATAGACTTGAGCAGGGTATTACAGTAAAGACTTGAGAAGGGTAATTCAGCAAAGACTTGAGTAGGGTAGTTCAGCAAAGACTTGAGCAGGGTATTACAGTAAAGACTTGAGCAGGGTATTACAGTAAGGACTTGAGCAGGGTATTACAGCAAAGACTTGAGCAGGGTATTACAGCAAAGACTTGAGCAGGGTATTACAGTAAAGACTTGAGTATGGTAGCTCAGCAAAGACTTGAGCAGGGTATTACAGTAAAGTCTTGAGCAGGGCATTACAGCAAAGACTTGAGCAGGGTATTACAGTAAAGACTTGAGTATGGTAGCTCAGCAAAGACTTGAGCAGGGTATTACAGTAAAGACTTGAGCAGGGTATTACAGCAAAGACTTGAGCAGGGTATTACAGTAAGGACTTGAGCAGGGTATTACAGCAAAGACTTGAGCAGGGTATTACAGTAAAGACTTGAGCAGGGTATTACAGCAAAGACTTGAGCAGGGTATTACAGTATAGACTTGAGCAGGGTATTACAGTAAAGACTTGAGCAGGGTATTACAGTAAAGACTTGAGCAGGGTATTACAGCAAAGACTTGAGAAGGGTATTACAGCAACGACTTGAGTAGGGTATTTCAGTAAAGACTAGAGCAATGTAGTTCAGCAAAGACTTTAGCATGGTATTTCAGCAGAGACATGAACATAGTATTTCAGCAAAGACATGAGCAGAGTATTTCAGCAAAGACATGAGCGGGGTATTACAGTAAAGACTTCAGCAGGGGTGGACTAGTGAGGATGCTAGTTTGCCTGATAGCAAGTACCCCTCCCCCCCCCCCCCCCATGCTTAAACAATAGACCGTATTTTAAAGTTGATAGCAATCTGGACTAGTAATGCCATGAGCACGACGGGACGTTATTTCGACGCCTGAGCTCATCGCCCACGAAAGTGAGGGAAGGAGATTGGCTACATATTCCTGTCTGTCTACAACATGTGAAGGCGCTATCACATCACAAACCTATAGCTGAAAACTGCTTCAGACCACATTCATTTTTTATTTTATTTTAACGAATATTTTTTAGACCCAACCCGTCAATGGACTTAAGTTTTAAAAAAAATGGGTAACATACTGTCTCTTGTAGAATACTCTTTTGTGGAACCATTATTCATTTTCCCCAGTGCAACCCGACAGATACCTCCGACTCGCGGCTGAAGAAGTCAAAAGTGGTCTCGTCACTGTGGAGGTTTTTACTGCAGGTCATAAATGCCGTCTGACGTGTTATTCGAAGTAGTTTAGTTGACATGTCCACCATTTGCTGGTTGTTTAAGATCCCGGGAATTCAGTATTGCTGAAATCACATAGCCGCAGAAGAGGGTCGTAGAGGAGATGTAAAGTGTCTGACATTGTATCTGTTAAAATTGGGAGGTTGGATGAGAATACGAGAGGCAGGGGTGCTATTACTGAGATTAGACTACTAGCAGTAGATATGTTTATATTGGGATTAAGCGCGTTGGGAGAGTACGTCAGATCATTTCAGCGCTAGACTAGACCAGGCCTGGATATATAAAAGACCAGGCTTATTCGGCTTGCTCTTTTAGATGTCCAGATGCCTTGAGATATTTTAACATTTGCAACGTGAACCCGGATCCACCGAAATGCTTTCACTCTCGTTTGGGGAGGCTAGATGTCCAATCTACTACCCTGGAATGAAAGGAAATATGTAATTCCTTATTTTATAAAACTCCACGAAGTCCACGTCGTGAATAAAACCAGGTATGTTCGAGTTAAAATCGGAGGTGGCAACTTTTAAGCCTCTGAATTCTACTCTAGCAAAGAAGTCTCAAAAACGTTTCTTACCAAGTTGTCCACTCGCAGACTTTAAGATCCCACTGTTTCTAATTACAGGGATTAATCTACTCTAGCCTCTGAAAGTTTTTTTTTAGACAAGTTGCTTTTCACGTTACTCACCCACAAACTATTAGAGTCCACTGTTTCTAGATGTAGGCACCTCAAACATGTCAGTCCACTGATTCTAGTCATAGAGAAAGATCCACTCTAGTTAGGAAAATCTCAAGACACTTTTCTTATCAAGTTACTCGCCTGCAAACATGTCAGTACACTGTTTCTATTCGCAGGGAGTCAGTTACTCTAGATATTCAAGCCGTAAGAAAATCGCTTATCAAGCTATCAACCCTCAAACTACGAGAGTGGATTGTTTCCATATACAGGGAATAATCTACTCTAGCCAGGGTGTATCAAGACACGTTGTTCATCACCGTATAGTGGCGTAGTTTGCCGCTCAAAAGAACAGAAGCAGTGAAAGTTGAGTCTTATAGCAGAGTTAGCAATACTTCATATATCTATTCTATTGGTTCCTGGAGTTTAAAAGAAAAAAGTCCCACAAAATAGGCCTGATAAAACAATAATTGTATTGTCTGAGGCATAGTGTGAATGAAATCTCAGTGTTAACGAACTAGAAGTAAGGAAATTCACCGATTTTACAGTGAACACGAAGTTAACCTCACAGGAAGATATTTAAAGTATGAGATTTTTTTTCTTTCGGCGAAGATTATTCTCACAAAAATGTACATTTCTCGTCTCTACTGAATGGCGGCCACAATCTTCAGAAGCCAGACGTGACTACAAAGTTTAAGGAAATCACTCAACCAAACGTCAGTGCTCAGTCTAAGAAAATGACAACATATAAACAGGTTTAAAAGAAAAGAATATCAACTTCATTGCGCCATGTTTTATTCCATATGGCTCGGTCTGTTTCTGCAAAGCGGCGTGCCATACTCCGTATCTCCAAGGATGTCTTCCAGGATTCTCCATGAAAATTGCATTTATGAACCGAACGACGCAGTCAGGAATCGAACCCACGACCTTCTGAGCACGAGACAGGCAGCGTAAACAATTATCCACGGAGACTGAAAGAGAGTTATAATGATAACCAGTTAAAAAATGTTCAGGCCCCTTTAATACGCTCGAGGTGCTTTGGGCATATTGTGTGTCGCACCCTCGTCCGGCCGCGCTCAGTGACATTATCAGCACAGTCCCCTAGCGACCTAACTATCTGCTTTGGTCGTCAATCTCAGTACATCGTGCGCTCTAAGTGAATACGCCGTCAGTGCAACGAAGGTTTTTTCTCCAAATGCAAGCTTGGCGTTGCACATGTTTGGGCCGACCGTGGTTTGTTTTCTTTGTACTGTTTTTTTTTTTTTCATATCCTTTACAGGACATCGCTGTCAACACCAGCATCTTTCAGCTGTATGTTGATTTCTTGGCAAGATTACGCTCAGTAGTTTGCCATTGCTTTCTGAGCGGCCGGCTCACATACCCCGTAAGTTACCGATGCGATTCGAACCACTGCTGATTCTCACCGATATCACGTCACCGACAGAGTATACGAGGTTACGGAGAAAAGTCATAACCTCTAAGTCACGAAGCCGGCATTCTTTGTACTACTAGTTTTAATTGTGCATTCATTTTCCCAATATAACTTAATAAAGTGGGGGGTTTTTTTTTCCTGTGTGTATCACACACTCTTTCGTGGTTTTATACTCGTATATATAATATATATATCTTTTGGCCTGTGTGTTTTAATTTGCTGTTATACTGCTGTAAATATTCTTGTGAATATTTTTTGAAATGTCTTGTGAAAGTCAGGTCTTAGTCAGATATGACTGAGCTGCCGCATAACAGCAGATGGTATTACCTGCTCTCTGTTAGCGCTGAATGTTGGACGACGCTCACCAAACCAGACACCCCACATTGTGCCAATGGCTTCGGGCGGATGAGCGCAATTAAGAGGGTTCAAGTCTTACCCTAGTGCGAGGAAATCAACCTTAAAACTGTCATGGCAGGGCAAACCATGCCCTAAGCCATTGTCGGCAACTGGTCTAAGATGAAAGCCCCGACAGGCGGAGAGTTAGAGCATTGCTGTGCTGATAAGGCAGCTTCTACAACTTGTCTTGTTCTAGACCAGTGGTTCTCAACCGGTGGGGAATTTCCCCCCCCCCCCCCCAGGGGGGAATTTTAGGGTTTCCAGGGGCTGGGGAATTAAGATTATTTCTAGATTGCGTTAATACAAGAACCGATTACTTGATATTGGTTTTCCTTTCATACTTTACAGTTCTGTACGTATCACCCTTCTGAAATTCATTTTATAACGTAAGTAAATCCGCAAATCACATTTTATGTAGATGTCTAGACTTGTTTTAGTATGTGCTATGAAATTTAGCTTCAATTATTACGTATACTGTGCAGGGGCAGAGGGGAATTGTTAGGGAGGATAACGTTCTAAAAATATGGTGGGGGGGGGGGAAATGACGTCCTAAAAATATGGTGAAGGGGGGTACGGGCCAAAAAAAGGTTGAGAATCACTGTTCTAGACGTATTAGTGTTACTCTCTCTAGAGTAACTTAGGCAGGTCGAGAGAGGGATCATGCTGGATAGGCAACACTTGGTATGATTTAACCCAGGCGTTGTGCTATGGAGAGGTATAGCTATGGTCTCTCAAGACGGCAAGGTGCCAGTCAAATATTCTTTGTAAGTCATCATATCTCAGGCCCAACATAAGCTCTAATGGTTCAGATCCTATTTCATCTATGCCTGGGGATGTGTTTTTGGCACCGCCTTTAATTGCTTGTACTCAACTACAGCCTGGTTTGCTCTTTGTTTTGTTCCCTCGCATTTAACTCAAGCATAGTCCATACATGTGCGTCTACGTGTTTAAAGCACCAAACTGATTTTGGCGCGTGGGTTAGCTTTCCCAATTACCAGTACCCACCGCCATCAGGCGAGCCCACTCCGACTTCTGAGGTATTCGTAATTTACTCCCCCACGTCATTGACGAGAAGTCAACATTTTAGTCCAACTGACGTGTGCAGGGGTTGAAACCGCTACCTCGGTATCAACCTACCAGAAGTTTAAGAGCGAATGTTCTAATCCATTCGGCCACGCTGACCTCATTTACTTCCTGATCTTCTTCTTCTTCTTCCAAGGTGTGAAAATAGTTACTTCCTGATTCATTCAGAAATTCGTGAAAATATTGTCTTCATCTGAATATTTCATGTTTCTGTATTAATATTGGTTTTCCATTTGTACAAGTGTTATTAATTATTTATGAAATTGTAGGGGTCATCTCTCACTGTCAGTGGTTTAATACTTTTATGGAACTCTCTTGAGAGTTCTTCACTTATTCTGAACTGCCGTCCGTATTGTATTGTCTATTGCCTTCACGATGACCCGCTTGCTGTCTCGTCTCTCGATTTTGCACTTAATATAATCATCTTTGGACTTTGTTGTTAACCATATATTATATAACCACGTCTTGTCTGTACTGCTGACTTTTTAATTTAATTACATCACCATGGTGTTATTTTCATCCTATTGACTTTTATTTTCTTATTCCCACGAATTGCCTTCAGCTTGTCTGCAAAGCTGGTTTGACGATGTCCATTTTGTATTAGCTTGTCGTTAGTCGCGGTTCTATCTTCACGGCAAAGGGTCACCCCTTAACGCCCCTTTCCTATGCCAGTGAATATCACACAAAATGCTCCTCACTACCCCACGTGAAAAGTGGAACAGACAGCTGTACCGACAAACCAACAGCACGCACAGGTATACATGCATAAGGCCGCTGCCAGAATGCCAAAACAACAGTCCGCCACTAAAATTGCATTTCGTCGATGGAAATGGCAGTCACTATTGTGAACTGCATTTTGGATACTTACAATATCTACAAGCTGACACATATAACATTCTATTTCTTGATTAATGTGAATTCTGGTGCTTTCGTCGTCTATTTGTTACAGATTGGTAATTGTATCTGTTCTTTATTTCACACGTGACGTCTGTGTAGTTTCACATATGATGTTCCTGTTGTTTCACATGTGATGTTTCTGTATTTTCACATGTAATGTTTCTGTTGTTTCACATTGATGTGTCTGTTATTTCACATATGATGTTTCTGTTGTTTCACATGTGATGTTTCTGTATTTTCACATGTAGTGTTTCTGTTGTTTCACATTGATGTGTCTGTTATTTCACATATGATGTTTCTGTTGTTTCACATGTGATGTTTCTGTACTTTCGCATGTGATGTTTCTGTTATTTCACATGTGATGTTGTTGGAGCCATCTAACTGGTCGAATTACAGTATCTATTCTGGCAATGGGACAGACTCTGGCGCCTGTTACACCCAGGCTACATTACACATTCCGAAAACCTCCAGTCTCAAAGAATGTTTAGAACATGCGTGTTTCTTGCAAACACACGTTTAAACGTTAGTCGTTACTCGGTAGCCGCGGTTCCAACATCACAGCAAAGGGTCGTCCCCATTATGCTCCGTTCCCGTGCCAGTGAATATCACATAAAATGTTCCTCACTGCCCCATGTGAAAAGTGGAAAAGACTGGAGTCTCGACAAACACCGTTTAGATCCTCGCTAATGTTAAGTAGTTCGTGCGCATTTCTGAGATTCTCCTTGTCTAATCTTGTAACTGGATTGGATCACTGTTGAGATATCCGCGTGCAATTAAAGTGAATCTTAACCAAGAAACAAACCTCAAACCACTTATTGCAGTATCATTAAAGTGTTTTGATGGCCCTCAATTGAGATTTTACAACGTTCTTTGTTACTGTTAGCTAATCCCATATGCTGTATAAGAATAAGCTCAAGTGAGCAATCGATTTTACAATAAGGACAATCAAACGGCTTTTATGAAATGAAAAGGGTAAGAGACACATCAAGCCTATCTTGATCGAGCAAAGTAGGAGATCTTGTTTTATATTAAAACAGAACACAGCTGACTACAGCAGAGCCGAGCAGACCGAAATTGGACCTGTCACTCTTCTGCATTTGTAGATTGGTAGAACTGGCAGCAGGATATTTCCATCTAGGACTGCCTTATTCTTCGTCAATTATGGGCTAGACGTAGGCCAGCATGGCCGAATGGATAGAAGTGTCTGCTCTCATACTTCCGGTATGCTGATGCCGAGGTAGCGGGTTCAACCCCTACACCGGTCAGATGTACTAAAATGTTATTGCATGTCCTTGACTTGGGCGTAAATTACAAGTACCCCAGAAGCTGGCGTGAGTTCGCTTGATGGCGAGGGACACTGGTAAAATGGAAAGCTAATCTACAAGCAGAAATCAGTCCAATGCACTAGAAGTAGTAGCACGTGTATGGACTACGCTTGAGTTCAAAGCTAACGACAGCTTAAAAGGAAAAAAAAAATAGGCTAAACATTGACCCATACAACCCAACATTGACAGGAAGTTATTTGAGAGTGGGGTTACATAAGGGCTGCAAAGGATAGTAATGTTTGTAATGTATTTCTTTGCACTACAGTACGTAAAGCCAGCATGTTTCGGTTCTGAGCTTACACAACCCATTAGGTTGTCACTTCAGAACTAGGGAAAGATGACTATTGTTAACACAACATATGAGGATGTCATCTCACATATTTGAATGGACGAAGAAGTAGAAGAAGAAGAAGAAGAAGAAGGAGGAGGAGGAGGAGGAGGAGGAGGAGGAGGAGGAGGAGGAGGAAGAGGAGGGGCAGGCCAAGCAGAAGAATAAGAAGGAAAAAAAGAAAGAAGAAAGAAAGAGAGGAAGAAGAAGAAGAAGAAGAAGAAGAAGAAGAAGAAGAAGAAGAAGAAGGAGGAGGAGGGGGAGTATGAGGAGGAGGAGGAGGAGAGGAGGAGGAGGATGGAGAGGAGACGAAAAGGGAGAAGAGAAAAGAAGACGAGGAAGAAGAGGAAAAAGAAGAAGGAGCAGAAGGAGACGAGGAAGAAGAAGAAGAAGAAGAAGAAGAAGAAGAAGAAGAAGAAGAAGAAGAAGAAGAAGAAGAAGAAGAAGAAGAAGAAGAAGAAGAAGAAGAAGAAGAAAAGGAGGAGGAGTAGAATAAGAGGTAGATGAAGAAGGAAAAGAATTTGAAGGAGGAGGGGAATGAGGAAAAAGAAGAAAACTATAATGAATGCATCAAACGTGTTTATCTGAAATTGCCGTCCGACTTCGATAACGCTACACTCCGGACATGTCCGCATGTATTCAGTCTCCATGGCAAGATATCGAAACATATGGACCGTGGTTGGACAAATAAATAAACATAACTAGATATATTGTAAACATTTGGGAAGAAGACATTTTTATTACAACCCAGTTTATATTTTATTCGTTTGTTTCGTTTACAATAAAGTTAACAATAATGGAAAATGAACGTTGCCGTCTCAGATAGTTTATGTTTTAGACTGGCTGTATCCACCAGAACTAGATTATCTTATTAAAACGAATATAGATATATTAGATTGCTTACATTCTCTGCTTTTCTTCGGTCATTGCGTACCTGATAAGCCAAGCGAACAACATTGTTCACGCCTGGCGGAATCTCCGAAGCCGACGTCACATTATATCCACTTAATGATGCTTGACCACCTTTTGTATGTCGCCCTAACTATCCCCACGTTATCCATCACAACTTCCTCTCCTCCCGCCTTTTTTGGATCTTTGTTTTCGTAGCTTTTGCCCGCAATCATATTCCCCATACACGCCATTCTGGTTAACTCTTCTGATGGGATAAACCTCTCCACTTCCGGCGTCTACTTGTTAAATGTTAGAATTACTTCCCTTGTTCGTCTACGAAAATATTCCAAAGTTGATTACGTTTTTTCTGCCCATAAATATGGCGCCCCTTTCCTAAAGATGGCTTCAGGAAAAAGGTATTTTTAACAAACGAGGCAGAGGCAGCCCACAAGGTACGATGTGTAATTGAAAACAAAATCAGAAAAACACAGCTTAAGCTTCATCAGCTGACTCCCTTTGTCGTCATATTTTCTCTACCTCTTTCTTTAACCGTTAATTTTGTTCTTCCTTTCTTCGTGCTCCTTATGTGTCCATTTTCACCTTCCCTCTCCTCCGCCTCTTCTTCTTGCTCTTCTTCTTCTACTGTTTCCTCTTCCTTCTTCTCCTCCTCCTCCTCCTCCTCCTCCTCCTCCTCCTCCTCCTCCCCCTCCCACTCCTCCTCCTCCTCCTCCTTCTTCTTCTTCTTCTTCTTCTTCTTCTTCTTCTTCTTCTTCTTCTTCTTCTTCTTCTTCTTCTTCTTCTTCTTCTTCTTCTTCTTCTTCTGTTTTCCCACATATTCTTCTTCTTCTACACCCTTTTTCTTTTCTTCTGCTATTTCATCATTACCATCACCACAACCACCTTCACCACTACCATAATCAGCATCCTCATCACACCACTTCGTCTTCTTCTGCTTCATCTTCTGCTTGTATTCTTCAAATTAACACGACATGACTAATCTCTGTTTCTAAACATCCTTGGAGGTGAGGGGATGATTGGAAAGGCAGTCAACTAGCAACTGAGTATGTCTATTTAAGCTCTGCCTTGACCCATTTGTAACAAGCTTTCAAATTTGAGCTGTTTGTCCGCGCGTCTGCACGGCCGAGCGGTCTGTCTTGATTTTGTGGTCTGTTCTGTTTCTTACCCAATGTCTGTGGCTGGAGGCAGTAAACGTAATGTGACTATCTCGCTTACCGTGTTCGGAATCACTCGCAGGCGATTTGGATGCAAACCGCATTCCATTGATTTTCACAAAGGTATGAACGTCTGTCGCCAGAAAGCCTTGGCAAACTACTCAAACGAAAAACTGCCTTGAAATTCACAGTTAGTTAAACAAATGAAGTTGATTGCGACGTCCTGTAAAGAACATGCGAATAACTTAAACTATGCGTCTAAAGATGGTTACTTAAAAGGTCTTTAATAACACGAAAAAATATTAAGTTTGTTCCTAAGCAGTTTGTTGCTATGGGTTTGTGATATGATAGGACTCTCACATTTTGTTGGCCTGAATGCAGGGAGGGATAGGTGGCCAATCTCTTCCTCAATTTCGCAGGCGACGAGCCCAGGCGTTCGACAATGTCATGACTGTCAACTACGCTATCAAAGCTACCTGGGGGTCAAACGAGTCTTTATATCTGCTTGCATTGTTTTCTTTCTTTGAATACGAGAGTAACTTAATAAGTAAGTTACAAATGGCTGTAGAAAAATAACTAACTATGATAAAAAATTTAAACCAGTTAATTTTTATACATAATAGTCCCTTTATTTCTCAACATAATTTCCACCAACATTGATGCACTTATCCCATAGTTTTATCAGTCCTCCCTGACCGGATGCATAGAACTGTGTGCTCTGTTTTCATTTACCTGTCATCGCACAGAACTGTGTGACTTACTTATTGACTCGTCCTTGTAACATTTTCTACCCTGCTATGTACCGCTTTACGGGACAAACATTTGTCAGCACAAACACTGAAAACACAGCTTGGCGGGAGACATTTCGCGAATGGCGCCGAAGTTGAATGTGAAGTGAAAACGTGGTTTAGAAAACAGAGCACGCAGTTCTATGCAGCCGGTTTGGGAGGACTGATAAAACGATGGGATAATTGCATCAATGTTGGTGGAAATTATGTTGAGAAGTAAATGGACCCTGTATGTATAAAAATAAACTGATTTCTAGTTGTTATCATATTTAGTTATTTTTCTACAGCCATTTGCGGCTTACTTATTAACTTACCCTCGTAGTTTGAGTCTGGCAGATCTAGTCGTTGTATCACAACGTCTTATCTGGCTAAATTATCATTTCTAGAATGCTCTCATGGGATCCTATGCGTTGCAGACCAGATCTGATTTGTTCTCTGGGCTTCAGATTGTGTATCTTATGGTTCGAGCATGAGATTCCAATTCATAGGAATAGGCTTAAGGAATCTAGTGTCGAGGGTGCTGTGTATCATATATACTCTTCATAGTATAGGCTTAAAGAATCTAGGGTGGAGGGTGTTATGTGTCATATATACTCTTGATATAACAGGCTTAAAGTATCTGGAGTGGAAGTGTTGCGTATCATAAATATTCTTGATAGAATATGCTTAATGAATCTAGGATGGAATGTGTTATGTATCATTTGTACTCTTGATAGGACAGGCTTATGTTATGTATCATATACACTCTTGTTAGAATATGCTTAACGAATATGGGGTGGAGGGTGTTATGTATCATACATACTATTGATATAATAGGCTTAAAGAATCTAGGATGTTATGGATCATATATACTCTTCATAGAGTAGGCTTGAAGAAACTACGGTATTATGTGTCACATATACTCTTGATAGAATAGGCTTAACGATCTAGGGTGTAGTGTGTTATGTATCACATATACTCTTGATAGAATAGGCTTAACGATCTAGGGTGTAGTGTGTTATGTATCACATATACTCTTGATAGAATAGGCTTAACAAATCTAGAGTGGAAGGTGTTGTGTATCATATATATTCCTGCTATAATTTAACAATAATTAATAATCTCTCTGTTTCTTAATAAATAAGGCATAATGTGAAGCTAAATATAGAATAGAAATGCGATGTTTTTTTGCTGATGAGGGAAGAAACACGGTTTTGTTTTTAGCCGACAAAAAGTTACAATTTTAAGAAACATTGTAGCTTGCTGTCTTTGCTGTAAGCTGATGGGGGATTTATTGCATTGTGTTGTCTTCTTTTTTTTCTTTTTCTTAGTACGGCGTGCGGGCATAAGGCATCGTGATTAAGCATCTCAAATGTGCGGTGTCAGGCTCTACACGTTAGCTCAGTGTTAGCATTCTGTGTTATTTGGTTGAGTGGAGAGAGGGAGTTAAATTTATACGATATGAATACAATATTGCGGAAGACCTCCCCAGGCCTGTAGGCATCTCTCTGTGACATCAACATTCTTGCCGTTGTTGGTTGGTTCGTAGGTTATTTGGTTGGTTGGTAGGTAGGTAGATAGGTTGGTTGGCTGGTAGGTTGCTTGGTTGGCTTACTGGTAGGTAGGTAGGTTGGTTAGTTGGTTGGTTGACAGGTAGGTAGGTTTGTTGATTTTTAGGTAAGTAGGTTCGCTGGTTGGTTGGTAGGTAGGTAGGTTTGTTGGTTGGCTAGTAGGTAGGTAGGTTGTTTGGTTGGCTGGTAGATAGGTTTGTTGGTTGGCTGGCTGGTTGGTTGCAAGGTAGGTTGGTTGGTTGGCTGGTAGGTTGCTTGGTTGGTTTACTGGTAGGTAGGTAGGTAGGTTGGTTAGTTGGTTGGTTGACAGGTAGGTAGGTTTGTTGATTTTTAGGTAAGTAGGTTCGCTGGTTGGTTGGTAGGTAGGTAGGTTGGTTGGTTGGCTAGTAGGTAGGTAGGTTGGTTGGTTGGCTGGTAGATAGGATTGTTGGTTGGCTGGCTGGTTGGTTGCAAGGTAGGTTGGTTGGTTGGCTGGTAGGTAGGTAGATTGGTTGGTTGGTTGGTAGATAAGTTTGTTGGTTGGTTGGCTGGTTGTTAGGTAGGTAGGTTGGTTGGCTGGTGGTAGATAGGCAGATTGGCTGGCTGACTGGTAGGTAGGTATGTTGGTTGGCGGGTAGGTAGGTAGGTTGTTTGCCTGGTTGGTAGGTTAACTGATTGGCTGGTTTGTAGGTAGGTAGGTTGGCTGGCTGGTAGGTAGATTAGAGTAGAAATCCACAGATTATACTAGAAGATCACCGATTAGAGTAGAAATCCACCGATATGGACTACGCTTGAGTTCAAAGCGAGTGAACGGGATGACAAAAAACATAGCAGGTTCTTTAGAGACAACAATACCTGCTTCTCGGCATGTTCATAGTTAGCGCCTCTAGCGCTCATAGTGACAAACATATCACATTAGTAATACCTTTGCTGAGAAATGCATACTGACATTCCCCATGGACAATATGCTGAAACAGAAAAAATTAAACAGTTATTTGATTTGATAGCATACAGCTGGGTTCCGAATGTACGCGAAACACACGCTACAGGAGGATGACAGTTGGAGGTCAGGTCTCAAGTGGCCCGTCATTCATGGAGTTTTAAATGCCGAATCACTCGTCTCAGGCCGAAGTTCTAGAGATGTCTATCGCCACCCTCGCGGGTTTACTGGACATGTTCAGGGATATTGTAGTTGCTGTTTTATGCAACACGGTGGAGTCTCCGTGGTGATGTAGAAGCGTCGCCTTCCTCTCTTTCTTAAGGTTGTGGGTTCGATTCCGACCTACGTCGTTCGGTTAACGAGGGCAGTTTTCTCGGAGACTCCTGGGGGTCGTCGCTTGAGCTATGGAGTTCGTGCTTTGTGTGACAATTTCGGCAGGCCACCATGCGGTAAGGGGGCCGAGCCATATGGGATATACCCTGGAGCAATGAAGTCGATTCCCCTTGCGGTTTATGAAACGCGATCGTTCCTGACACTTATGTTTCCACCATAAAAAATTACAGTAAGGAGCCGTCGCGGCGCAGTCGCTAGCTTACCGGTCGAGTGGTGGTGGGTTCGAATACACATCGAAGTGAATCTTAAAACTCAACTTGGCTATATAGATATTTGGAGCGGGTGCGTTGCTGTAATGGTTAGGACATTGCGCTGTCCAATGGCGTGAGCAGTGTAGGACGAGGGTTGTGTGTTAATGCTTGACGTTCGATACGGGAGGGAAAGACTGATCATCTCTATAAACGTGCACTTTGGCTTATAAAATGTGTTGGGCCTAATATTTCACAGATGGGTTCCTGCTAAGGGACATATATATGTGTATGGGTGTGTGTGTGGTATGTGTGTGTGTGTGTGTGTGTGATTTAGATATATATAAATATATCATCATCATCATCATCAAGTGCCCTGCCAACTGGCGTAAGCATTCATGTCTCTCCACAGATCTCGGTCTTTGGTTTTCTGGATCAGCTCTGCTGCTGATATTCCTCCATGCCACCGTCTCAATCCATCCAGCATCATTTCTCTTGGTCTGCCTCTGCCTCTCTTACCCTCGATCTTTCCAGTTGTGACGATATTCTCCAATGCCTCTCTTCTCATCAGATGACCGAAGAAAGAAGTTTGTATCTTTCTTATTGTTGTATATAATGTTCTAGTTTCATTAGCCTGTCGTTGTTAGTTACTCTGGCAGTCCAAGGAATTCGCAACATTCGTCTCAGGAACCACATCTCTGTTGCTTCTAATTTCTTCTTAATTTGTTCATTTACATTCCACGATTTACTGCCATACAGCAAAACTGGTTCTACATAGCATTTCAGCATTCTGTTTCATTCAGTGATGATGACTTATTGCATAAGATACTCTTCATTTTCTGAAATTCGGCTTTTGCTTGCCCTATTCTGCTCTTAATCTCTGTTGTACATATTCCATCTGATGTTATAAATGCTCCAGGTATCTAAAATTATCCACTTGGTTAAGAATTTTTCCATCTATTTCTATGTCACATTTTGGTGTCACCATTTTCTTTGATATCACCATTGTTACTGTTTTGTTGATATTAAAGGAGAGTCCTTTCCTTGCACTCTCTGTTACTACAGTGTCCAACAATTGTTGTAGTTCTGTTGATTTATCCGCCACAAATACGGTGTCACCTGCATAGCGTATATTATTTATATTATAACCTCCAACTAGTTTTCCTGGCAACTCTTTGATCTCTCCCATGATTACTTTGCTATATAGGGAGAAGAGATCTGGTGATAAGACACTTCCTTGTCTTACTCCAAACTTTATCTGGTCATAACTACCCTCTTTATTTCCCATTTTAATTGCTGCTACTTGGTTCCAGTAAATATTCTTTATTATTCTTAAATCTTTCCTATCAATGTTGATATCTTCCAACATTTTAATCAGTTCATTATGTTTTACTTTATCAAATGCCTTAGTATAATCTATGAAGCACAAATATATGTCTTTCTGTTTCTCTATTGACCTTTCTATTAGTAACCGTAATATATATATATATATATATATATATATATATATATATATATATATATATATATATATATATATATATATATATATATATATATATATATCCAAGATCTAACCAGCTAACAACATGCACAACGAGAATTCTGAGAAAATAAGGCAGCCGGCGTGTTATCGACCACATTACCCATTCAGTGTTAATTGTTTTATCAAAATATTGGAGTAGCAACAAATATCTAAACATAAATCCCCATGGGTCACTAGTGAAGTTCTGGAAATTATGAGAGAGCGAGATACAGCACACAAAAATAAAGACTTCATCAATTACCGCAAACTAAGGAATAAAGTTAAATATGAAATTCGTAGGATAAAAAAAGACCATTTTAAAAATTTGATTGTAGATAATTCAAACAGTACAAATATATGGAAGGCTATTAACTTGCTAACCAATAAGAAACGCCCTACAGAATCAGCAATACCAAATTCTATAACATGCGATGAATTCAGTTGGTTCTTTAAATCAGAAATAGAGAATCTAAAGTCTTCAATACCAGACTCATCGTGTAATTTAAGTTCACTGGCATCATTCTGTGAGGAGAAGTGCACCAGAAATATTCCCGCTGAGATTTTTTTAATGTCTGTTGCAGACATTTATAAATATCTCTTAAACCTCAAATCAACAAACTCACACGGCCTAGGTGGTATCAGTAATAGAATTCTTCGTTGTGCTGCACCAGTCATTAGTGAGTCCTTAACGTTCATATATAACCAGTGCCTGGCCAAAAACTACTTTCCATCTGCATTTAAAATTGCTAAAGTGTTTCCGCTAATTAAAAATGGCTCAATCGATAATAGCGTTTTGGGTAATTATAGACCTATTTCCTTACTATCGTCGCTATCAAAACCACTAGAAAAACACATTCATAAAATAACGTTACACCATTTAATTAACAACGATCTAATAATTAACAGTCAATCTGGGTTTCGACCTAAATATTCTTGCCATAGTGCTCTAACAAAAATGACCGATAACTGGCACTTATACATCAACAACGGTAGAATTTGTGGAGCGGTGTTTGTAGACTTTAAAAAAGCTTTTGATATGGTAGATCACGATATTTTAATTAGAAAACTAAAACAAATGAAGATAAGCACCAACATGGTGAGCATAATTACGTCATTTCTATCCGACAGACAACAAGTCGTGTCCTTCAACAACTGTCTATCAAGACCCATACAGCTTAATATTGGTGTGCCTCAGGGCTAAATACTAGGTCCGCTGCTTTTTGCAGTTTATATTAATGATCTTCCTTTATATATCAATACAACTTGTGATCTATTTGCAGACGACTGTACTATATATACTAGTCAAGAAAACCGTAGTGAATTAGAGAATTCTTTACAAAAGGAACTCGATAATCTTACTAGATGGAGCAATGAAAACCGCATGCAAATTAACATCGACAAAATCAAATCCATGCTAATAACGACCAGACAAAAACTACAGACACTAGCCATAACTGGATCACCACTCGAACTCCGCATGGGCACGTCACCTATAGTTAATGTGAATGAACATAAAACACTATGTCTTTTAATTGACAGCCATTTGAGCTGGAGCTCTCATGTTCACGTTCTTACCAAGAAAATAGCACAAAAAGTTTACCAACTTGCTAAAATTCAGCACTTCCTGGACGAAAGCACACGAAAAATATTCTATTCATGCTATATCCAATCACATCTCGATTACTGTTCCACAGTTTGGGATGGTTGCCCTAAATCTAATTTAAAACGACTATGTTCTCTACAAAACCGCGCTATTCGTCTGGTTTCTGGCATAAAGCACGTTGAAAGTAATAATTTGTACAGTCATCTAAGACTTCTACCACTTCTAAAGCGCTTCCTTTTCAACAAAGCCAAATTAGTGAACAAAATTATATCTCAAAATACCCCAGAGTATCTTCTGCCGCTGATTCAATCTAATGCAATGAACAGGAAGCGCCTAAATTTGTTACATGTCTCAAAGCCTAGATTGGACCTATACAAAACATGTTTCGCCTATTCTGGTGCGCACTTATGGAATGATCTGTCTTCAGATCTGAAAACTCCAATGAGGTCCTACACATTTAACCGAAAACTCTTTCAATATTTAATCCATACCGACTATATGCCACCATAATTCATTTACTGGTATAATTGTTCATTATAATCGTTCATTATAATTGTTTAACTATAATTGTTCACTATATATGTGTGTGCGTGTGGGAGCGGGAGAGAGAGAGAGAGAGAGAGAGAGAGAGAGAGAGAGAGAGAGAGAGAAAGTGGGTGTCAGAGAGAGTGAGAGAGTGAATGTGTGTGTGCGCACGTGCGTGCGTGTGTGTGGAGAGAGTGATTGAGCGAGAAATGGTAGGAGAATGTGTCAGTGCATGCATTCGTACGTGTATGTGTGAGAGTGAGTGAGGGAGTGTGTGCGTGCGTGCATGCGTTCATGCGTATGTATATGTGTGAGAGAGTGTGATTGAGAGAGTGAGTGTGTGTGTGGAGGATTGTGTGTGAGAGAGTGAGACAGTTCGAGAGTTGATGTGTTAGTGTGTGTGTGTGTGAGCGCGCGCATGCTTGTGAGTGTGTGTATATGAAAGAATACAGAGAGAGAGAGAGAGAGAGAGAGAGAAAGAGAGAGAGAGAGAGAGAGCTGAGCAGATGCATGTCATGTAATACGCATGTTATGTAACACGCGAATCCATATGTTTGTGTATTCTCATCTGTCATATTATCAGTTAAATACCATTTGATTTTATCATGTATAATATAAACTTATGTACATTACTGTAGTTTGAGTGAGAGAGTCAGTGAGTGTGAATGAGAGACAGAATGAGTGAGCGTGAGAGTGAATGTGTGTGTGTGTGTGTGTGTTTGTGTGTGTGCCTTCTCTGTGTGTATCTCTGTGTGTGGGAGCATCACTATGTTTACGTCACATACTTTTTATGTACACATTTTTCTCCATGTTTAACATTTTTATGAGACTGCTCATGACAATTGTCAGTGTATGTGTGTGAGTAAAGTGTGGTAGTTTGTTCATACTAGTTTCAATGCTAACGTGAGACATTTTGTATGTGTCTAGATGTGAGGAGGTGTGAGTGTGTGTGGAGGATGTGTGTGAGTGTGTGGAGGATGTGTGTGAGTGTGGGGATATGTGTGGGTGGGGGTATGCGTTTGGATGGGTTGGGGTGTGTGGGTTTTTGTGGGTAGTGATATTTGTGAGTGTTGGTGGGATGTGTGGATGGATGTGTGGGGGTGAAAGTAGGGGTGTGGGAATGGGTGTGGGTTATGTGTGTATGGGTGGAGGATATGTGTATGGGACGGGTGTGGGGTGTGTGTGTTTATGTGGGTGGTGATGTGTGGGTGGTTTGAGGAAGTATGTGTGGGTGGCGGGGTTGTGTGGGTAGGGGATTGTGTTGGGTGGATTGGGGATGCAAGGGCTGGAGGGGAGAAGTGTATGGTGTGTGGGTTTGAGAAATGTGTGCGGTGTGTTGGTGGGGGATGTGTGCATGATGTGTGGGTGGGGGTGTGGTGGTATGGGTGAGGATATGTGTGTGGGTGGGGGATAGTGTGTGGTGTGGGGGATGTGTGTGATGGGTGCGGGGAATGTGTGTATGGGTGGGGTGGTTGGGGGAAGTATGTGGTGGTGTGTGGCTGGGAGATGTGTGCGTGGATGGGGAATGTGTGGGTGGGGGTGTGTGAGTGGCTTAGGGATGTGTAGGTGGGTGAGGGATGTGTATGTGTCGGGGTGGGATGCGTGAGTGGGTGGAGGATGTGTGTGGGTAGGGGTATTGTGATCGAGAGATGTTTGGTTGGGGGTGGGTGGGTGGGGGTGTGTGGGTGCTTAGTGGAGGATGTATGCGTGAGTGAGTGTGTGTTGGTGGACGGGTAGGGAATGCGTGTGTGGGTGGGGAGAGGTGTGTGGTGTGTTGGTTAGGGATATTGTGTGGGTGAGGTATGTGTATGTGGATGGGGGATTTTTGTGGTGTGTGGGTGGGTGTATGTGGGGTGGATGGGTAAGAGTATCTGTGTGGGTGTGGGTGGGAATATTGTGCGGTATGTGGGTGGAGGATATGTGTGTGATGTGTAGGTGGGGATGTGTGGTGGTATGTGGGTGTGGGATGTGTTGGTGAGGGATATGTGTGTGTGCGATGCGTGGGTTGGGAATATTGCGTATAGGGGATGTATGTGATGTGCGGGTGGAGGATTGTGTAGTGGTGGATTGGGTTAAGGCATGTATGGGTGGGTGGAGGATGTATGTGTGGGTGGTGGGGTGTGTGTGTGAGTGGATTGGGGATGTATGGGTGGTTAGGGAGTTGTGTGTGTGTGGGGGTAGGGAGATGTCAGTTGGTGGGGATGTGTGTGTATGGTTTGGGGAAGTGTGAGTGGATGTGCGATGTGTGGGTTGGTGGGGGATTGTGTGCGTGGGTGGTGAATATGTGGTCAATGGAGATGTGGCTGGGGGATGGGTGGTTTGAGTTGTGGATGGGGAGAGGATGTGTGGGTTAGGATGTGTATGTGGGTGGGCGTGGGATGTGTGGGTTGGTGGGGGAATGTTTGTGGGTGGCGAGTGTGTTTTGGTTGGGGGAACAGGTGAGGGGAGAGTGTATGGGTGGGGATGTGCGGAAAGGGGATGGGTCGGTTGGTGGGGTATGTATGTGTCCCTTGGTGTGCGTGTGTGTGAGTAGGTGGGGGTGTGGGTGGGGTGATGTATGGGTAGGTGGGAGATGGGCCTCATAACATGGTAATTTGCCTTGTTTATGTTTACAACATTCATTTCACAATGTTTATTTTTCTTCCTATGTAACTGTATAATGCTCTTGATGAATGAAAGACGAGTGATTGGAGGGGCCGAATGTCAGACGGGCCTGCGCGCCCAATTTGTGACCCTAATAAAGTTGTTTTGATTTGATTTGATTTGATTTAGACACACCTCAACACCAAGGATAGGGCCCTTTATTTTTTTCTTGTTGTTAATTTATGTGTACAAATGGTTATTGTCGGCCGTCTGTCGCCATCTGTGCTTTAGTTGTAGTAAACACAGTCTCACAATCCCGCCATTCAGGGTTCAAATTCAGCTGCAGTTGATCTGAAAGCAGACCGTTTTGCGTTGAATTTTACGATGGTATCAGCGTCAGTTGTTCAGAAAGCAATGGCACACTACTGAATGTAATGTGCTCTAGAAATTCACAGCTTGAAACCTCTAAGGTTGATTGCGACGTCCTGTAAATGATATATAACTAAATGTTATTGTTGTCTAGCCTCAGCTGAATAATTATTCTTTTTCAAATCTAATCTTAACCTTAAGCAATGGAGTAGGGTGAGTGAGGGGTAGCCTACAATTGCGTCCCCAGGCCAGATGTGTTGCCTTAGTTGCGTGGATTCTGTGTTTGTTTATTGTATCCTGCGTGTTGTCTATCCACCATTGTCTTGATCTTCATTTGGATCTATATCCTTATATTGTTATTTCTTTGCTTGTAGAGATAGTTAGTAAATTACCAATGTTCACATCTTGAGTATATGGTGGCGGTTTACAATGTGTATCAGGAAGTGCCTTGGTAAGCAAAAGCGGCCGGTGTAATATCGATAAATCAATCCTCCAGTACCTATATTACTTTATCACACCAAAAATAACAACAAACAAATAAACAAACAAACAAACAAAACAATACAGTTGTTAGTTACATTTTAACAGTTATTACTTTAACACAACCCAAAAATAGTTTTTACTTTAACACATTCAAACACAGTTATTACTTTAACACACCCAAAAACAGTTGTTACTTTAACACACCCAAAAACAGTTATTACTTTAACGCACCCCAAAACAATTGTTACTTTCACACACACTCAAAAACAGTTGTTACTATAACACACTCTAACACAGTTATTACTCTCACACACTCATACATCGTTATTGTAATTAAATCAGAAAACTTACGTTTGTTTTTGTACTCCAGTATAACACTGTTTTAGACAGATATAGATTTAGCTATGATTATCACAACGGCGCTACGTAGCGTGTTCAACCCCTACACCGATCAGTTGGACTAAATTAGTGACTTCTCGTTCTTGACTTGGGGAGGTAAATTACAAGTAGCTCTGAAGTCGAAATGGGTGCTTCTGATGGCGAGAGACACTGATAATAGGGAAAGCTAATCCTTACACAAAAATCAGTCCAGTGCAGAAGAAGTAGAAGCAACTGTATGGACTAGGCTTGAGTTTATTTAAAAAAAAAATACTCAAGCATTTTGTCATCATACCAGGGTAGTCGCCACTATAAAACCTGATAATAATACCACTAGAAAGTTCTTTATCTGGAATCCACACGGCAAACGGACTAGAGAAATGTCTTTTAAACAAATACACAAAGAAGAATTTTATAGTTTTCAAACAGTTGCAAATCATGTACAGGTCGTAGCAGTCAACTCCAGTAATTATTTTTGGCTGTTAATGATTTATGATAGGCAAGTTTACATTCAGTAGTTTGCCATTGCTTTCTGAACGACCGGCACTCATACCAGTGTATGGAAACCACGCAAGATGGTCTGCTTTCAAATTAGAGATTGAGATTAATTATACGCAGAGGACATGGAGGGACACGCAGGACATAGTAAAAGATAGGACGATTTGGAGTGAGTTGGAAGAGTGGTATTGCTCCAATAGAGGATAAAGGACAACATGAGACTCTCAGCCGTTCTTGGTGGATAACTGTTACCCAGGAAGTAATTTATGACATGAGGCTAAGAGGCTGGCAAAAAGAGACTGATTAATATTTTTTTTTTTTTTTTTGCATATTCTTTACAGGACATCGCTGTCAACACCAGCTTCTTTCAGTTCTATGTTGATCTCTTGGCAAGATTACTCTCAGTTTGCCATTGCTTTCTGAGCGGCCGGCTCACATACCCCGTAAGTTACCGATGCGATTCGAACCACTGCTGATTCTCACTGTCATCACGTTACCGACGAGAGTATACGAGATTACAGAGAAAAGTCATAACCTCTAAGCTACGAAGCCGGCTGATTAATAATAACGAACGATAATTCCGATACAAATGTATCATTTCCACGTGACTATGTTGTAGAGCTCTCTTTCCCCTCTCCAAGCCAAGAATACAGCGCGGTATGTTATACTGGAACTGCAACTTCACATCAGCGCGGTTGTATATTAGGATGTACCCGAATCGTAGTTTGGCATTCAACGGATGGACTGGCTGGAACTAAAAATATGTTGGTAACGTCTCCTCCAGGAGTTTTGTATATACCAGTGTCAATCGACAATTCCAGGAGTTTTATATATTCCATAGTTTATAGACTTATCCAGGTGTTTTGTGTATTCCATTGTCAGTTGGTTACTCCGGGAGTTTTGTATATTCCGTTGTTAATAGACTACTCCGATAGTTTTGTATATTCAAATGTTAATAGACTACTTCATAAGTTTTGTATATTCCGGTGTCAATAGACTCCCCAAGGAGTTTTGTATATGCCATTGTCAATAGACTCAGTGACTAGGTGGAGCTAATGTGATGTAGCAATCTATGTTTGTGAATGTCCATAGAGCAGTACTTGACAGACATTTTCATTGCCCATGTAATTCATTGGTTTCGTTTCAGCAAAAACCTTGTGTGTAGCCTGAAGTTACATTATAATCTTAGTTTCTATGGTCCATGATTCATATGTATATAGCTGTATGGATAATTCCTCATTCCTCTCCTTCTTCTTTCTCCTCCTTCATCTTCATTTTAGTCTTCTCTTTCAGGACCTGGTCTGGAGAAGACAAAGGCGATCACAACCCTTTAATTATCTCTGTTAATTAACGCTTTCGTGGTATTTTCATTGTACATGCTATCTGTTTCCCAGCTACTTAAGCTATTCACATCATCTTTCTCTGTCTCTCCTTGTTTAATCACACCAAGTACTTCACAAAAGACTAGCTTCTCTTCTCCCTGTCTTTTTCGAAAGGCTGTCATTACCGAGTGCTTAAGACGATAAACTAGAAATCCATTTGGATCTTCCCGTGAAGGTTCAAATTCTGCCTACTAGGAAAATTTTATAAGTGCAGAATATCACCCGGGTCAGATCTTAAACATTTGAAAATAGAATATGTTCGTTAGTTCCTTTGAATAGAGCATCGTAAATGATTCCCAATATTTATGTAATTTCAACGCAATTATATGGAAACACGCGCTATAGTAAATTCACCCTGCTGTGGGATCACTGGTAAAACCAATGTTTAATGTTTTATTTCACAGTCTAGTTTTGCATTTCGTTTCATCTAAAGGATATTCACAGTAACAATTTTCTAAAGGATATTCACAGTAGCAATGTTCTAAAGGGCATTCACAGTAACAATGTAATGGATTCCATGCCAAGAAGAAGGACACTCAGCAACGTACTCTTTGAAACCCTTCATCTGAGCCACGTATTTTCAATAATCCTCATTGCGTATGTTAACACAAAGTAGCGGAAGTAACAGCAAATGACTCCGCAGAGAAAATTACATATTTGACGAGCACCAGTGCAAACATCAAGTCAAGATGGCGTGACTGTAACAAAGACCGCAGCAGAACAATGGTTTTGTGAGAGACACTGGATAGATCTGAATGTAGTTTAATCAGAACTAACTACAGATAACGATGCGAATGAACAGCGAGGAGAGCTACTCCACGTTTCTGCATTTATTCGGTGTTTTGTTTGTCATTCTGGAAATCTATCTCGAGGCCTTGGTGGATTGCGTCGGCGCTAATGAAGGGGGAGGTAAGTGCATTATTTTACTACATTTTTATGTTAGTGTGTTGTGTGAGTTGCTAACTCCTTGGGTCCTGGACGGCTTTCTCTTCAAGAGCCTAACTCTGAAACTTACTGTTCCAGACAGTCGTGATTGAGCTCTTTGGAGGTCGGCGTGGATCAGAGGTTTAACGCGCTTAATTCCCCCCACCCACGCCTGTTAGTTAGCTTTGAACTCAAGCGTAGTCTATATACGAACTACGTGTAGTAGTTGCCATTAGTGGAGACTGATCTTTACTGAGTTTAACGTGTGGATTAGGTTTCCCTATCACCAGTGTCCTCGCCATGAGGCGAATTCACACCGACTTCTGAAGTACTTGTAATTTACTACTCCTCAAGTCATGGACGAGAAGTTAACATTTTAGTCTTAACTGACCGGTGTAGGGCTTAAACCTAGTAGCTCAGCATCAGCATATAGGAAGTTTGAGAGCGAGAGCTGTTATCCTTTCGGTCATAGTGAACTCAAATTATTGCTTCTGGCCGTGACGTAGTGAATTCGTTTTTCATACCGATCACTTGGATTTAAATGTTGACTTCTCGTCATTGATTTGAGGACTTAAATTACAGCTGTCTCAGCAGTTGGAGAAAGGTTTGTTTGATGGTGCGGGACACTGGTATTAGGGATAGCGCAAAATCAGTCCAGTATAATCATTAGTAGTATCATCCATCTACTAGAAATAGTAGCACGTGTCTATGCTACGCTCGAGTTCAAAGGGAATCAGCCCCAAATAAAATAATTTACTCTTTCAGTGTTAATACAATAATTTACTCTTTCAGTGTTAATAAAATAATTTACTCTTTCAGTGTTAATAAAATAATTTACTCTTTCAGTGTTAATAAAATAATTTACTCTCTCAGTGTTAATACAATAATTTACTCTTTCAGTGTTACTAAAATAATTTACTCTTTCAGTGTTAATAAAATAATTTACTCTTTCAGTGTTAATAAAATAATTTACTCTTTCTTCAAGCTACAACCTCCATTCTGTCACTTGTGATTGTTTTCTTGTAAACCTGATCAGGTCTACTTTCCGTGTTTGTTGATTTATTACTGTTATTTGTTTTTACAGATTTACTGAAGTTTAGATATATACCATTTAATTATTACGGTAAACTTTCGTGTTCTGTAAATGAGTTGAGCTAAGTCGAGAACTGACACTAAAGTACAGCACTCGGGACATTTCCATACGTGCTTCGTCCTTATCTTCAACAGCCAGCGAAGAGTTCCAATACGAATGGTACCAGTAACTGTCTGATTATGTGTCAGTCTGGCCTTTCCTCGGAGTTTTGAGTGTCGGCCAGAAGGCAAAGAAATAAATACCTGGATACATGGAACAATGGGGACAAGAACATAGACCTGATCGAAAAATCTGGTGATCGTGTGAGATGGCAACCTATAACAGCCTTTGCTTATCTGTATGGCACGTGATGAGATGATTATGAGGATGAGGATGATGATAATGTCAGCTTTAGTTTGTCGTGTCAATTTTCGACTTAGTATTTATGCATTCGCTGTAAGCGCTTATCGATGCATCAGACATATACGGATTCTAGTAATATCATGTATATGCCGACCCCGCAATATATTACAACAAAATCATTGTCATTGGCTCCTTGCTGTCTTGACAGACGATAGTTTGTAAGGGATGGAGTTATTGCCTCTCCATAGCACAAAGCCTGGGCTAAAATATAGAGATCATGTGTTGCCCATGCAGCCTGCCTAGTTCACTCCAGGGGAAAGGTAAGACCTCTACATCTGGAACAAGACAAGCTGCAGAAGCTGCCGGATCAGCAAAGCAATGCTCTAATTGTCCGCCTGTCGGAGCTTCGATCCTAGACCAGCCGCCAACCAAGGCTTAGGGCCTGGTCTGCCGTCCCATGACACTTTGTCTTTAGGTTGCATTTTCTCGCACCAGGGTAAGGCTTGTACCCTCCCAATTGCGCTCTTCCGCCCGAAGCCGTTGGCACAATGTGGGGTGTCGGGTTTGGTAAGCGCCGCCCAACGTTTGGCGCTAACGGAAAGCAGGTAGTACCGTCTACTGTTATAGGGTAGCTCAGTCATATCTGACTAAGACCTGACACAAAATACAACAAAATGGTCACATGTTAAAGCTGGCAGAGGTTATTGCTATTCATTTACAAAAGCCAACTTTGTGCAAACAAAAAGACATAATAGACAGTTTGAAATTACCGCTGTAGCACATTCAAATTACTATATGAATATGCCTGTTGTATGTCAGTTTGATGAATTTATCTTATTGTTGTGTGATTTTTGCAGTATGAACTTGATAAAATGCAGCGAAATATGCCAGGCAATAAATCGTGCAATCTGTTGTTCGTGTCTTCGTTATTCAAAGTCACCACGGGAAAACATTGCTTTACACAATATATTAGTTCATAATATTACTGTAATGTAAAATATTCTGTCATGCACAGTTGTTACATTTAACACGTCAGCGTTTATTATTGCAATAAACCTGTCTTTACCCGACAAAACTTAAGTAAATAAATTAACTCTCAGTATTAGTGCAAACTCTTCTACCGCAAACCACAATTACATTTATGAGGTCGCATTGATTAATCTGCAAATCTTTCCGTTCAGTGTAATTGTTACATTAACATAAATAAAGGGTAAATTAAACAACCTATTCAACTTAAGCATATTGAACACAACTATATGGCGCGGAAGGTTGGGCAATGAACAAGAAATTAAAAAGTCGAATAGAGGCCCTGGAGACGGGGATATATAGTAGAATATGTCATATTTCATGGAAACAAAAACAATCAAATACATCGGTTCTAGAAAAGAGAATACAGGAATAAAAGAGAGTTGATGAACGGAATTTTTAAAAAAAACACAAGTGAAACATTTCGGCCCCGTTATCAGACATAACACTCATATAAAAACCATCCTGAAGGGTAATCGAGCAAGAGGTGGACAACGATACAAGTGGGAAGATAACATCAAGAGATGGGCGAACAGCAATCTGACAGAATCTAGAATTAAGGCGAGATCCATTACAGCCAACCTTCATTGTGGAGACGGCACCTGATTGATAAACGTGTAAGTAAAGGGTCTGTTTACACACCTTAAAGCTCACTGGACACGTGGTGCCAGTGCCATGGTCAGTCAGTCCCACATGTGTTACGTGGTGAGTACTACATCAGCCACCTTTACTACCCTTATCATTTTTGTACACATTTTAAGCTAAGTTGACCTAGAACTAGAAGCCAGGTCAATTTGTGTACTCATTTTAAGCTACGTTAACCTAGACGCCAGGACAATTTTTGTACACATTTTAAGCTACGTTGACCTAGAAGCCATGTAATTTTTTATACACATTTTAAGCTACATTGACCTAGAACTAGAAGCCAGGTCAATTTTTGGACACATTTTAAGCTACGTTGACCTAGAAGCCAGGTCAATTTTACAAATTGATGGGAATTGGACCTATGCCCGCCGGCTGGTAGATAACATCGCTAGCCACTAAACTACTGCGGTTTCCCCGCCAGGCAGTAGACACATTAATAATTCAATACTGATTATTACTGCTCAAACTCTTTGTTCCAGACAGTTGTTACATTAATAATTCAGCCCTAATTATTACTGTAAACCCTTTTGTGTCAGATAGTCATTGTGATTGTATCTCACCACTGAACATCACTGTCTTCCGTGTGTTACTGGGGACCATAGGGAAAACAGAGAATAGTGGCGTTGTAACATCACACGCATTTCGTAACAGGACCAACGAACGAAGGAACCTTATTTTTAAAGGGACATAAACTGGGCACGTTGGCCCATCTTATATTCGGCCCTTCCAACCATTTATTTCTCTTGGTACTCATACCATTGTATGAAAGACCAAGGAGACTGCTGCTAAAGACCGTAATTCGTGTCGTACATCTTTACATAAGGGTGCAGTCACTTGTGAAGCAACCAGGGCTGCAAGTGCTGTGAAGAAAAGGCTGGACAGAAAACAGAAAAACCACTGCAGGAGATCCTCCTCCTGGAACGTCAAGCATTCTTTGCCCACATTGTCAAATAACATTTCGAGCCAAAATAGGCCTTATCGGCCATCTTAGAACTCACGGCTCCATACTTTCAACCCCACTAGATGAAATTAATGGTCATTATCATTCTTGATGGACAAACAACGACATGAAATACCAAAGCAAGGCGGTCAGCTTCCAAACTGCCCTCAGCTGTGTTTCGAACGCTGTTTGCGGGATTGAGATTTGTATCCGTAAAGCCTTCGCCACAGAGTCTGTGAAACCTAACTTAAGTCTTGTTTCCATGTGGCTATTCAGTCAGTGATGGCATTTCTCATTTTAAAGAAAGTAACCTGTTCAGTAGTATTCAATAGATAGTAATCATCTCATAGTTGAACAGGTGCATTTCCGAGTGCTTTTATGAGATTTTGTTGTTGTTTGTAATATGTAAGTGCGCAATCTGGTTAAATCTGGTTGTCACTAATCCAAAAGAAAGGGCTCGGAGGGTCCAAGGTGAAGGGGTCAAGCCGCTGCCCCTACGAAGGTCGTAGGTTTGTTTTCTGACTCCGTCATTAGATTCACGAGTGTAATTGTTTTTCGAATACTCCTTGGGGTCGTCGCTTGATCTATAGTGTGTTCAATTTAAAAAAAAAAAATATCTGTTACATCGTTACGAAATTTTCCCTGCCGTCTTATATTTACTCCCACCAAAAGAATATCTCTTTGGTAGGTCTAAAGGCAACATAAATCATGGAATGCGGCGAAATTTCTTTGATGTTTTGGCGAAAATGAATTGAATTAACGCTAACAAACTTGTTTTGCAATAATGCTCTAAACACTTCCGTTCCACTATGTTACGTGCTTCTCATAAGACAATTAATTCCTTTGCACCACGAAGAATATTCACTATTGAACGCTGTTGTTTCCGTGTGAAGATGTAATACATTTCATAATATGCACTTCATCCCTGACCCGTAAATTATATACCGCATTTAAATAAACATTGAGATCTGCTGTACAATCTCCAGAACAAACATTGTTTTATTGGGTGTTACATAATGATAAAATTATATGCTAAATCTCATCCTTTTCCCTCGGTTGGTTACTGAGTTACAGATTTTGCTGAGTTATGAGAGAAGCACTGGTAATAAGAAATGTGAGAATCAGCAGTGGTTCGAATCGCATCGGTAACTTACGGGGTATGTGAGCCGGCCTCGCAGAAAGCAATGGCAAACTACTGAGCGTAATCTTGCCAAGAAATCAACATACAGCTGAAAGATGCTGGTGTTGACAGCGATGTCCTGTATAGGATATGCAAAAAAAAAAAAAAAAAAAATCCACACACAAAAAATCAGTCCAGTGTACTAGAAGTACACACATCAGCACACCGAACTCTTAAGTTAAAAGCGAGCGAGCAAGGAAAAACACATAAAATAAGAATATTAAGGTTAACAAACACGAGACAAAATCATGAAAGAATAAATGAGACAAACTGGCACAGTGCCATTGCACAATGTAGCATTGAGAGAGAGAGAGAGAGAGAGAGAGAGAGAGAGAGAGAGAGAGAGAGAGAGAGAGAGAGAGAGAGAGAGAGAGAGAGAGCATATTGGATGGTTCAGTTTTGTAAAAAGAATTGACAGGAGACATTGTCTTTGTCAGAGGAAAACAGTTTCGTTCCAATGATACCAAAGCATGAGGGCGCCAAGGGAAATAATGGGGTTAGTGATACAGCCTCAACATTAGAGCACTCGGAGCCCACAATGTGTCTCAAAGGTGTTGTAATTGTGATTGAGGACAGAGAAGAAGAAGAAAAAGAAGTAGTAGTAGTAGTAGTAGTAGTAGTAGTAGTAGTAGTAGTAGTAGTAGTAGTAGTAGTAATAGTAGTAGTAGTAGGTGTAGTAGTAGTAGTAGTAGTAGTAGTAGTAGTAGTAGTAGTAGTAGTAGTAGTAGTAGTAGTAGTAGTAGTAGTAGTAGAAGTAGTAGTAGTAGTAGTAGTAGTAGTAGTAATACTAGGAGGAGAGGAGGAGGAGGAAGAAGAAGAAGAAGAAGAAGAAGAAGAAGAAGAAGAAGAAGAAGAAGAAGAAGAAGAAGAAGAAGAAGAAGAAGAAGAAAAGGACGAGGGGGATAATAAGCAGAAGAAGAGGACAAAGAAGAAGAAGTAGTGGAGGAAGAGTAAAAAGAGGAAGAAGGAGGCGGAGTCAGATTAGAAATAATAAGAAAAGAAGAAGATGAAAAGGAAGAAAAAGTATTTATAAGATATTAAGCAGACAATGTCAGAGTACTTACTGGAAAATATTATTGAAAGCAACCTGGCCTCATATATTTTGGTGTTAGACAGTCCCACCAACCCTCTCCCTCCCCGAGTCTGCCCCCTCCCCTCTATTCTCGTGTGCCCATGCAGCTTCCCAGATGTGTCAGCCATTGCATTTCATCAATTTCCTGTGCATTTATCTTCACTGGGGCCTAAGCCTAACATGTATCCCCATTTCCGTGTCCCTCTCTTTTACTGTATACGCCAGAGCAATGGTTCTCAAACTGCTTGGCCTCGTGCATCCTTTTCGCCATTTATGAGAACGTCACTCACCTAGTTTATGAAATAGTTTGAATTGAAATTGCATTTCACAAAATATCGACATAGTACTAGCAATCTTGTATTTCTCCATGCCTGACAGAGGCAGTTGCCATTCATTTACAAAACCCAGCTTTGTGCAAACAAAGAAGACATGATAGTGAGTTTAAAATGACAGTGGTAGACAATTCACATTACTGTGTGAATATGTGTGTTGTGTATTTCATCTTGAAGGATTTATCTTATTGCTTTAGTTTATGTTATGTGTTTTCTGCAGTATGTACCTGACGAGATGCATGACATACTATAAATATTGCATCTATTGTTTGAATCTTCATTATTCATAAATCTTGTTTTTGTAAATGTGTAGATTTATTATCTATTCAGTTTTGTGTATGTGAAAGGCAGGTCGTAGTCAGATAGGACTGTACTACCGTACGACAGTAGGCAGTACAACCTACTTCTGTTAGCACTGAATGTTGGGCGCTCACCACACCCGACACACCACATTGTGTCAACCGCTTCGAACGGAGGAACGCATTTGGGAGTGCAAGGTGCTGCAGCTTAAAGACAAAATGTCATGCCACGGAAGACCAGGTCCTAAATCTTTGTCGGCAGTTGGTCTAGGATGGAAGCTCCGACAGGTGAACAGTTAGAGTATTACTTTGTTGATCCGGCAGCTTCTGCAGCTTGTCTTGTTCCAGATGCATTGCTTTTACCTTAACTCTGGAGTAAATTAGTCAGGCCAAGAGAGAGATCATGCCGC
>OY992891.1:65038284-65128284 GCA_963921405.1 Cepaea hortensis | reverse complement strand
GAGTGTGCTGGTGTGTGTGCTGATGTGTGTGCTGATGTGTGTGCTGATATGTGTGCTGATGTGTGTGTGTTGGGGTGTGTGTGGGTGGTGTTGGTGCTGGGGTGGGTGCTGGTGTGTGTGCTGGTGTGTTTGTTGGGTTCTGGTGTGTGCTGGTGTGTGTGTGTGGTTGCTAGTGTGTGTGTGGGTGGGTGCTTGTGTGTGGAGGTTGTGGTATGTGTGCTGGTGTGTGTGCTGGTGTGTGTGTGTGGTTGCTAGTGTGTGTGTGGGTGGGTGCTTGTGTGTGGAGGTTGTGGTATGTGTGCTGGTGTGTGTGCTGGTGTGTGTGCTGGTGTGTGTGCTGGTGTGTGTGCTGGTGTGTGCTGGTGTGTGTGTGTGGTTGCTAGTGTGTGTGTGGGTGGGTGCTTGTGTGTGGAGGTGGTGGTATGTGTGCTGGTGTGTGTGCTGGTGTGTGTGCTGGTGTGTGCTGGTGTGTGTGTGTGGTTGCTAGTGTGTGTGTGGGTGGGTGCTTGTGTGTGGAGGTGGTGGTATGTGTGCTGGTGTGTGTGCTGGTGTGTGTGCTGGTGTGTGATGGTGTGGGTGCTGGCGTAGCTGCTGGTGTGTGTGTATGGGTGCTGGTGGTGTGGTTGCTGGTATGTATGCTGGTGTGCGTGTGCTGGTGTGTGTGCTGAGGTATGTTTGGGTGCTTGAGGTCTTGGTGCTGGTGAGGATGCTGGTGTGTGTGCTGGTGTGTGTGTGTGTGTGCTAGTGTGTGTGCTGATGCATATAATGGTGTGGGTGCTGGTATTGGTGCTGGTGTGGTTCTGGTATGGGTGCTAGTGTGATGTTGGTGTGGTGTTGATGCGTTGCTAGTGTGGTGCTGATATGGTGCTAATGTGATGTTGGTGTGGTGTTGATGCGTTGTTGGTGTGGTGCTGATATGGTGCTAATGTGATGTTGGTGTGGTGCTGGTATGGTGCTAGTGTGATGTTGGTGTGGTGTTGATGCGTTGTTGGTGTGGTGCTGGTATGGTGCTAGTGTGATGTTGGTGTGGTGTTGATGCGTTGTTGGTGTGGTGCTGGTATAGTGCTAGTGTGATGTTGGTGTGGTGTTGATGCGTTGCTGGTGTGGTGCTGGTATGGTGCTAGTGTGATGTTGGTGTGGTGTTGATGCGTTGTTGGTGTGGTGCTGATATGGTGCTAATGTGATGTTGGTGTGGTGCTGGTTTGGGTGCTAGTGTGATGTTGGTGTGGTGTTGATGCGTTGTTGGTGTGGTGCTGATATGGTGCTAATGTGATGTTGGTGTGGTGCTGGTTTGGGTGCTAGTGTGATGTTGGTGTGGTGTTGATGCGTTGTTGGTGTGGTGCTGATATGGTGCTAATGTGATGTTGGTGTGGTGCTGGTATGGTGCTAGTGTGATGTTGGTGTGGTGTTGATGCGTTGTTGGTGTGGTGCTGGTATGGTGCTAGTGTGGGTGCTGGCGTGGTACTGTTGTGATGCTAGTGTTACTTGTATTGTGCTGGTGTGTTCACTCTTAATACTGTTAACATTCTACACCGCTGTAGCCCAAACAACATCTGACATTTGTTGAACAGCTCCCATAGATGTTGATTATGTAGCCAATATTTTCAGATTTTTTTGTTTTTTGTTTTTGCTTTCATTTTCTTCATTGTTGATTGCTGTATATAATTTTGTCTGGGGACATTTTTGTTTTTTTTAATTTTAGGTTAATGAAAGCACATTGATTTTCGCGGTTCTTTTGGCAGATTGGGTTCCTCTTTCTAATCCCTTAGCCGGTCTCCGTGGCTAAGGTCTTGCGGACGCGATTCGTGAGGCCGCTTACCTGCGTTCGAAACCCAGCTGCGACCGATTTGGCAGCAGGCCTTTTCGCGCTGGTTTTAACGTGATGGTATGGGAGCCGTTCGTTCAGAAGACAATAGCAAACTACTGAACGTAAACTTGCCAAGACATCAACAACAGCAGTGCTGGTGTTGACAGCGATGTCCTGTAAATAGGATATTCACACAAAATAATCTCTTAGCACTATTTGAGATGAGGCTCGTGTCATCTAAATATAACAGTTATGTACCAAAATAAAATAAATAAAATTCACATAATAATTCATAACAATAAAAGCTAGCGGCATATTCTTTTCAGGACGTTTAAATCAATCCCAACATTTGTTGGCAGGTGCTGATTTCAAAATCATCATCATCATTTACCCTGCCGTGGATGGTACACACGATCACCAGAATCGTCGATAATCTCTGTGTTCTGGTCTCGACCATGCAATTTGACCTAACTATTCAGATATTTACTTCTCTGATTTCCCTTTGTTCTTTCCCCCAGTTGTCATCATGTTCTTTAGTTTATTTCTTCTTGTAAAGTGCCCCAAAACGTTGATTGTCTACGTCTAATTTCTGAGTTTACGGTTTTTATTTGCCTCTTGAAGGACTTGCTCATTGATTTTTCTATCTGTTCATGGTATTCTTTGTATTTTTCACAGAAACCACAATACCACTGCCATTAGATATTGTTCAGCTTGTCTGCTCATTGTGCACGTTTCACACCCATGCACAAGAACAGGTTCTATGTAAGACTTCAACACTCTTTCTCTCGTTGCAATTGACATCTTTTTATTTATTGGTCAATATGTTTTCCAGCTTGCAAAAGGCTACCATTGCCATACCGATTCTTGTTCTCATTTCTTCACGGCATCTCAAATCAGATGTTATGATACTGTTCCGAGACAGTTATATAGATTCACTTGTTTAACGATTTACTAATCAATTTCGAGTGCAGTAGTTTGGCATTGCTTTCTGAACAGCCGACTCCTTATACCATCGAAATCAACGCAAATAGGTCTCCTTCCAGATTATCCACAGCTGATTTAGAGATCATGTTACATTTAAAAAAACATTTTCTGCGATTCCGTTTATTATCCCCTTGCCTATAGTTCATTAGTTTACACTAAATGAGGACATTAGGGGGCGCTTTAGCGTAGCTGATAAGGAGCTACGCTTATAATGTCATGAGATCGGCCGTACGATTATTCGACTCCTGTATTCGTCGTCTGACTAAGTGAGCTGCCGGGTATCCACCTATCCCTTCGTGCCTACCAAATGCGATGGACCAATCATATCGCAGATCCATAGATGGAAATTTCTTCCCGACAAACTATATAACTATAAACATATATTAATTCGTAAGATGGTACATGATGGTGGAAATGACCACGTGTTCACATGCACCCACTGTGAACGGACATTTACAGCGCAAATTGGCCTTATCAGTCACATTCGCTACCGCCATAGGTAAAAGTTATTATGCCTTTTTAAGGCACAAACTATCGTCTGTCAAGACGGCAAGGTGCCAATGGATGGATATATTAATTCATGATATAAATTTAAAAACAAACATATGACAAAAGACACAACAACATATAACCAACTGGGAACCTGAAATACTCTCTACAGACAAGCTAAATAATAAAATTATAAATCCACGAAAAGGGAGAAGACTTCGGGCAAGAACTGTTGACTTTCGGTTAACTAACCCTGAAAATGGAGCCAAACGTCCGGAAAAGTCGGGTCATAGAAAATTTCTTGCAACGTTTCCATTTTTCCAGCCGTTTACTCGTAGCCTCACTAATTCAATCAAGAGCCACTCGTCCAAGCGTTCCGTATGTTGAGTGATGCAGGAAGTGTACGGAGATGAAATGCTGTCATAAAGAATGACAGAAGGACGTGTATTACATTCAAGCCAATCCATAAAATCAACACAGTGGCCAAGGTTAAAGTGCGCGACTGACCATTATCAATTTATCGGGTGTTTTGTTCGATGCGAGACCAGTAGATTGCTTAAGTGGGCTTTCGGACATCGGGATTCCTTGCTGCGATGTCTGTCTGTCTGTCTGTCTGCTTGTCTGTCTGCTTGTCGCTGAGTGTTTGTCAGTCATTCTGTCTGCTTGCTTGCTTGTATGTTCTTTGGGGACTGTTTGTGTGAACGTGTATTTCCTGCCTTTATTCCTGAAATTTTCTGACATTCAGTTGCTAATTCTTTTAGTATGAATACATTAAATATTTCTGTAAAGAAGAAGAAGAGGAGGAGGAGATGGCGAAGGAGGAGGAAGAGTAGGAGGAGGTGGAAGAAGTAGAAGAAGAGGAAAAGAAAGAAGTAGAAAATGAGGAGGAAGAAACACCTGGAAAAGAAAAGAAAACGAAGCAGCAGCTGTAAAAGAAAGAGAAAAGAAAGACGTAGCATAAACACATGTCATAACCATTGGTAAGTAGTAGGTGGAAGAAGTAGGAGAAGAGGAGAAAGAAGAAGTAGAAGAGTAGGCGGAAGAAAAAGAAGTAGAGAAAGACAAAGAAGAAGAAGAAGAAGAAGAAGAAGAAGAAGAAGAAGAAGAAGAAGAAGAAGTAGAAGAAGAAGAAGAAGAAGAAGAAGAAGAAGAAGAAGACGAAGAAGAAGAAAAGAAGAGGAGACAGCAACAGCACCTAGAAAAGAAGAAGAAGAAGCAGCAGCAGCACATGGAAAAGAAGAAGGAGAAGAAAAAGAAGAAGAAAAGGAAGACGGTGCATTAACACCTATCATAACCAGTGGGGATAACGGGGGTTGAACCTGTAGAAGCTGTATTGTTTCCGAAAATAAATGGATAGACGGAAGTCACTACAAAGATGTGGAAGAATATAAGGGAATGATTCAGTGAATGTATGTTGAGTTGATGGTGGTGATAACAGTCTATTTTCGTCATTGTTATTTTCAGAAGTGAGTTTCTACCTTCAAAGGCAGCCATTATTGTGACATTAAGAATAGACAGCAAACCACAAACATTCAGTTACTGATGCATGCTCAAAATAGAAGGCCTTACATGATATGACAGAATCACCAATGTGAGGCTCGTGGAGAAAACGAAAACCATTGACATCAAGATTAGAGGAAAATCCCCGGACTCTGCAAAGGACAAACATGGAGGAAACCAGCAATCAGTATAGCTGGAAAATCCTTTCTCTGGAATACGCAGGACAAACAAAATAGAATGACACATAAAACACAAGGGGAAAGGAGTTAGAGGCGGCGATGACAAATATGAGGAGGACAGGAAACGAGCTGTACACAAACAACACAGTATTGCATGTCCTTTGCAGGACTTTGCGATAAACGCGAGGTGATTTTCTATATTCCCACTGCTTTCTGAACGAAAGACAAATGTCAGGTCTTAGTCAGATATGCCTGAGCTACCGTATGACAGTAGACGGTACTACCTGCTTTCTGTTAGCTATAACTGAGTGTCTTTGTTAAGGGGTTTAGATGGGCGTGCAAGGGGAAAGGATTTAGCAGTCAATGCACGCGTGAGCACCCCGCTGAAATGTAACTAGGGACGCTCACGCGCTGACGTAGGGGTAGCGAACAGATTAGTTACCATCGGGGAGTCCTAGGAAAAGGTCATGTAAAAGTAGTCATCTGGAATGTCAATTATGCGAGACCTTTGTTGTTTGTCTACAATGTATTCAAAGTGGATTGTTATCCGAGCCTGTAATAGTGAAGTCACTCCAATAAACGCTATCTACCGAGACTGCTGGAGTTGTGTTATCACTGATGCCATCGTCTTCATTACCTCGCTGTACTGTTATATAGCGCCGAACGTTGGGTGGCGCTTACCAAACCCGACACCCCACATTGTTCCAACGGCTTCGGGCGGAAGAGCGCAATTGGGAGGGTACAAGCCTTATCCTGGTGTGAGGAAATGCAACCTGAAGACTAAACATCATAGGAGGGCAGACGAGGCCCTAAGCCTTGGTTGGTAACTGGTCTAGGATTGAATCTCCAACAGGCGGACAGTTAGAGCATTGCTTTGCTGATCCGGCAGCTTCTGCAGCTTGTCTTGTTCCAGATGTATTGGTGTCACCTTTCCTCTGGAATATACTAGACAGGCCGAGAAAGGGACTGGGATCATGCTGCATGGGCAACACATGGTCTCTAAATTATGGCTTTGTGTTTTACAAATTTTTACAAATTTTACATTTTTACAAATTATCGTTTGTCAAGACGGCATGTGCCAGTCTGAACAATTCAAGGTTAAGTCCAACTGAACGATAAAGGGAATCACCCCACTATCCCAGCTATCAGCGCACAGGAAGCTTACGAGCGAGACCTCTTAACTTCCGACTACGCTGACATCCATGTAGAATGACACACTGCTTGGTAAAACACAACGCCCCGGCTGATGGCAATTAGCGTCACTAGCGGCAGTAACAGACAGGATCACAGACGGGGACAACACGGTCGTTTCCACAATCAGTGGACTTCAACAGTCGGAATTCCTTCACTTTAAACATCCGATGAGGGAGACAACACATATCTGAGCGAGCCCCGAGTGCTGTGACTTTAATCAACTAAATCAATGAAATCTAAAGACAGCCCATTCTCTTCCAACCACCTCCACGGGGGATTTTCTATACAAAATAATTGTGTTCACTAGAAAAAGAAAGTAATTATTAATGAACAATGTGTATATTTACATTTTTGTCTCCCCTTTTGTCTAAAACACAATCAAGATCCCGAAAATCGCTAACAAGGTTGGATAATCCGAAGGGCAAACAAAAAATGTCAAGTGCTGTCAATCTGTCGCCTGGAGAGGTCGTCATAGCAACTATTTCTGCGTGGTTTTTCTCTCAGAACTTTATAGATGTCTGTCTGTCAGAATTTGGAAGTAAATAAATTGGGAACATTTCGCTGTTTTTTCTTTTTCTTTTTTAAGAATTATGGTTAGCGGTTGTAATTATGTGTGTGTGTGTGTGTGTGTGTGTGTGTGTGTGTGTGTGTGTGTGTGTGTGTGTGTGTGTGTGTGTGTGTGTGTGTATGGATATATGTAGATAGGTAAGTAGGTAGGGAGGTACGTACGCACATACAGACTCACGCACACAATCACACCGTGCGCACATACTCACGCCTGCCTGACTGGCTGGCAACGAGAATGCTAGTCACTGATAATTCAGCTCATATGCCCGTCACATGTCACATACTAAACGCAATATCGAAGCTGTGAGAGAAAACCTTGCTTCATATCCAAGTGTTCCGCAGGAAAGACGCCGACGGCCCTTGATCTATCTCATTAAATGCACTGAGTCATTCCGGTGGGCAATAAAAAAAAAAGCGTCTGGATCTTAACCACATGGACAATTTCTGGACCCGCAAGTTCATTAAGAGAAAAGTGTATGTCACCATGGCCGAATAGATAAGAACGCGTGTTGTAAAGTGTTCAACCCGAGGTAAAGGGTTTAACCCCTACACCGGACAGTGGGACTAAAATGTTGACCTCTTGTCCTTGACATGGAGGCGTAAATTACAAGTACCTCTGAAGTCTGAGTGGTTTCATTGCTGATGGCGAGGGACACTGTTAATAGGGAAAGCTAATCTACACGCAAAATTCAGTACAGCACTACTAGAAGTGGTGTGTATGGAATGGACTACGCTTGAATTCAAAGTGAGCGAGCGTAAAAATAAAATTATAATTAACAAACAAACAAAAAAAATAAGAGAAAAGGGAAATCAGCCATGCAGTGGTCAATCGATGGATGCTTAACACAGACCGGCAGTTTTGGAGGGTAACTTTAGGTGCACGTTATATACAGGACATTACAATCAACCTCGACATTTATAGATTGTGATTTCGCGGAATTTCTGCTTCAGTACTTTACCATTGCTTTCTGAGCGGCCGACTCTTCATAGCATCGACAATGCAAAGCGGTTTTGAACCATAAGCGGGCACTCTCCCGCTGTTTATACTTCACTTCCACATCGCAAGGTACAAGAGGAACAAGATGAGATGAGATGAGAATCGGTATGTCGAGGAACTCTGAAACTCCCTCCGCAGATCTTTAAGGGAAGGAGTCCAGACTAGCGAAGTTCACTGATTGTAGAAACGACGAAGTTTCCCGTGTCTGTGTTCCTGTATTTTACAGTCTCTAGTGGTTATAAATCTTATTCGTTCTGTTTCATATATCAGTGTGTTATTCTGCTTCAATCTGTTATAAATAATGCGCATATGTTTCATCATCATGTGCCATGCCGATAAGCCTGGGCGGTCATGTTTCCCGATGTCACACCATTACCAGAGTCGTGGATAAGCTCTAAGTTTTTGTCTCGATTATACCATCTTGCCAAATGACCCAGATATATACCTTTCTGCCTGGCCCATTAGTTTACCTTTGTTTACCTTCTCTCTCTCTCTCTCTCTCTCTCTCTCTCTCTCTCTCTCTCTCTCTCTCTCTCTCTCTCTCTCTCTCTCTCTCTCTGTGGGTGGGGAAATGTGTGTGGGTGGGGGATCAGTGGGTGGGTGGCGGCATGTATGTTTGCCTGGGTCTGTGTGAGTGCGTGGAGGTAAGTGTGGGTGGGTGGGGGAGGTGTGGTGGGTGGGGGATGTGTGGGTGGCTGCGGGATGTGTGGGTGGCTGCGGGATGTGAGGGTGGATGGGGGATGTGTCTCACAACATTGCAATATGCACTGTTTATGTTTACAACCTACATTTGACAATGATATTTCCCCCCATGTGAATGCATCATGCGTAATATTCATTGTTTATGCTTACAAAATCCATTTGACAATGTTTTATTTTCCCTATGTAAATGTAACATGCACATTTGATGAATGAAAGATGAGTGATTGAAAGGGCCGAATGTAAGACGGGCCTGCGTGCCCAATTTGTTACCATTTTAAAATAAAGTTCGTTCGTTCGTTCGTTCGTTCGTTCGTGCGTTCTGTCTCTCTCACTCACTCTGTCTCTCTTACTCACTCGGTCTCACTCACTCACTCGGTCTCTCTCTCACTCTGTTTCTCTCTCACACTCTCGCACCCTGTCTCTCTCTCTCCCCCTCTCTCATATTTTTCTGCCTTTTATCCGTCATTGGAGTTTAGGATCTTAATCAACTGTGGCCACGCATTTTGTGCTACTTTATGCAGCTTCGTCGATGTCTGCCCCAAATTATTCACTTGTCTCTAAGTCTCTTCTCCGCGTGTTTTATTTCTAAGTCTTCCTCTGTTCCGTTTTCCCGGTGGATTCCAGACAAAGGACTTTCTAATTAAACCATCCTCACATCGCCTCATTATTTGTTCTTTTCAAGGCCGGAGACTTTTCCTCACTTCTTGATCCACTAGTGTCTATTAAGTTCGCTCCATGAGCTCCACATTGGTGATTCTTGCATGCCATGTTAGTCGTTCTATTATATAAAGGCATCAGTTAACGAATGTCTGCAGTTTATTGTCTTCTCTCAGAGTCACAATTATCGCTGCGCCTGAAGACAACAACTTCACTCTACCAGCACTGTATCTTCTTCTTATAGTCCATGCAGTTTGGCGTTGGTGATCATGTTGCATTGTTGTGTACTAATGCATTATGTCGGCAGTCAATCCATTAATCATCAGCTAAGCTATTCAGCATCCCCGAAAGTCGTTGCATGTATTTAGTTACGTACTTTCAATACTTCTTCTTCTGCCCTGTTTCTCCCAGTAGAGCAAATGTCCTTTGCCAACAGTTTTACTATCACCTAAGTCACAGTGCCAGTTCAAGAAGAACGGTTATCTTCCAGTTGAAAGGGGAATCCTGCATGGCTGTCCAGGGTTGGTGCTCTGATTAGAACACTGCTCTTTATGTGAATCAATGCAGAAGTTATTAACCAAAACCGTGAGTCCGGAAACAAACAGCAAAGATTGATATAAGAACTTCTGGCGCTGGACTGAGGGATCGAACGGCTCATCGTGTTGTACTCATCAAAGTCCTAAATCTATTGAATGCGTCCCTCTGCTCTCTAAAAGCACAACCTGTGATGAACTGGTGGCTCAATATACGAAAGTGAGGCATTGCAGAGCATGATGCTTCCTCGGGTTTTCCCACTATCATCCCATCATTTAAACACAGAACCCACAGACAATATGTCACTATGTGAGGCATTAGCAATTAAGCGGTTCCAGCCGGCTTTATGCAAATAGAAAGAGTTCGTATTAAATGTGAAATTACCGTGCGGATAATGTGTGTTCCACATTCCATCAATACTACGACTGTGTATTTTAAGTGTTTCAACTAAAGTATCATTCATTTATTCACTTCATATGCTATGTAACTCTGCATTGTGCACCTGACGAGATGTAGTGAAATATCATCATCATCATCATCATCATCATCATCATCATCATCATCATCATCATCATCATCATCATCATCATCATCATCATCATCATCATCATCATCATCATCTTCCGCTTTTGCCGTCAAGCGTCGCGGAAAGTAATAATTGGCGTCCTAACGCCCCATGGGTGAAACTGGATAGTGTCATCCGTGTGATTGTACAATGTCTTTGATGTCGTCAATCCATTTTCTTCTCGGGCGTCCTCTTGCTCTCGTCGCATATGTTCTTTGATGTATGGCCACTGATGGTAGTTGATAATGTTGCATTCTAACGAGATGGCCAAACCATTTGTTCTTCTGTCTTTCGAAAAATGTGGGACAAGGTGTTGATCCCGCTGTCTGTCTGATAACATTTCTTATTCGGTCCAAATTGTTAAGATGGCAGCCCTCCTCAGGCATCTCATCTCACAGTCGTTGATTTTGTGTAAGTGTAATTTGGATAATGTCTTAGATTGAGATTGGTAGCATAGGGTTGGTGTGAATATGTTATTTATTATCTGCCGTTTTGCGGAAATAGGTATGTTTGGATGTTTCAATATGGGTGATAGTTGATATATAAGTGCACTTGGTTTTTGACATCTGATTTTGATTTCTCTATTCAATCTTCCATCTTCTGTGATCATACTGACAAGATATTTGAATTCTTTAACTTGTTTCAGAGATGTGCCATTTATCTGAATATTTAGGGGACAGGAAGATCTGCTAACTTGCATTACTTCGGGTTTGGCTATATTCTTATACATACTGTATCTGCTGCATGTTAAACTCAGATTATTAATATGATGTTGCAGTCAGCCCTCGTCGTCGCTATAAACCAGGCACTGATCGTCTGCAAATAGAAGTTCATTTATTGCATGTGGATCTGTTTTTTTTTTTCATCTGAAGTAAAGTGTTCAAAATGTTCTTAACCTGTTCTATCAAGGCTTGCTTCTTTGGATATTCTGTCTCTGTTGATATTAAATAGCAGAAGAGAGAGCATACATCCCTGTCTCACTCCTGTATTGACTATGAACATATCTGATATACCTTCTTGTGTTCCTACTCCACTTTAGCTCGAGTTGTGCAAGGTTATGATGTTTGATAGTAATTGTCGTTAAATCCCATTGTCTTCAAGGATGATCCATAATTTATATCTGTCTACACTATCAATAGCCTTTTCCTGATCTACATACACACAATTCTGCTGGTAACTATATTCGATGGTTTTTTCCCCACATATTTGTTAAAGTATGAATATTGCATCAATACAACTTTTACCTTTCCTGAAACCGAATTGTGCTTTGCTTAACTGTTGTTCAACTAAGGGTTTAGCTCTTTGTTTCAATAGTTTTGCGTACATTTTCCCTATATGGCTCAGGAGTGATATACTTCTGTGTTTCTGACTCTCTCATATTGCCTTTCCTTTTCCATAATGGTACTATTACTGCCTGTTGCCCAATCGTCTGGGAATTTTCATTCTTCCCACGTTATATTAAAAAGTCTTGTCAGCCATTTAACTCCTGTTTCCCCACAGGCCTGAATAGCTTCTGTGGTTATTCCACCCGGACCCGGTGCTTTGTTTTTGTGACTTTTCTATATAACGTCTTTGACTTCTGCAGGGATAATGTTCTGTTCTTGTTGTTCATGGCTTTTAGGCACAAAAGTAAGGTTTTCTATGCTATTATGTGTAGTGTTAAGTAGTTCTTGAAAAATATTCTGCCCACCTTGCTAGTCTATGTTGTGGATTAAATAATGTTATAACTCTTTTACTGTTTACAGTTTATAGTGAAATAGGCCGGCAATAAATCGTGCATGTATTGTTTGTGACTTCTGTGTTTACATTCACTAATGTTCACATCATGTGTCAGCTGTGCATGTATTGAAGCCTAGTGGATGTCGGGAAATTCCATGGCCTGACCCTACCTTCCGCGTTCAGTTTTTTGTTTTCTGGGCGGGCCTGTTCTGGAAAGGTAAGTACCTACGTGTGGATGTAAGCGTGAAGATGAGGCAGCGGAATCCCCTACGAGAAACGACATAGGATGGTTCACCCGGTAAACAAATGCCGGACAGAAGTCACGTGTATCTGCCGAAAGGTCCAAACATCACATCTCTGTTGTAAGCAGACACAATGCAATTACCTCCAGACAATAAAGCATTTCAAAACACACGCACACACACAGACACACACACACAGACACACACACAACACACACATAACACACACACACAACACCCCTTCCCCCCTCCCACCCCCCCCCCACCCCCAATATCCAGCAAAAGAGGAACCAGTACAGTATAAGAAATATTCCAGACACAATTTTCATATCAGGACCGCGAGACGGACAAGCTAATAATAATGAAGCAGAGATACAAATACACATAGCGTATTAAATTCCAGAGAAAATGAAGAATTATCTGCGAATCTGAGGCCACATTTGCTGGTCAATGTTTAAAACATAAAAAAAAAAAAAAACAGACATACATGATTGCAGAAAATGACATAATAACCGCGCTATTTTGTCTGTCTGTGGAAGCAATAAACGGGCATCTCTTTGGCATGTAGGATTAACATATCCTATATACATAACAGGTTGGTTCGGTGTGGCGGTGGTTAGGATGTTTGCCATCCGACCTGGTGGTCACGAGTTCGATTCCCTTTGGGGCGAATTCGATCCCCATTGGGGCGAATTCGATCTTTAAAAACCGACCTGGGCTTTCATGTCGATACAGCCTAACATGGTCACCGGGAAATGTCTTGGGAAGTAAAGGCGATCGATGTAATATTGAGTACATCACCCACGATCACTGATTGGTCTCCACAAATATGGGTCAATTCCCATATGCGCAGTACTACTAAAGGCGTGTGACCTGATCCATTGTTTACTACGATTGGGATTCACATGAAAACCTTAAATTGTATGTATGTATGTGTGTGTGTGTGTGTGTGTGTGTGTGTGAGAGAGAGAGAGAGAGAGAGAGAGAGAGAGAGAGAGAGAGAGAGAGAGAGAGAGAGAATATATTCTGTAAAAGTAAAGAACACATGTATCATTTTTCGATATAGTCACCACTGTGTTCAATGCAAGTCCTGTGATGCCGATAAAGTCCTTGGTTTCCTGTAGAAAAAAATTATCTGGGGTCACTACTCGGTGTGTGCCTGACCCGGTTGTGAACAGTCTGTCACAGAAGTAACGCTGTTTTCAAACACCCTACTCCACTCATACACTTGCTGGACTGACAGGAATGCATCACCAAACTGCACCTTCATTCGCTGAAGAATTTCTGTAGGTTTCACCTCTTCACTGATTAAAACAAAAAGCTAAACAAAAACAAACGGGTAACAGAACACTGCTTTTCTTTGGTGTATGTCAAGTGTGCCGGCTTCCTGGCCTAGAGGTTAGTACCTTTTCTCCGAAATCTCCTATACTCTCGTAAGTAGCGTGACGACGGTGAGAATCAGCAGTGGTTCGAATCGCGCCGGTAACTTACGAGGTATGTGAGCCGGCCGCTCAGAAGGCAATGGCAAACTACTGAGCCAAGAAATCAACAATCAGCTGAAAGATGCTGATGTTGACAGCAATGTCCTGTAAAGGATATGCAAACATTTATTTATTATGTCAAGTGTGGGCGGCCATCTTTAAACTATCCTTGTGACGTCACCTTCTTCGTCTGCTCCGTGATGCCACGCGCTGAGCATTCTTGACAGCCTTAACAACAACACTGACAGGCTACAAGACAATGGCATGGTTATTGTAATTTCTATCACACTTTCAAGGTGTTCATTTGAAGCTCCCTCCTACTTATTTATAGACGCAACAAGAAGCCAGTAGAAAGAATGAACGAACGAACGAACAAATTTTATTTTCAAAGAGTTAAAAATTGGGCACGCAGGCCCGTCTAACATTCAGCCCTTCGAACCCTCTCTTTCCTACAGAACAGTGGCTAGCATGTTTACCTGCCGCCTGTTAGTTACTGTTCGAATCTCTATAGAAGCAATGGTTTTCGTTTAAATGTTACCTGCGCTTGCAGCTCAGCCCACTCTAGAGTGGGAACCAAGAAATGTAATGGGAAGTAAAGGTCGCCGGTGTGAGATTAACCTCATCGTCCCATCGTGTGCCGAATGGTCTCTAGATGTTTCTCGATCTCCTTCTTTCTGATAATCCCCACACGTTCTGTTTCGCGTCCCGTCATTCACTCCACCCGCAGGGCTGAGACGACAATCTTTCTTTCTTTCGTTCTTTCGTTCTTTCTTTCTTTCTTTCTTTCTTTCTTTCTTTCTTTCTTTCTTTCTTTCTTTCTTTCTTTCTTTCTTTCTTTCTTTCTTTCTTTCTTTCTTTCTTCCCTTCCCCCATCTCTCTCTCTCTCTCTCTCTCTCTCTCTCTCTCTCTCTCTCTCTCTCTCTCTCTCTCTCTCTCTCTCTCTCTCTCTCTCTCGTTACCATGTCCATCCATCTTCTAATTCTAACCCCATTTGTCAATGTCTGTTGTGGCCGCCATCTCTCATTGGCCGATTAATTGTTTGACAAACAAGAAATTGCTCTTTCGGATGTAAATGTAGCAAAAACTGGAACTCTTTGTTTTACAAAACAAAACAACATACACACACACACACACACTCATAAACGCACACAATCATCATCATCATCATCATCATCATCATCATCATCATCTTAATCGTCATCATCATCATCCTCATTATCATCGTGTGCCCTACCAACTGGTATAGGCGTTCATGTCTCTCCACAGATCTCGGTCCGTGATGCTCTGGATCAACTCTGCTAACGACATGTCACCATTCCACCGTCTCAGTCCATCCAGCATCATTTCTCTCCGTCTAACTCTGCCTCTTTCCCCACTGTTCTTTCCAGTCGTCTCGATGATTTTCAACGCCTCTCTTCTCATTACACGGGCAAAGAATGTTGTTTGTCTCTTTCTTATAGTTGCATATAATATTGTACTTTCATTAGCTTCTTTTAGACAATATTTTATAGTTATTCTGACCGTCCACATTATTAGCAATAGTCGTCCCAAAAGCCACATCTTGTTCACATTTCAAAGTCCACTGCCATATATCAGAACAGGTTGGATATAACATCTCGGTACTGTCTTCCTGACATATACTGGAACATTTCAGCATGTGGCAAGGACTGCACCACTCATTGTGTGATAGTCTCCAGTCATGTTTCTAAGCACCAAGGCCTCTGTTCTGTGAAGGCGCAGCATGGAGAAACATGACCGTCCATGCTTAGCGGCATGGCACATAAAGATGATGATGATGATAGATTATTATAACAGGATTAGGGAAGAAGGCAAGCATGATGTAGCTTGAAACAAACTAGGATGCCATTCTCCTTTTACCGCTAAGTCAATCTCCTGTCAATCTATATTAATTGACAGAATATTGGCATACCCAATACGTGACATGTAAACAAAATACAGGCTCAAAGCTTAACAAATGTCTTGGGGATTTGGTGCTTCCACATACAGAGAACAGCCATCATCTGGTGTGACTGTGAGGTTTCGAACCATCTAACCCAGTGTTTCCCAACGTGGGGCCCACGCCCCACAGGGGGGCAATTCGATTGTTAAGGGGGGGGGGGGCAATTTGAAAATGGAAGAAATCGACTGGATATAACAAAACGGGGAGACTTGAGACTGAAGTTAACTAAATTGGAACCTGACATAAAATCTCTTTCTAGCAAGCATCAAGCGCAAGGATCTCACTAAATATAAATAATTACTAATAATTAAAATAATATAGAAAAATCTTTCATTAAAATTATTTTGTACTTGAATTTCAGTTCTCCATTATATGTTTTGAAAATTTACTTACTGTGTTTGCTCAATAATTTCCTAGTGATTTCTTCCTAAAACCTACCAGTCCTTTGGCTAGGATCGGGTGCATTTGCTGCTCTCCCCCCCCCCCCCCCCCCAACCCAGTAGTGCGCCTGGTCTGGTCGGGGGACGGGATTATCAAATAAAAACCCATCACATATCTTCACCTTAGATGTGGGCCTGGTGGACCACTGTGGACAATAGCTCACAGTGAGACCAAGGGTCCACACAAAAAAGGGGGAGGCGGGGGAACCAGCTTGACTGGGGTAACCGCCAAACTAAAAAAAAATAAAAATTCACCCAACACAACCGGCACACAGGGACGTGGGACCTGGTGGGGGGGGGGGGGGGGGAAGCTTTGGCCCCTCTGGGAACCGTGAGACCGTCTAAAAATAAAAAAAATTCAAGTTTCTTTAGTGAACATTTCAATTTTTGAATATTAAACATTATGCATATGTTGAGGGGGGGGGGGGGGCATAAGAGTTTTAGAAAGGCTTAGGTGGGGCATAGCACAAAAAATGTTGGGAAACACTGGTCTAACCCCTTCATAACTTTTGACAGAGATTCTAATCTTCCCGCCACAGTCTATACATAGTAATTTAAAGGTCCCTTAAGAACAACAGTAATTTGAACTAGCAGCAATTACAAATAGAGGAAGTAAACCACTAATGAGCTGGTCCCCTGGCGAAGGTGTTAACGACTTTCTCCTTAATCCCGTATAACCACGTGAAGAATACAGCTGCGCGAGATTCGGCAGCGGATCGCGTCGCGTTGGTTACTTACGAGGTATGTTAGCCGATCGCTCAGAAAGCATTGCAAACTACTGACCGTAATCTTGCCAAGAACATCAACAGCAGCTGAAAAATACTGGTGTTGACTGCAACGTCCTGTAAGGAAAATGCAATTTAAAAAATACACAACTCGCTAATCTGGCGAAAGGTATGAAATATGAATATATTTGAATTAATCTAACACACAGATAAGAAAGACAGAATTATAGATGTATGGCAATAACGTCACACGAACTGTCTCCAAGACACTCGAATAAATTTTCTCATCATCTGACTCCTCTGCTCCTATTCCTCCAAAGAAATTCTTTTAATTCTCTGATTGCACTGTCTGGCGTTACACAACTGAAACACACAAAAATACCTCATCTGGTGTAGTTGACTTCGAGTTATTTAACGCTGATGTAGTCAATCAACAGTTCCCTCTGAAAGTACTGGAACCACACAGTAATAAAAGTCAAGACTTGATCAGTTCTCTTCACACAATCAGTAAGTATAAAAACTTCTATGGTCTTGCCACAATTAGGATGGAATTACAGCTATTCTGGCTTGGATAGGTGGCTAGAATTGGGACACTAAAGTTGAAACAAACAAATCCACAACACCTGGGTTACAGTGCTGTTCATGACAGGAAAACTAGTTTCAAAGAGAGAAGGTATACATAAGACTTATGCAGTAAAACCTCGGTTTTCGTCGATAATCCGTTGGAAATCCGAGGCAATTATTTCCACATGAATCAATGCAACTCCAATTGATTCGTTCTACACATTCAAAATACATACCAAAAACATTTTATAGAGAATGAATTTAGTGTTTAAAACTATTTTCGGCCCCAGACTTGTCAGAACTCGCATCTTCGCATTGCCTGGTGACGTTGTGTATGCCAGTGCGGCTCTTGAATTTTTTGAAACCATCCTCTGATGGCCTTAAAATCACTAGGTACACTAGCACTCGTCCTGGGCATTTTCTTAATTTAATCAGATTGACATACAACAGTCCGGTCTTTTCTCATATGATTGCCTCCATAACTGAATCGCCATCTAACTGGTTTTGATTTATTCAAATTAATAATAACTGTTCGACTTCTTCAATTGTTTGCGATCTCTGTTTCGTTGCCACATCCATGCCTTTAGCTACATTTGCCTCCTTTATTGTTTCCGTGTTCACCATAATTGAACGCAATTATCATGGATGGCGACTTCCCGTGCATGTGACCTATTTCAGCAATCTTAATGCCGTTCTCTTATTTTATTATTAACAAGTGATGTTCACTCAACGGAAAAAAAAACCCAATCTGAGCAGTATATTACTTGGGTTCCTCTGTTTTTGCAAAATTAGCAGCGAGGTCATGTGGGCACGCCGAAAAGAATCGACGAAAACCGAAACTGACAATAGCGAAACGCAACGAAAACTGAGGTTGTACTGTACTACTGTATGGATCAGAAACATGGATAACTACAAACACGATTACAAATAAACGACACACAATCGATTTGTGCCTGCGAAAAACTAAAAGAATAACATGTTATGACAGAATCATCAATGGGAAACTCGTGGAGAGGAATAGAAACATGCCAATAATCCAAGAGATGGAAAAAAAAAAAAAAAAAAAAAAAAACACCAGCATTGGATAGGACATACATTGAGATAAGTACACACATTTTTTCGTTTCTTTTTAAACATTCTGTTCATTATGCCTGAATGTAGTCATTGTAGTCTCATCTCCGTGGTTTACAAGCTGTCTTAATTTCTTGTTATTATATTGTTTGCTGATGAAGGCTTGCCACCATAGCGTTTCTTGTTTTCCGCAATTATATTTTGTAAAGCTGCCGTGCACTTCGTGTTTCTTAAATATTGTTTACGAAGGACCGCAACGTCTGTAACATCTCCCAACACCCGTCCAAGCTACGTAAGATCCCGTTTTCAAATCTCAACCAGAACTATATTCCATCTAATTCGATAGAATGTCTTATCCCTCGCCCTACATCAGCCATACCCGCCCTGTTAAGAAATGCATCAAGTGAGCGGATATGCCCTAGTCTACTTTGATTATCTTAGGTTGCCCCGATTTAGGCCTCATTTGTCTCTCGTTTTTTTGGGGAGCTATCTCTCTCTCGCCGAGTCGCCTCGTGCTGCTTTCCCTCCTCTCTGTCGTGTTGTTCGAAGACAGATGGCGTTTTTCCAGTCGGCTTGTTTTCTTCAGGTTCCACATTTCATTGGGTGATCCTTCTTCGGAGTCATTCGGTTGCTGTCATTAGTCTTTATTTCCGTCCTTGTTTGGTTCTTCCCAGCGATGAAACAGAATAACAGACACCCGCTGTCGCCGCAGCCACACGCCCATACATACATAAATACACACATTCAGAGACACATTTATGACATCAAATAACACTATAATTATTATCATCATCATCATCAAGTGTCTTGTCGACTGGTGTTGGTGATCATGCGTCTCCACATCCTGCTATCTCAACAACCTATAACAATTCGTGTACTTACATCTCTCAAAAGATCTTTCAAGTATCTTCTCCCCCTGTGTGTCTCTTTTACCCTATCCGCAAATCTTTCCAGTTGTCACAACAGTTTTTCTCCTCTCATAATGTGGCCACAACATGTCGGATGTCTCTTTGTGGTGTTTGCGATAAGCCGCCTTTGTATTTAAGCCTCTTTCAAAGCACTTCGATTGCACAATTCGGCTGTCCCAGGAATTTTCAGCATTCTTCTGCAAAACCACATCTCTGAGATCGCCAGGGAATTTTTTGATGCTTGTTTACTAATTAGAGCCAACGCTTTAGCTTGGACACAGTGAACGCGTTTCATAATTCCTCTATATATGGAGTAGAGGTCTCGAAATCTGTTGCAAATGGTTTATAAGTCGACAACCTTGCGTCGCTTTTGATGGTATGAGTGCCTGTCATTCAGAAAGCAATGGAAAACTCCATCCATCATGTGCCATGCCGATACGCGTGGTCGGTCATGATTCGCCATTTCACTCGATCACCAGAGTCGTGGATCAGCTCAGTGTTCTTGTATCGACCATGTCACGTGGTCAAACCATCCAGGTATTTGCTTCTTTCCCCTCGATCTTGCCAGTTGTCACCAAGTTCTCTAGTTTATTTCTTCTTATAACATGCTCAAAAAATGTTGACTGTCTACCTCTAATTGCTCTAATCGGTTTACGATTTTCATTTGTTTCTTGTAGGATTTGGTAATTGGTTTTTCTGTCTGTCTATGGCAGTGGTTCTCAACCTTTTTTGGCCCATGTCCCCCTTTACCATATGTTCAGAACGTCATTCCTCCCCTTTCGAATTTCCTCCCTATAAATTCCCCCCACCCTTACACAGTATACATAAAAATGGAAGCTAAATTTAATAACACATACTAGAACAAGTCTAGACATCTACATACAACGTGATTTGCGGGTCTACTTACGTTATAAAACAAATTTCATTAGGGCGAGAAGTACTGAACTGTAAAATTTGGGGGGAAAAACAATCCCAAGTAACTGGTTCTCGTATTAATGCGATCTTGAAATAATCTTAATTCCCCCTCTGGTAACCCTAAAATTCCTCCCTGGGGGTCGGGGGGGGGGGGAGGGAAATTCCCCACCGGTTGAGAACCACTGGCCTATGGTATTCTTTGCATTCTCTTCGGAAACCACATTTTCACAGCCATCAGATGTTTGTTTTGTCAGCTTGCTTGCTCATTCTCCACGCTTCACATCTGTACAAAAGCAAAAGTACAGGCTCTATATACACCTCAACATTCTAAGAACGTAAAAATTGCCTTGTTAGTGATGAAGAGCCACAAAATGCTAGGGTTGATTGGACATCCTGTAAAGGACATTCAACTGACTTTGTTTTCTTTAATCTACTAAATCGATTACGGGGCCTGTCCTAGCGCGGAGTTGCCCGCTAATTTCATCGGATATTAAATTCCCTTCCCCAATAAGACAGGGTAACGTACCTGATAGACCTTCTCCAGCCGTAACGGATAGAACTTCGGCTGCTGTACCAGATAGACCTTTCCCTGTCGTACCGGATAGACATTCGCCTGCCGTACCGGATAGACTTTCGCTTGGCGTGCCGGAAAGACTTTCACCTGCCGTGCCGGATAGACCTTTGCCTGCCGTACTGGATAGACCTTCGCCAGCCATACAAGGTAGACCTTCGCCAGCCATACCGGATAGATCTTCACCTACTGTACTGGATAGAACTTCACCTGCCGTTCCGGATAGACCTTCGCCTGCCGTACTGGATAGACCTTCACCAGCCATACCGGACAGATCTTCACCTACTGTACTGGATAGAACTTCACCTGCCGTACCGGATAGACCTTCGCCTGCCGTACTGGATAGACCTTCGCCAGCCATACAAGGTAGACCTTCGCCAGCCATACCGGATAGATCTTCGCCTACTGTACTGGATAGAACTTCACCTGCCGTACCGGATAGACCTTCGCCTGCTGTACTGGATATACCTTCGCCAGCCATATCGGGCAGACCTTCGCCAGCCATACGGGATTGACCTTCACCTACTGTACTGGATAGACCTTCGCCAGTCATACCGGATAGACCTTCGCCTGCCGTAGCGGATAGATCTTGACCTACTGTACTGGATAGATCCTCGCCAGCCATACCAGATAGACCTTTGCCAGCCGTACCGGATAGACCTTCGCCAGCCGTACCGGATAGACTTTCACCTGCCGTACCGGATAGACCTTTGCCAGCCATACCGGATAGACCTTCGCCAGCCGTACCGGATAGACCTTCACCTACCGTACCGGATAGACCTCCGACTGCCGTACCGGATAGACCTCCGACTGCCGTGCCGGATAGACCTTCACCTGCCGTACAGGATAGACCTTCACCTGCCGTACCCGTTGTCTTCGGTTCTTTCCGCATCGGGATGGTTTCGAGTTTTTAAAAAAAAATAATGACCTGGTCTCCTAGGTGGACTTAACATGAGTACCAGGAAATGTCTCTGGAAGTAAAGGAGATCGGCGTGATACCGACCACATCAGCCACTAAAGGCCGGTTGGTCCGTAAAAATATGGGTCTAGCACCATATGTCCAAAGCACCTTGGGAGTGTCAAAGGGACCTTGGTCTGGGGAAAGAAATATGTCAACAGAAACATTTATCATTGTGGAAAATTTTCACACGGTGAGAAGTTTGAATAATTAGATTCTCTCCTGACTGGCGATGGAAATTTGGAGACATAAATTATAAGAAGAAAATCGAGGTCAGCGTGACAGCTTATTCGTAAACTTCCGGTGTGGTGATGTAGAGGCAGCGGGTTCAACACCTAGATAGGTCAGTTTAATTGAAATGTTGGCTTCTCGTCTTTGACTAGGGGACGCACCTATAAGATTATAAGTACCTCTGAAGTTTGAGTGAGTTTGCCGGCTGGCGAGGGACATTGGTAAAAGGGAAAGCTAATTCACACGCAAAAACCACTTCAGCGCATAACAACTAGTAGCACGTGTATGGAATATGCTTGAGTTCCAAGCGAGTAAACAAAACACATAAAAACAAAACAAGAAAGAAAACAAAATAAAGACAAGAAAACACCTTGCTCTGCTAAAAATAAAGCAAATGAAACGTTTATAGATTCAAGTAAAGAGGATAGAAGACGCCATGGAGCAAACAGCATTCTGAGGCAAAATACGAGGAAAAAAACTTAGACATTGAAAAAATCAATTGAACATGACATTTGTGCATTTGAATGTAAATGTTATAAACAGTAATTAACACTCAGTGGACCAAAAAAAACAAAAACAAAGAAATCTACATGACGTGAACAAAATAATATAGAAGATTGGTTGTTAAGACAGATCAAATAGAGGAAAGTCAAATAGTCTGGGTATGTACAAAGACATGGTTGGCTGAAAAAAAATATAATTATGAAGGAAAGTGTACCGGAAATAAAACAGAGAAGTGGAAGACTATAACGTAGATGGATTCAAGATGCTATAGGTAATATAGGCATGTCAGAAACATAGATAAGCAACTTGGTCTACGTAGATGGATTCAAGATAATATAGGTAATATGACTAGCATCTTGACAGACCATCTTAACAGACGATAGTTTGTAAAATGAAATTATTGCTCCCCATAACTCAAAAAGTGGATCACAACTAAATCTGAACAGGACTATATTACTTATAGAATAGCACGACGTAATGCCAAACGAACAATTAGAGCATCTAAAGATGAATCCTGGAGAATATACGGTGAACAGATGGCGACCCTTAGCAAAGACTGCCCAAGAGAATTTTATAAACGTGTCACCACAATGAGAAACAGAGATGCATGTTACAACCCAACCACCATCATAAACAGCAAAAGAGGTATACCAATATTTAATCCACAACAAAGACTAGCAAGATGGGCAGAATACTTTCAAGAACTACTTAACCCCACACATAACATAGGAAACCTCACTTTTGTGCCTAAACGCCAGGGACAGCAAGAACCAAATTTCATACCTGCAGAAGTCAAAGCAGTTATACAGAAAAGTCCTAAGAACAAATCACCAGGTCCAGATGGAATAACCACAGAAGCTATTCAGGCCTGTGGGGAAACAGGAGTTAAATGGCTAACAAGACTTTTTAATATAGCATGGGAAGAAAGAAAAGTCCCAGATGATTGGCAACAGGCAATAATAGTACCAATATGGAAAAAGAAAGGCAATATGAGAGAGTGCGAAACATACAGAGGTATATCACTCCTAAGCCATATAGGGAAAATGTATGCAAAACTTTTGGAACAAAGAGCTAGACCAATAGTTGAACAACAGTTAAGCAAAGCACAATTCGGTTTTCGGAAAGGTAAAAGTTGCACTGGTGCATTATTTACACTTAGACAAATTTGTGAAAAAACTATTGAATATAGTGACCAGCAGAATACTGTGTTTGTAGATCAGGAAAAGGCTTTTGATAGAGTAGACAGATACAAATTATGGACCATCCTTGAAGACTATGGGATAGAAGGGCAACTGCTAGAAAACATCATAGCCATGTACCACTCGAGCCAAAGTGCAGTGAGAACACAGGAAGGTATATCAGATATGTTCACAGTCAATACAGGAGTGAGGCAGGGATGTGTGCTCTCTCCCCTGCTATTCAATATCTACATGGACAGAATTTCCAAAGAAGCAAGTCTCGACAGACCAGATTCAGAAAATTTAGAACTCTTTACTCCAGATGAAACAACTGACCCACAGGGAATAAATGAACTTCTATTTGCAGATGATCAGTGCCTGTTTTACAGCGATGAGGGCAGACTACAAAATCATATTACTAATCTGAGTTCAACCTGCAGCAGATACAATATGAGTATAAACACAGCCAAAACCGAAGTAATGCAAGTTAGCAGATCGCCAGGCCCACTAAATATACAGATAAATAACACACCTCTGAAACAAGTTAAAGAATTTAAATACCTTGGAAGTATGATCACAGAAGATGGCAGATTGGACGGAGAAATTGAAATCAGATGTCAAAAAGCTAGTGCACTTACATATCAACTATCACCCTTACTGAAACATCCAAACATACCCATGTCCGCAAAACGACAGATAATAAACAGCATATTCACACCAACCCTATGCTACCAATCTCAAACCTGGACTTTATCCAAATTACACCTTCGCAAAATCAACACCTGCGAAATGAGATGCCTGAGGAGAGCTGCCAACTTAACAATCCGAGACCGAGTAAGAAATGCTACTATCAGACAGACTGTGGGATCAACACCTTGTGCCACATTTATTGACAGACAGAAGATCAAGTGGTTTGGCCATGTCATTAGAATGCAACATCAGCAACTACCATCACTGGCCTTACATCAAAGATCATCTGCGACGAGACCACGAGGACGTCCAAGAAGAAAATGGATTGACGACATCAGAGACATTGTACAACGTCACGGAATGACACTATCCAGTGCCGTCCACCGGGCGCTGGAACGCAAATTATTCCTCCCCACGACGCTTGACTGCAGAAGTGGAAGATGATGATGATGATGATGATGATGATAACTCAAAGCCTGCGCTAAATTTAGAGACCACGTGGTGCGCACGCAACATGATCCCCCTCTCGGCCTGCCTAGTTTTACTCCAGAGGAAAGATAACACGAATACATCTGGAACAAGACAAGCTGCAGAAGCTGCCGGATCAGCAAACCGATGATCTAATTGTCCGCCTGTCAAAGCTTCCATCCTAGACCAGTTGCCGACCAAGGCTTAGGGCCTAAATACGTAATATACACATGCCGGAAACATTGACAGGAAATCTGGACTACGTAGATGGATTCAAGAAGCTATAGGTAATATACCCATGGCAGAAACATAGACAAGACATCTAGACTATGTAGATGGATTCAAGAAGCTACAGGCAATATACCCATAACAGAAACAGAGGCAGGAAATTTGGACTATGTGAATGGATTCAAGAAGCTACAGGCAATATACCCATGACAAAATATAGACAGGACATCTGGACTACGTAGGATTCGAGAAGCTAATAATATAGGTATTATACGCATAACTAGGTAATATACGCATAACAGAAAAATGGACAGGGCATCTGGGTTAAGAAAGAGAGAATTGTGAATGTCTGTTATGGAGACAGCGATTTGCAAAGGATAATCCACTGAATGATGACTGGGATGATGATGATGAAAATGATGATGATAATGATGGCACACTGTGTATTTACATTCTCTACCATCAGAATGTGTTTACGAATTTCACTTATTCTAGCTGACACTGTAGAGGCCTTTCATATATTTACCAATACTTTATAGAGCATATGATGGTAAATTGTTCTCATGAGTTAATTCTACGCAGTGATGTATATCCTTTTGTTAGTTGTTCCTTCCCTCTTTCCAAAGAATGCATCACAAAGCAGAAACATTGTTTCTGTGTGTTGAGATTCATATACTAATCGTAGATAAGAGAGCTCACTGTAGACCCAAACGTATATACTGAAAATTACAATGAAGAATTGCCTAATTGCTGTTGAAAATTGGGAGAACATTGTTGTTAATTAAATAGCCCTGCCTGGCGCAGTCAAATATCTGCTGATGCGGTGATCTATGGGCAGTTAAGAATAGACAAAGTTGCACGGACAGTTGTGTTGGGTAAAGACATATGCATAGTATGCATCATGGCAAGTGGCAGCCTTATTCTAGGGAATAGTCTAGAATCCTGTTTGGTTCCTATCACTTTACCCATCTCATATATGGCTCTACGAATAGCACTTGTGTACGACTGCGGCCAGACCACGGGAAACAGTCTTGGCTAACTGGCTAAACTACTTGAGTAACATAGAAGTAGTAGTCTACTAGGAAACTTGGTATATCCATCCCAAGTACATACAAGACTGGAAGGGTGAACATGAGGGAAGAACCTATACAGATTGTCTGTAAAGTGAAATAGCAATGTGTGGCATACGCGAGACGTGTCAAAGAACAATAGAAACACAGCAGGCCACCATGGAAGAGATTAGAACTTCACCAAAAACAGCAATGGAAGCAACAGAATAAAAGAGAAACAGTGAAATGATGTCGTAATACAGAGATTCTTGAGAGGCTATGGATGAAAATAAAGATGATGAAAACAAAACTTAAAATGAAAGAAGTGAAATATTTCGGCCATTAAAAGACATATCACTCTAATGAAAACCGCTTTGGAGGAAAGTATTGACGATAGGTGAGCAAGACGTAGAACGCGATATAAGTGGGGAGATAACATCAAGAGATGTACGACGTGCAACAATTTGTCAGTGCTACAACAAGGCCGAAAGACAAAGAGTGTTGGAGATCCATTCCCACTCAGTCGTCATTGTGAAGACGGCACCTGATTTATCGATTGATATGGGTATGTTCTATACGAAAATCAAAAGTCAAGATACCTCCCTCTGATCTCGAGTCAGCACTCCTCTGCACCTCAGCGTAACAGACATTTCCGGGCGCTGACTGCCTGGCATGACCAGGTCCTCTCTCATGTTTGCGGACACACCCTTGGTCAGCACACAAACAACAAATACACACCGGTATAACTTGTGTGTGTGTGTGTGTGTGTGTGTGTGTGTGTGTGTGTGTGTGTATATATATTAGTTAGTTAGTAAGTAAGTTAGTTAGTTAGTTAGTTATAGTTAGTTAGTTAGTTAGCTAGTTAGTTAGTTAGTTAGTTTGAATAACGAAGACACAAACAATAAATTACCTTCGTGAGCCATCCTTGTGCAAGCAGAAAGACATGTTAGTCAGTTTAAAATTACCGTGGTAGGCAATCGACATTACTGTGCGAACATGTGTTTATTTCATTTTGAAGGAAGGATATCTAGTTAATTCACGTAAGTTGTGTGATTTCTGCAGTATGTACCTGACGAGATGCAGCGAAATATGCCAGGCAATAAATCGTGCAATCTATTGTTTGTGTCTTCGTTATTCAAATTCATCACGGGAAAACATTGTTTTGAAGTTAGTTAGTTAGTTAGTTAGTTAGTTAGTTAGTTAGATAGTTAGTTAGTTAGTCGAGGTTCCGACTTCACAGCAACGGGTGGTCCCCATTATGCTCCATTCCTGTGCCAGTGAATATCACACATAATGCTCCCCACTGTCCAGTGTGAAAAGTGGAACAGACAGGAGTCTCGGCAATCCAACAGCCCGCACAGGTACACTGTGCATAATGTCGCCGCCAGAATGCCAACACAAAAGTCATCCACGAAAACCACAGTTCATCGTCGATGGAATCGGCAGTCGCCAGAAAGACCTCATTGACCCGGGTTTTCTCACATAGCTCTGTCTCTATCCGTAGGGCGACCCGCCGAAAGCGTCGCATAAAGCACGAACTCCGTAGCTCCAGCGCCGACTCCCAGGAGTCTCCTGAAAAATGCACTCGTGAACCGAAAAGGCAAATCAATCAATTCAGCAACAGCCGGTAGCCATTGTTCCGAAAATGCAGATCACTGTACAAACAAAAGCGGACATGTAAAAGCATTCCACGTGAATATCACAGCTCACAGAGTCGCGCCACGCACTCACTCAGTAGCAGGGCGACTGATCCATATACTACCAGTCCAACATAAGGAAAATGTGAAATGCAAACCGCAGCCACAAAGATAAATACTCCAGAGGCCGTAGCGGTTCAATGCCTAACCGCCATGCTGGGGACCGAATGTCATGCATATATGATACAGTCTTGATTGCAGACAATGAACAGGACCTGCAAAGTTAAGTAGATGCGGTTGTTGCAGACAGTGAACAACTAGGGTTAGAACTGAATATTAAGAAGACACAGATTATGGTCGTCACTGGGAAGAAGGAAATACCACAATGTGATATACGAGTAAATGGGCATATTCTTAAGCAAGTTAATCGATACAGTTATCTCGGCAAAGACATAGCATCTGATGGGAGATGCCTTGAAGAGATTAGAACAAGAATTGCCATTGCGAAGGTAGCCTATTGCAAGATGAAAAACATACTGACCAATAAAAAGATATCAATTGAAACGAGAAAAAGAGTGTTGAAGTGCTACATAGAACCTCTACTTCTGTATGGATGTGAAGCGAGGACAATGAGCAGTCAAGCTGAAAAACAGTTGATAGTTGTGGAAATGTGGATTCTGAGGAAAAAACAAAGAATACCATGGACAGACAGAAAAACCAATGAGCAAGTCCTTCAAGAAAGAAACAAATGAAGATCGTAAACTGATTAGAGACATTAGATGTAGACAGTCAAAAATGTTTGGGCATGTTATGAGAAGAAATGAATTGGAGAACTTGGTGACGACTGGCAAGATCGAAGGGAAGAGACCAAGGGGAAGACCGAGAAGTAAATACCTGGATGGCTTGGCCACGTGGCATGGTCGAGACAAGAACACAGAGCTGATCCACGACTCTGGTGATCGAGTGACATGGCAGTACATGACCGCCCACGCTTATCGGCATGGCACATGATGGATGGATGGATATATATATATATATATATATATATATATATATATATATATATATATATATATATATATATATATATATATATAAGTTACTCATCTGTTTTCATGTTGTGCATTTGGACACCTGTGTGATGTTTGGGCACTGATCTGTTTCCTGGGACACCTGTGTGATGTATGGGTGCTCATATGTTCCATGTTGTGGACTGGACACCTGTGTGATGTTTGGGCACTCATCTGTTTTCATGTTAGGAACTGGGACACCTTTATGATGTATGGACACTCATCTGTTTCTATGTTGTGGACTGGGACACCTTTATGATGTATGGACACTCGTCTGTTTCCATGTTGTGGACTGGGACACCTTTATGATGTATGGACACTCGTCTGTTTCCATGTTGTGGCATGGGATGTCGGCGCCTGTGGCTTAGGGTTAGTGAGCGCAGTTTCCCACTCCCCCGTCACACTGGAGGGTTGGAAATGAGGTGTACATGTCTGGTACTTAAGTTTCACATTTGCAAAATGAACGAACGAATAAACTTTATTTTCAAAGGGTTAAGAATTCTGTCCATCTTATTATATCTTTTTCCTTATACGTTTCTTATTTCATACATCACTTATGAAGTTAATCTTAGACACACACAAAAAAAAAAACACAAAAAAAAAAACAGAACAATATGCATTAAAACGCATGGAAAATAATCAGTAATACATGACTCACTAAAGCAGTGGTTCTCAATCTTTTTTGGCCCATGTACCCTTTCACCATATGTCAGAATATCACCCCCCCCCCCCCCCTCTTTTCCAGCGAACGAAAGAAGAAGAATTTCACCCTTTCCAAAAATTGTCAGCCTCAAAAGATGCATTCAAAATAGCATGCTTATAATACTGAAAATTCCTATTTTCTTCCATATTCGTACATTGCTTTTACATGCATAGATTAATTTTATAGTGTAGGTTTATACATTTAATGGCAAAATAATATGCTGATAGATATTAAAACTTAAATAAAAGCATTTTTTTTAAATATTCATAATATATTATTAACACACCAAAGTAATCATATTACAATAAACATACAGATAACATCAAAGAATTGTCACTGAACACACGACACCAGAATGCCAGAAAATTATGCTTCATGAAACAAAATACTCAATAGAAAACTAGAATATTGTGCATGAAGCCATTTTGAGTCTATCCCGACAGGTAGAGAGCCACTGCACTACAATTTTTAACATGGCCGTTATAAATATCTAAGGTAGGTGTAACATACCATACATATGGGAATGTTTATTATTCTAATTGTCATTTGAGATAAGTTTTATTATTTCTTTTTTAGAGGAGCATGTAGCCTGTACTGGGATAGTGTTCAAACAGGTTGCGACTGTATGCATTTTTATTCGTGGTGTCTTTGATTTCTTGTGGAAGATTGTTCCACAACGGAGCTGCTGAGTACGCTAACTTGTTTTGTGTAAGTCTGTCCTAGATTTAGGGACATAATGTATGTGTAGTCGTTCACTATGTTTTGCTTTATATTTAAACCATGGCCACGGGTAGCGTGGAACATTTTGAAATAGGATTTTGTGAATTATTTGTGACCTTATTAAAAGTAAGCGTTTATGGAGTGGCAGTAACTGAAGACGTTTATGTAAGTTAGAATTGTCGGTAAGCAGAGAGATACTTTGATCCCTGGAACGTTGACAGTCTGGGAGCCGGGTCTGTAGACAAGCAGAACCACGGAGATGCGATTCAATTAGCTCAGTGTTAGTCCTGGTGTCGGTCTTCAGATCTCAACCTCAATCCCTTTTCCAGACTGTAAGTACAGGTGATAGTTCTGACATTCTCTTCATTTTACTTGTCTGATGTCTTTACTTACTGTCCTGTTAAATACAGTACACAGTGCCTGGCAACTTGCCATCTTGACGACGATAGTTTGTCAAATGGGGTTAAACCTCTCCATAGCACAAAGCCCGGGCTGAATTTAAAGACCATATATTGCCAATGCAGCATGATCCCTCGCTCTCTACCCGCCTTGTATACTCCAGAGGAAAGGTAACAAACAATAAAACGTATTGAATAAGACAAGCTGCAGAGGTTGCCGAATCAGCAAAGCAATACTCGTCTGCCTGTGGGAGCTTCCATCCTAGACCAGTTGCCGATCAAGGCTTAGGGCATACATAATTAATGTAACAATGCTTACCAGTAAGAAGACCAGTAGATAGCTGGACGGGTAGACTGACGGACGTGCAGACATTTAGCGAATGGACGAGGGGTTCAAACAGACAGGCAGAAGACTGGATAAGATATAGACTGACCGACTGATAGAAATGCTGGAAGTCAGACTAGCAAGCAGACAAACAGACAGACACAGACATACAAACAGATAAACAAACAGACATAGTCAGATCATGGAATCCGGCAGGCAGACAGATGGATAGACAGACAGATATATTAATTAATTAATTGATTGATTGATTTACCGATGCCATAACTGTGGAAGTTCGATGGATAGCACACATGGACACCCATTGAACAAAGGTGCGTGGATATGCGAAAGGATAGTAGTTGAATGGAGGGAAGCTTGGGAAGGATGAAATAAAGAATTGCCATACGGACACAATCAGATTAATAGATAGACAAGACAGACAGCCAGATTGAGAGACGGACTGATTGATTGCCCGTTGTCACAGTTATGTTAGATTGATAGTACACATAAACACACATTGAGCAAAGATCTATATATCTCCCAAGAGATGACCAAAGATTGTTTGGGGAACAAAACTAGCCAGGAGAGAGACGAGCACGAGATGGATGGGTGCATGGGTAGATGGACGGATAGATGAATGCAGGGAAGGATGAAATAATGGACTGACAGACATACATCCACAGACAATCAGATGAATAGACAGAGCGACGGGCGGACGGACAGAAGGGCTGAGTAGTAGGCGGGAGGGTGTACGGACGTTTAGCGCACGAACGAACGGAGAGAGGGAACTTAGTTAAATATGAACAGATGGACAGACATACACACAGATAAAAAGATCAATAGACATACACACATATGGGCAAACTGAGAGACAAGTTGATTGATTGAATGATCGATGCCATAGTTATATGAGATCGATTGATAGCACAGACAAACACGCCTTGAGGAAAGACCTCTGTCTCCCAAGAGAAGACAAAAATCTGCTTTACACAATTCTTCAAAATACTGAACAGATGAACAGAAGTAGCCACGAGACAGACAACAAGCACGAGCATACACTTGACTCACGTTCCTTCGTTAATGATCACTCCAGTTACCAGTCACAAGTGACAAGTCTGAGGCCTCTTACCTCAAGCTTGAGAGCTTTGCGTACTCAGTGCGTCCTACACGAAACTTATATTTAGGACAAGCCTGGTATAATTATTATCTACTACTGCGCTTCGCCAACCGTTTTTTACACCAGGCCGTGTCAGTCATCGCCATCGTTAAGTCAACTGTACCTTTATATCGGATTTTCTTCACGTCTTTGACTTCTCTCCCAGCTTCCTTTGAACTGCTGTTTATTAATATAAACAAGTAGACGAATCAAGCCGAGATTTACAAAGCGCACAACGACATACCAGTAATATAAAGTTTGGGAGATCGACAGTCGAGACAAGAAATTAATCTCGTCTTGCGAAAATAACTCCAGAGTGTAATAAAACATATCTGGTCGCTGGATCATTGAGTCGGGGCCTACTAAATAAGAACAGTAAAACGGGAATCCTGATCAATCTATTTTTCAGAGTACATTTCTCTTGTCTGGGCGTCCGGAAATGATGAATGTGGGAAAGAAAAGGTTGCGTTCCCTTGTGTTTAGAAATATATTGTATATGTGGGTGTGGGTAGGATTATGGGATTTGTGGAATGTTGTGACAGCAAAAGGATAAGCACATAGATAGTAAGATTGACAGTAAGACTGACAGAAGATAGATAAATAGACATATAGAAATATATATAATAGATAGACAGACAGATAGGAGGATAGATGTATGGATCGATTCGTTGATTGATTGATTGAGTCAGTGATTGGCCGTTTTCATATTTATATGGTGTTTGGATGTGGGTGGCTGGGATTAGTAAATTAGTGGATCTGGTAGCGAAGATATAGACTGCCAGATATATATTGAGAAAGATAGACAGACAAACAGGCAGATAAGACATTCAGGCAGGCAGACAAGCAGATACACACACACTAACTGCCAGAATGATTTATCGACCAATGGCAAAATTATTGTGGGTCAACAGATAGCACACCGAAACAAATTTGAATAAAGATCTAGATTTTCCAAGAGATGACAATCAATAAATAAATAAATAAATAAATAAAAAAATAAATAAATAAATAAATGACCACCTCTAGACAATAAGCAGCACCATCTAATGCCATCTAAAACCATCTAACCAGACAATAAGCAGCAGATTGCACTTGATTCTCGTTTCCTCGTTAACAATCACTCCATTTACTAATTATAAGTGAATTTGGCCTCTCACATCAAGATTGAGAGATTTGCGTACCCATACATGCTACACGAAACTTACATTTAGTGACAAGCGGGTATAATTAATATCTAGAACCCCATCCACCGCAACTCTCTACACTCCACGTCCCGTCAGTCATCACCATTGGTATGTCAACTGTACCTTTAGCGGATTTACCTCACATCTTTGACTCCCTCCTCATCTGCCTTTGAACCGCTCTTTATTAATGCCAACAAGACGAATAGAGCTGAGACTTACAAAGCGCACAACGACATAGCAGTAATATAACGTTGGGGAGATCGACAGCTGAGACAAGAAATTAATCTCGTTTTGAAAAATAACCCCTGAGTGTAATAACAAAAATATCTGGCACCTGGATCATTGAGTCGGGGCCAACTAAATAAGAACAGTAAATCTGGAATCCCGGGCAGATCTATTTGTCAGAGTACATTTCTTTTATTTGGATGGCAATCATTGCATGATGAATGTGGAAAGGAAAAGGTTACATTATCTTATTTTTAGAAATATATTTTATGTGTGGATGTCGATAGGTCTATGGGATTTGTACAGAATTACAACAGCAAAATGACAGACATATTGAAAGTAAGCTAGACAGACACACAGCCAGACAAACAGATATAAACATAAAGAAATAGTCAGACAGACAGATAGGAGGAGAGAGCGAGGAATGGATACAGTTGGAGAGAGAATGTAAGTTAGAGAGGGATTAAATGACGGATCGACAAACAGGTACACACAGAGACAGATGAATAGACAGACAGACATATTTATTTATTGATTTGATAGATACTTTGATTGATTGGTCTAGTAATTGATTGACAGTTTTCAGAAATACATCTTGCATTGGTGTTAGTAGGTTTAGAAAAAGTGTGGCTCTGATAGTGAACAGATAGATAGACTGATAAATAGACAGATTGACAGACAAGACAGGTAGGCAGGCAGGCAGGCAGACAGGCAAGCAGACACAAACACTTTCACAGCAGACTGATTGATGGACCTATTGATTGATCGATCGATGACAAAGTTATGGAACACCTAATTAACCATTAAGTACAGATCTATGTCTCCCAAGAAATGACCAAAACCTCCAATGCACAAATCTTGAAAATGGTACAAAGATGAATACGCCAGACAGACAATAGGTATGAGATTACATTGATTCTCATTTCTTCGTTAACGCCCACTTTATTTATCAGTCACGCATGAATGTGACCTTCCTACCTGAAGCTTGAGAGCTTTCAGTAACCATATTTCCCGAAAAAAACTTATATTTAGAGACAAGCCTAGTATAATTAATATCTGTAACCACGCTCCTCAACTCTTCTACACCCACGTCCTGTCAATCATCACCATCGTTAAGTCAACTGCACCTTTATCGGAGTTTCTTCACATTTGTGACTTCTTCCTCGTCTCCCTTTGAACCGCTTTTTATTAATACCAAAATGACGAATCAAACCGAGATTTACAAAGAGAAGAAAAATATACCAGTAATATAAAGTTTTGGAGATCGACCGTCGAGACAAGAAATTAATTCCGTCTTGCAAAAATAACCCCAGATTGTAACAAAACATATCTGGTCGCTGGATCATTAAGTCGGGGCCAACTAAATAAGAACAGTAAAACGGGAATTTCGCGTTGATTTATTTGTCAGAGTACATGTCTCTTGTCTGGGAGTCCGGCAATGATGAATGTGAGAAAAAAAGGTTGCATTATCTTGCTTTCAGAAATATATTGTATGTGTGGGTGTCAGGGTCTTGCTTTCAGCAAGAATCTAAGCTCGTATACACTGACAAAATGTGATACAAAACACGGTCACGGAATGACTTGACGTGACACACAACAACTACAATTCAAACACTTTATTCACGCTGCTCACTCATCACAATCATTACATACATCACGCAAATACAATAGTGATGTCAAAAGACAATCAATAGATATACAAATATAACCAACCATTGGCACCTTGCCGTCTTGACAGACGATAGTTTGTGCTTTAAAAAGGCATAATAACTTTTAACTATGGCGGTAGCGAGTGTGACTGATAAGGCCAATTTGCGCTGTAAATGTCCGTTCACAGTGGGTGCATGTGAACACGTGGTCATTTCCACCATCATGCACCATCTTACGTCTCAAACGCTTGGTGTGTGACTTTTCTGCAATAATTTTCTCCTTTGACTTTATTCCATTTCTTATATTTGCCCTCCATGCAACACGTTCAGCGGCGACTTGCTCCCAATGTGCATTATCAATGCCTGTATCAATCATGTCCCGCTTACACACATCTTTGTATCGTAGTAGAGGCCGACCCTGAGATCTCTTACCCATCTGTAATTCACCAAAAAAGATATCCTTTGGTATTCTACCATCATCCATCCGCCTAAGATGTCCTATCCATCTAAGTCTACGAAGACTGAGCATGGAATAAACTGTCACACAACCTGATCTTTCCAATACTTCAGTATTTGTGATTTTGTCTTGCCACTTAATACCAAGAATTCTTCGCAGACACCGCATATGAAAGCTGTTTAAATTGTTCTCTTGGTGTGAGTAAGTTGTCCAGGTTTCACTGCCATAGAGAAGAGTACTAAGGACACAGGCTTGATAGACAAGGACTTTTGTTTTGGCAGTAAGCTTCCTGTTCTCCCAGACTCTTTTTCTTAACCTGTTCATTGTTGTTGCTGCCTTACCAATCCGGATGTTGATTTCCTGATCTAGGGATAATTTGCTATTTACCACCGATCCTAGATATGTAAAATGGTCTACTATCTCTAGTTCGGCGTCGTCAATAAAGATTGATGGTACCCCATGTGCACCTTGTGACATAATCTGTGTCTTCTTTTTGCTAATTGTTAAACCAAATTCAGAACAAGCTTTGGAGAATGCAGATAGGAGACATTGCAATTCTTCCTCAGAGTGGGTCGTAACTGCAGCATCATCTGCAAAAAGCAACTCTCTGATCAGTACCCTCCTAATTTTGGTCTTAGCCTTCAATCTCTGAGCATTGTAGAGGCCGCCATCTGAGCGTGAGTGAATGTATATACCACCATCCTGATCACGAAATGCATATTTCAGTAGAAGTGAAAAGTATATTCCAAAGAGGGTGGGAGCTAGTACACAACCTTGCTTAACTCCACTCTTGATTTCAAATTCTTCAGAAGTTGCACCATCAAACTTGATTATACCCTTCATGCCTGTGTGGAACGATTTCACAATGGACAGAAGAGTTGGTGGGCAGCCAATCTTCTTTAGTGCCTTGAACAGACCCTCACGACTGACCAAATCAAATGCCTTTGTGAGGTCGATGAAGGCAATAAACAGTGGTTGATTCTGTTCACGGCATTTTTCTTGCATTTGTCGCAATGAGAATATCATATCAGTGGTAGACCGGTTCTGTCGAAAGCCACACTGTGATTCGGGGTAGACTTGATCTCCTAGGACTTGAAGTCTGCGCAGAACAATTCTGGCAAATACTTTTCCAACAATACACAGAAGTGAGATACCCCTATAGTTGTTGCAGTCGCTCCGATCGCCCTTGTTCTTGTACAGTGTTATGATGCTTGAATCTCTGAAATCCTGTGGGACTTGTCCTTCACGCCAGCATAGCTCTATTAGCTGGTGGATCTGTATAGTGAGTGTGTCTTGCCCACTCCTGATAACCTCTATTGGAATCCCATCCTTACCTGGAGCCTTGCCAGATGCAAGTTCATTTATAGCACACTTAACTTCTGTTATGGTGGGAAGTGTGTCCAGGTGGTCAAGAGTTGGTAGAGCCTCTATGGCGTTGAGGGCATTATCCGCTAGTTTGGTCTCACTTGAGTAAAGCTCCAAATAGTGCTCTACCCATCTGTCCATCTGCTGTTTCTTATCAGTGATGACTTCTCCAGTCAAGGTTTTCAATGGTGCACTTCTTTTGATCACTGGACCACAGGCTTTCTTTATTCCTTCATACATGCTTCTTATGTCTCCCTTATCACTTGCGATTTGAATGGACTCACATAACTTGATCCAATAATCATTTGCACACTGCCTGGCAGCCTTTTGCACATCCTTCCTAGCTTGCCTTAGCTCACTCAGAGTGTTACGCGTTGGTCTTTCCTTGTTTCTTAAGAGAGCTTTCTTCTTCTTATCAATCAAGGGCTGCAGAGTCTCGCTGTTGGCCGCAAACCAGTCCTGCCTCTTATGATCCACAGTGCCGTAAACCTTTACGGCAGTTTTACAAAGAGTTTCCTTAAGTTTATTCCATTTATCATTTACTGTACAATTTTCTGGTGTATCAGTGAAAGCGTCTTCAAGTTGCTGTTGAAACTGGAAGCACTTTTCAGGATCATGAGTGTTAATAATATTAATCCTATATACAATTATACAATACCAATATCCTATACAAATATAATACAATGCAATACAACTTACAGTCCTACAACCCAAGCGCACTGTCTCCTATATTCATGCAGGCTTTCAATCTATACGCGTTCATACACACAATTCGAGCCGCATTCAAACAGTCCGTCCTCTACAACATTCCCAAGCCGTCTGAAGTTCACCACTCTGAAGGCTTGCTAATTGGGGTTGCTTCCCTGCGTGGAGTTCATGTTCCACGCCTGTAATGGCTAACCCGCTCTACCACAGCGTGGTTAACGTTGCTCATCGTTGCCTGGCCGTATTTGCCTGGCGCCGTCGAAGTCGACGCGGTATAACTGGCGGGGAGACTCTGACAGTGGGTGTGGGTAGGTTTATGGGATGTGTACAATGTTGTGACAGCAAAAAGGTAGCCATATAGATAGTAAGATTGAGAGTAAGATAGATAAACAGACAGACATTGAGATGTAGAGATAGACATACTGACGTATAGGTAGGATGGATGGATCAATCGATTCGTTACATTGGTTGAGTGACTGATTGAGTTATATCGTGTTTGGGTGTGGGGTGGGTTAGTAAATGTGTGGCTCTGATAGCCAAAAGATAGATAAAGTGACAGACAGACATATATAGAGAAAGTAGGGCAGACAAACAGATAGGCAGACTAGACATTCAGACGGACGATTGATCGACCAATTACAAAGTTATGGCAGGTCAATATATAGCATACCTTAACAAACTTTGAGTAATGACCCATGTCTCCCAAGAGATGACCAAACATAACATAAATACATTCTTATAGACACATTTTTAAAATTCTGAAAGGAACTAGTAGCGAGATAGACAACAAGCACCAGATTACACTTGATTCTCGTTCGTTCATTAACAATCACTCCATTTACAAAGTCACAAGGGAATGCGACCTCTAACCTCAAGCTTGAGAGCTTGGCGTACCCATACGTCCTATACGAAACTTATATTTAGTGACAAGCCTGGTATTATAATCTAGAACAACCCCCCCCCCCCCCACCCCTCCTTAACAACTGTTATACACCCCACGCCCTGTCAATCATTACCATCGTTAAGTCAACTGCACCTTTATCGGATTTTCCTCGCGCCTTATATTCCTTTGAATCACATTTTAATTAGTACAACCAAGCAGACAATTTAAACCGAAATTTACGAAGCGCACGACATACCAGTAATATAAAGTTGGGGAGATCGACAGTCGAGGCAAGAAATAAATCTCGTCTTTCGAAAATAACTCTAGTGTAATAACACATATCAGTCAGCCGGATCATTTAGTCGGGGCCTACTAAATCATCATCATCAAGTGCCCTGCCAGCTGGCGTGGGCGTGCATGGCTCTCCACATATCTCGGTCTTTGAAATGTGTTGCGATGACAGACAAATAGGGCTGCGCATTAAATATATGCATGTCCGTTTGTTTGACGTGTAACAGCGTAACGCGATGAAATAAGAAATGCGAGGAAGCCCTGGAGACGGTGAAATAATCAGATTAATAAATGTATAGATATCGATCGCCAAAGGAAAAAAAGTCGATAACAGAGATCAGAATAAATAACCGAACTGAAGATTAGGACCACGGGATTCGCACTCAGTACTTCTATGTCTGGTCGTTGCCTCGAAGAAGGGATATGCGATCTTCATGGACCATCAGCTAGATGCCTTAAAATTGTACACTTACCTACATCCGTAAATGCAGAGGGTTGGCAGCATTTCACTGTTTATCTCGTTTTATAACATTACGGGTCAACAAGGAGCCATAGTAGTATATATCTAACATGTCTTGTCCTCTCGATGGTCATGTTTTCTGATCCCCATTGATTGAGCACTTTCTTCGACAATTAATCTTGACTCTGTCTTAATTGAGTACCAGGAAATGTTGTGGAAACTATAGAGAGGGTGATGATTACTACATAGGCATTCGAATGTCAGTTCGCTCATGAAAAATATGGGTCTAACACCACATAGCCACCACGCCTCGGGGCTAGAGAAAGATCTCTTACATAACTTGTAGTTCAGCAAGCTTTTAAATGTTATTGTTATAGAAACATTCTTCGTCTAGCATGGATCGGAAAGATATACAAATAAATTAGAGCATTACAAGATCCGAAATTAAAGCAAACTGACTCAGCAACAATGTCATATTTCTGAAGCAAAAAATACTTTGGCTACGTCATTTCTGAGCCTGTTCGGAAGTTCCGGAAATTTTTTTTAAAAACTCTACTATGTCGTGAATTCGAACTCATACCTCCAGGCCGACAGGCAAGTGTATTTGCTACTGTGCTACAACAGCTACCAGTAGATACGTATAGGACATAATGCAACAAGTGTTAGCAACGTTACGTTAATTTTTCGAACTTCTTCATCAGGTTCACACAAGGGCATCATCACACGTTGCGAGCCTCTGGCAGAAAACCGCTCTCATCACGACCAACGTGAAAGACTCGAACCGTCGCTAGTTTACCTGAGTCGCGAGCTCTCGTGTCCAGGGCGTTTGTAGCGCTCTGCGCGGACCGTCGTGTTAGCCGAACCTTGCCTTTTCTTCCAATAATCACGTTTTCTATTACTGTTATATCTAAACCACAGTGACTTTTAATATGGCCACAGTAGTTCAATGTCCCTGACATTGTTCTTGATTGGTGGTATTTTATACATTTCATGCAGTATGTAAATTCAAAATCCCCTATTTTCTTATAAATTAATTCAAAATGCCAGCGATACACACTCGTATGTAATTAAAAGAAAGATACGTGTTCTCAAATTGTTTGCTTTTCTTTCTTTCTTTCTTTTTTTTTTTTTTGGGGTGGGGGGGGGGGGGGGTGGGGGTGTGGAACCATATCTTCATAATGCTATTTGAGGTTTCCATACACAAAGTATAATGATACCATTAATCTATTGTAAAGTAAAGAAATTAAAAGAAACTTGTACACAGTTTATAATACTATTAATCTGTTTTACAGAAGGGAAGTAAGGATTGAGAACGTTGCTTTACCCAATACTTCCTGAACGAAACTTATATTTAGTGACAAGCCTGGTATAATTAATATCTAGAACTGCGTTCTCCAACTCTTTTATACCCCTTACCCCGTCAATCATAACCATCTTTAAGTCAACTGTACCTTTATCGGATTCTCCTCACGTCTTTGACTTCTTCTTCATCCGCCTTTGAACCGCTCTTTATTAATACAAACAAGTAGGCGAATGAGGTTGAGATTTACAAAGCGCACAACGACATACCAGTAATATAAAGTTGGGGAGATCGACAGTCGAGACAAGAAATTAATCTCGTCTTGCGAAAATAACCCCAGAGTGTAATAAAAAATATCTGGCTGCTGGATCATTGAGTCGGGGCCAACTAAATAAGAACAGTAAAATGGGAATCCCGCGCAGATCTATTTGTCAGAGTACATTTCTCTTGTCTGGGCGTCCGGCAATGATGAATGTGGAAAAGAAGATGTTGTATTGTCTTGTACGTATTAGGCTGCTTTCACAAATGTATCGTTGGTGTGGGTAGGTTTATGAGATGTGATGCGGTTATAGAAAATCTAGCTGCGCATTAAATATATGCATGTCCGTTTGTTTGGTGTGTAACCCTGTGAAATGGGAATTGCGAGGAAACCCCGGAGACGTTCAAGTAATCAGATTAATAAATGTATAGATATTGATCGCCAGGGGAAAAATGTCGATAACGAAGGTCAGACTAAATAACAACCGAACTGGAAGATTAGGACCATTTGATTCGCACTCAGTACTTCTATGTGTGGCCGTTGCCTCGAGGAAGGGATACGTGTTCTTCAGGGACCATCATCTAGACACCCGAAATACGGCATCACTACTTGTCGGGCTATCGCCTACGACCTACGTCTGTAACTGCAGAAATGGCAGAGTAACTGCAGAAATGGCATTGAGACGGTGGCCCTTGCATACGGATTAAATTTCTGCATAAAGCCTAAACACATTAACCGTGTTGATTCGCAAGCACAGTTTGAAATTTGGTTTGATCATGTCTCCAAATTATCACCTACTTCTGCTGAGTTGGTCGGGTGGCTGAAGGCCAAACTGGTAGATTTAGAATTCAGTATCACACAACACCCTCTAAACAGACATGTCCGCTGACCAACGAACACCTTACTGCTTTAAAAGCGTTAAAGCCTAACAACACCCTCGTAATACTGAAACCTGACAAAGGCAATGGTGCAGTTCTGATAGAAATGTCAGACTACCAGAGAAAAATGGAAGAAATATCAGATGAATCTAAATTCAGGGTAGATCAAAAAGTAAACAAGTCGGAGGACCTGGATGCTACAATGAGGAAAGAGATCCAGTCACTTGTGAATGTGGGACTCATCAGTGAGGCCACTGCTATAACGCTCACACCACGTGGCTCCCAAACTCCTCAGATGTACGGTCTACCCAAACTTCACAAGCCCGGAATGCCGTTAAGGCCGATCCTGTCCATGGTTAACTCTGCACAACACCAAATGGCGAGATGGCTAGCCGAAATGTTAAAGCCAGTACGACAGTCCTTCGATCCAAAAATACTCAGAGATACGTTTGAACTGGTGGAATTATTGGATACTATGGACATAAATAACAAACACATGGCATCCATGGATATAGCCTCCCTATTCACCAACGTTCCATTAGAGGAGACAGTGAAAATAATAAGGGAACACATTAAAGACAAACAACTAAAACTAGGCATACCAACGTCTATTCTGGAGAGGCTACTACTACTGTGTACCGCCAACATACAATTCAATTTTCTTACAAAGTCATACCGCCAAATTGACGGAGTGGCCATGGGGAGTCCACTTGGTCCTATTCTAGCGGACATCTTCATGGCACATTTAGAAGGAAAGATATCCTCAGACATTAACAACTTGGTCGTCTGCCGTCGTTATGTGGATGATATACTAATTATCACCACAGACGAACTACAAGCAACATCGTTTTAGGCCATAATAAACATGACGCATAAAAACATCTCTCTATCTATGGAACACGAACTCAACGAAGCGTTGCCGTTCCTAGATATTCTAATGAGACGTAGAGCAGACGGCACAATTCAAAGATCGGTGTACCGCAAGGAGACATGGACTGGCCAATGCCTAAATTTTCAGAGCTTCGCACCTGTCCAGTACAAACGGGGCTTAGTACGGACCCTGTTTGGCCGTGCTAGAAAGATATGCACCCAGGACACACTGACATAGGAATTTGAAACTCTGAAGAATGTCTTACACCCTGAATGGGTACTCCATAGGATGTATAAAGCGCCACTGCTATCAGACCAAACCAAAACCAGACGAAACTGCAGTCCCTAAACTCAAGGTATTCATCCAGCTAACCTTTGGAGAGGATGACGTAATGCAACGTCTACAAGACCGGCTTACTACAGCAGTAGGCCGAACATTCTGTGCTGGAACTCTGGTCAAGGTATAGAACCACACCAGCAGTGAAAGAGCCTGTTCCTCTGTACGCCAAAAACAATTTTATTTACCAATTCACATATAGTTGCCAGGCCTTCTACATCGGTAGAACAGAGAGACAGCTGAACAAAAGAGTGTCAGAACACATACCTCAATGGGTCGACAAGATGCGACACACAGGCGATACGAGCCTAGTGGGGCCGACACACCTGAAGCCTCCAGCACTATCAATTTCTAGACACATTCTCGAAAGTGGCCATGTGATTAACAGAGACATTGCCTTTCGCACAAAATACTCGCTTGTGAAAGTTTGCAGAAGCAATAATGATCAATCAACGCAAGCCAGATTTGTGCAAACAGAAAGACATGTTAGTCAGCTTAAAATTACCGTGGTAGACAATTGACATTACTGTGCGAATATGTGTATATTTCAGCTTGATGGATTTATCTAGTTAATTTACTTTACGTTGTGTGAATTCTGCAGTATGTACCTGACGAGATGCAGCGAAATATGCCAGGCAATAAATCGTGCAATCTATTGTTTGTGTCTTCGTTATTCAAATTCACAACGGGAAACATTGTTTTTAAACATCAATCTGACAGAATATATAGTTAAAGCGAGAGACAGACAAGGATGGAGATCCATTGCAGCCAATCTTCACTGTGAAGACGGCACCTGTTTTGATTGATTCAAGAACATTTTTTTTAAAAAGGCATCTTATTCCCACTATGTGTCTTTGATCTTAGCCAAATTGCTGTGAAACAAACCAAAGTGCAGAATATTAAGGACTCACGAGATTCCCCTACGGGTTGAAAAGGGTGAAGTCCAGGTTACTTTATGGGTCTTTTACAGGCCCGTCATAAATTACATCATCATTAAGGCTCTTTGAGTATTCTGTCTTTGTATAAAACAGTTAATGTAACAGCGAGAACAGATACAAAAATGGGTTATAAAATTCTCACGCATATAAAATAAAACCTTTGCTTTTACAAATACATTGAGGAAAACTTAAATTATTATACCCATGTTTATAGTGCATATAACGTTCGATAATTTCTATAAAAATGTCATATCGATTTAGATAAATGATACAATTATTTAAATTACATAAACATGTATGCTACTTTTAGTTATGTCCCTTGAAATAAATGATTTGTTGTTATGCCCTATTCCACTATTTTAATGACGTGTCTTTCTTTTAATATGTTTTTTTTTTTTTAAATTTCGTAGAAAACAGTTTGTATTTACAAGATGCATCGTGGGTTTTCCTTTACATTTGCAAATATAACAAGAAACCAGACGTCAAATGTGGCAAGATTCTCTGAATGTTTGTATAATGACTCATCATCATCACGTGCCATGCCGATAAGCGTGGGCGGTCATGCTTCGCCACCTCACTCCATCACCAAAGTCGTGAATCAGCTCAGTGTTCTTGTTTCGATCATGCCACGTGACCAAGCCATCCATGTATTTACTTCTCCACCTTCCCCTTCTTCTCTTCCCCTCAATCTTACAATTTCTCCCTAAGGTCTCAAATTTATTTCTTCTCATAACGTGACCAAATTAAAAGTATAGTGACTGTCTTCGTCTAATTTCTCCAATCAGTATACGAATTTAATTTGTTTCTTGTAAGCTTGGTCATTGGTATTTTAATGTCTGAATAACGAAGACACAAACAATAGATTACACGATTTATTGCCTGGCATATTTCGCTGCATCTCGTCAGGTACATACTGCAGAAATCACACAACGTAAAGTAAATTAACTAGATAAATCCATCAAGCTGAAATACACACATGTTCGCACAGTAATGTCAATTGTCTACCACGGTAATTTTAAACTGACTAACATGTCTTTCTGTTTGCACAAATCTGGCTTATGTAGGTTAATCATTATGGCATCTGCAAACTATAACAAGCGACTACTTTGCGTGTTGAACAAGAAGCGAAAGGCACTGTCTCTACCTGGCCTCTGTCCAGCACATGCCTCGCGATCGAAGAAGCGGTGATGTTGCCTATGTGTTGACCTACCTAGGCTACCATCGCATGTGTGTAGTATCTTGTCAATCCAGCTGGGAATGTGTTCAACTATCCTGATGTGTAACTGCCGCTCTGCTCTGCCGAAGTACGTGGTGTCACGGAGTGGTTCGCTGCCAAGTTATAAGCGGACGTGCCCAGAAGGTTTAGCCGGTCTACTCTTGTGTTGTCCAGGCGAATGATGACCTTTGCAGATCCCCAGACCAACGATCAAGACCTACGGGGTGGCACTTTGCGTCAAAGACCAACACAGTCCAACGAAGGAACAGGCACACAGGAACGCACCGTGGAGCGTTGAAAAATGAGTTTAATTTCCAGAAAGCTGTGTTCGACACGGTATACAAACTGGCCATCAAGCAGCGTTTCTACCATCAACTTAATGCAAAATTTTCCCGCCACAAGTCATTCCGTCCTCACTTTCACGCCTCCTATAGTGTCCATATTGTGACCACGGATCCCTTTGGTGTGTAGCTGTCGTCTGCTGCTGTCACCCACCGCAGGTCAGACTCTCAGCATCTCCGGCCTGTGCGGTCAGCGTTCGAATTGAAGTGGTCTCAGCAAAATTGCCTAGCACATGATAACGGCGGGATTACTGTTGAGGAGTATTGGTGACTGGTCGAACGTGTTGTCGTCTGGTGTAACTAATGAGTGTTAGTCTCTGTGAAATGTTTCCTGATGGCAAGTCTGAGATAGAGCATCTGTACATGTTGAAGTGTAGAGCTGAAGTGTGTCTATGTGACAGTGACGTTGTCAAACACCGCGCATTCGTAACGTAGTGTTCACTATGCTATTTAGTGCTCTAATTTGTTGCTCTGTCTGTTTTTGTTAACTGACGTGTGTGAAAATCAGTTTCTACTCTAAACGCCTGTCATTTAGCATTTGACAGCTACCCCCCTCACAGAAAAAAAAAATGTTTGTAAAATATTTTCTCTATCTGATTTTTATCAGACCAGTGCATGAATGACGGAGGCGACGTAAATTACAATTAGTTGTTCTCAATATCCGAATCCCTCGTCTTAAGGACGCATAACACTCAACCGAGACAGCATAGAACGTGTAAGCATCAGACACGTGGATTAAAACGCAAGTCTCGCTCGCCGCCAGCACATATATTTATGCTGTTATCACGTTTACACGAATCGACCACTTGTAAATAAAAACAAGTTCCAGACGCCGCCAGCACATATATTTATGGCTGTTATCGCGTACCAACGTCTGCTCCCTTGTAAAAACTATAGGCCTCTGTAACCCCGAGTACCTACAGCAACTAAAAACGACCCATACCAAAATCATTGGGTCTCTGAGTCATCCTGTGTTGAATGCCCAACGTTTTTTGTTCTATCTACTGTTTGCATCTGAATCCCATTGACGCATGATTCGCAATATGTCGTCAGGAAAGTCGAGATGCTGAGAGTCTGACCGGCGGTGGGTGACAGCACCAGACGACAGCCACACACCAAAGGGATCCGTGGTCACAATATGGACACTATAGGAGGCGTGAAAGTGAGGACGGAATGACTTGTGGCGGGAACATGTTGCATCAAGTAGATGGTAGAATAGGGAGGCTATATCCATGGATGCCATGTGTTTGTTATTTATGTCTATAGTATCCAATAGTTCCACCAGTTCGAATGTATCTCTGAGTAATTTTGGATCGAAGGACTGTCGTACTGGCTTTAAAATTTTGACTAGCCATCTCGCCATTCGGTGTTGTGCAGAGTTAACCATGGACAGGATCGGTATTAGCGGGATTCCGGGCTTGTGAAGTTTGGGTAGACCATACATCTGAGGAGTTTGGGAGCCACGTGGTGTGAGCGTTATAGCAGTGGCCTCACTGATGAGTCCCACATTCACAAGTGACTGGATCTCTTTCCTCATTGTAGCATCCAGGTCCTCCGACTTGTTTACTTTTTGATCTACCCTGAATTTAGATTCATCTGATAATATTTCTTCCATTTTTTCATTATTTCATCATGTTTATGTCATTTCCAGGAATTATCTTACTAGATTGGACCACTATTATATTTTTTACGTTACACAATGTATACCATATATTCATCACCATTTTCCATGCTTTCCCATTGTTTCCTAATTTTGAATGTTCTTGTAAGGATGCTCACGATAGTCGACAGTGTGTACGTGTGAAAAGTGTGGGCGTTTATTCATATTAGTTTTAGTGATTATATGAGGCAGCGTGTATGTGTGTGGATGGATGGGTGTGTCTATGTGTGTTTGTATATGTGTGGATTTATGTGTGTGTGCATGTCTGTATTTGTGTATGGGTGTATATGTGTGTGTATTTGTGTGTGCCTCTGTGTTTGTATGTCTGTACGCGTGATAAGGTGTGCGTTTATGTGTGTTTATATATGTTTATATATGTTTATATGTATGTGAGTGTGTATATGTGTGTATGTATGTGTGTATGTATGTGTGTGTGCTCGTGTATGTATGTGTATATGTTTGTGTGTGTAAGTGTGCATCAATGCAGTGTATGCGAGGGAGTGTGTATTCGTGTGCTATGTGAGTACGAGTGCGTAAGTATGTGGATGTGTGTAGGTGTGTGTACGTGCGTGGGTATATGTGTGTATTTGCATGTGTATGTTTTGTGTACGTGTGTCTGTACGTGTGTGTGAGAGAGGAGAGAGAGAGTAAGAGAGAGAGAGAGAAAAAGAGAGAGAGAGAGAGAGAGAGAGAGAGAGAGAGAGAGTTGAGCGCACGCATGTCATCTAACATGCTGTTCCATATTTCTTTGTGTATTCTCATTTTCACATTATCATTTTGAATGCCACTTGATTTTAACATGCATAAAATTAACACATGTACATTACTGTAGAGTAGAGTGAGTGGGAGAGTTAGTGAGTGAGAGTGTGAGAGAGAGAGAGAGAGAGAGAGAGAGAGAGAGAGAGAGAGAGAGTGAATGAGTGTGAGAGTGTGTGTATGTAAAAAAAAGATAGAGAGAGAGAGAGAGAGAGAGAGAGAGAGAGAGAGAGAGAGAGAGAGAAAGAGAGAGAGAGAGAGAGAGAGTTGAGCGGACGCATGTCATGTAACATGCTATTCCATAATTTTTATGCATTCTCATCTTTCATATTACGAGGTATCATTTTGTATGCCTCTTGATTGGCTTGTAACATGCCATTCCATATTTTTTGGGGGTGTATTCTCAGCTTTCATATTATTATTTTGTATGCCACTTGATTTTATCATGTATAATATAACATTACTGTGATGTGAGTGAGAGAGTTAGTGAGTGGGAGAGAGAGAGAGAAAGAGAGAGAGAGAGAGAGAGAGAGAGAGAGAGAGAGAGAGAGAGAGAGAGAAAAGAGAGAGAGAGAGAGAGTTGAATTGCATCACTAATTTTTACGCTACACAATGTATATGTACAATTTTTTCTCCACTTCTTACAATTTTTGCGGAAAGGCTCACGACAATCATCAGTGTCTCAACTGTGTGTAAAGTGTGGGAATTTGTTCTTATTAGTTTCAGTGATCATGTGAGGCATCATGTATGTGTCTAGATGTGAGGATGTTTGTGTGGGTGTGTATGTGAGGGATGTGTGTGTGTGGGTGTGGGGAATGTATGAGTGGAGGGGTTGTGTGTGGGGATGTGTATGGGTTGATGGGTGATGTGTGGATGGGTGAAGGTATGTGTAGTCGGTGGGGGATGTATGTGTATGTGAGGGATGTGTGTGTGTGTGTGTGGGGGGGGGGATATTTGGGAGGATTATTGGAAGTATGTGGGTGTTGGTGGGTTGGGTGTGGGTGTGGGTAGGGAATGTGTATTTGAGTGGGTGAATGGGTGTGTAGGAGATTAGGTGGGTTGGGGATGGGTGTGTAATGGGTGTGGGGATTAGTGTAGGGGGTGTCTGTGAATGGGATATGTCTATGTGGGTGGGGGTGTATGAGTGTGGATGGGGTAAATGTGAGTGGGTGGAAGATGTATGTGTGTTTGGTGAGGATGTTTGTAGGTGGGGGATGTGTGGGTGGGTGGGGAGATGTGTGTGTGGGTAAGCGATGTGTGGGCGGGGATGTGTATGAGGAATGCATGTGGGGGGTGTGTGTTTGTGTGGGGGAATGTGTTTATGGGTGTAGTTTTGTGGGGGAGGGGAGATGTGTGAGTGGTGGCGGAGGTTTGGTATGTGCAGGTGGGCGAAGGATTGTCACAGTGTTGTGTTTACCCACAATCAGGCAACATCATCCGTACCTCAAATAACTTCAGCTCGTGCAGATATTTTTATACGGAGTTTATTTTCAGGCAAGCCTGATAATCAACACAAGGCGTTATCTGCCTGATACATTATTATATTCGCCACTCGACACACAATATATCTATATATCTACATTAGCAAACACGGTCACTCTCTCGTTAGCATCACATGCATTCACAACTATAGATAATGGCTTCCGAACAACACTACGTCAAGTCGGAAGGCCTTCCAGTCCCCTGTCTGAGGCAGCTGAGGTTGTTGCTTGCCTACGTGGTCAAAACTCCCTCGTGGGGTTCGCAACTCTGCGGGCCGTTCTCTTTGCACGCAGCACTGTCGTCTTAGCACTAGTTACCCTCTAAGTTCTATTCTACTTTATGTCGTCACGGTATTCCCCGTGACCTATTGTAACCCACCCCTGTTCTCGGGTCGGTCCCTCTGTTGTCCTAACTATAACACATTAGTGTCCCCACCCGAGTCTAGTCTTATTACTGTTCTATTATCCTGGCCTGGGTGCTGTCTATACCTTTATAGAGGTCCTGTCTCTATGTCCTATTAGTCCTTGCCCCTCTTCTGTCACTAGTCGGTCCTGCTATCATTCAAGATGTGTGAGAGGTGGCGGAGGTTTGGTATGTGCAGGTGGATGAAGGATATATGTGAGGATGGGGGATGTGTGTTTGGCTGGGTGGCTGGGGTGTGTGTGGGTGGGACGGTAGATGAGAGATGCATGTGTTGATGGGCCGGTGGGCGATGTGTGGGTATGGGTGGTTGATGGATGAGTATGTGTGTGGGTGGATGTGTGTGAGAGACGAGTGTATGGGTGGGGGATGTGTGTGTTTGTGGGAAGATGTGTGTGAGCGGCGGATGTGAGTGGGTGGGGTATATGTGGGTGGTGGATTGTGTGTAGGTTGGAGGTGTGGGGATATGTGTGGATAGGTGCGGGATGTGTGGGTTGGCGGGAGTATGTGTGTTTGGTTTTGTGATGTGCGTTTTGCTGTGTGGTTCCGGGTGTGTGGGTGGGTGGTGGAGAGTATGTGGGTGTGTGCGTGTCGGTTATGGGATGGGTGGGGGATGCATATGCGGGTGGGGAAATTGTGTGGGTCGGGGATCAGTGGGTGGGTGGCGGCATGTATGTTTGCCTGGGTCTGTGTGAGTGTGTGGAGGTATGTATGGGTGTGTGGGGGAGGTGTGGTGGGTGGAGGATGCGTGGGTGGCTGCGGGATGTGAGGGTGGATGGGGGATGTGTCTCACAACATTGCAATATGCACTGTTTATGTTTACAACCTTCATTTGACAATGTTTTTTTTCCCCATGTGAATGTACCATGCGTAATATGCATTGTTTATGCTTACAAAATCCATTTGACAATGTTTTTTCCCTTATGTAAATGTAACATGCACATTTGATGAATGAAAGATGAGTGATTGAAAGGGCCGAATGTAAGACGGGCCTGCGTGCCCAATTTGTTACTCTTTTAAAATAAAGTTTGTTCGTTCGTTCGTTCGTTCTCTCTCTCTCTCTCTCTCTCTCTCTCTCTCTTTTCTCTCTCTCTCTCTGTCTCTCTCCCTCCCTCCCCGCCCTCTCTCTCTTTCTCTCTCTCTCTCTCTCTCTCTCTCTCTCTCTCTCTCTCTCTCTCTCTCTCTCTCTCTCTCTGCGGTTGTCGATGTTTCTGACTGTCTTTGTGTGTATTCCTATATGTCTCTCTGTTTCTATTTATGTCTCGTAGTGTTGTCTTCTGTCTGTCTGTCTGTCTCTGTTTCTCTCTCTCCCTCTTTCTCTGGGTGGGGAAATGTGTATGGGTGGGGGATCAGTGGGTGGGTGTCGGCATGTATGTTTGCCTGGTTCTGTGTGAGTGCGTGGAGGTATGTGTGGGTGGGTGGGGGAGGTTGGGTGGGTTGGGGATGTGTTGGTGGCTGCGGGATATGAGGGTGGATGGGGGATTATCTCACAACATTGCAATATGCACTGTTTATGTTTACAATGTTTTTTTTCCTCATGTGAATGTATCATGCGTAATATGCATTGTTTATGCTTACAAAATCCATTTGACAATGTTCTTCCCCCTATGTTAATGTAACATGCACATTTGATGAATGAAAGATGAGTGATTGAAAGGGCCGAATGTAAGACAGGCCTGCGTGCCCAATTTGTTACCCTTTTAAAATAAAGTTTGTTCGTTCGTTCGTTCTCTCTGTCGCTCTCTCTCTCTCTCTCTCTCTCTCTCTCTTTCTCTCTCTCTCTCTCTCTCTCTCTCTTACTCTCTCTCTCTCTCTCTCTCTCTCTCTCTTACTCTCTCTCTTTCTGCAACAGTCTGGAAAGTCTAGTTTTGTTGTTATTTGAGTACCCCACAGTTGCAAGATATTTCTTGAGTACTCCAAAGTTGCAAGTTGTTATTGAGTGCTCATCAGTTGCAAGCTGTTATTTGAATGCTGCACAGTTGCAAGTTGTTTCTTGAGTGCGCCACAGTTGCAAGTTGTTACTTGAGTGCTCCACAGTTGCAAGTTGTTGTTCGAATGCTACACAGTTGCAAGTTGATGCTTGATAGTTCCTCATTTGCAAATTGTTACCTAAGTGCTCCACGGTTGCAAGTTGTTACTTTAATGCTCCATAGTTGCGAGTTGTTGCTTTAGTGCTTCGTAGTAGCAAGTTGTTGTTTGAGTGGTCTGCAGTTGCAAATTGTTTCTTGAGTGCTCCAATGTTGCAAGTTATTATTGTAGGCCTCCACAGTTGCATGTTGTTGATTGTGTGCTCCGTAGTTGCAACTGACACACTCTGTGAGATACAATCGGTAAAAGTAGTCTATGAATCCGTTCATTCCCACTCTGCACGTTTATATCGCACTCGGACAGTCTAAATTAGATTAGTTTAGTCGTCGAATTAGTGTAGTCGTCGAATCAACATCACGGCACACGGGAGTAACCCATAACTGCTCCGGTCTACTCCTAACTCAAGCCTGAGTCCGAAGAATCTTAGCTCAGTGCAAGAACTCCGTAGCACCGCCGAGGATCCTGAAATATTTTGCGTAGTTTTTTAACTTTAAATTTTTCCCGTACAGTACCGTTAGGCTACTCTTTTTTCGATTTCCAACTTCCAAGGGATTTTTTACGTGTGCAACAATACACACGGGCGTCCGATCTCACTACCCAGGGAATATTTGTTACTAGAAGTCCACGTGAAAAATTCCTGGTCCTCACCGGCCCACTCAGCCCCACCCCCAACTCTCGCCACTCCCTGGACAGTCTAAATTGGAGTGGCAGAATTGTTAATGTGGAGGGTAGGGAGAGGGAGAACTGCACAGGTTCCAGCGAGTCAAGACGTAGGGAGACGACGCCGGCCTGGATAGGGCAGACATTTAAGGAACTTGATAATAGTGTAACTTGGATTACTTTTCTCTGGAACCCACAAGACAAACGGAAAGAGAGACACAAGAACATACGTACAAGAGAATGAATTAGAGACATTCATGGTTCAAATCTATACATAGATAAGACAATGTTTGTTTCTTTGTTTGTTTGTCCTGTATGCGTTCCCGAACGGTCCATCCAATTGAGGTGAAATTTTGTACAGATGTTCTCACTCCCGCGGAACCAACTGATATAGTTTTTTAGTTTAAAATCAACAATTTTTCCTCAAGCATGAAAGAAAAAGGCATTACGAGCTTCAGAACCAGGCCCGCATGTGGCCCGCCATCTTGCTCCAAGGGAACCCACTCTCTGATTAAACCAGAAATTAGTTAAAAACAGTTGTTGTTCTCACTCCCGCGGATCCAACTGAAATAGTTAGTTTAAAATCAATTTTTAAGTTTTGGGAACCGGATACGGGAACGGGAACGGGAGCAGGATCCGAAAGCGTACCCTGTGCGCTTAGAGAGATGTATCTGAACCCGACAGGGGCCAGGCGACACCTGTTCTCACTCCCGCAGATCCAACTGAAATAGTTAGTTTTAGTTTAAAATCATTTTTTTTTTAAAAATGTTTACACGAATACGGGAACGGGAACGGGAGCAGGGACCGAACGCGTACTCTGTGCGCTTGAAGAAATGTATTTGAATGTATAATGACTACTTATATGAATTCACTGAGACGCTCCCCGCCAGGAGCTGGGCGAAGACGTGCCGGGTCGTCTAGTGAAATATATTAAGGAATTTCAGAAGATAACAAAATTAAAGGTAGATCGCATTGGTTTGAGTTGGTTCTGAGATAGCACGGCTTGGATTGAGTTGGTTGGGAGGTAGAACGGCTTCGATTGAGTTGGTTGGTTGAAGTGACTAAATGAATAATTTACAAACTAAGCACTCTGATGTAGACATCATCGGACCGAACAGTTGTGAAACTTCGTACTCCACTCATACACTTGCTGGGCAGACTAGCATGCATCATCATAGTGGAACTTCATTCTCCCATGTATTTCTATAGGTTTTACTCCTTCACTGATTAAAAGAAAGAAAGTAAAAACATAACAGAACGCTGCACCTCTTTGGTGCATGTCAAAAGTGGGACGACCATTTTTAAACTGCTCTTATTACGTCACCGTGTTCGTCTACACCGAGATGTCACATGCTTACCACTCGTGACATACTTAACAGCGATATTGACAGGTTACAAGACAAAGGCATAGTTGTAATTTCTATAACATTTTTGACGCTTCGATTTGACGACTCCTAATATATTACTAACTTGACGAAAATAATCAAGTAGCAATCTTCAGATACCGCACAGAACATAAAGGCTGAACTACCATCATCATCCTATCATCATTTCCACTTATGCCGTCAAGCGTCGTGGGGAGGAGTAGATGACGCTCCAGTACCCACTTGGTGGCACCTGTTAGTGTCAATCCGTGTGATTATACAATGTGGTTGATATTCGTCAATCTATTTTCTTCTCGGGTGTCCTCCGACTCTCATAGCAGATCTTCTTTGATGTAGGACCGGGGCTGGTAGTTGATGGTGTTGCATTTTAACAAGATGGCTAAACCATTTGACATTCTTTCATTCAATATATGTGGTACAGATATGAGTTGATCCCACAATGTGATTTGGATAATGTACAAGTTTGACTTTAGTAGCATAGAGCAGTGTGACGAAGTGGTCAAGCCGTTTGACTCGGGCTCCGAAGGTTTGGGGTTCGATTCCGGGCCGAGTCCTTCAGTTCACGAGTGAAATTTTTCGAAGACTCCTGCAGGTCGTCGCTGGAGCTACGGAGTTCGTGCTTTGTGCGACACTTTCCGCGCTGCGGAAAGAGACCAGGCCATATGGGGTAAAAACCCGGTATAATGAAGTCGACCTTGTCGACTTCTAAGCCTTTGTAAGGGCAGTTTAAATAAGGATAGGGGGTACCGATGAATGTTATTGTGGAATTGATGAAATTGCAGCTAGACATTTCATGCAAGACTGCCCAACACATACAGAACATTAACATCTATTTGGCCTACACCCGCTCCAGTTGAAGGTAAACTCTACATAGATGCCAACTCACTCACTTTGGCGGCTGTTTTCTTTGAATATATTTAGACAGATAAAAGGAGGCGTAAAAGGGAAGAATTTTCCCCGTTTGTAAGACACCCGTTTGGGTTCAAAGATACTGGCACGCGTTGGAATGGGTCTAACGTAAATCCAATTCTCACCTGCATGTTGAAGAGTTCGTATTTCTGTAGTAAATTCTTGAAGGGTTCTATACATTTGGTTCTTGGTATCTATCTAGAAGCCTTGGAGATGTGGTTTCATAGAAGAATGCTGAACATTCATTGGACAGCCAAAATGACCACTCTGGACATTTTGAAAAAAAGTAACTGGCAAAGACAACTTATCCCAAACATCAGAAAGAGGCAGTCATAATTTATTTTGGTCACATTATGAGAAGACAAAAACTGGAACATATTGTGAGAGTCGGAAAATGTTGTAAAAAAAGACACAGAGGAAGGAAACATGAGAATATTCTTGACAGTCTTATGCTATGGCACAGAAAGGAGTGCTTTGTACGATGCTTTCCGTGCTGCGGAAAGAGACCGAGCCATATGGGATAAAACCCGATGCAATGAAGTCGACCCTGTAGACTTTTAAGCGACTTTTGTTTTTAATATTGGGAGGACAGGGAGGGGGGAGCTGTAGGAGATAACAAAAGATAGAAAGGCTTGGCGTAGTTGTGTTGATGGTGAATGCCCCAAATGGGAGATAGGCAGACGAAGAAGGCCAAGGCTTAAACAGGGCACCAGGGAATGTTCTCGAAAGTAAACATGGCCTGTGTAATATTGACTACTCATAAATCGAATTTCAGTTGGTCAATACAAATACGGGGCTAGCACCTTGGTCGACGGCTGGTCTAGGATGGACGTTCTGACGGGCGGGCAGTTAGAGGATTGTTTTGCTAATCCGGCAGCTTCTTGTTCCAAAATAATTATAATGGTGTTACCTTTCCTCTGCAGCAAACTATTCAGGTCGAGAGATAGGTCATACTGGATGGGTTACACCTGGTCTCTAAATTCAACCCAGGCTGTAGGTTATGAAGAGGTGTAACTCCATCTTAGAAACTATCGTCTCTCAAGACGGCAAGGTGCCAGTGTGTAATGTACCTTATAATCAAAGACCTCAATACCTTAGAATAGTCCTGTATATTTTCTATTGAGGTTAATATTTCTTACATTACAATTTTCAACTTTAACCTCCTCTGTAGTCCTTTGATCCTTTTGCCTATTATTTTCTCATTTATTCAGTTGATATATCGGGAACGTTTTTTGGCCGTTTCTGATAGTGTTAATGATCGACTGATTAGCACACCCGGGAGTGGAAACCTACGTGTATAATTTCTTTTCCATCCACTATATTATCAACATTCTTTTCAAAACCACGTTTCATTGCACTAACAGCAGTGTCTGCTATAAAAGTCTTGTAGTCTCTGTGATAAAACGACTTAATGAACAGACTCGAACTATTCCTTCACTGGTCTACACTAGAATTAAGATCGCCTGTCCACTTGTTTGTTTTAAAACCCGTAAATTCAAACAGTCCCCAGGTTTATAAGCCCAACGTTTCTGGGGCTGTACATTACAAAAAGGGTTTCGACGTTTGAATAAATGTTTTCTTCAAATGCAGCTCTTGAAGTGTCTTTTCGCATTAACAGCAGACCGTATGAGATAAATGGGAACCTGTCTTCATAGCGCTGAGGCTTTTAAGGTTATCGTTTACAGTATCATCGCTAGTTATCTCTTGATTTTCCTCTACTAGGTTATATCAGAAATATTTGTCATTTATTTGTAGATTTTCTTTTCTGAACTAAAAAGTTAGTTGCATATTCTTTACAGGACGTCGCAGTCAACCCCATCAATGTTTTTAGCTGTTTATGATTTTTTGGCAAGTGTTTATTCAGTAATTTGCCATTGCTTCTGAACGACCTGCACTCATACCATTTTATGAAAACCAACGCAAGGCGGTCTGCTGTCACATCGCCAACAGCTGGGTTTCGAATTAAGGGATTACGAATTACTTCCGATTAAGGGATTGCTAATTGCGTTCATTACCACTTCCAACAGAGCCGGTTTCTGAACTAGGCAGTATATAAAGACGTATTCAGGTATTCTGTAATATAGCACAATTACACCGAATCCACATTCACATGATGATGATGATGATGATGATGATGATGATGATGATGATGATGATGATGATGATGATGATGATGATGATTGGGATAATAGTGAAGATAGGGGAGGAAAAAAAAAGAACCGAAAAAGAAGTAGGTTGAGGTGGAGAATGAATATAAATACAATAATAACAAAGGAGGAGGAAGAGAATGAGAAGGAGAAGTAAGATGAAGAGGGTTAAAAGCCATGAGCCAGATTTCGTCGATTGTTGAGACCTTGTAGAGTGCCAGTATGTTTCGTTTCTTGGTCCACCATCTTTCAAACATTGTATGTAACATTTACGTTCAACGTGTCCATTTTTGTTTTTATTGGTTTAGACATAGTCCATTCCTCACATCCATATATTGCCAGCGAAAAGTTACATATTGCCACCGATTTTACTAGAATGTGTTTGCTAAAGGTTGCGTCATAGGATCTGAATATTGTTTATACCCTGCATAGATATTGCCAGCCCACGGCTGGTGTCTTTTGAACAGTTCCTGTTATTTGTTGAATGTGAAATCACACTATTCAAAGATTGTGCCATTTTCATTTCTTAGTGCCAATGCTGCTATATCAATCCAAATAATGGACGTAACTAATCGTGTAAATGTAGATTCTCAGATGTGAAAGCTTCAATGTTTGTTTGTTTCTTTCTGTTCCCTCTTTACTATCTGGTCTCATGGCGTGGGTATTTGCTTGCAATGCAAAGATCAACGTACATCCACACACACATACACCTACACACACGCACACACATACACTTCCCCAAACCCGCCCACCCACACAGGATTATGAAGCGAACAAACACTACCAACAGAAATGATTTTCAATGGGCACTGACAGAGCAGCCTGGCGATCTGGACTTCGGTGACGACAGTGCCCCCCCCCCCCTCCCACCACCCTCTCTCTAACTACAGAACAGCAGTAAAATCAAGGACCCTGTTATGCACCTAAAGGCACATGTGTTTATGGTGCCCAACCCATATTTGTATAGACCAACCGGCACTCGGTGGCTGATGTGGTCAGTAGCACAGCGGCCGCCTTTACTTCCCAAGATATTTGCTGGTACCCATTTTAGGTTGAGTCGATCTGGGAACCAGGTCAGTTTTAGAAATTCGAATCAGCCCCGAATCCAACCGATCCTTAACTGCCGGGCCAGTCACCTCTGTGCCACATGCGGAATCAGATGCAAGATAAGAACATGCTTGATAAGAGGTCGCAAGAATGTGGTTTCAACATACACAGGTGCAAGGCTAAGATAATAAGAATAACAAAGGCAATGAAGTTCCTGAATTGCCTTTCTGAAGCTTCATTTCTAGAGGTAGAATCAAACATATTTAGATAGCAAAGTATACACAGTTAGAAGAGTAGATATAGATGCTAAAATAAGAATACAAAATACAAGAGAAGCCCTTACAGTACTAGACATTTGTCGGAGTTACATGAAATATAAGCTATAAATCAGCTTAGAATATTTACCTTTCTTAGTAGATCAACCTAGAATATTTACCTTCCATGTTAGATCAGCCTAGAATATTTACCTTTCTTGTTAGATAACCTAGAATATTTACCTTTCATATTAAATCAGCCTAGAACATTTACCTTTCATGTTGGATAACCTAGAATATTTACCTTTCATGTTAAATCAGCCTAGAACATTTACCTTTCATGTACGATCAGCCTAGAATATTTACCTTTCATGTTAGATCAGCTTAGAATATTTACCTTTCCTGTTAGATAACCTAGAATATTTACCTTTAATGTTAAATCAGCATAGAATATTCGCTTTTTATATTATTTCAGCCTAGAATATTTACCTTCTATGTTAGATCAGCCTAGAACATTTACCTTTCATGTACGATCAGCCTAGAATATTTACCTTTCATGTACGATCAGCCTAGAATATATACTTTCATGTTAGATCAGCCTAGAATATTTACCTTTCATATTAGATCAGCCTGGAATATTTACCTTTCATGTTAGCTCAACCTAGAATATCTCCCCTTCATGTTAGATGAACCCATCTGTAAGAATGTCAAGGACTGAGAATGACTAAAACTAGTAGTAAATTGCAAATATTGATTATCTGGTATCTGCGATGAACAGATGACTAAAATGGTCTGCCAGGATCACCAGCATGGAGCTCGTGGAGCTAATTAAACAACTGCATTTAAATCTCGTGGTAAGGAAACAACATTTGCACTGGAAAAAGACATACATTGAAACAAAAGATAGTCGCATATCCTTTACATGACGTCGTTAGGATGTTCAGAATGTCACCACCCTTATTTCCTCCCTATAAATCCCCCCTACGTAAATATCCTCCATACGTAAAATTGAAGCTAAATTTAATAACACATAATATAACAAGTCTAGACGTCTACACAAAACGTGATTTGAGGGTCTACATACGTTATAAAACGAAATTCAGAAGAGCAAGAAGTACAGAGCCGTAAAGAATGGAGGGAAAAACAATATCAAGTAATCAGTTCTTGTTTTAACGCGATCTTGAAATAATCTTAATTCCCCCCCCCCCCGGAAACCCTAAAAGAGAACCAGAGAACCACTGTACAATAGGCAGTATGGACAGTTAAACAGAGATAGAGGTTTATAACGTACGGAGAAAAGGGTTAGAGAAAGAAATGAATTATATAGGCATGACATGGTGGGAATGGCTTGCTGGGGGACTATGTTTCATTGGCGTTGAAAAACGAAGGGAAGGAGAGGGAGGACGAGGAATAAGAAGAAGAAGAAGAAGAAGAAGAAGAAGAAGAAGAAGAAGAAGAAGAAGAAGAAGAAGAAGAAGAAGAAGAAGAAGAAGAAGAAGAAGAAGAAGAAGAAGGAAGAAGGAAGAAGAAGAAGAAGAAGAAGAAGAAGAAGAAGAAGAAGAAGAAGAAGAAGAAGAAGAAGAAGAAGAAGAAGAAGAAGAATGGGGAAGAAGAAGAATGGGGAAGAAGAAGAAGAAGAAGAAGAAGAAGAAGAAGAAGAAGAAGAAGAAGAAGAAGAAGAAGAAGAAGAAGAAGAAGAAGAAGAAGGAAAACAGAAGCAGAAGAAGGAAATAACAAGGAGCAGAAGAAGGGGAAAATAAAGAAACAGTAGAAAGAAACAAGAAGTTGAAGAAGGAAAAAAAAGAAGCAGAAGCTTCAGAAGTAGGAGCAGTGGCAGGAGAAGAAAACTTAACGTACCATACAATGCTTCAAAGAGGTTATTACTGTTGTAGAGACCACAACATTTCTGTGAAGCCATTTCACACCACGAAGTCCTAGTTGAGAATATTGCATTAGTTGTATACTTCCCCACGCCCAAAGAGACACGAGAAAGTGACTGTGTCAATATCGCACGGGTCGCCATGACATTCTCAATTGAAACATCCTTATATCCATGTTAGGCTGAGGGACCTGGCCACTACCATCATCATCATCACTATCATCTTCCACTTTGGCCGTCAAGCGTCGTGGGGAGGAATAATTTGCGTTCTAGTGCAAGATGGGTGGCACTGGATAGTGTCATTCCGTGTGACTGTACAATGTCTTTCTTGTCGTCAAGCCAATTTCTTCTCGGGCATCCTCTTGCTCTCGTCGCAGGTGATCTTTGATGCAGGGTCAGTGGTGGTGCTTAATGGTGTTGCATTCTAACGAGATGGCCAAACCATTTGATCTTCTGTCTTTTGATAAATGTGGCACAAGGTGTTGATCCCACTGTCTGTCTGATAACAACACCGGCCGACTAAAAAAGGAAGGGACGGGAAATATCTAAAGAAGAGGAGGGGTTGAGGAGATACGGAAAAAAAAAGTAATGAGAGTCTGCAATATCTGAAGAAGATAGTGCAGTTCGTGCAAGAAACACAATAGCAGAAATACGCCGATTCAAAGTGAACAACGAAAGAAAAAGAAGACCAAACTCTCCAGTCTTAAAGTTAAAGTTAGTTCCATACCCTTTACAGGACGTTGCAGTCATCACCAGCATTTTTTACTGTTGTGACTTCTTGGCAAGTTTACGTTCAATAGTCTGCGATTGCTTTCTGAACGACCGGCACCCACACTATTTCTTAAAAACCAACACAAGGCGATCTACTGCCAAACTGCCAAATTACTCGCAGCTGTGTTTCGAAAGCGGGTATACGGGATTACGAACTGCGTCCTTAACCTCTTTGCCACGGAGCCCGGCTATCCAAACTTACGTAGCAAAATTAATAAATATCAAAAGATGTGACATACCTACGCCTTGCTGTGTCTTTGAAACTTGTTCAGTTATAAACTCCACATGGAGGTCAACGTTACCGAAAGGATAAAAGCACTCGCTCTTAAACACCCGGTGTGATGATGCCCAGGTAGCGGGTTCAATCCCTACAAGCTGGACTACAAATGGTGATTTCTCTACCTTGACTTGGGACGTAAATTACAAGTACCTCAGAAGTTAGAGTGGATTAGCCTGATGGCGAGGGGCTCTGATAATAGGGAAAGCTAATCCAAACGCAAGCATCAGACCATTGCACTCCCCAGTAGTTGCAAATACCAGAGGTAGTAGCCCGTGTACGGACTACGGTTGAGTTCAAAACGAGTGAGCGAAAAAAATACATAAACTCCATGTGGAGGCAAGCTGGATATCGTTTGCCCACAAATGATATCGAAAAACGATAAACGTATCTCTTAACACTAGTTATTGAGAGAAAAAAAAAACAACAATGACATGCAACAAAAAAATTGCAAAAACATCATTACTAACGATGGAAAGACAAAGCATTTAACACTAACGATGGAAGAACATGGCATTGGATAAATCTCCCCGTTTTCCTATTTAGGCTAAAGTTTAATGGGAGGTGCACGTTGAAAGAAACACATTAAAATTGGAATCGCAATGGCAAAAAACAGCCTTGGAAAATCAGCAAAAAATAATGGCATCGACAAGCGTAAATATGAAATTACGTAAAAAGAATCCTTCGTACATGCACATGGGTGATTAGCCTCTAGCGGCTGTGAAATTGATGAGAAACGGCTGCAGGCGTTCGAAATGTAGTGCTATCGTAGGATATAAAGAATAAGTTGCATTGAAAAAATAAGTCAGCTGAAGATTCAACATGGTTGAAAGCAGATCAGAAGAGAAGGATGTTGTGACTTGGCAATAAATTACGTCATCAACACACATTAGAGAAGTCACGGCATATAAATTCTGTGGCAAGCGAAGAACAGGTCGATAAAGTAGCATCAGTGATGTCTAGACTGACAGAGGCCTGACTCTGGAGATGTACGACATTGAAAGTAACGACAGACGACTGCCGATAATAGAAATGGCAAGGAAGCTTTAGTGTCATTCCAAGAGTAGATGAAGATGGCATTCATTGGGACTTACAGAAGACGAAGTGATAAAAGGTTATGACATATGGCAGTGGACAACTGAAAAATTAAAAGTTTCGGAACAGATATTTGAATTCATCAGTTTGAAACATTAAGGTCACTACAGGAAAGCCACACGTATAGCTGGAGGATAGGCTACCTAGGCACCTCTGTATGGTGTCTTCACTCTCAACATGTATGCATTAATTCAATATTTACTCTCTCGGTATACAGACGATGAATTTTCAAGTAATGCATCGTTCATTGTGATCCAAAATTATTCTAAAAGTGTAAAAGAGGGATGGTGGAGATAGGGGGGGGGGGGGGGTATTGAAGTTTTAAATCTTCTCCGTAAATATGTCATCTTGAGTGAGTTGAGTTTATATGTGTGGGTGAGTGGGTGGCATTTGGTGGGTGGCTGGTTGGTATGCCTATGTTAGAAGGCAAGCATTTGTTTTGTCCCCTTCCAATAGCTCTATTGAAAGTAATGGTATAGGGAACTTTTACTCGCCCAAAGCCACAATGAACATATGGTGCCAGATCCACGTTTTATAGACCGATGGGCACTCGATGGGAGCGGTGATCAATATTTTATAGACCGCTGGGCACTCTATGGGAGCGGTGGTCAATATTATATAGACCGCTGGGCACTCTATGGGAGACGTGGTCAATATTTTATAGACCACTGGATACTATGGGAGAGGTGGTCAGTATTTTATAGACCACTGGACACTCTATATGAGAGGTGGTCAATATTTTATAGACCGCTGGGCACTCTGTGGGAGAGGTGGTCAATATTTTATAGACCACTGGGCACTCTATGAGAGAGGTGGTCAATCTCATGCCGACCTCCTTTACTTTCAAGGACATTTTGTGGTACTTATCTTTGGCTGGTTCGGTCATTGCAAAATATTTCGCCTCGATGGGAATTCGAATATACGATAGGATAGATAGCGAAGCGTGGACAATGAGCAGACAAACTGAAAAACATCTGATGGCTGTGGAAATTAGGTTTCTGAGGAAAATGTAAAGAATACCATGGACAGACAGAAAAACCAATGAACAAGTCCTTCTAGAAAGAAATGAAAACCGCAACTGATTAGAGGAATGAGACGTAGACAGTCAAAAAATTGTGGGCACGTTATGAGAAGAAATAAATTGGAGAACTTGGTGACAACTGGTAAGATCGAGGGGACGAGAACAAGAGGAGGGCAGAGAAGTAAATACCTGGATGGATTGGCCACGTGGTATGGTCGAGACAGGAACACTGAGCTGATACACGACTCTGGCGATCGAGTGAGATGACGAAACATGACCTCCCACGCTTATCGGCATGGCACATGATGATGATGAGGAGAGGTAGAGGGACTGTGATAGAGACTGAGAGAGAGAGAGAGAGAGAGAGTTAGAAACGAAAGTGAGTGAGGATGAGAGAGAGAGAGAGAGAGTTAGAAACGAAAGTGAGTGAGGATGAGAGAGAGAGAGAGAGAGAGAGAGAGAGAGAGAGAGAGAGAGAGAGTTAGAAACGAAAGTGAGTGAGGATGAGAGAGAGAGAGAGAGAGAGAGAGAGAGAGAGAGTTAGAAACGAAAGTGAGTGAGGATGAGAGAGAGAGAGAGAGTTAGAAATGAAAGTGAGTGAGGATGAGAGAGAGAGAGAGAGAGAGAGAGAGAGAGAGAGAGAGAGAGAGAGTTAGAAACGAAAGTGAGTGAGGATGAGAGAGAGAGAGAGAGAGAGAGAGAGTTAGAAATGAAATTGAGTGAGGATGAGAGAGAGAGAGAGAGAGAGAGAGAGAGAGAGAGAGAGTTAGAAACGAAAGTGAGTGAGGATGAGAGAGAGAGAGAGAGAGAGAGAGTTAGAAATGAAAGTGAGTGAGGATGAGAGAGAGAGAGAGAGAGAGAGAGAGAGAGAGTTAGAAACGAAAGTGAGTGAGGATGAGAGAGAGAGAGAGAGAGAGAGAGAGAGAGAGAGAGTTAGAAACGAAAGTGAGTGAGGATGAGAGAGAGAGAGAGAGAGAGAGAGAGAGAGTTAGAAACGAAAGTGAGTGAGGATGAGAGAGAGAGAGAGAGAGAGAGAGAGAGAGAGTTAGAAACGAAAGTGAGTGAGGATGAGAGAGAGAGAGAGAGAGAGAGAGAGAGAGTTAGAAATGAAAGTGAGTGAGGATGAGAGAGAGAGAGAGAGAGAGAGAGAGAGAGAGAGTTAGAAATGAAAGTGAGTGAGGATGAGAGAGAGAGAGAAAGAGAGAGAGAGAGAGTTAGAAACGAAAGTGAGTGAGGATGAGAGAGAGAGAGAGAGAGAGAGAGAGAGAGAGAGAGAGAGAGAGAGAGTTAGAAATGAAAGTGAGTGAGGATGAGAGAGAGAGAGAGAGAGTGAAAGAGAGTGTGAGAGAGTGAAAAAGTGAGAGAGAGCGTGTTTGTGTAAAGGAGAGTGAGAGAGAGACTCGGATAGAAAAAGATAGTGACTGAGAGTGTAAGAGTGTGAGAGAGACTGGGATAGGAAAATATAGTGAGAGTGAGAGCGAGAGATAGAGAGAGTAGGAGGCTGAGATAGAAATAGAGAGTGTGAGAGAGCTGAGATAGACAAAGAGAGTGAGAGAGAGAGCGAGAGAGTGTGAGAGAGCTGAGATAGACAAAGAGAGAGAGAGAGAGTGTGAGAGAGCTGAGATAGACAAAGGGGGCGAGAGAGAGAGAGAGAGTGTGTGAGAGAGCTGAGATAGACAAAGAGAGCGAGAGAGAGAGAGTGTGGGAGAGCTGAGATAGACAAAGAGAGCGAGAGAGAGAGAGTGTGTGTGAGATTGCTGAGATAGACAAAGAGAGCGAGAGAGAGAGAGAGTGTAAGAGAGAGAGACTGAGATAGAAAAGAAGAGAGATAGTGGTTTCGCCCGCTTTGAACTCAAGCGTAGTCCACACACATGGTACCTCTTCTAGTGCAATGTAAGGAATTTTGTATGTGTGGATTAGCTTTCCCTATTACCAGCATCCCTCGCCATCAATCGAACCCATTACGTCGTCAGGGGTCCTTGTAATTACGTCCAAGTCATGGACGAGAAGCCAACATTTTACTCCAACTGATCGGTGTAGGAGTTGAACCCACTACCTCGGCATCAGCACACCGAATGTTTAAGAAGGAGCGCTATTATCCATTCGACAATGCTTCCCTCCAATATATCGGGTACTTAACTCTTTCATCAATCCTGAGATAAACATCAAAAATACAAATGGAGTTAAAATTATGGGATTAAATATACATAGTTCAATAAGATTGTTGTTCGTATCTAAAGCTGACTGAGTAACGTCTTAATTTCATATCTGATTTTAGGCAATTGGAAAAATATCACAAATTGCAACATCACACGTGTGTTACATCTATCTGTTGCACCGAATTAATGTCATCATGCACCCTGCCAAATGACGTCGGAGTTCTTGCATGGCCACAAATCTCGGTTCTTTGCTTTCTAGAAAGGTTTCATTGATGGTATTTCTCCATACCATCCACAATCATAAACTAATGCGAATTTGCTTGAGAACGAGTTAAACTAATGAATACCTGTGTAGGCATACATTAAAAGAACAACATTGGAGTAGCTAAAGTAACATTACACTGGAGAAAAAAATGAAGTTACGACTGTCTGTCATCTGTCATCTACCGCCTACCTTGCAGGTGTAGGACAGGGGGGTATTGTGCCTGAGGAGTCAAGGCCGCCTGGCTAGTGCAGTAGCCGCCGAACTGTTTAGGCTAGTTAGTTGCATATCCTTTATATGACGTCGCAGTCAATCCCAGAATTTTTAGATATATGTGAATAAGTTACAACAACCTCATAAAATGTTATGAAATATAAAATATATAAAATATATAATGTCAGCATAAACACTGACAAGTGCAGCACCACCCTATTTACCCTCTCTCCAAAACAAAAGGCAGGGATCATCCAGATAAATGGAACACCCCTAAGAGAAGATAAAGAACCAACATACCTTGGAGTAACATTCGATGGCAAGCTGACATGGAGAAAGCACATCAACAAAGCAGTAGCAAAAGCCAGAAGGAAAATAGCCATCCTGAGAAAGCTAAGTGGAACCACATGGGGAGCCAGTACGAAAATACTTAGCAAAGTTTACCAACAGAGCATACGACCACACCTGGAATATGGGTCAACTGCTTGGTGTTCAGCATCAAATACCACACTACAAGAGCTGGACAAGGTGCAAAATCAAGCACTTAGAGTCACCACAGGAGGGATGAGATCAACCCCTATAGTGGAAATGGAGAAGATGGGGAGGACACAGGCACTGAGTGAGCGCAGAGATACGAAAACGCTAATACAAGCAGAAAAGTCCCTCAGCTTGCCAGGCCACCCTATGAAGAACAGATTTGAAAACCTAGCTATGGGGCGGTTGAAAAGAAGTAGTTTTATCCACCAGGCCAAACGACTCTGCAGAGAAACCACTGATCTGCCCACAGTTGGTATCCCCCTAACAACTATTCCAGAGCGAACTCCATGGAAAGATGAGCATAGACTATCGTTACAAATCCAGACAAAAGTGAGAGGAATATTTGACAAGGAAGAACAGAACAGTGTGCAGCGCAGAACAGCCACTCTCAGCTTCCTTGATGAAGAATACCCACAGGACCTCTGGATCCGAGTCTACACAGATGGGTCAGCACAAAATGCTGTTCGAAATGGAGGAGCGGGAGTGTACATAGAATACCCAAATAATACTAGGGACACAGCCAGAGTACCGACAGGAAAGTACTGCCATAACTATGATGCCGAAATTGAGGCAATCAAGATAGCAACAGAGAAATTACTAAATAACAGCAATGGTACACAACCTGTGGTGCTACTAACAGATGCAAAATCAGTACTCGAGGCGCTCCTCTCTGGGAAATTGCCAGTACTAAGGACACTACTTTCTGAACTTAGCAGTCAGCATAAAGTCACCATACAGTGGATACCATCCCACTGTGGAGTACCCGGAAACGACAGAGCTGATCAATTGGCTAAGGAAGGAGCCAAAGAGGAACAGCCTGATGTGCCCGTTACATACCACCAAAAGAAAAGAATGATCAAATCAGTCAGAAAGCAACCAAAACCTGCTCAAGATGACTACCACATTATGGACAGACCAGAACAAGTCATTATTCTGCGCCTCAGAACAGGACACAATAGATTACGCAACCACATGTATACAAAATTCAAGATTGGTGAAACAGCCATGTGCACATGTGGATTGGCGTCGCAGACAGCAGAGCACATACTCCAAGACTGCCCAAAATATAACATATCTAGGCAAACCTTCTGGCCTAGAGAGACGACAGTGGAAGATAAACTGTATGGACCACTGTGTGAACTGAAAAAAAACAGTTCAATTTATGCAAGAGACGACATTGCAGATATAGACATATTTCAAGCGAACGAAAGAAGAAGAAATATAAAATAAGTTACAACAACCTATAAAATGTTATTAAATTTAAAATAAGTTACAACAACCTAATAAAATGTTACGAAATATAAAATAAGTTACAGTCACCTCATAAAATGTTATGAAATACAAAAATAAGTTAAACTACCTCATAAAATAAGTATTGAATAATATTCAGATTGCGAATTGTTTGGGTAGAAACGACCGCGAATAAGCGAACTGGGCAGCTTACCTTACAATGCCATTGCCGAGAGTATGCTGATACTGGTCTTACAATCACTAATCTTTCGTACACCAATTATCTGTTATGAATGTTACATTTGCATTGAAAAACAAATAAAGAAAACTTTGTAAAATAAATGCCGTAAAGGTAAATATAACATAAAGAATTCACATTCCAACGTTATAAGACAGTCAGGTAGACAGACACAGACATATATACACATACACACATACATCATCATCAAGTGCCCTGCTAGCTGGCGTAGGCGTTCATGGCTCTCCACAGATCTCGGTCTATGATGTTCTGGATCAACTCTGCTGATGATATTCCTCCATGCCACCGTCTCAATCCATCCATCATAATTTCTCTTGGTCTGCCTCTGCCTCTCTTCCCCTCGATCTTTCCAGTTGTCACGATGTTCTCCAATGCCTCTCTTCTCATCACATGACCGAAGAAAGCTGTTTATCTCTTTCTTATTGTTGTATATAATGTTCTAGTTTCATTAGCCAGTCTCAGGCAGTCGTTGTTAGTTACTCTGGCAGTCCAAGGAAATCCGCAACATTCGTCCCAGCAACTACAACTCTGTTGCTTCTAAGTTCTTCCTAATTTGTTCATTTACATTCCAAGATTCGCTGCCATTCAGCAAAACTGGTTCTACATAGCATTTCAGCACTCTCTTTCTTACATTCAGTGACAGTGACTTAATGCATAAGATACTCATCATTTTCTGAAATGCGGCTTTTGCTTGCCCTATTCTGCACTTAATCTCTATTGTACATCTTCCATATGATGTTATAAATGCCCCTAGGTATTTAACATTATCGGCTTGGTTAAGAATGTTCCCTTCTATTTCTAATTCACATTTTGGTGTCACCATTTTCTCACAATTTCTCAAACAAATATATATATATAAATATATGTTACACAGACACGCACGCACGCACACAAACACAAACGCACTCAAAAACACACACACACACAAACACACACACACACACATGTAAACATAAATGCTGACAAATTTAACCCACTTTGAGTGGAAATGCGTAGGCTACGTGTTAAAATAAAAAGGCCACTGATTCAATCGTGTCCTATCCATTCAACTGAACTCAAGACTAATCGTGTTGTCAATTCGGGATTTCCCACCACATGGGGCTTTCATGTTGATCCTGGGGGTTACCTTCTGGGGATACAGGCACAGCTGTAATGGGTTTTCTAATCAGACATACTGCTGGATGGGAGAATCTGATGCATTCGGGCTAAAATGTACGAATAACAGTGTCCTTATATATATATATATATATATATATATATATATATATATATATATATATATATATATATATATATATATATATATATATACACACACACACACACACATACAGACACACACACATACAGACACACACAGACACACACGCGCACACACACACACACACACGCACCGAGGTGGCTTCAAATCAAAACCTTTAATTTTCTTGGTTGGTGAATATTCTAAAAAAATTAAAGATCAAATGTATTATTTCTCGATGTAGACACCACTGCGTTCAATGCAAGTCCTCCAGTGTCGATTAAGTGCTTGGATTCCTGTAGGACAAATTAAATTCTCTTGGTTGCTTGTGCACCACCAGCTGTAGAAGAGTTCCAACACCAATAGTACCAGTAGCAATCTGATTATATGTCCGTCTCGCCTTTCCTCTGAGCGTCGATCGTCGGCCAGATCCCCTCGTCACCCCTCGCTGTCGCATTCTCGCCAGACCATGGTGATCCATTTGCTCCTCCGAGGTGTGCACGTGCTCCCACAAGGCCGCAACCACGTCTTCCTTGACATGCATCAATACTCCACCAAGTTGTGGACCGAACGGTTTTGAAACTTCCTACTCCACATGCATGCATCACCTTCATTAGCCGATGGATTCTGTAGGGCTTATTACTTGACTGATCAAAACCGGATAACAGAACGCTGCTCCTCTTTGGTACATGTTAAAAGTGGGGCGGTCATCTTTAAACAGTCCTGTTGACGTCCTCGTGTTCATCTGCTTCGTGATGTCACGTGATGAACACTATTGGCATTCTTAACAACAATATTAACAGGTTAAAAGACAATGAGCCTGCACCGCGGCGAAGGAGTTACGGACGCAGCTCGTTATCCGACATACCGCGTTCGAAACACAACTGTGGGCTATTTGGCAGCAGACGGCCTTGCGTTGGTTTATTTTAAAATGGTATGGGTGTTGGTCCTTCAGAAAGCTATGGCAAACTACTGAATGTAAACTTTCTGAGGAATCACGAATAGCCAAACAATGCTGGGGTTGACTGCTACATGATGTAAAGGATATGCAACTAACTTAATAAGAAAATGGCGAGGTTATTGTATTTTCTATCACACTTTTAAGGTGTGCATGCGTACCCTCGCGCTCGTGTGTGTGTGTGTGTGTGTGTGTGTGTGTGTGTGTGTGTGTGTGTGTGTGTGTGTGTGTGTGTGTGTGTGTGTGTGTGTTCACAGAAAAGGGAAAACGATAGATTTTCTTCTTTTTTTCCCATCATCCTAAGCTTAGAGGGATATATATATATATATATATATATATATATATATATATATATATATATATATATATATATATATAGAGAGAGAGAGAGAGAGAGAGAGACAGACAGACAGACAGACAGACAGACAGACAGACAGACAGAGAGAGAGAGAGAGAGAGAGAGAGAGAGGATGAGAGAAACGTAGAATTGAGTGAAATTAAGAGAGTTGGAAAGAATTAGAGGTGGAGAGAAAAATAGGTATTGGTGAAAGTAGAGCGAGCTATAGAGAGATGTGATGAGAAATAAAGAGATAGATAGCGGTTTTGAGAGAGAATAGTAGACATAGGTAGATATATTAGGAGAAGTGGATGGATACACATAGAGTGGGTGGAGACAGACAGAGGTGAAGAGAGAAAAGTGGTGAGATAGATATAGCAAGAAGTGGAAAGAAATACATAGATAGACGGAGAAACATAGAGAAACGTGGATAGAAAAAAAAGTAGACAGACCATGGAGACAGGAAAAGAGAATAACAAAGTAGAGCGATGGGGAAAGATGGATAGTTAAAGAGAAAAACATAGAGAGATGGAGACAGATCAAAAGATGTAAAGAGGCAAAAAGTAAGAGAGATGCAGACATATATAAAGGGGTTGTGTTTTTTTTTTTTTTTGCATATCCTTTACAGGACATTGCTGTCAACATCAGCATCTTTCAGCTGATTGTTGATTTCTTATCAAGATTACGCTCAGTAGTTTGCCATTGCTTTCTGAGCGGCCGGCTCACATACCCCGTAAGTTACCGACGCGTTTCGAACCACTGCTGATTCTCACCGTTGTCACGTTACTTACGAGAGTATACGAGATTACGGAGAAAAGTCGCTAACCTCTAGGATAGGAAGCCGGCATATAAATGGGTAAAGAGAAAAAAAGTAGAAAGATGGAGACAGACAGAAAGACGTAAAGAGACCAAAATAGAGACATGGAGACAGAGATGAAAGTTTCTTGCACCTTCTTTACAAGACGTCGTATTCAACCAGAGCATTTTTAATTTGGCTGTCTGTAATTTCTTGGAAAGTTTACGTTCAGTAGTTTCCTAGTACTTTCTAACAACCGGTACTCACATCGTTTTATGAAAGTCAATGCAAGGCGGTCTGCCGTCACATAGCCTGTAGCTGCTACATAACTCCTTTGCCATAGAGCTGGTTTCTTCTTCTAAAATATAGATAGGTATAGAAACACGTGAGAGAGAGAGAGAGAGAGAGAGAGAGAGAGAGAGAGAGAGAGAGAGAGAGAGAGAGAGAGAGGAGAGAGAGACAGAGAGACAGAGAGACAGACAGACAGACAGGCAGACAGACAGACAGACAGACAGACAGAGATGGACAGACAGACAGAAAAAAGAGAGTCCGATGAAGGGAATATATTCTCCCTCCCCTTCCCTGGAAACGCCGCTGGGATGTGGCTCACGTTATTGTATCCTAGCGGACGGGATCTCTCCCGGACATCCAAGACAACTTATGATCAGATTAACTTTGCCCTCGATAGAGCTCGAACTGTAAGATGTGAAATCGTATACACACATAAATTTAACATGAGATGTAAATTGACATGTATTGATCGCACTCATAGAAGTACAGGCAAAAAGTAGAGACATGCTTAACATTGTAGACAATATCTTCTTCTTCTTCTTCTCCTTCTCCTCCTTCTTCTTCTTCTTCTTCTTCTTCTCCTTCTTCTTCTTCTTCTTCTTCTTCTTCTTCTTCTTCTTCTTCTTCTTCTTCTTCTTCTTCTTCTTCTTCTTCTTCTTCTTCTTCTTCTTCTTCTTCTTCTTCTTCTTCTTTCCCTTTCAGACATTGTTTTGTGCTTTCGCTCGATTTAAACTCAAGCGTAGACCATACCCGTGATACTACTTGTAGTGCACTGGGCTGATTTTTGCTTATGGATTAGCTTTCCCTACTATCAGTGTCCATTGCCATTAGGCGAACCCACTCCGACTTCTGAGGTAACCTTCAGACATCAGTATGAATAAATGCAAAGAAAGCAGCAGTCAACTTAAGCTTGTTAACATCTCCATGAAGGTTGTCCTCAAATAGATCGGGTGTAGTCCAGAATACTTTTCTTTGTCCTGCAAACGTTGGACACACCTGAAACACATGATTAGCGGAAATTTTACCAGTTCCACAGTTACATTCATCAGTTTTTCCTATCTTTAGTTTATTAAACATGTGGAATTTTAATCTGTTTTGTCCTGTGCGTGGTCTGAAGATTATAATTTGTTCTTTTCGGTTGAGTTGGTAATGTACAACATCATCTTTTTGATGACCTGGATGCAATAATTTCCACTTGATTCTATAATTGCTTCGTAAAATCCCTTGGCCTCATAATATGTGTCCGAAACAATATTGTAACAGAAAAACCAGAAAGATTTGGGAGATCAAACAAAGGTATCAAAATAAGTATGCAAAACGAAGAGAAACTTATAAAGTGCCAATGAATCAATCACACACACACACACACACGCACGCACGCACGCACACGCACACACACACACACACACACACACACACACAACCGAGAAATAGAATCCGAAAGCTTTGATAGAACACAATCACAGTTAACAAAATGGATATATATATATATATATATATATCAATCTGGCTCTAGAGAAAGTTGTAAGGAAGGTAAAGGAGGAATGTGATATTGGAGGAACATCCAAGCTGCTTGGTTATGCAGATGATATAGATATTATAGGGCAAAGTGAACAAAAGACATTGGAAATATTGACTCACTTAAAGGAAAAAGCCCAACAGATGGGGCTGGTTATCAACCAAGATAAGACAGAATATATGGTAATTTCAAGAGACGGAATGGCGGCTAAAAACTCTGGCCACATACAAATAGATAATATGACCATTAAAACAACGGAAACATACAAATACCTGGGTACAATCTTCAACTGCTCCAACATCATAAGGGAAGAAATACAAACTAGAATCAACTCTGGAAATAAGATATACTATGCACTACAACATCTACTAAAATCAAAGGCGCTATCTCGTAACACCAAAATCACAATATACAAAACACTGATCAGACCAGTTGTGCTGTATGGCTCTGAAACCTGGAGTACAACGAAAAGAGACGAAGCCTTGTTACAAACCTTTGAGAACAAAATTTTAAGACGCATCTTTGGACCCATTAGGGATACACATAGTGGATAGTGGAAAAGAAGAAGTAACAAAGACATTTATGATCTGTTTAAGTCCCCGCTAATCACTGGTATCATGAAGGCTAATAGACTGCAATGGCTGGGGCATATAGAAAGAATGGAAGATAATAGGGAAACAAAACTCGCTTACACTCAGGAAATAAATGACCGCAGACCCCGAGGTAGACCAAGAAGACGGTGGAGAGATAATACATGTACAGACCTATAAGCACTTGGAATTAACGACTGGCAAGAGAAGGTCCACCAGAGAGACGAATGGAGACGGATTGTATTTGCAGCAAAGAACCTCAATGGCTCGGAACGCTGAAGAAGAAGAAGATATATATATATATATTGCATATCCTATTTACAGGACATCGCTGTCAACACCAGCATTTACTGCTGTTGTTGATGTCTTTGTCTTGACAAGTTTACTTTCAGTAGTTAGCCATTGCTTTCTGAATGATCGGCTCCCATAATAACATGTTAACACCCAGCACGACATGGTCTGCTGCCAAATCGGTCAGAGCAATGTTTCGAACTCGGGTTAGCGAGCTCACGAATCGCGTCTGTAAGCCCTTAGCCACGGACATATATATATATATATATATATATATATATATATATATATATATATATATATATATATATATATATATATATATATATATATATATATTAAATTGCACGTTCAATACTTTGCCAGTGCTTTCTGAATGAGAAATCAACGTTTATTCCAACTTAATGCCGATTTAGGGATTGAACCGCCTACCTCGCTGTCAGCTCACGGAACATTTAACCGTAAGCACATTAAACCCCGCGGCCACGTAGACCTCTTCTATGTGGTGAATAAAAAAATATGTTGCATGTCATTTGGACAACGTTGCAATAAATCCCATGTTGATTTTCTATACAATTGCGCATTCAGTAGCTTGCCATTGCTTTCTGAACTAGAAGTCAACGTTTAAGTCTAACTTAATAACGGTGTTGCGGTTGAAACGCTGACCTTTCCATCAGCGTATGGGAAGTTTAAGAGCATGTGCTACATTGCAGGAATCCTGATTTAAAACTGAATTTTAAAGATGCATTGTGAATGAGTCAGATGTAGAGAAACCGACCTCCAACGCAACACATGTTACCTTATGTATACCTAGCGGTATATTTGTCTCTCCCTCTCTCCCTCCCCCCCCCCTCTCTCTCTCTCTCTCTCTCTCTCTCTCTCTCCCTCTCTCAATCTTATCAAGGCCCATTGGCTAGTCGATTTGAAACACCCTGCCTATCTATAACCACCCCACTGAGCTCGTCAGGTTAATGTGTTGCTGTCGCAAGCTTAAAAGCCACACATGGATAGCATGGGCATATGAGACAGAAGCTTGAAGTATGACCCCAAAACGAATGACGTGCTACACATGAGAATACAGCACCGCACAGAAAAGAATGACGTGGTGCGGGAGAGATTGGAGACGAAGGATAACGGTTTCAGGCGTCAGACATGTAATACGTTGATTGATTGTACTGTAATTTCAGTGAGTGTATGTTGACATTATATCCGTAGAATTATCGTTGCTGTTTTCCGCGCATTTATCTTACATTGCCGAATCAACTGATCAACATATGTTGTTTTATTGTGTTATAAAACACAAACACATACGAACACACACGCACAATCTCTCTCACACACATACACATACACAATCACATGCGCATAACACACACACAATCACACGCACACACGCGCAAACAATCACGCACACACAATCACACACAATTACATACATAATCACACGCACACACCATCACGCACACACACAATCACATAAACACACACACACATATACACACACACAATCACATGCGCATAATACACACACAATCACACACACACGCATAAACAATCACGCGCACACACAATCACACACAATTACACACACAATCACACGCACACACCATCACGCACACACACAATCACATAAACACACACATAATCACGCGCACACACAATCACGCACGCACATAATTACACCCACAATCACACGCAACACACAATCACACACAATCACAAACACACGTACAATCACACACACACACACACAATCATACACACATGCACTATCAAACAAACACACGCAATAACGTACGCGCGCACACAGACACACACAATCACGCACACAATCACACGCACACGCACAATCAAACACACAATCACACACATACAATTACCACACACAATCACATACATACAATCACACACATATTCGCACATACTCAATCACATACAATCCCACACACAATTCCACACAATGACACACTAAATCACACATATAATTCCACACAATCACACACACAATCACACACACACACACAATTCCACACAATCACACACACACACACACACACACACACACAATTCGACACAATAATACACACGATTCCACACAATCACACTGACAATTCCACACAATCACAAACACACACTCACACACATAAATTCCAAACAATCACACACACTATTCCACACAATCACACAAACAAAGGTCCGACAGCATGAAACAGTTGTAGATATGTGAAGTGTTAGGACCGTCCAGTTCTGTCGTCGTGAGTGCACACAGAAGTAGGTGGCATGTCTGTCCCTCCCGTAGCGAATGTCAAGAGCTGACATCAAACCCTGGCCCGACCGCCCTCGTGCCATTGTTAATATAATGTTATAACCATTACACCAACGCTGTGTGTCTGCGTTTACAGTTTTGTGTGAGGCTTCAGTTAATTTCTGGCACCTTGCCGTCATAACAGACAATAGTTTGTTACACCGTTCTCCAAATAAGGCATCATAACTACAACCCATGACCTTAGTGAATGTGACTGATGAAACAAATTTGCAAGGTTCATAATGGATGCATGTGAAGGTATGGTCATTGCCATTATCACGCACCGACTTATCAAACGCTCAGTGTGTGATATTTCTATCTACAGTAATGTTATTGTTTTACCGGCTTCCATTCCTGACCGTTTCCTTCCAGGGAATGCAATCAGCGGGAAATTTCCCCCAATGTGTATCAATGCCTGTATCAATGTCCCGCTTGCACATTTTTGTACTATAACAGAGGCCAACGCCGAGATCTTTTACCCATCTGTAATTCATCAAAAAGATGTCCTTTTGGTATTCTACTATCATCCATCCATCATAACAGAACGGACATAGAGAAACATGCTGGAGCATTTGGAGACCAGGACAATGAAAGACATGATAATGGAAGTAGATTGATAGAGCTATGCACTAACTTGACCTTTTTTATAACAAATACATTTTTTAAATACAAAGGCTCACAAATATGCATATGGTACAGATGGAACGATCCTGACACCAAAAGCCATACTGATTTCATATTAACAAGAAATAACAGATAGAGGAATATATTAGATGCAAGGGCAGTACCAAACTTAAGTATAAATACAGACCAGAAAGCAGTTATTGCCATAATAAGAACAAACAGAAGAAGAAAGCAAAGACCAGAAAAAGGTATACCATGCGAATTATTAAACATTAAACATCTCAAAGACGAGACGGTGAGGTTAAATTATGAGAAATAATTAAATAAACTATTTGTAAAATTACCTATAGAATGGAAAACGGTGGAATAAGAAAATGAGACGTTCAAATCATGAATTTTAAGCACTGCAAAAATAACACTTGGAACCAAGAAAAAACGCCAACCACGGATAAAGAAACTAAGAAGTTGGTTTTCACCGTGGTAAAGACAGCTGTAAAAGACACAACGGAAAAGTATAAAAAGTGGGCGGAAAGCAAACAGGATCATGATTACAACGAAAATAAAATAGAAAGAAAACGCGCAAATTGAATAATAAAGAGAGAACAGAAAAATACTGGAAGGAATATGGAGAAACTCTAAACAAAAAAACTACAAGGTGGCAACCAATAAATATCTACAAAACGATTAGTGCAATGAGAACCAGAGCTGAACCCTTTGACGCATCTGAAATAATTAACAACGAAAAAGGAGCACTACCTTGAGAACAGAACAGCCAGGATAAAAGTACAAGGATAAACCAGCAAAATGATACTGTTGGAGCAAGGTGTCCCCCAAGGAGGAGTTCTTTCACCAACATTATTCCTAGCATATATAAATGACATCACGGAAAATTTTCCAGCCAGAGTACACACATCCTCCTTTGCAGAGTAGATATAAATAAGTTGTGGGAAATCCGTAATCGATTTAGTTAGTTAGTTAGTCGCAGTTCCAACTTCACAGCAACGGGTCGTCCCTATTATGCTCCGTTCCTGTGCCAGTGAATATCACACAGAACGCTCCCCACTGCCCAAGGTAAAAAGTTGAAAAGACAGGAGTCTCGACAAACAACAGTCCGCACAGATACACTGTGCATAATGCCGCCGCCAGAATGTCAACACAATAGTCCCCCACGAAACCCAGAGTTCATCTCTGATGGAATCAGCAGTCATTTTCCCATCTGTATGTTTCCTAGATGTTCACCCACACAGTCCACGAAATACAGTTCATCGTCGATGGTAGTGGCAGTCAACCAGAAGCCCAGCAGCCACGCATTTCTGCATAAGGCAAAAACCGGTCAACTCTGGGACATAGCCATCTGCCATCGCTCCGAACATGCAGTCACGTTCCAAAAAACCTCGGGCAGATTCAAAAGTATTTCACACAAAACTCACAGCTCACAGTGTCGCGCCACGCACTCACTCACTAGCAGGGCGACGGAACCCTAATAATAATAAAGAGAGAACAGAAAAATACTGAAAGGAATATGGAGAAACCCTAAACAAACAAAAAACACTACAAGGTGGCAACCAATAAACATCTACAAAACGATTAGTGCAATGAGAACCAGAGCAGAACCCTTTGACTCATCTGAAATAATTAACAACGAAAAGGAGCACTGCCTTGAGAACAGAACAGCCAGGACAAAAGTGCAAGGACAGACCAGCAAAATGATACTGTTGGAGCAAGGTGTCCCCCAAGGAGGTGTTCTTTCACCAACATTATTCCTAGCATATATAAATGACATCACGAAAAAATTTCCAGCCACAGTACATACGTCCTCCTTTGCAGAGTAGATATAAATAAATTGTGGGAAATCCGTAATCGATATGAGTGCGCATCTAACAGATATATGTAGAAGTTTATGCAACAACTGTGAATGTACGGTACGAATAAACGGAGGACACACAGAACCCTTCACCATAAGACCCATACGATATAATTGCGTCCGCCCCCCCCCCCCCTTTTTTTTATCTTGTTCATATATACAGCATATGTAAAGATACCAGCCAAACAGAGACCATAACAACACCGCATGACGAACAAAACACAGAAGAAGAACCACAGGCGAATTACACCATTAAAGAACTCCTATTTGCGGACGATCAAGCACTAATATCAAAATCAGGAGTAGAATTACAAGTCTACATAAATAGCCTAAACGGGGTGTATGGTGCTGGTTTTTTCGAAAAAGGTATAGGAGCCGGTCGTTCAGAAAGTAATGGCAAACTACTTAACGTAAAGTTTGCCCAGAAATTACGAACAGCGAAAATGCTGGGGTTGACTGCTACGTCATGTGAAGGACATGCAACTTAATTTTGTTTTAATTTTAAGGAGCATAACATGAAAATTAGCATCAGTAAAACAGAGGTAATGACTATAATCAAAGAAAAAACATCAAAAAGATTCATCAAATAATAACACCCCTGAAACAAATAGAGAGCTTCAAGTATTTATAAGTATGATATCATCAAATGTCAAATCAAAAGACGAGATCGAAAATAGATGCAATAATGCAAACCAACTCATTGGACAAATGGCACCAATACAAAAGAACAAACATGTACGTAAAAAAGCACACTACAACACAATCTTCCTACCAACTCTGTGCTACCAATGCCAAACCTGGACAATGACAGAAAAAGAGAAAAGAAATTACAACAACGGAAATGAGATTCCTGAGAAGAATATTCAATGTATCAAGAAAAGAGAAGATCAGAAATGAAGAAATCAGGACTAAAGTGGGGCTTATAGCAGCAACAGATTTCATCAGAAAATTGTAAGTTAAATGGTTTGGCCATATAACTAGACTACTAACTAACAGTATACCACAACAAGCAATGATGTTCAGACCTAACCATAGGAAGAGGCCGACCATGAAATCGATGGACAGAGGGAATACAGAATCCATGGGAATCACGATATATGAAGCCCATAAACGGGCACTCTCTCGCTGTTTATGCTTCATCTCGACACAGCAAAGTACAAGAGGAACAAGATGAGATGAGATGAGATGAGATAAGAGTCCATCCATCAAATGTGTCCTATTCATCTAAATGTACAAAGATTTAGCATGGAACAAACCGTCAGATAACCCGATCTTTCCAATACTTCGGTATTTATGATCTTATCTTGTCACTTCATACCAAGCATTCTTAGCAGATACCGCATATGAAAGCTTTTTAAACGTTTCTCTTCGTGTTAAAAAGCTGACCAGGTTTCACTGAAAATAGGTGAACTAAGGAGATAGACTTGATTTACCAGGACGGTTGGTTTGGCAATGCGCTTTCTGTTCTTCCATACATTCTTTTTGAACGTGTTTATTGTTTGTTGTTGGTACCTTACAAATCCTTATATTGCTTTCCCGATCTATGGATAATGTATTGTTTACTTCCGATCCTAGATATGTGAAATGATCTACTATCTCCATCTCTGCGTCGTCTATAAAGATTGGTGGTACCCGATTTGCACATTGCGTCATAATCTGTGTCTCAATGTTTGCTCATTGTTAAACCAAATTCATAACAAACATTGGAGAATGCAGATTACTTCAATAACAAATAAGTGATAATATTAATGTCACGGCTGAAGGAGACGCGGTAGCACAGTGGCTAGCACGCTTGCATGTCGGTCCTGTGGTTATGTATTCGAATCCCATTTGAGTCGGGAATTGTTTTGCATTGAACTGGACCTACAGAAATATTGGCCCTAAAAGGGGACAAGGACATTTTCTTAGACGTAAAGGTGTAATGCATGATAATGACCACATCACCGATCAGTCGCCGATTGTTCTACAATATGGAGCTAGCACCTCATACCTATACGTTCTATATAATAATAATAATAATAATAATAATAATAATAAGTCTTTATTTTCAAAGGGTTAAGAATTGGGCACGCAGGCCCGTCTGACATTCTGCCCTTCTTCTCTATTTCCTCTCATACATTCTTTCATTCAACATCACTTATGAAGCAACTTTTGACAACAAAAGAACATTAAAACGCATGAAAAATAATCAATAACAAATGACTCACTGAAGCAGTGTTTAACATGGGCATTATAAATACCTAAGGAGGGTGTAACGTGCCATACATAAGGGAATGTTTTTTGGCTAGTTGTCGTTTGAGATAAGTTACCATTATTGTCTTTTTTGTGTTGTTTGTTATGGGGGCATGTAGTCTGTACTAAGGTAGTGTTCAAACATGTTGCGAATGTATGTATCATGATTGGTGGTGTCTTTGATTTCTTGTGGAAGATTGTTCCACAACTGAGCGGCAGAGTATGCTAAGCTTGTTTTATATAAGTCTATCCTAGGTTTAGGGACATGAAGTATATTTAGTCGTTCGCTATGTCTAGCGTTATATTTAAACAATGGCCAAAGGTAGCTTAGAGCATTTTGAAATAGGATTTTGTGAATTAGTTTGGTTTTATTAAAAAGCAGGCGCTTGTGGAGTGGCAGTAACCGGAGACGTTTATATAGGTTAGAATTGTCGGTAAGCTTTTCACCATTAATTAAACGCACTGCCCTTTTCTGGAATGAATATAGGCGTTTTGTTATTGATTTGGAGCATCCATCCCAGACTGTGGAGCAGTAATCAATATGTGTTTGTATATGAGAAGTATAGAATATCTTTCTTGTGTTTTCGTCAAGGAAATTTTTAATTTTGGCAAGTTGGTATACTTTTTTGGCTATTTGTTTAACTAGAGCATGAACATGTGAGTTAAAAGTTAGATTTTGATCTATGATAACACCCAGTGTCTTGTGCTCGGTGACACTTTCTACAGGTGTGCTGCCAATGTGCAGCTGAAGAGTTCTCTGCGAGTTTAGAGTGTGAAGTCTTTGCCTGGTTCCTATTAACATAGACTTTGTTTTAGTAATGTTAATTTGCATGCGGTTTGCATGACTCCAGTTAACTACACTATTTATTTCCTGTTGCAAGGATAATTCTAGCACATTACGATCAACAGCGTTTGTATATACTGTACAGTCATCAGCAAATAGATCGCAGGACGACGACAGATTTAATGGAAGATCATTTATATAAATGGAAAATAATAGAGGGCCAAGAATAGACCCCTGAGGTACTCCAATATTAATGGTAATGGCTTGAGATAAAACTTTATTGTGTGATACTACTTGCTTTCTGTCTAATAAGAATGATTTTATTAATGTCACTATATTAAAACTTACTTTCATTGTTTCTAGTTTTTTAATTAGAATAGTATGATCTATCATATCGAATGCTTTCCTAAAGTCTATAAACACCGCTCCACATAGAGTATTGTTGTTAATATTTTGATGCCAGTTTTCTATCATGTTTGTTAGTGCGGTATGGCAAGAATATTTTGGCCGAAATCCTGACTGACTGTCAACTATCAGTTTATGGCGAACTAAGTGATCTAGTGTTGTTTTGTGGATGTGCTTTTCTAGCGGTTTGGATAATGAGGATAATATGGAAATTGGTCTATAATTACTCATGAGACGATCGTCTAGAGGACCAGCTTTTAAATGAGGATACACTTTACGATTTTAAAGGCTGATGGGAAGTGACCTCTGGTTAGACATTGATTATATATAAAAGTTAGTGACTCGCAGATCGCCGGTGCGGCATGGCGAAGGATCCGACTACTAATTCCATCTAGTCCTGATGAGTTATTGTTTTTTAGATTACGGAGATGAGTAAATACTTCAGTTGTCGTCATTAGCGGTATGTTGGAGGAAATGTGTCCATAGCATTTGTTCTCACAGAATGATGATAATAAAGATATGTCATGAGGCGCATCTGGTATTGCAGCCTTCAGTTGGTTTATGTCGGACTGAAAGTATCTACTGAATTGATCACATGTAACCTGATTTGATGGTAATGATTGTGATGATTTGTGTTTGTTTGTCAAGGTATTAATTGCTTTCCATATATCTTTAGTGTTGGTTTTATCTATTACTATGTTCTTAAAATAGTTTTTCTTTTCCTTCCGAATAACATATTGAACTTTGTTTCTCAGACTACGGTACATAGTTAGATCTCTATTTTTGTGAGCCCTGTCGCGATCTCTCATAAGTTCAACTACCTCCTTTGTGATCCACGGGGGCTTTGTGTGATGTTTAACACGAACTTCCTTAAATGGAACATGTTTATCAAATATACTTAGAAAGGTCTTTAGCCAGTGGTCCAGAGCATCGTCTGGGTCAGGAAGCTGGTAAACATAATCTAGAGATGAGTTGACCAAATCTTGTAAGAAGACATCTCGATTGAAATTTTTGTAATTTCTATATTTTATGCTTATATGTTTGTGTTTGGGAGTTTTGGTGCCCCTTTTCGACCACGTGCAACATACTGGATAGTGATCGCTCATTGCATTGATAGGTACACTACATTCTGTGATGTTATCAGCACACGTAGTATAAATATGATCTATAAGTGTTGCAGATGATTTAGTGATTCTAGTGGCTTGTTTGACTAACTGTTGGAAATTATATGACTCTATTATGTTTTCCCATGTTTTGTTTGATTTGTTAGCGTCTATGTTGAAGTCACCTAGCAATATTATTTCCCTAGCATTACTAAAGACTACATCCATCATAGTGGTGAATTTTTCATACCAGATATTTCCTGCACTGGGGTTTCGATAAAGATAGCCAACTACTAGCGGTATGCAATTTTGAAGTTTAACCTCTATCCATACACACTCAATCTCACAGGTTTCAAAGTCTAGCCTGCGGTGGGCGTTAAGCGAGTTGGAAATATAAACTGCAATACCCGTCTCTTGTTTCTGATAGGGATCTCTTCTAATGGTTTTAAAACCTCTGATAGCGATGTCATCATCTGAGATGTTGCCATTTAATCGACTTTCGCTAACGCCAAACATGTGAAAATTTTGATTAAGTATAAGTGATAGTTCGGGCAGCTTCCCTAATAGATGGCATATGTTTACATGCCCGATTCTGAGCCCATTATTCCTGAGCCAGTGTTCGTACTTATTAGACATTTCAACAATGCGTAATCACAAGTTTAAAAGCAAAACACACACACACAAAGTGAATACAACTTACGTCCCTTATTACAAAAACACACTCTAAAGTACAGAGAAACAGTAATATCTCTGTAAATATATAAAAATACGTACACAGATCCGTAAGGAAGAGCAGTGAAGACCCCCTCACTCACCGTGAAAACACAATTAGAATTATTATAAAAGCTATACAGCTAAGTACTATCAATTAATATAAAGTCAAAACCAGTCAATGTTTGTAATAACTTATAACCTAATACGTTACTAGATCAAGTTATAACCAAATATGCAGATAAACGTTTAAGGAGAGGCTCTTTCTTGTACCGAGATCCGGTGTAGCTTTGTCCTAAGTTGCTAGTAAATACCAGGTTGTGTTGGTTGTTGGTATAGCGACATTATAAGTGCTTGACGAAGTGTAGCTGGGCTATACCGTGTGAGGTGCAACCATTCTGGATTACAATTAAATGGGTACTGATGATGTCTCATGGGTATGTAATGACTACCAACTAGAGCCTCTGGTTGGTGGCTAACAGGAGGTTGTGCTGGCAGGAAATTAAAGGGGGTCCTTTTCTTCCTACCGTAATCCTGGCTTCCATCCTGTCGCGTTTTGCTAAGATAAAGTTAGTTGCATAACCTTGCTGTCAACAGCAGCAATTTTTTTGTTTAATTTTTTTTTTATTTTCGGGGTTGGCTGTTTGTGATTTCTGGGCAAGTTTACGTTCTGTCGTTTGTCTTTGCTTTCTGAATGTACCATTTCATACTATTGTATGAAAATCAACGCAAGGCGGTCTGCTGTCAAATCGCCCGCAGCTGTGTTTCGAAAGCGGTCTGCGGGAATGCGAGTTGCGTCCGTAATCCCTTCGCGTTAGAAGCGGTGTTTTAACGTAATCCCTTTTCAATGGACTTGTGAAGGCAGACATGGAAGCACATCCTGAGGATTGGATAGATCCCTAGAGAGGTAGAGGGAAGCCGACAGAAATTATGCTTGGTAGGTAGTCTACGTCGGGAATATCGACAGTAGGGTAGATCTAGAACACCAACGACAGTTGGGGATTCTGATGATTATGATGTTGGGATGATGATGATGATGATGATGATGATGATGATGATGATGATGATGATGATGATGATGATGATGATGACGACGACGACTTTGGGGATGGTGATGTTGTTGGGGATGATGATGTTGTTGGGGATGATGCTGATGTTGGGGATGATGTTGGGGGTGATGATGACGTTGGGGATGATGATGATGATGATGATGATGATGATGATGATGATGATGATGATGGGATGATGATGATGTTGGGATGATGATGATGATGATGATGATGATGATGATGATGATGATGGGATGATGATGATGTTGGGATGATGATGATGATGATGATGATGATGATGATGATGATGATGATAATGATGACAACGTTGGGGATGGTGATGTTGTTGGGGATGATGATGTTGTTGGGGATGATGCTGATGTTGGGGATGATGTTGGGGGTGATGATTACGTTGGGGATGATGATGATGATGATGATGATGATGATGATGATGATGATGATGATGATTATGATGATGATGATGATGATGATGATGATGATGATGATGATGATGATGATGATGATGATGATAAACTGGAAGACCAACTGTATCACATATGACAAAGTGAATGTCGATGAATAGACACTTTACATTCATTCCTCTGGTGTTATTGCAAAACCTGATAGCATTACATGTCCGCTGTTAACTCGAAAGTACCGTATCAGCCTATGTGTATGCCTGTTGGTCATGTTATGTATTTTGTCATAAGAAAAGTTATGATCTAACATCGTATACAATTACCAGAAACCTGTCTTGTGTGTGTGGACGTGATTATACTTCTCTTATCTATATTTCTGTTTGTCTGTCTATCTGTTTTTGAATGCCTCTCTACTCATCTGTCCGTCTGTCTGACCTCTCTCCAGCCATCTCGTCCATCCTTCTGTCTGTCTTTCTATCTGCCTGTCTGTCCTTCCGTCAATCTATCCGTCCCTACGCCTGCATGACTGGCTGTCTGCTTGTTTGTTAATAAATTAATAAATATACTAATCTACTACTACTAATCTGTATGTAAGATGTCTCTCTATCTGGCATTCTGTGTGCGTGTCTACAATTCTATCTCCCTTGAGTCTGCCAATTTACGGGTATAAAGTAAGTAAACAGCTCGTTGCGACAGAACGTCGCAGCCAACCTCAGCGTTTTTAACGGTTTGTGATTTCATGGCAAGTTTGCATTCAGTAGTTTGCAATTGTTTTCTGAACGACCGGCTCTCATACCTGCATAAAACCAGCGTAAGACGGTCTGCTTCCAAATCCCCGCAGCTGTGTTTCGTCCGCGGCATGCGGGATGGCGAATTACGCCTCTTCTCCACAGCGCGGTAAAGTGAATAAAGGCCACCCCTTTTCACGTCACAAGGTGCAGTTGGTATATGGTGCTAGCCGTATGTTTTAGATAAATCGACTCTTGATGGTTGATGTGTTTTAGATGGTTGATGTGTTTTAGATGGTTGATGTGTTTTAGATGATTGATGTGTTTTAGATTAATCGACACTCGATGGTTGATGTGTTTTAGATTAATCGACACTCGATGCTTGATGTGTTTTAGATGGTTGATATGTTTTAGATTAATCGACATTCGATGGTGGATGTGTTTTAGATTAATCGACACTCGAGGGTTATTGTATTTTAGATTAATCGACACTCGAGGGTTCGCGTGTTAATCGACACTCGATGGTTGATGTGTTTTAGATGGTTGATGTGTTTTAGATTAAACGACACTCGATGGTTGATGTGTTATAGATTAATTGACACTCGATGGTTGATGTGTTTTAAATTAATCGACACTGGATGGTTGATGTGTTTTAGATGATTGATGTCTTTTAGATTAATCGACACTGGATGATTGATGTATTTTAGATTAATCGAAACTCGAGGGTTGATGTGTTTTAGAATAATCGACACTCGAGGGTTGATGTGTTTTAGATTAATCGACACTCGAGGGTTGATGTGTTTTAGATTAATCGACACTCGAGGGTTGATGTGTGTTAGATTAATCGACACTCGAGGGTTGATGTGTTTTAGATTAATCGACAATGGATGGTTGATGTGGTCAATATCACATCGGCCGCGCTTACTTCCCTAGAAACATCCTGGTGTCCGTTATAGGCTGGGTCAACTTGGAAACCCGGGTCAGTGAGACAAGAATCCCCGTCTGGACAGTGAATCGAATACTTGACCCCCGGGGCCGGAGACAAGCGTGCTGGCCGATTGGCAGATATATGTAATTTGTATTTCCCTGGCCAGATGAGATACACGGCTAAACTGGCAACTCAAAATAATTATTTGGCTAGGTTTAATCCTGTTCAATTTATCTGCCTCTGATTTTGTCTAACGGTTTATCAGTTTGTCTTCTTGTCTTTTGTCTGTGGGTAGGTCTGTTGATTTTGTTCACCCGTTTGCGATTTTGTCTTTTGGTATGTCTTATTTCAGTATATTTATATACATACACGTTTGTCTCGAGCTAGTCCCATTTTGAGTAAACAGAATTTTATTTTGCTAACCAACACATATTTCTGTGTCTTTTCCTCGCTTGTTTCTGCGATTTTTATTTTCTATCTACCTACCTGTCTGTGACTGTCTCTGTCTACCATCCTTTTAGTATGTCTGTGATTCTCTCTGTCTATCTGTATGTATATCTGTGATTCTTTCTGTCTCATCATCATCATGTGCCATGCCGAAGGCGGTCATTTTTCGCCATCTCACGCGAACACCAGAGTCGTGGATCAGCTCAGTGTTCTTGTCTCGACCATACCTCGTGGTCAAGCCATCCAGGTATTTACTTCTCTGCCGTAATATTGTTACCTTCTCCTTAACTTTGCCAATTGTCACCAAGTTCTCCAATTTATTTCTTCTCATAATGTGTCCACACAAAAAAAAACGGTGAGTGTCTACGTCTAATTTCTCTAATCAGTTAAAAGATTTTCAATTGTCTCTTGTGTCGTGGAATCACTGTGAGGTAACGATCAGATGATACAAATAACAGAGACAGTCTGATTCACAGTTGCCAGTTGTTTGTTACTGGCGGCGGTGGGATCAAAGTAAAATTGCCAGTCTTTGAGAGTTCCCCACAAGACAGAAAATTGTCGGCATGTTGAATTGCCCAACTCACAAGATGAATGGGAGAAGACTTTTGCGTTGGTTGAACAAGAGGGAGATAAATATTCTTGTGAGGTTGGAAACCGATTGTGTGCCCTTGGGACCACCTGGGGTTGACATCAAAGGACGTCACTAGGACAATACAAGACTGTTTGAAAAACCTACCTTGTTGCAGCGATTGTAAACAAGAGAGTTGGCCTAGACGGGCGGTGTTTCGCTAGCTCTGTATGAATTTGGGAAAACATCTACCGTGTTCGGGATTAATTAAATTTAATATACACGTGCCTGTCATGGCAAAATGTAGATGTGATTCAGGAGTAAAGCAGTGTTACATAAAAAATGTTTTGCGTATCCTTTTACAGGACTTAGCTGTCAACAGCAGCATCTTTCAGCTGTCTGTTGATCTCTTGGCAAGATTACGCTCAGTAGTTTGCCATTGCTTTCTGAGCGGCCGGCTCAGTATCCGCAAGTCACGAGCGGGGGTCGAACCACCTCAGTTCTCGCTCCGCTGCGAGACTCTGCGTGATAAACGGGATTACAGAGAGAAAGTGTTGTAACCCCACAGCCAGAGAGACCGGCAGTGTTACATAAGGTACTCCATATATTGTATTTAGGTATAATTAATGTATGATAGACTGGTGATGGTTAGAGTTTAGGACTTCAACGTAGTGTGTTGCGTTGTGGTTAGGCAGTAAAAGAGTGTCGGCGGCTGTAGGCAGCTGCATTGTAAAAGCTAGCTAGGGTGATATGGTAATTGGCTCTGCTAGTGATAATAGTGTAGTGGGGTGATATTTGGAGAGATTGAGGATGGGTTGGGAGATAGGGGAAATGTCCAATGGTAGGATCTTCCAGTGGGGTGCCTACTGGGGTTCTACACTTTTTGGTTTTTCCTTGTCTTATCCTAATTCGGACCAAGGTGATGAGCTATTCTGCTCCATGACAGAGTTTAGTTCGCTGATAAATATCTGAGCGAGGCCGTAGGCCTATACTCAGCTGGTAGGATCAGTGACTGGTGCTCTCACCAGGTGTGTTATTTCTCTAACAGGTTCTCCGCCAGTTATGAGGAAGCTCTACACTAGTTTTGATGAAGTTCTACTCCGGGTAGGAAGAACACGAGATGAACAGTCAATGTTTTCATAAGATGAATAACTTCAGAGAAGAAAGTTTATACAATAGTGTTTATGCTGGGCCCATGATCAGGAGGGTCCACCAGAACATGGCTCAGTTGAGCAAAACCATATAAACGATTCCTGTGTGATAGAGTTCACCTAGGATGGGTGATGTTAGTTTTTACACCACATATCAAATCAACCCCAGTGATTAAAAAGGAACACTAAACGTAGCATTCACATGGAGTTGTAGATTCCAGTGGAATATTAAAAGGGACTTTGTGTTTGTGATAATCTAGACAATAGATAGAATCAAGTGTGTGGAGACGGTCGTGACAAGAACTCAAAAGGGACTCAATGCACTTAAAACTATGACTGCAATGGACATAGAGCAGAGAATGCTTTTCACACTATACCAGCACTTGATCTTCTCAGTAATTGATTATGGATTAGGTCTGCTCACTGTCTCAGAGAGTCAACTGGCGAAGTTAGAGTGCATACAGAACGAAGCTATGCGGGTCATTCTGGGATGCACTAGAGACACCCCAGTAGTGTGTATGCGTTACATCCTTGGTCTGCCGACTGTTGCGGGTAGGCTCAAGGTGATGCAGGCGAATGCATACCTCAGAGTAGCTGCAGACATGGACCACCCACTGCATGAGGCGCTGGACGCAGTTAAGGGTCAGCGACTGATAAGAGGGAAATCATGGATGGCTCAGGCGGAGGATACGATCAGACAGGTGT
>OY992891.1:64885784-65033284 GCA_963921405.1 Cepaea hortensis | reverse complement strand
ATGGAATTATAACCAGGATTTACGACCAGGCCAGATCGATGATGATGACGAGTTGAAATAGCTTCTTCTTCTTCTTCTGTTTCTTCTTCTTCTTCTTCTTCTTCTTCTTCTTCTTCTTCTTCTTCTTCTTCTTCTTCTTCTGCTGCTGCTGCTGCTGCTGCTGCTGCTTCTTCTTCCTCTTCTTCCTCTCCTTTTGCTTCTGCTCCTCCTGCCTCTCTTTCTGCTTCTTCTTCTTTCGCCTCCTCTTCCTATTTTACTGCTCCATCTTCTTCCTCCTAATCCTTTTCTTGGTTTTCTTCTTGTTCTGCCTCTCTTTCCTCTTCTTCAGCTGCTTCTTCTTCCTCCTCCTCCTACGCCTCCTCCTTTTCTTTTACTTCTTCTTCTGCTATCAAAGTCTGCACGCGTTTATGCCAGCACAGGTCACAAACTGTACGGTTCGCTTGAGGTTCATCTAGAGTTTGTTGCATAGTATCCATCGTAGTGCATCCAAGGTGCATATCATAAATTAAGAACAGAACATGGTAATCAAAAGCTGCATTTCAGAAAATGAAATATACCTCATGCAATAAGTCACTATGACTGAATTTTAAACAGAGAGTACTGAGTTTTCTTCGATGTTCAGATTTTGAAGAATTTCAATATTTTTGTTTCATCCTCTTGGTTCTAATAACTTTTCTGTTGAATTTGAGCTCAACAGCATCAATTTTCTTTTTTTAGTGATAGTAAAATTTCCATGACTCACATCCATATGTTGTCATAGGAAAGGTTCATGTCCTCAAAATGTTAACTTGTTTGCCGGTGATGTACCATTGGTTGTGAATGATGTCTAGTCTCTGCAGTGCTATAGCTAACCTGCGTCTAATTTCCTTTGTAATCTCTGTTGATGTTGATTAAAAGTCGAGTCGAATTTTTTGTTTTCCTTACGTCCATTGAAAGATTTGCGATTTCACTGTGTCTCTTCACAGACCTGATCGGCTCTTCTCATCCTTTAGCACTATTTAAGAGGAGAACTGTTTCATCTGCATTTCTAAGTTCTGGGATTTGATTATCACCATTACGAATGTCTCATTATTTTTGACATTTAGCGTTAAATTTTCTGAACCTATATTGAATTTGTATGGAAAGGGAAATTCCATTATTTGATATTTATAAGTGTAAATCATATAACTGCGTGAAGCGTATACTCAAATTTTTCCTGATCAGTCGCTTTATTGGAATCATACACTCAGATTTCATCAAACACGTGTTAAGTCCACAACAAGGATACAAATAAGTAACTTTTATAGGTATATTTTCATGTAGTGTTTTTCCTTAATTCCTCAGACTATACACCGCAATGTACTATACAGGCAGTAAATGACAATATCTCTGTGTGTTCGTTGTTTCTGTGCTAACGAAAGCTTGGGCCACAATGTCCATTTTTTATTACTTGTGATCGTATTCTACTAAAGCTTACCGTCTACTTCTTGGTTGTTATTGGTATTTTAATTCATTCAGTTTTTAGTTGGAGACTGCAACGCTGAGAACTGTAAGTTTCACAACCTGGTTCTTTCGGCAAAGATAAACTTGGTAAAATCAAGAAACGCTTTTTTTTTTTCAATTTCCAAGCGGATTTGAAGTTTACAAGTGTAGATTTAGAATCGTGTCTGGAAATTTATAAACGTTACATTTGCAAATCGGAGCTTTTACTCTTCCCTGGTGCGAAATTTACTTGAGAATTTATAGGTTTACACTACAATCTCTCCTGTTTAGCGATTACAAGAAAGTGTAAAGTTTACAGCCCAGTTTACAGATTTACAAACCCGAGTAACCACATTAATCAGACTGCCTATGTGTTATTTCTTCGATGGTTCAGCGGACAGTGCAAATGGTTTTGTCTGTCGGCCATTGTTTCCATCTTTGATTGAAGTAGGGAAACGGAAAATATTCTCCGACCCCAGGATGTCTAATCATTCTGTATTCTGCATTTTTTCCCCAGCACCAAAATTGAAATACAGTTGTTTCTCCGATAGTTATTTACATTGTAAAGTGGCTGCCTGTTTTCGTGTAGATTGAATCAGCACGGTGGTTTGCCGGTCGAGCAGACTGTGCAGGAGTATTGGTGATTTTTTACATGGTGTACGCCAGTTTTGCCTTATCTTGTGAGTTGAGATTGATGATGTTTTGCACTGTGTACAGCAGTGATACCCAAACTTGTACATGAGTACTGGTCATTTTTCGTATCGTGTAAAACACTGATACCCAATGTGTACATAAGTGTTGATGTTTTTCACATCGTTTACAAACAATTCACTCAATATTGTACTTAAGTAGTGATGATGTTTCAAATAGTGTACATCAGTGGTCTCAAACGTATACAGGCGGCTTGTGATGTTCTGATTTGTGAACAGGGTTGATTCCCAAACTTGTACTTAAGTAGTAATATTGTTTCTTGTCGTGCAAAATTGTATGTTTTACATCATCTAGAACAGTGTTGTACGGACCCATTCAATTTTTGTTTTCTGAACTAGATTCTATAAGCTACTTTCAGACATCATCATCATCATCATCATCATCATCATCATCATCATCATCATCATCATACGCCCTGCAAACTTGCGTATATATTCCTGCATCTCCACAGATCCCGGTCCTTGGTGTTCTGGATCATTTCTGTTGATGATATAGTCCTCAGTCCTTTCCATACATGATCACTCCTTTAAATCTACCCTTGCCTTTTCTCCCTATGATCTTTCTATTCGACACGATGTTTCATATGCATGTCTTCTCATTGAATGACCAGATATAGCACTGTTTGTCACCATCGTACATATATATATATATATATATATATATATATATATATATATATATATATATATATATATATATATATATATATATATATATATATATTTCCATATCCTTTACAGGACATCGCTGTCAACACCAGCATCTTTCAGCTGATTGTTGATTTCTTGGCAAGATTACGCTCAGTAGTTTGCCATTGCTTTCTGAGCGGCCGGCTCACATACCCCGTAAGTTACCGATGCCTTTCGAACCACTGCTGATTCTCACCGTTATCACGTTACCGACGGGAGTATACGAGATTACGGAGAAAAGTCATAACCTCTAAGCCACGAAGCCGGCTTATGTATATATATATATATATACACACACACATATATATATATATATATATATATATATCTGTGTGTGTGTGTGTGTGTGTGTGTATGTGTGTGTGTGCGCGCGCGTGTGTACGAGGAGAAGTCAATAATTAAGTCACACATGGCTGTAGAAAAATAAATAAATATGATAACAACGTGAAACCAGTTTATGTTTATACATACATTGTCCCCTTATTTTTCAACATAATTTCCACCAACACTGATGCATTTATCCTATCGTTGTATCAGTCCTCCCAAACCGGCGGCATAGAACTGCGTGCTTTGTTTTCTAAACCACGTTTTCACTCCACATTCAACTTCGGCTTCATTCTCGAAATGTCTCCCGCCAAGGTGAGTTTTCAGTGGACCAAAAAAGTGGAAATCGCTAGGGGCTAAGTCTCGGCTGTGAGGTGGATGTTCCAGAACTTCCCACCTTAGTTGGTTAATTTTCTCCTGAGTTAATCGAGACGTATGTGGTCTGGCATTGTCATGAAGACCCAACACTCCTCGAGACAACATCCTGGACGTTTTCTTCGAATTGCATCATGAAGCATCGATAGAACTTCACAGTACGATTCAGAATTCACATTGTCACCTTTATTCTTGAAATTGGTTGAAAGCACGCCTTGAAAATCCCAGAATACTGTCAGCATAACCTTCCCTGCTGAAGGCGTAATCTTTATTTTTTAGACACAAGCCGAAGAAAGATGTTTCCATTGCATTGAAGCACGCTTTGATTCGGGCTGGTAGTGATGCACCCATGATTCGTCCTCAGTAACAATTTTGTTCAGTATGTCTTCTCTTTCATCTTCGTATCGACAGAGATGACACAAGGATAGGCCAAATCGGTTCATTTTGTGTTACGCCTTCAATTATCTGCGTACCCACCTTGAGCACACTTTCTTAAATTTCAATCGATCATGCATTATGCCGAACCATGTGAGCACCCTATTGCAGATGTTACAGAGTCTATCGTTACTCGCCTGTCACCTCTAATTATCTCCTCCACCTGCTGCACGGATGCTTCTGTTGCAATCTCAACAGGATGACCAGATCGGATTTCATCAACAAGTTTAGAGCATCCTTGAGAAAAATTTTCTACCCAGCTATGAACCGCTTTACGGGACAAACATTTGTCAGCATAAACAGGAAGCATTTCCTTACGAATGTCCTTTGCAGGCAGTCCTTTTGCCCACAAACAACGCACAACAGCACGTTGCGCTTTGGTTATAAACTCCGTAAGTACAGTCGCCATTTTGTTTATGCTGCTCATGCGCCACCTGACGAACGGGAATATAAAGTTCGATGTTGCTGTCACCTAATAACACCTGTAGAAAATACCAACTACATTTACCTGCCATCCCACAGAACTGTGTGACTTACTTATCGACTCACCCTCGTATTACAATCTTGGAACAAGAATAGTCAAATTAACACGCACACATACACTACCCACACATTCCCACACACACGCCTACACACCCACACATACACACCCTCACAGTTTGGTACAATTTGTTCTGCCGACAACAGCCAATCTGGCTGATCACCGACTGTCCCTAACAACGACAAATCACCTGACCCCAACAAGACGCCGATCTGCCAATCTGATTGGCTTCTTGTCAGTAATTGTATTCGGCGTAATCCAATTATCACTAACGCGTTGTTCGAGTACTAATATATCTTACTGGAAGGTATCGCCGGTGTGGACAAGTAAAATCTGGAGCCGAATATATAGGATCGCTAGTTGATGTCGACGTTAACAAGAAGAACGGACATAATTGAATAATGATAATTCAGACTAGTTAAATTTTGCGTAGGTCACTTGTATGGGAGACCGTATGATCATATTTGCTCATAATCCAGGTTATGACGAAGACGTAATTTTGCCTAAATATCTGCAGCTAAATATTGACTTCTCGTTCAGACAGCAATGGTAAACGTCTGAACACACTGAACGTGCACACATTGATTAGACACAATGGCAAACTTCTCAATGTAAACATTGACACAATGGTAAACTTCTGAACGTAAACTTCTGAACTTAAACTTCTGAACGTAACCACAATGGTAAACTTATCAATGTAGTGAACACAATCGTAAACTTCTAAACGTAAAATTCCCTAGTAAACACAAACAGCTGATACGGGTTGGGGGTGACTGCAGCCTCCCACAAAGGACTTGCAGTTGGAATACAGCTAAAGATAAAAATAAACGGTAGTAACTTCTGCTGTACTTCCCCAGACAGTACTACCAACAACCAGATAGATTATATTGTAACACAAAGAAGATGGAGATCAATGATACCATCAGCAAAAATCCTAGTAAATGCAGATTGTGATACAAATAATCAGTTATTAGAAGCAGATGTGAAAGTAAGAGTCAAAAAGTTTACCCAAGATCCAAGGCCACTTCCTTTTGATCTCACAAAAATACCAGATGCATACAACGCAGAAGTGAGAGTCGGTTTTTGGGTTCTTGATGTCTATACAGGAGGAAATGCCGCCTGATGAATTGGCGGTACAAGCTATAGATATCTTGATATCAGCAGCCACAGGTCTAATTCCGACCAAGAATAAGCAACATAAGCCATAGATTACACCAGACACGTTAGAATTTTATGTAGAACTCCTTATATGTTCAATATACAATGAAAAACACCACAATACATTACACAACCTTGTCTGACGTCCTTCTTTATACATTGAAATGTTCCTACTAAGTTGTTTATTCTTATGGCTGCTGTTTGCTGCCAACATTGACTGGCCCTTTGCCGTCTTGATAGACGACAGTTTGTAAAGCACAAAACCTGGGCTGAATTTAGAGACCTATTATTGGCCATGCAGCATGATCCCTCTCTCGGCCTGCCTAGTTTAATCCAGAGGAGCAAGACAAGCTGCAGAAACTATCTGATCAGCAAAGCAATGCCAACCTGTCGGATCTTCCTTCCTAGACAAGTCGCGGACCACAGCTTAGGGCCTGGTCTGTCCTGCCGTGACATTTAGCCTTTATGTTGCGTTTTCTTGCACTAGGATCGGGCTTGTACCTCCCAGTTGCGCTCCTCCGCCCGAATCCGCTAGCACAATATGGGGCTGCCAATATATGTTCCTTATTATTCGCAGATCTTTGAATCAGTATTTATTTGTTATAGTAATTTTATTATTTCCCCATGTTTCACATTGTCAAACGCTTTTGTGTGATCTACGAAGCATCAGTACGTTTTTACTTCTATAGTTCTTTCTAGTAGTGTCCTGAGAATATAGATGGCATTGTCTCATTGCATAAAGTACTAATAAGTCTGATATATCTTCCATTTCATACTGTATCCTGAAGAAATGTCGTGAGCAGTTCATGTTGTAGTTTGTCAAAAGCAACACCGGTTCTGGTAGCCCAGTGGTTCTCAACCTTTTTTGGCCCGTGCCCCCTTCACCATATTTTTAGGACGTCATCCCCCCCCCCCTAACTATATTTTTAGAACGTCATTCCCCCCTTTCGTATTTCCTCCCTAAAAATGTACCCCTGCCCCTACACAGTATATGTAATAATTGAAGCTAAATTTAATAGCACATACTAAAACAAGTCTAGACATCTGCATAAAACGTTATAAACGTTATAAAATGAATTTCAGAAGGGTGATACGTACAGAACCGTAAAGTATGAAGGGAAAAACAATATCAAGTAATCGGTTCTTGTATTAACGTAATCTAGAAATAATCTTAATCCCCCCCCCTAGAAACCCTATAATCCCCCCCCCCCCACCGGTTGAGAACCACCGTGGTAGCCTATAAAGCATACATTAATATGTATGGACATATTAGTCCACTCAGGTCAGCGTGGCAGAAGGGTTAATCCCGCTGTCGCTTAAACTTCCCGAATGTTTACGGTGGGGTAGTTAGTTCATTTCACACCAGTCGGTTGATCTTAACATTAACTTCTGGTTTAGAAGGCAATGACAAAACACTGAAAGTGAAACTGCCTCTGAAACCAACCTGGAGTTGATCACAACTTAAAAAGGAAATGCAACATACCAGCACTAGTTAAAACGTAATTCGAAAGTTGAAGGCTAGATTCGAACCACGGCGCCCAAACAAGACGGCGACTCGCTGAAGGCTCATGTGTACTTGTACTCATTTCTCTAATCATCTTTATCTCTGATTGATTTTCAAAATTATGTATTCTTTTACTGAATTTAAATAGAATCCACAAACAAAATGTCGCACGATGTATTGACTGGTATCTTTCAGGGGCATACTGCAGACTTGTACATCATATGAAGTTGAGTAATGCTCTTATTGATTTGCTTGTCAGAAACACCTGCGTCAGAAAGTTCATTCTTCTTTAAATGACTTTTCCATCAGATAGGGAGGACTAAAAACGTCTAGGTAGATTTGATTCCACTCTAATTTGACCGTCTGAAAAGGAAACTACCAGCTCTGAAAAATGAAACCTAATTTTTATGGATTTCTGTCATGGCGCCCTGATCGACTGTTAAACACGGGTTACTTTCCTTGGCTGTCCACTTGGCTTGTCTGCTGTCTGTAGTATTGGACTTCCGGCGCGGGTACAACAGATAATTGGAGATGTTATGTGGGATTGCGCGATACGCTACCGCACTTAGGAAGTACTAATTCCTAGTTCCGATTCTCTACATCAGCCGCGGTATCCTCCTCAGTGTTATGGACAGTGTTCTCCCCTGGCGGATCTTAACCGAATTCAAGACTACAAAAACAGTAGCTAGACCCTGGTAGAGGATTCGTGTTCTCACAGAATGAGCGTGTTTAGTACTTAAACAAGAATTTAATCGTGGGTGAAAGAATGAGTGACACTGAACTATTCAGTACAATTATTTGTCTGTCTGTCTGTCTGTCTATCTGTCTGTCTGTCTGTCTTTCTGTCTGGTTGTCTGTCTTTATGTCTGTCTACTTGAATGTCTGTCTACTTGAATGCCTGCCGGTCTGTCTGTCTGCTAGCCTCTGAATAGGTCGGTTGTTCTGATTGTCTGCCCGAATGCCTGCTAGTCTGTCTGCCAGCCTAGGTGTATGTCTATCTTTATGTCTGTCTGCCAGTCGCTGGATAGGTCGGCTGGTCCAGGGAACCTATTTGTCCTAGTACATATACAAAGAACATATTTGTCCTAGTACATTGACAGTGAACCTATTTGTCCTAGTACATTGACAGTCAACCTATTTGTCCTAGTACATTAACAGGGGACCTATTTGCCCTAGTACATATACAAAGAACATATTTGTCCTAGCACATTAACAGTGAACCCATTTGCCCTAGTACATTAACATGGAACCTATTTTTCCTAGTACATTAACAGGGAACCTGTTTGTCCTTGTACATATACAACGATCATATTTGTCCTAGCACATTAACAGGGAACCTATTTGTCATAGTACATTAACAGTGAACCTATATGTCCTAGTACATTAACAGGGAACCTATTTGTCCTAGTACATTAACAGGGAACCTATTTGTCATAGTACATTAACAGTGAACCTATCTGTCCTAGTACATTGACAGTGAACCTATTTGTCCTAGTACATTAACAGGGAACCTATTTGTCCTAGTACATTAACAGGGAACCTATTTGTCCTAGTACATTAACAGGGAACCTGTTTGTCCAAGTGCATTGACAGTGAACCTATTTGTCCTAGTACATTAACAGGAAACCTATTTGTCCTAGTACATTAACAGGGAACCTATTTGCCCTAGTATATAAACAAAGAACATATTTGTTCTAGCACATTAACAGGGAACCTATTTGCCCCAGTACATTAACAGGGAACCTAAATGTCCTAGTACATTAACAGGGAACCTATTTGTCCTAGTACATTGACAGTGAACCTTTTTGTCCCAGTACATTAACAGGGAATCTATTTTCCCTAGTACATAAACAAAGAACATATTTGACCTAGCACATTAACAGGGAACCTATTTGCCCTAGTACATTAACAGGGAACCTATTTGCCCTAGTACATTAACAAAGAATGTATTTGCTCTAGTACATTAACAAGGAATGTGTGTGACCTAGTATATTAACAAGGAATGTATTTGTCCGTGTACATTAGCAGGGAATGTATTTGTCCTAGTACATTAGCATGGAATGTATTTGTCCTAGTACATTAACAGGGAATGTATTTGCCCTAGTACATTAACAGGGAATGTATTTGCCCTATTACATTAACAGGGAATGTATTTGCCCTATTACATTAACAGGGAGCGTATTTGTCCTAGTACATTAACAAGGAAAGTATTAGTTCTAGTACATTAGCAGGGACCTTATTTGTCTTAGTATATTAGCAGGGAACGTATTTGTCCTAGTAGATTAACGTGAGCTTATTTTACTTACTACATTAACAAGGAGCTTATTGTGTACTAGTGCCAAATGCCCACGATTTTTCTGGAGACAGTTGATAATAAAAAGTCCAGCTGGTATATCAACTATTCTTTCCCATGACGCCAAATAACATAAATGGAAGAAGAACAGACAGACAAACAAACAAACAAGTATTACATGTAATAAATGATATATACTTTAACAGATGAAAGATACATTAGATACATTAGAAATATGGAACGAATGCTGTTGAGAAATGCCATGAAGATACGGTGAAAAGATCAATAGATAATATACATAAAAGGAATGAAAGGGAACCAGAACCCATTGTAAATGGAGGTATTATCAGCAAGACAAAGTCTGAAGGAAAGGAGGTAATCAGACGATGTACCAACGGAACTAATCCAGCCAGGAGGGAAAACTCGCGAAGTACGGAAAACCGCTATTTGAGACAGAGCATGAAAGAGAACAATCTACGGGGGCTTCAAATGAAAACCTTAAAAATATGAGTGAAATAACAATACCCATATCATTGTCTCGTAACCTAACAATATTGTTGTTAAGGATGTCAAGAGTGTTCAGCACGTGACACCTTGGCGCAAACGAACATGGTGACGTCATAAGGACAGTTTAAAGATCACTGCCCCACTTTTAACATGCACCAAAGAGGACCGGCGTTCTGTTATCCATTTTGTTTTATCAGTGAAGGGGTGAAACCTATAGAAATGCATCGGCGAATGAAGGTCCAGTATAGTGATGTATGCCTGTCAGTCCAGCAAGTGTATGAGGGGAGTAGGAAATTTCAAAACTTTTCGGTCCGATGAAGAGCTACAGCAGGTTGTGCATGAGTGGTTTAACACGCGATTAAGAGAATTTTTGTTATTTTCTACAGGAATCCAAGCACTTTATCGGCGCTTGAGGGCTTGCATTGAACGCAGTGGTGACTAATCGAAAAATGATACAATTGTTCTTTATTTTTTTCAGAATATATTCACTCGAAACAAAACCCAAAAAAAAAAAAAAAACAGTAAATATGAAAGGTTTTCATGTAAAGCCCCCTTGTACATCCCTCTACCAAAGACAGAAGTGTCAGCGCGTACACGAGATATCTTACTATCGCACGACTAAATCGTGCTAGTAACATCATTTTTTGATTCACCATGAAGAGGAATGACAGGAAGTTAGAATGTGAATTAGAAGAAACACTCTGAGGTTCCAGACAAGACAGATGAGACGGGGAATATCTCATCAATATCAAACAGAGGCTAGCATGGCCGAATGGATAAGAGCTCTCGCTCTTGTACTTACGGCGTGCTGATGACAAGTTAGAGGATTATTCCCCCCTCCCCCATTTACACCCGTCACTTGGACTGAAATATAAACTTTTCGTCCTTAACTTGGGGACATAAATTACAAGTACCTCAGAATTCGGAGTGGGTTCTCCTGATGGCGAGGAATACTAGCAATAGGCAAAACTAATCCACAAGCACAAGAAGTAGTAGCATGTCTTCGAACAACGCTTGAGTTCAAAGCGATCAATCGCAATACAAACAAAAATAAATAATAAACAATGTTTGGAAAATACTGAGAGTGTATTAGATCATATTCGTGTCATAAACTAGTGTGAAGTCTCCGTCTGTTGTCACCATCTGGTATCGTGGAACATCATGAGAGAGATGCATCTCCCACACAATGGAACCACTTTGCTTAGATATTGTTATATGAACAGTATATGTTACCTATTGATTTCACTGTTATTTCATTTCAATATTTAAGAGCACAAACAGAGCAGAACTAGGACACATTCCAGCAGTACAACGTGAACTTCTCCACAGACAAAGAAGGGTGGTGATGCAATAAAAACCTCTGACAGTCATAACATTTGATGAGAGGTGCCTTGAAGATATTAGAAAACAGAATCACCATGGCGAATGTTGCCTTTTACAAGATGGAACACATACTGACCAATAAAATGATGTTATTTGCAACGAGAAAAAGAGTGTTGAGTTGCTACATAGAACCTGCACTTTTGTATGGATTAAAAGCGTGGACAATGAGCAGACATGCTGAAAAACATCTGATGGCTGTGGAAATGTGGTTTCTAAGGAAAATGCAAAGAATATCATGGCCAGAAAGAAAAACCAATGACCAAGACCTACAAGAAACAAATGAAAACCGTAAACTGATTAGAGAAATTAGACGTAGACAGTCAAAATATTTGGGTCACGTTATGAGAAGAAATAAATTGGATAACTTAGTGACAACCGGCAAGATCGAGAAGAAGAGGACACGGTGAAGGCAGAGAAGTAAATACCTGGATGGATTGGCCATGTGGTATGGTCGAGGCAAGAACACTGAGCTGGTCTACGACTCTGGTGATCGAGTGAGATGGCGAAACATGGACACCCCCCCCCCCCCCCACGCTTATCGGCATTGCATATGATAATGACATTGCATCGTACCTGGAAATGAAGAGCCGAAAGATTGGCAATAGGAGATGGAAAACTACTTCAGCCTGATATAGACCTAATCTATGGTGAGGCCAAGAGGTTTGTTTATATGGAAAAAAATGTATAGAACCAAATGGAAATCAGAGTATCTAGAATACAAGAAAGATTATGCATATTACAAACTTGGTCGAAGAGAACAAGTGGAGAACATATTCAGACTCCACACTAGGTTCAACAGATGAAAACCACATGTTTAATAAACTAAAGATAGGAGATTTGAATAATGCAACAATAGGACTGGTAAATTGGCAGTTAAACATTTGTTACAGGAGTGTCCACCCTTTGCAGAACAGAGAAACAAATGTTGGCCTACGTTGGCTTCATTTGAGGGCATTCTCTATGAAGATGTCAACAAGATCATGTGATTGCTTGCTGCTTTCATTGCATTTATTTATTTTGACTTCTGAATATGTAGAAACAAGAAGACTGCGGAAGAGGAGCAGGCAGAAAAGAGAAGAAGAAAAGGAGGAGGAAGAAGAACAACAACAAGAAGAACAAGAAAAAGAACAATATATTGAACAACAAACAGGAATCGTAGTATCTGCTGACACATCACATTTATTTGAGGTGTAAATGAGAATAAAATAGGACTGCATTCTTTCTACACAACTTGTTAACATCTTGGCAGGAAATGTAACGAGAAACGGAAGATCTGATGACACCTTTCATAGCTTTCATCCAGGCATTATAATTAAAAATCGAAATCCAAACTAAGATACGCAAATGACGCAGACCTCCGTTAACACAGTGAACAGGGATTAAAACAGTTAATCCAATCTCTCAAGAGGATTAATGAAGAATGAAATCTTTTTTCTGAAACTCAAACGAAGAATGTTAACGTCAACCAAAATTATTATCAATGATAAAGATATGGAAAGTGCCACAAACTATAATACCCTGATTCCCCAGTTAGCAAACCTGAGCACTGTTCATATGAATCCCGAATGAGACAAACAATAGCAATGCAGCGGTTAAACAGTAATAAGAGCCAATGGAACAACACGGGCAAACAAGTTAAAGTAACAAATGTTTGCAAGAATAATTGAGTCTATAATAATATCATAATATTACTTGTCTCTCTCATCTCTGTGAGTTGAACTAAGAATCAACATCACTGCACTCAGGACATTCCCATACGCCCTCCGTCCCCTCGTTCAACAGCCAGCAAAGAGTCATACAGCTAATTGTCCCCACCGCTATCTGATTGAGAGTTATCCTGGTCTTCCTCCTCAGTTTTAAGATTCTTCCAGAACACCCTGCCGATCCCCCGCAATAACATTCTTTCCACGTGCGGGTTCTCAATGTGTTCCCCCGCCTTCTCCACCTGGTTCCACGGGCGCACGACCACCTCTCCATTGTCCATGGGTAATCAATCACCAAGAGGTGCATTTCCTGCCAGCCCATCAGTCTGTTAATTCCCTTCGCACTTCAAGATTGCAATCAATGATAAAGATATGGAAAGTGCCACAAACTCTAACACACTAACTCCGTAGTTAACATATCTGGGGAACCGTGCAAAAGAAGTTCTGAGGAGACAGACTACAGCAATGCAGAGGTTAAACAATATTAAGAGCCGATGGCACAACACCAGCTAACATATTAAAGTAAAAAAATGTTTGAAAGAATCATTTAATCTACCAGATTTTAGTAAAGTCTCACTACACTTTGTATGCAGAACAATGTAAAAAAAAAAAAAAAATAAGTACATGACGTCAACGAAAAATGTGTTATAGAGTGCATTAAATTAGTTACAATAGTCACTGCTCTGGTCTAAAGCTGTTTTTGGGGAAGCTGGAAAGTACCAATGAAGTATTATATCCATTATAACGTATTCAAAAAATGTCTAACCCTAATGCCATGAGTAGGTTGTTTTTCAGGAAATCTTGCTATAAATCTTTGAACAACCATCCGTGTGTATCGACTGCCATTTCGAATTACTTGTTCAACCAAAAACGATTCTTCCGTTGATAACACCATTCTGTTTAAAGTGCAAAGAATTTCTCCAGCAGACGACAGCTATTCGCTGCATATTGCTTCACGATCGACTGTAAGGCACATTTTGTTGATGACGTCATGTACTTCAGTTTTCAAAATTGTTCTACATACAAAGTGTAGTCAGACTTTACAAACACCCTATATAATAATATAATGATATTACATGTCCCCCTCATCTTTTGGGTGATGACATATGAACCCTAGCCTTGACCTTACACAAATAACGGCACCAGCGCTGTGAGAAAAGGCTTCCACGTCAGCTCTCGTTATTCACTACGGGTGGGTAAGACTGACCACCTATTCTTCTGTGCACTCAGATTGACACAAATGTGATGGTTCTAACAATATATATACACACATCAGTTTCCTGCTAAGGGAGCTTTTTTGTCTTTCAAGTTCTTCATTCGCAGATCTAATCATCTTCCATATTCGCTAAAGACTTCACTATTCTGGAAGCTTATGGAGAATGAATTTGCAGTTCACAGACATAAACAACTTGGAGTCTCTATAGCGAAGTAATTAAGTCGTCAAGCCTGGCACAGCGACAGTTGTGGGTTTGTTTCCCCGACTTCGTCATTCACTTCACTAGTTCAGTTGTCACCGAGACCGCTAGTGATGGTGGAAGAGGCCACGGAGGTCACTCTCTGTGTGATGCTTCCGGCAGGCCTCTCAGCAGAAAGACCCGATAAGGCGGACTCACCTGGGGTCCAAGAAATAGTTTTTCTTATCAGAAATTTCTCTTATAAGAGTTCAAGCATATTGTAATGAATTTACAATGTACAATACAATATTTTTCTTCTCAATAGAAATTCACCACATCCGAGATCGTCTTAAGCGTTTTGCATTGTATGCAGAAGCCCATGCAATAAAAGCGACCCTCTCACTGTTAAAGCCGGTTACTTTGCTTGCTGTATACAATAATCGTAGTTGTAGACCAGTTGTGGGTTTGTTTCCCTGACTTGGTCATTCACTTGCCGGACTCCCTGGCCAAAGAGTTAATGACGTTGTTCATAATCCCGTATATCCACGTGGGGAAAACAGCTGCGCTAGATTCGGCAGCGGATCGCGTCGCGCTTGTAAGCGACGGGGGGTATGTGAGCCTGTCGTTCAGAAAGCAATGGCAAACTATTGAACGTAAAATTTGCCTAGTACATCAACAGCAGCTGAAAAATGCCGATGTTGACTGCAACGTCCTGTAAGGGATATGCAACAACAAGAAAAAAATACAATAATCATGTGCGGAGCTGTTAGAATACAGGCCTCGCATATTTGGAAGCTGTTTCTCAATATTAGACTGGCGATGTGGCTAAGGGGTTGTGAACGCGATTCGTAATCCCCCGTACCATGTTCGCAACACAGCTGCTGCGGGCGAGTTGGAAGCAGACCGCCGTGCGCTGGTTTGCGTACAGTGTTGTGAGTTCCGGTGGTTCAGATGACAATGGCAAACTACTGAACGTAAACTTGCCAAGAAATCACAAACAGCCAACAATGCAGGGGTTGACTGCGATGTCATGTAGAGGATATGCAACTAACTCTCAACATCTGTAATGCAAATGTTTTGTATCAATCATCACCATCATCATCATCATCATCATCGTCATCATCATCATCATCATCATCACAATCATCATCATCATCATCATTAAGTGCCCTGTCAGCTGGCGTAGTCGATCGTGTCTCTCCACAGATGTCGGTCTTGGTGTTCTGGATCAAGTCTGTTGATGATATTCTCCCATGCCACCACCTCAATTCGTCCAGCATCATTTCTCTTGGTCGGCCTCTGCCTCTATTCCCCTCGATCTTTCAAGTTGTCACGATGTTTTCCAATGCATCTCTTCTCATCACATGTTCACAGAAAACTGTTTGTCTCTTTCTTATTTTTGTACATAATGTTTTAGATTCATTAGTCTCTTTCAGGCAGTCGTTGTTAGTTACTCTGGCAATCCAAGGAATTCGCAACATTCGTCTCAGGGACCACATCTCTGCTGTTTCCAAGTTCTTCCTAATTTGTTCATTTACCTTCAAAGATTCACTGCCAAACAGCAAAACTGGTTCTATAAAGCGATGCAGCACTCTCTTCCTTACCTTCAGTGATAATGACTTATTGCATAAGATACTCTTCATTTTCTGAAATACGAATTTTGCTCGCCCTATTCTGCTCTTAATCTCTGTTGTACATCTTCCATCGTATGTCATAAATGCCCCTAGGTATTTAAAATTATCCACTTCATTAAGAATGTTCCCTTCTATATTTGTGTCAAATTTTGGTGTCACCATTTTCTTTGATATCACCATTGTTACTGTTCTCTCGATATTCAAAGAGAGTCCTTTCTTTGCACTCTTTGTTACTAAAATGTCCAACGATTGTTGTAGGTCTGTTGCATTATCTGCCATCAATACTGTATCATCTGCATAGCGTATATTGTTTATATATTATAGCTTCCGATTAGTATTCCTGGCTTCTCTTTGATCTCTCTCATTATTATATAGGGAGAAGAGATCGGGTGACAAGACACACCCCTGTCGTACTTTATCTGTTCGTAACTGTCCTATTTATGTCCCATTTTAATTGCTGCTACTTGGTTCCAGTAAATATTCTTTATTATTCTTAAATCAATGTTGATACCTTTCAATCAATTCATAATGTTTTACTTTATCAAATGCCTTAGTATAATCTATAAAACACAAATATATGTATTTTGTGTCTCTATTGACCTGGAAACTTACTAAACAAGCTGAACAGCGCATAAATGCCTTTGAATATAACTGTTATAGATGAGTTCTAAGAATATCTTGGGTAAAGAAAAGAACAAATGCAACCATACTTCAAGAGCTGCATATTGAAGACGGTTGGCTATTAAAGACGATAAAACAAAGAAAATTGAAATATTTTGGTTACGTGAAACGTCACGAAAGTTTGTAGAGAACAATAATGGAGGGGTATATGCCTGGGAAGAGAGGAAGAGGAAGACCAAAGAGAAGATGGGTGCAGGATGTGGCGGTTGATCTGCAGAATGGTGTGTCGGACGCGGGACATCTTGCTTGTGGTCAAGAGGTTGTCCAGAAGGTTGTTATGGGAGCGAGGTTCTGCAAAGGACATGCTACTAAATAAATGAATGAATTGACCTTTATGTTAGTGTCCGTAATGTACATATTGCATTGTTTGTACCCGTTCCTTCAACAAATCCATACTGTTCTTCACTATTGTCCATTTTTTTCTTGTTCTTCTCATTATAATTCTGAGTAGAAGCTTAGTTACATGGTTTATGAAATTAATTGTACGAAAATCCTCGCATTCAATAGCTCCTGGTCTTTTTAGTATAGTCACAAATACAGATGTGTATCAATAGTACAAAACAAAGTTAGGTTTGCATTTAATAACGTTTTATAAGTGCAACTCAAGACACCCCCCTCCCCCCCCCCCCCGCAAACAAAAACAAAACAAATCATGTGTGTTCTCAACTAGCCATATACCTGTAAGATTGGCACTGGTCACTGGTTCGAATCCTCTTTCTAAAAGTGTTTTTTTTTTTAAATTTCTATATACACGTAAATACGGTATGCATAACACGGTGTATTGTATGTATTATATAGGTATGTGTGTACAAGACCGTGTCGCGCTGTGTTATAACGTGTTGGTATGGGAGCCGGTCTTCAGAAAGCAATGGCAACTGAACGTAAAAACTTGCCTAGTACATCAACAGCAGCTGAAAAATGATGGTGTTGTCTGCAGCGTTCTGCAAGGGATATGCAACATTTAATTTAAAAAAATGTACAAGCTCGTGCATAGTGCGTACAGACACACGCGCACATAGACACATACATACATACATACGCAAGTATGAATGTCTCATAAAATGTTATTATTTATTTTGTTCATATCACAATGTATTTTTTTTCTTTGTGAATGTAACATTATTCATAACATATAACCGATGTGCAAAAGATAAGTAGTCGGAAGAACATAATGTAAGACGGGCCTGCGTACCCAAGTGTGCTGAAAATAAATTTCGTTCTTTCGTTCGTGTGTTGGTTCGTTCGTTCATTAAACCTCAAGTGACATTCGGTCGGGGAAAGTATGGTTCTTACGATTTCTTAATTGGACGTAAGCGGCATTGCCTTATTCTCCATTTCTTTTACATCAACAAATGTCCATCCCCCACACCGGCTCACAGACAAGAAATCAATAAGTCAGACCCTTGCTTGCTGGAGCGAGTAACCCACCCAATACAGTTCCCCCGGAGCCGACACAGAACATAACCGAATAACAACAAAAGTCAATGACATATGAAGGATTAGCCGTGAAAGCTACACTGACAGAAGGCAGTATTATTTCTGCTAGACGCAGACCCAATAAAAGCCAGACAGACACAAATGTGACATAAGACAGATCATGGACACAGAAACATAGAGACTGCGAAATTAAATTAAGGCAACCGTCAGACAGACTTGGGCGCGCACCAAAGTGAGTGGCTAGATGGAGACGGGAGGAATAAATGGAGCATGGAATCTGGAGAGTGTTTCTGATTTGTGCACTTTCCTCTAACAGTGGAACCGATGTAGGATAAAATACATTTCGTGCTAGTAAAAATGTGGGAGGCCGGTGGCGTAGTGGCCAGAACGCTTACCTGTCAGTGCAATGTTCGTGGGTTTGAATCAACCTACAGACTTTAGTTTTTAATGATTTGGTCTACCAGGTTGATCTAGGCTAAAAGTGGTATATAGAAATTTCCTACGAAATAAAAGCGACTGGTATGGTATTCACAATATCACTCACCGAGAAGATGGACAGAGAGAATAATAAACTCTATGGGAATCTCCATATCCATCCATCCATCATGTGCCATGCCGATAAGCGTGGGCGGTCACGTTTTGTCATCAAACTCGATCACCAGAGTCGTGGATCAGCTCAGTGTTCCTGTCTCGACCATGCCACGTAGCAAGCCATCCATGTATTTACTTCTCGGTCTTACCCTTGGTCTCTTCCCTTCGATCTTGCCAGTTGTCACCAAGTTCTCCAAATCATTTCTTCTCATAACATGTCTAACAAATTTTGACTGTCTACGTCTAATGACTCTAATCAATTTACGATCTTCATTTGTTTTTTTTTGAAGGACTTGTTCATTGGTTTTTCTGTCTGTCCATGTTATTCTTTGCATTTTCCTCAGAAACCACATTTCCACAGCCATCAGATGTTTTTCAGCTTGACTACTCATTGTCCACGCCTAACATCCATACAAAAGTACAGGTTCTATGTAGCACCTCAACACTCTTTTTCTCGTTTCAATTGATATCTTTTTATTGGTCAGTATGTTTTTCATCTTGCAAACGGCTACCTTCGCAATGGCAATTCTTGTTCTAATCTTTTCAAGGCATCTCTCAACAGATGTTGTAACTGTTCCGAGATAACTGTATCGATTCACTTGCTTAAGAATATGACATATCAGATTGTGGTATTTCCTTCTTCCAAGTGACGACCATAATCTGTGTCTTCTTACTATTCAATTCTAGCCCTAGTTGTTCACTGTGTGCAACAACCACATCTACTAAATGTCGCAGGTCCTGTTCATTGTCTGCAATCAAGACTGTATCATCTGCATATCTAATGTTATTTACATATCGACACCCAATGTTGATTCCTTCTATATCTTCTATCTTTCTGAAAATATTGATTTATTGAATATCGATTGACATATCGACACCCAATGTTGATTACTTCCATATCTTCTATCTTTCTGAAAATATTAAAAAAAAAAAAAAAAACAGGGAAAAAAGATCTGGAGACATTACACACATACATAATCTTGATATATGAAGCCTATAAACGGGCACTCTCCCGCTAGGTACAAGAGGAACATGATGAGACTCATCGGATGCTGTTCGGTCTAGACATGTGTGGATTGGATCATATACCCATATATGAGGTCAGCGTGGCCGAATAGATACGAGTGCTTGCTCTTAAACATCCGGTGTGCTGATGCCGAGGTAGCGACTAAAATGTTGAAATCTTGTCCTTGACTTGCAGACGTAAATTACACGTACCTCTAAAATCGGAGTGGGTTCACCTGGGGGCGAAGGACACTGGTAAAAAGGAAGGCTAATCCAAACGCAAAATTCAGTCCAGTGCACTTGAAGTCGTACCACGTGTTTGGACTACGTTTGAGTTCAAAACGAGCAAGCGCCAAACAAAAAATATATATCCATTACGTATTATAAATGGCTTCTTTGTTATGTTTTCTTACAACTTGTGCTTTCCGATATATTGCTGTTTGTTAAGCTTACAGTGGATTTATCTATGTGGTGTGGTTGTATGTTATTCAAATCTTCATTTCATAAATAGCACAGAGAAATTAAATCGATATTCAGTCAAAGTTTGTTTTCATGTTTGAAGCAAAACAGCTACAGAATTCAGCAAGTGTACGCAATACTTATCGTTTCTTGATTATGTGGTTGTTTCGGGATTTGAAATTTAAATATTGAGCACAACCCACTACTGGCAACGCCGATCGCATTCTGGTATGAACCTAAGGCCTATCCACGTCAATATGGAAGCACTATACTCGAGTTTCGCCCTCGTTTGAGCTCGTCAGTAGTTCATATCCCTGACCGGATCCGGAAACAGTCCCGGATCACGCGTGTGAAGCGGGTGTGTAACCACGCGGCACACACTGGACACACCAAATTATCACAACAGAACATCACAACGTTACCCATCGTAGGCTTATCGTAGACTTATCGTTTCTGTTTGCTCGGTATTCCCATGCTGCATTTTATTCTGCATTATTTTATGCCATTTAAATAATAATAATAATCAAGTGTCTTGAAATTGAGCTGGGTGATGATGGTCTTCCGCATTTCCAACAGCATCCATCAATTTTTTTGTTGACTCCCTTTCCGTGCCATGAAACAAGACGGTCAAGAATGTTCTCTCGCTGTCTTCCTCTTTCTCTATTTCTACAAATATTTCCAGTTGTCACAACATGTTCCAGATTTTGTCTTCGCATCATTTGACTTAAACATGAAGACTGCCTCTTTCTTGTGTTTGTGATAGGTTGTCTTTACGACTTATCATCATCATCAAGTGCCGTGCCGGCTGGCGTAGGCGTTCATGGCTCTCCACAGATCTCGGTCTTTGGTGTTCTGGATCAACTCTGCTGATGCCACCGTCTCAATTCAGCCAACATAATTTCTCTTGGTCTGCCTCTGCCTCTCTTCCCCTTGATCTTTCCAGTTGTCACGATGTTCTCCAATGCCTCTCTTCTCATCACACGACCGAAGAAAGCTATTTGTCTCTTTCTTATTGTTGTATATAATGTTGCAGTTTCAATTGCCTCTTTCAGGCAATCGTTGTTAGTTACTCTGGCAGTCCAAGGAATTCGCAACATTCGTCTTAAAAACCACATCTCTGTTGCTTCTAAGTTCTTCCTAATTTGTTCATTTACATTCCAAGATTCGCTGCCATACAGCAAAACTGGTTCTATATAGCATTTTAGTACTCTCTTTCTTACATTCATTGATAGCGACTTATTGCATAAGATACTCTTCATTTTCTGAAATGCTGTCTTTGCCTGCCCTATTCTGCTCTTAATCTCTTTTGTACATCTTCCATCTGATGTTATAAGTGCCCCTAGGTATTTAAAATTATCCACTTGGTTGAGAATTTCCCTTCTATTTCTATGTCACATTTTGGCGTCCCCATTTTCTTTGATATCACCATTGTTACTGTTTTCTTGATATTCAAGGACAGTCCTTTCTGTGCACTCTCTGTTACTACACTGTCCAACAATTGTTGTAGGTCTGTTGCATTATCCGCTACCAATACTGTGTCATCTGCATAGCGTATATTGTTTATATTATATCCTCCGATTAGTATTCCTGGCTTCTCTTTGATCTCTCTCATTATTACTTCGCTATACAGGGAGAAGAGATCGGGTGACAAGACACACCCCTGTCGTACTCCTAGCTTTATCTGTTCGTAACTACCCTCTTTATTTCCCATTTTAATTGCTGCTACATGGTTCCAGTATATATTCTTTATTATTCTTAAATCTTTCCCATCAATGTTGATATCTTCCAACATTTTAATCAGCTCATCATGTTTTACTTTATCAAATGCCTTGGTATAATCTATAAAGCATAAATATATGTCTCTTTGTTTCTCTATTGATCTTTCTATTAGTGTTCGTAATATATATATTGCATTGTTTGTACCCTTTCCTTCCATAAAACCATACTGTTCTTCACTAATTTCCATTTTTATTTTCTTTCTTGTTCTTCTCATTATAATTCTGAGTAGAAGCTTAGTGACATGGTTTATGAGGTTAATTGTACGAAAATCTTCACAATCAATTGCTCCTGGTCTTTTTGGTATAGCTATAAATACAGATTTCAGCATATCACTGGGTAAATATCCAGTACTGTAAATATCATTCAACATGTTGGTTAATATATCTACTCCAAATTCTCCCAATACTTCTAATTCTTCTATTGTGATTTCATCTGGCCCAGCTGTTTTTCCTTTCTTCATATGTTTCATAGCATCAGCGACTTCTTCTTTTAGAATAGGTGGACCTTCTAAGTTACTTTCTTCTGTTAATTCTTCCCTTTCTCCATTATATAATTCTCTTATATACTCATTCCACCTCTTCATTATAGCACCTTCCTCCAATAAAGTCTGTCCTGTTTTTGATTTCAAACACCCTGTATTTATTCTTATTTTTCTTCCTGTGAGCTCGCTGATTTGTCTGTACATACTTTTTTGATCTTTAATGGAATTTAATTCAATTTTTCTGCATTGCTCATTTAACCAACTTACTTTTGCCTTCACACATTTATCTCTTATTTCTTTATTTATCTTAGCATACTCTTGTTTGTCATTTTTATTCTGTTTTCTTTTGTCCATCAACCTTAAGATTTCTTCATTCATCCATTTTTTTTTTTTTTTTTACGACTTAGCCTTCCTCAAAATGTCCAAATGTAAATAATATAATTAGGTGACGGTCCCTTTAACACCCTTTAGGCTACTGGACATATGATGCTGGCTCATATTTGTATAGACCGATCGGCACTAGGTGGCTGATGTGGCCTGTATTATACCAGTCGCATTCACTTCCCGAGACATGTCCTGGTGCTCATTTAGGCTGGGTTGACCTGGGGACTAGATCGAGTTTAATCATTCGAATCTTCTCAGTGCTGAATGAATTCATGACCACCTGGCCGACAGTCTAGCGTCTAACCACTACACCACCCAGACTCCTATTTACATACAGTGCATCTACCTTAAGGAAGCTGTTACTCTTTAAGGGCGTGCTACGTGGAGAGAACAAAGCAAATTCCAGTGAAGCAACAAGTGAGGAAAGAACAAGCAGACTGAAAGAAGAAAAAAAACTGAGGACAATAAAACTAGATACTCTCTTGTCTGGAACCCACATGAAAAACGAAATAGCGGGGGTTCTAAAAACACACGGAGAAGAGAATTACAGAGAGAGAGATTACTAATATTGGGACGACACGAAGGAAGCTATGGGAGATAGCATAAGATAGGACGGATTGGCATCGTTTTGTTTAAAAGCTCTGCAACAATAAAGTATCAATAGAAGAAGAATGACGTGCAAACACTACTTTGATGTAATTTTCTTGCCTGTTCAATCAAATCCAGGGCATTGACGCAATATGCCCACGTGAAGTCCCCAGGTTATTCCCTTCCTATTGGCAGCTGCACATCCTTGATAGGAAACAATAACAAGTCAAACCTTTAGTAAACATTTTTAAGCCGTTCCCGAAATTATCAGTTTCTTTTGTGAAAACAAGGAAACGTCACTCCAAGCAACAGCTAGACAAAAGCTAACTGTTAGACAGATTATTATTGTCCTTTGCTTGATAAGAAAAGCTTGGCGAATGATGTTATTTTTTTTGCTCTAGAAAACCGAATAGGATATGTCGAAGTCTGGGTTAATCATTTTGCTTCTTGGACAATTCGCAGATTAAGGAGATTTTAGAATGTGGGAAGATGACTGGGAGACAGGCTTGTGTGTGGGGATAAGCTTGGTATTGTGAAATAATAGAAAGATTCCGACTGTGCTGGCTGGGTGACGAATTGCCATAAGAAAAATATCCCACAAGTAAAAGATTTATATGTGGTGGTATTATTATTATTATTATTATTAGTATTAGTATTAGTAGTAGTAGTAGTAGTAGTAGTAGTAGTAGTAGTAGTAGTAGTAGTAGTAGTAGTATAGTAATAGCAGTAGTAGTAGTAGCAGTAGTAGTAGCAGGGAAAGTAGAAGTTGTAGCAGTCTTTGTAGCGATTGAAGCTGTTAAAGTACTAGTAGTGTAGTCATCTCGATGTTGGTGTTGATAATTTTAGTAGTTATGGTAGTATGGTTGTGGTCTTTTAATAGTAGCAGTAGTAGCAGTATAAGCAGCAGCATTAGTAGTAGTAGTAGTAGTAGTAGTAGTAGTAGTAGCATTAGCAACAGTAGTAGTAGTAGTAGTAGTAGTAGTAGTAGTAGTAGTAGTAGTAGTAGTAGTAGTAGTAGTAGTAGTAGTAGTAGTAGTAGTAGTAGTTGTAGTAGTAGTAGTAGTAATTTATAGTAGTAGTATCAATAGCAGTAGTAAATGTAGTTGTTATATCAGCAGTGGTGGTAGCAGTTGTTGTTGTACCCAAGTAGTTACCTAGCTGTGATCCTGGTTTCCCCTACGTCCTAGATCACAAACATCACACTGTACCACAATCTCGGGAGACCCATTTGTAGGAAGTGACGTACCAGATACAGTAAACTAAAGGGAAATAAGTTGCATGTGTTATAACTTATAACTAATCTCAGTTCTCTATATGTAATCAAACAGAATAATACACAGTGTAATGGAGTCGGTAGGTTCAGTTTGTTCAAGTATATATTATCTTCCTTTATTTTTTTAGCTTGTAGTAATATTTTATTGAAATAGTCTAAAACATGATCGTCTGCCCTGATCTCTTCTTGCCACCTTCCAACACACAATGTTTACAACGTTTAATGGGCAGCTGTTTCATGTTTTTGCATTCTGTGCACGCCATATGTAAGATAGTTTTACGAGTAGTCTTTGTCTTCATTCTAAAGTTACCGCGAAACCGGGATATTTCCCTACAGAATTAAAAGAATCGAAGATGGTACACACATTAATATTGTTACTACTGATACTACTACTATTACTTTGAATAGCTAACATCGTCGTACAGTAACTGACACTACTAATTCGGTATTGAATAGCGAACCTGCTTGTACAGTAACTAACTCCGCTAATTCGGTGTTGAAAAGCGAGCATCGTCGTACAGTAACTAACTTTACTAATTGAGTATTAAATAACGTGTCTCCTCGTACAGTAACTAATTCTACTAATTCAGTATTGAAAAACGAACCCACTCGTGCACTTGCCGTGCTGTGCTGTGTTGTATGACCACTCAGATCTTCAGTCCTAATGTTACCATTCGTGTTGATTCACTCGTCTAAAACTCCTTGTTTCCTCAAAAGTCACCAAGGGCGTCAGTAACGCTGGAGTGATCCAGGAATACATTGTGTTTGAGTTCGTCTGTGCGTTAGTGGGTTGTGTGTGTGTTGAGTGTTTGTGTGGTGAGTGTTCGTGTAGTCGCGCTTTACACATACAAATAAACACAGACAACAAAAATCAGTTATGCTCTCTTGAAATGTCCACAGTTGGAAGCGCCACCTCATATTATAGTTTCAGTATCGTCAATCCGGGAGAAATCTGATCTCGCCAGCGTTGTTGTATTAATAATTCAACGCATTACTTCATGTACATTTCAAGTACATCTTCCTTTTAGGTGTTTGGAATTCTCGTGGTCACACTGCCAATAATAAAACTGTGTGTGTCTGTAACAATTTCCGAAATTATCTTTGACGTCTTTGTACAGCTCAAATCGTGGATAATTCAATATTTCAATTTACTTCTGGCTAATTGTCTGTAATTTTAAAAATAATATATTCTTTGAGTGGACAGTGAAGTCAGTTGTAAAAACAATTTTCTTGGTACTTGACACTGTTCAATCCATCCATCATGTGCCATGCCGGAAAGCGTGGGCAGTCATGACTCGCGATTTCACTTGATCACCAGAGTCGTGGATGAGCTCAGTGTTGCTGTATTGACCATGCCATGTAGCCAAGCCATCCAGGTATTTACTACTCGGTCTTCCCCTTGGTCTGTTCCTTTCGATCTTGCCAGCTGTCACCAAGTTCTCCAATTCATTTCTTCTCATAACATGTCCAAAAAATGTTGACTGTCTACGTCTAATTTCTCTGATCAATTTACGATTTTAATTTGTTTCCTGTAGTACTTGTAACAGAATGTTTATATATATATATATATATATATATATATATATATATATATATATATATATATATATATATATATATATATATATATATATATATATATATATATATATATGGACAATAAGCAGACAAGCTACGGAACATCTAAAAGCAGCGGAAATGTGGTTTCTGAAGTCTATGCAAAGATTATCATGGACGGACAGAAAAACGAATGAGAAAGTGCCACGAGAAACACATTAGAACCATATATTTACTAGATAAACTAGAGACAGAGAATCGAGACTTATTTGGGCAGGTTATGAAGAAAAATAAACTGGAAAACTTAATGACAACTGGCAAAGTTGATGGAATAGGAGCTAGAGGGAGGCAGATAGATACTACATGCCTGGATGCCTGGCCAAGTGGCATAATTGAAACAAGAACACAAAGGTGATCCGAGGACTGTGCGGTAGATTTTCTCAGTATGATGCAAGTCTTCGAAATGCCGCCCCTTACATTTTTTTTCTTACTGTCAAAATGCCGCCCCCTTATGAAGCCCCCTTACGGTGCCGCCTGATGCGGCGGTCTCTCTGTGTCATCGCACGGCACGGCCCTGGGTGATCCGAGACTGATGACCGTGTGAGGTGGAGAATGGTGACACCAGCCTTTGCGTATTGACATGCCACATTCCCGTGGCCAAGGTGAACGGACGTGATTCATAATCCAGTATACTCGGGTTCGAAACACAGCGGTGCTGTTTTTTTTTTCGAAAAGAAAGTATAGGTGCCGGTCGTTCAGAAAGCAATGACAAACTGCTGAACGTAAAACTTGCCCAGGAATCACAAACAGCCAAAATGCTGGGGCTGACTGTTACGTCCTGTGAAGGACATGCAACTACATATACTAATTTGGTGTTAAATAACGAACTTACTCGTACAGTAACTAACTCTACTAATTCGGTGTTAAATAACGAACTTGCTCGTACAGTAATTCATCATCATCATCATCAAGTGCCATGATGGTTGGCGTAGGCGTTCATGATTCTCCATAGATCTCGGTCTTTGGTTTTCTGGATCAACTCTGCTGATGATATTCCTCCATGCCACCGTCCAATCCATCCAGCATTATTGCTCTTGGTCTGCTCTGCCTCTCTTCCCTTCGATCTTTCCAGTTGTCACGAATGTTCTCCAAAGCTTCTCTTCTCATCACATGATCAAAGAAAGTTGTTTGTCTCTTTCTTCTTGTTGAATATAATGTTCTAGTTTCATTAGCCTCTGCCAGACTGTCGTTGTTAGTTACTTTGGCAGTCCAAGAAATTCGCAACATTCGTTTCAGGAACCACATCTCGGTTGCTTCCAATCTCTTCCTAATTTCTTCATTTACATTCCAAGATTCACAGCCATACAGCAAAACGGGTTCTATATAGCAATTCGGCGCTTTCTTGCTTACATTCAATGAAATTGACTTATTGCATAAGATATTCTTCATTTTCTGAAATACAGTTTTTGCTTGCCCTATTCTGCTCTAAATCTCTGTTGTGCATCTTCCATCTGATGTTATAAATGCCCCTAGGGTTTTAAAATTATCCACATGGTTAAGAATTTCCCCATCTATTTCTATTTCAGATGTCGGTGTCACATTTTTCTTTGATATCACCACTGTTACTATTTTCTTGATATTCAGTATTCAGTAACTATCTCGTCAAATTCGGTGTTAAATAACGAACTTGCTCATAAAGTAGCTAACTCTACTAATTCGTTGTTGAATAACGAACATCCTCGTACAGTAAATAACTCTATTAATTCGGCGTTAAATAACGAACTTACTTGTACAGTATATATAAAAGCACCAATAAACACATCTGTATGATGACTTACATTCCCAGGTTTTTCCGTCAGTCGATTTCCCGGACTCAACCTGTTTGCGCTCCAATGCAATGGTTCACATCTGCCCAGTGACGTCAGAAGTGTCCAGTACATTAGTCTGGAGAGATACTCACCCCAGCCAGAAGTGCCGCCTCATATCATAGCTTCACTGTCGTCTGTTGGTGAGTAGTGTACATGTAGTAATGTATAGGTGAGTACTGTGTGGGTGAGTACTGTGTAGGTGAGTACTGTGTGGGTGAGTACTGTGTAGGTGAGTACTGTGTAGGATAGTATTGTGTAGGTGAGTACTGTCTTGATGAGTAATGTGTAGGTGAGTACTGTGTGAGTGAGTACTGTGTATGTGAGTACTGTGAAGGTGAGTACTGTGAAGGTGAGTACTGTGTCGGTAAGTACTGTTTAGGTGAGTATTATGTGTTAGTACTGTGAAGGTGAGTACTGTGTCGGTAAGTACTGTGTTTGTAAGTACTGTTTAGGTGAATACTGTGTAGGTGAATACTATATAGGAGAGTACTGTGTAGGTTAGTACTGTATGAGTAATGTGCGAGTGATGTGTAGGCGAGTACTGTCTGGGTGAGTACTGTGTAGGAGAGTAATGTGTAGGAGAGTACTGTGTAGGAGAGTACTGTGTAGATGAGTACTGTGTAAGTTCTGTGTGGATGAGTACTGTGTGAGTGAGTACTGTGTGAGTGAGTACTGTGTATGAGAGTAATGTGTAGGAGAGTACTGTGTAGGAGAGTACTGTATAAGTGAGTACTGTGTGATTTCTGTGTGGATGAATACTGTGTGAGTGAGTACTGTTTGAGTACTGTGTATGTGAGTACTGTGTGAGTACTGTGTAGGTGAGTACTGTGTAAATGGTTTCTGTGTTCGTGAGTACTCTGCAGGGGAGTACTGTGTAGGAGAGAAGTATGTGAGTACTGTGTAGGTGAGTACAGTGTAGGAGAGTACTGTGTAAGTGAGAACTGTGTAATTGAGTACTGTGTAAGTGAATACTATGTAGGTTAATATTATTTAAGTGAGTACAGTTTAAGTGAGTAGTGTGTAGGTGAGTACTTTGTAAGTAAGTACTATGTAAGTGAGGTATGTGTGGGAGACTGCTGTGTAGGAGAGTACTGTGTTGGAGAGTACTGTGTGAGTACTGTGTAAGTGAGTAATGTCTAAGTTCTGTATAGGTGAGTACTGTATAAGTAAGTACCATGTAAGAAAATACTGTGTGAGTTCTATATAGTGACTACTGGTGGATGAGTACTGTATAGGAGAGTAATGTGTGAGTACTGTGTAGTGGAGTATTGTGTAGGTGAGTAATGTGTAGATTAGTAATGTGTAGATAAATACTGTGTCGATTAGTACTGTATAGGTGAGTATTGTGTAGATTACTCTGTAAATCAGTACTTTGTAGGTGAGTACTGTGTAGCTGAGTACTGTCTATGCGAGTACTGTGTAGGTGAGAACTATGCAAGCAGCTAAATCAACCACTATCCTCACTACAGAGTACACCACTTAAACTTACCATGTTTACGGTATGTTTATTTGGCTCACTTCTGTGGACTCTTGATCTGATAATACGCCGTACACCAATCAGCCTCACAGGTCCTATATCAAAGGGTAAAGTAAGAGTCAAGCCGTGTATCTTATGTCACCTCTACCCCCACATGACTCGGACGTACTCCTCCCTCAGCCCCTCTTCCTCATCCAGTGTTTTGCTTTGAGTACCATTACATTATCACTGGTATCCTATATACTGGCACTGTATTACCCATCTATCCTCATCTTAAGTGATGTTGAATGAAATAATGTATGAGAGGAAAGAAAGAATAAGGGCAAATGTCAGGGGCCTGCGTGCCCAATTCTTAACCCTTTGAAAATAAAGATTGTTCGTTCGTTCCTTCGTTCGTTTGTTCGTTCATGTAATTTTTTATTTGTTCGCATATCCTTTACAGGACATCGCTGTCAACATCAGCATCGTTCAGCTGATTGTTGATTGGCAAGATTACGCCCAGTAGTTAGCCATTGCTCATCATGCATGGTTCACCTATAATGCCAACGACTTCTACGTTGAGAACACGTGCACTATTAACGTGCAGTCTGCCAGATTCCATCCTCATTTGACGATTGTCGTATCGTCTGTCGAACGCTCAAAGCCTTACCTTTATCTACCTTATGACTTTGTCACATGCAGGTCTGGGTTTTTTGGCTTTGTTTTAAGGCCTATTAGTCACACTAAATGCCTTTCGGCCCATTGTGATCCACCAAGTCGTGACTGCCAGGGTTAGTGGTCAATGATTCGGAATTCGTATTTGTCAGTTTGGATGACCGCCACTGCGCCCTCGTCAGATCAAGTGCAGATAAACAGGTGGTCTTAGCAGACACTACATTTTGATCTTGGCCGAAAGGTCCTCTTTGTGCCCGCTTTAACGTCTCCGTCTTCTCCCCTTGTTCTTTGGTAGTCAGGTGTTTTTCCATGTTTGCTTGTTGGAAATGAATGTCTGATGATATCCACGACCTGGGTTCCTAATCCTGCCCCTCCCCCGCTCCAATTTTCACCTTTTCAGCTGCCTCTAACTTTCTAAGTTTCATTTCACGATTCTGTTGATGCCGACGTATCCCCTTACACCAGTCAATTGGACTAAAATGTTGACTTCTCGTCTTTGACTTAGGGACCTAAATTGCAAGTACCTCAGAAGTCGGAGTGGGTTCGTCTGGTGGCGAGGTGAACTGGTAATAGGAACAGCTTATCCACACACAAAAATCAGTCCAGTTCACTAGCAGTAGTAGCTCGTGTATGGACTACGCTTGAGTTCAAAGCCATCATATGAAAACTACAAACAAATTCCCCATTATTCTCTATTGCTTAAACCGTCATAATGTTGGTCTCACCTGCATTCTCTGTTATAGCTATCCCTACTTAGTATATAATAGATTGTTCCCAATTTTTGTAATTTTTCACACTTCCCCTTCTTCCCTACACTGCACCCGTTTCATATACACAACTGGCTGCTGGCTCACCTGTCCATCTGGAGGCCTTCATTTCCACCTCTCCTTTTCTTTAACGCACATTCTTTTAAGACCAAAAGCTAGACTCATGTTGTCAAACTGTGCTTGAATGTGCTCGCCGGTGTTATGCCATAGGTTGTAATACTCTTTGAAATCTGCATTGCTTGGCCAATCTACGTCATTGTTGTTCATTATGGAGCGAAGATATTCACAGCTTGTAACATTTTCAATTTCTCCATAATAGATTTAATTTTTGCTTGACATGTAGTTTTGTCTGTGGTCATTATTTTTGTTTAAGTTCAAGAAGAAACTATCTTCACTCCGTCTCTTGACAGACAAGTTCAGCTCTAATGGTACAGATGCCTTAATTAAAATTGCTAGTTTTTAATTTAGATGGTTATATGCAGCTTGACCAAACAAGGAAGGTTCTCGGCGTGTCACTGCTGACACTTTTAGTTCTTGGTATCTTACAAACGTGTGTATTCGTCCCTTTTTTGTTATTGCAGCGTTAAAATGCCAGTCTCTAAATCTCAGTCTTCACGTGAAATCGGCATTTCAGTATGCACCAGGAAAGTTGAGAGCGATTAAAATAAAATAAAATGAAACTACAAACTACTTCATTAACTGGAGCCTGTGAGGAATAACACGATGTGATGGAAGCAATAATGCGGTGCTTAGCTAGAGAACTATTTAGTCAGGTCTCAGTCAGATAAGACAGTAGACGGTACTACCTGCTTTTGTTGGCGCCGAATGTTGGGCGGTGCTCACCTAACCCGATATCCCACATTGTGCTAATGGCTTTTAGCGAAGAGCGCCATTGGGAGGGCACAAGCTTTATCCCGGTGAGAGGAAATGCAACCTAAAGACTAAATGTCATGGCAGGGTAGACAGGGCCCTAAGCCTTGGTCGGCAACTGGTATAGGTTCGAAGCTTCGACATGCGGACAGTTAGAGCTTTGTTTTACAGATCCGACAGCTTCTGCAGCTTGTCTTGTTCCAGACGTATTGGTGTTACCTTTCCTCTGGAGTAAACTAGGCAGGCCGAGAGAGGGCTCATATTGCATGAGCAATACATGGTCTGTAAATTCAGCCCAGGCTTTGTGTTATGAAGAGGTATAACTCCATTTTACAAACTGTTGTCTGTCAAGACGACAAGGTGTCAGTCAGTCAGCTAGAGAACCTGACAGATCGCAGTGAATCAACAGACGAGGATAGGACACCCATTGAGAAAACCTGATATTGTATACCTAGAAAGATCTTTCTATGGAACTAAAGTGCAAAAGAAATAGAACTAAGTTTATAACATACGGAGAAAAGACATAAAGGCCGCGATGAATGCTATGGGAAGGACATATAACTAACCACAAGTGTTAGCAACAGGTAGGACACAGGGGCATCAGTTGAATGCCGGCCTATGCTTCAATGGAAAATTAAAGGCAAAAGCAGAATTATTGCATGTTAGTTGTATATCCTTTACAGGACGTAGCAGTCAACCCCAGCATTTTTCCTTTGTGTGTGTGTGATTTCTTTAGAAGTTTACGTTCAGACCAAACTGAATTGGCCATTATTTTCTGAAGAACCGGGACTCACATCATTCAATGAAAACCAGCGCAATGCGGTCTCCTGCCACTCAAATACACATGAACAAATATGCACTTAAGCATGCGTAATTAAAGTTACACTCAAACATGCATGAATAAATATACACTGAAGTACACATGAACAAATATACACTCAAGTACACATGAAAAAACATGCACACTCAAGCATACATGAACAAATGCACCCTCATGCACACATGAACAAATATACACTCAAGTACACATGAACAAATATACACTCAAGTACACATGAACAAATATACACTCAAGTACACATGAAAAAAAATGCACACTCAAGCATACATGACCAAATGCACCCTCATGCACACATGAACAAATATACATGCAAGCACGCGTGAGCAAATATATTCTCAAACATACATTAACATATAAACACTCAAGCACACATAAACAAATATAGACTCAAGCACATATGAACAAATGTACATTCGAACGCACATTAACAAATATATACCCAAGCACACATGAAGAAATATACAATCAAACACACATTAACAAAAATATACTCAAAAACATGTTAATAAATACACTCCGAGGCTTACATGAACACAAAGACATCTAATCGCATACGAAGTACCATACTCTCAGACGCACATGAACACATCCTTAAGCACACGTGAATTTAAATATCTTTCGTGAGACACACTTTGGGTAGCCAACATGTAAATGAATGTTATATACTTTACTTGATAATGTAATAGTGATGTCAACGTGAATGCATCAATGTATCACATTTATAGAAGGTACAGATTAATTGTTACGTGAATAAATATGCTTTTGTATACAAGTATAAATGTAGACATGTGTACACGTTGACAGCTACATAGACAAAGATACCTAAGAATTGACAGTGTCCGACAGATAAACAAACATATAGACAGACAGACGCCCAATTGATGACACATATGCAGATAAATATACTACATACAGACAGATGAAGACTGTTAGATTCATACAAGAGACAACATTGCAGTTACAGACATATTTCAAGCGAACGCAAGAAGAAGAAGAAGACAGATGAAGAAAATAATGATAGATAGGTGGCTAGATAAATACACATGTAAACAAAACACCAATCAGTCAGATAAAGAGAAAGTCAGTCAACCAGATAGACAGGCAGAAGACATTCAGACAGACAGTTAATCAGACAGAAAGATATTCAGACAAACATTTATTGAGACACACAGATATACAGACAGACAGACATATATTCAGAAAGGCAGACATACAGACAGACATACAGACAGACATATATTCAGATAGAGAGGCGAACAGACGGGTAGGCATGCACGCAGACAGACAAGTAGTCATGCACACGTACAGACAGGTAGGAAAATATTCAGGCATACAGACATTCATACATACAGATAGACAGATATTCAGACAGACAAACATTCATACAGACATATTCAATTCAATTCAGTTCAACTTTATTTTCAAAGGGTAACAAATTGGGCACGCAGGCCCGTCTTACATTCGGCCCTTCTATTCACTCATCTTTCGTTCATCAATAGTGCATTATACATTCATTTAGAAAGGAAAAAAAAAACATTGTATAATAAATGTTGTAAACAAACAATGCAAATTACCATGTTATGAGGCACATCTCACACCCACCCACACACTACCCCACCCACACACACATCCCCACCCACCCACCCACACACACACACACAGGGACACACACATACCCCACCAAACGACCCATCCCCCTCCCACACACATACCCCACACACACACTTCCCCCACCTGTTCCCCTAACCCACACACACACTCACCCACCCACACAAACATCCCCACCAACCCACACATCCCGTGTCCACCCACATAAACATCCTAACCCACACACCTATCCCCCACCCACACATCCTCTACCCACCCACCCGCACCCCCAACCGCCCATCCCTCAACCAAACCTCCCTCGATCACACATTCCCCACCCACACACACATCCCCCACCAAACCACGCATCCCGCACCCACCCATACATCCATCATCCACTCACATATTCCCAACCCATACACACATCTCCATCAACACATCTCCCTACTCACACACACACACAACTCCCTACCCACCTTTACATCCCCAATCCACTCACACACACCCCACAACTCTCACATACACTCACTCCCACCCACACATGCCCTAACCCACATTCCCCATCACACACATATCCCCCACCCACACACCACACACATCCCCCACTCACACAATATTCCCTACCCACACCACATACACATATTCCCCACCCACACCCACACATCCCCCACCCACACCCACACATCCCACACCCACACACCACGACATATCCCCCACGTGCACACCACACACTTATCCCCCACACACACACCACACATTATTCCCCACTCACACACCGCACACATATCCCCCACCCACACATATATCCTCACCCACCCACCACGCACATACCCCCATCCACACACCACACAAATCCCCACCCACACACACATCCCCCACCAACACACCACACACATATCCCCAACCAACACACCACACACATCTCCCCACCCACACACACACACCCCCCACCAAACCACACACACTCACTCACCCATACATCCTCCAATACCCACCCACAGACCCCCCTACCACCCCCCAAACCCATCCCCTAACCACTCATCTCTCGATCACATATACCCCCACCCACACACACATCCCCCAGCCAGTCATGACATACAGGCATGCAGGTATATATTCAGACAGACAGACAGACAGACGGCCAGACAGACAGACAGACAGACAGACAGACAGACAGACAGACAGACTTACATTCATACAGACAGACAGGCAGGTATATATTCAGACAGACAGACATATATTCAGACATACATACATTCATATAGACAGACAAACAGACAGGCAGATACTCAGATATTCATACAGCCAGACATTCAGACAGACAGATAATTCGCCTTCTCCTCTCCTGCCCCCAGACGGAGTGAGACTGGAGAACAGCTATGGGAACGCTAACGTTTATGTGAGCGGAAGGTTTGATGGCGATAACATCCATTCCACGTCCTTGACTGTCCTCCTGGCAGACGTCCTGCTGGACATGAAGGTGACATACGGCTGTAAAATTAGCTACATTAAACGCGGAGGCGGCCTCGGGGTGACCGAGAGATTTTTGAATGTCAGTTTTGCTGGTGAGTTCTTTGTTTCGTTTCTTTTTTAATTGTTGGATTAGGAGACATTTTGGATTAACTTGTTTCCAACACCGAGAGCTGGTGTTCTGGGTGTGTGAAGAATTGGAGGCAAGTTGTCATTCGTTTTTTGCACTGCTTGTTCTGTTATCTTTGCTTCTTTATTTCTTTTGTAATTCAAGAATGTAAGGGTTACAGGGGAGTTTTAAAAGTTCTTTGGATGAAAACGAGAACACATAGATCTATCTAATAAGATGTGTAGTTTGAAGAAGACTTATTCATGTTTTGTCCTACTGGTTTTGCTCTGTAGTGATGCAGAGAGAATTGAGATATAGTTTTCTGTTTCTCACTTTTTTGTTGTTGTTGCTTGTTGCTAATGTCATATTTGATTTGTTCGGTGTCTCTTTTGCTCCATCTTGCCAACTCTTCCTGGATCGTCCCCTAGACTTGTATCCCGATGTACTCATGTACACCGCTATAGACGCTGGTTAGTCAACACAAATACATTTGAGGAACATGGAATACTTTAGACATGTCACAAGAAATGAATGTCTGAGAAAGATAGCTATGGAGGGAGGTGTAGATTGGATCCAGAGAAGAGAAAGAAGACGGCGTAGATGAACTCAAGTCATGATAGATATGGCAGTAGCAGCGGCAGGACATGTGGCTTGTGATAGAGAGACATTGTAAAAGACTATTATGGGAGAAAACCTTCTTCAGGGACAAGGCGCTGGATGTTGATGATGATATGATGCTTATGATGATAATGAGGGCATGATGAAAATAGGAAATGTGTTGTGTGAGACAACACACATATTATCAGAGTAATAATAATTGTGAACTTGGAACTTACATGCATACACATAAACGGCTTCGAGTCCAGCTGTGGCGACATTTAGCTTTCAAAAACGTATATTGTGTAGAATTTTCTCTGATATGCATTACTTTCCTCCCTTCAATGAATGTCCTTCAGTACCTCTGAATCTAGTTTTCCTGCTACATAAACTGGACATTTCCAGGCGAAATCTTCACAGTACAGACCAACAGGTGGAACCGAACCGTGTATGAGTAACTGTTGTGGGAGGGGTGAGGTGACGGCGTGGCTTGACCCATCGAGTAACGAATGGTCTGTAAACAATATAGCGTTAGCACCAAATATCCACTATTCACTATGCTTTCGTGGGAGTAAAAAGTTCTCTTGATTTCCACCGTTTATCTGACTGACAGTCTGTCTGTCTGTGTGCGTCCTCCATACCTTAGATATCATTGCAAAGTGGTCTGCTTCCAAGTCGCATGCAATTGGTTTCGAACCCTAGACATGGTATTTTGATGAACTGTGAAGCGCGTTCACTATATATATATATATATATATATATATATATATATATATATATATATATATACATATACTCTTGTCTCAAGTGTTCCAGACAGTCCACACCACATCTGTTGGTATTCGGATCTCCAGGCTGTCGCAGTGGCGCAGTAGTTAGCTCGATTGCCTGCAATGTTTTCGAAATGAGGAATTGTTTTCTGCAAAATTGGCGTGGGTTCCTGGTCGACCCAATCTACAATCAGTACCAGAAAACATGTGGGAGGCAATGGCGACCAGCGTGATACTGACCACATCACAGCATGGCCGAATGGATACGAGCGGTCGTTCTTTCTCATCCGGTGTGCTGATGCGTTCAATGCAAGTCCTCCAGCGCTGATAAAGTGCTTAGATTTCTGTAAAAGATAAATCTCTTAGTCACGTGTGTAACCACTCATGTACCACCTACAGTACCTCTTCATTTTGAAACTACCTACGCCCTCCACTCATACACTTGCTGGACTGACATAAATTTATCACCATACTGGACCTTCTTTAGTCGCCGATGAATTTCCAAAGGTTTCATCTCTTCACTGATCAGAAAACCGGCTAACATAATGCTGCTCCTCTTAGGTGCATGCCAAAAGTGGGGCGGTCATATTTAAACTGTCCTTATAACGTCACTGTGTTCGTCTACACCATGATGTTACGAGCTTAACACTCTTGACATCCTTAACAACAATATTGACAGGTTGCAAGACACAGGCATGGTTATTGTAATTTCAATCACACTTTTAAGGTTTTCATTTAAAGCCCTTTTGTATACGAAGGAGACGGGGACATGAAGTAATAGCATCAACAGAATTGATTCAGAAACTCATGGACCGAGATATGTATAGAAACATGTACGCCTGCGCCAAATGTCAGGGCACGTGATGATGATAATGATGTTCCACTGTAAATTCGATACTCCTTTTTCATGATGTCCTAAGCACGTGCTTGTTTTGCTTAATAGTTACTCCAGGTCTCTATCCGTGCACCATGAATTGATACTTCACAAACAAACAAACAAACAGAGTGCGCAGTACCTACCGCGGCATGTAGTTTGGAATACTCATAACAAATGAAATAAAGATGGGAAACAAGTTCCACAACCCTGAGACCCGGCCGTCTGACACATAACAACTGAGAAAGTAAGGGCTAAATTAGTACAAAGAGGACATATTCAACATAGTGCGTGTTTGCACGACAAAGCCCAGTAATAAAACGGTCCAGACGCCCGGCCATAATTATAACAGACGATCCGACGTCACGTGATTTCCCCGATAGAACAATGTCATGTGGGTCAGGACCAGGAACGGGCCGGTTATTGCCTCCGAACGCCGTTTGTCAGTTAGCCGACAACAAAGGAGGGAGTCTTACTTTCCCTTGCATGAAAGAAATATGAAACAATTGGCCGAACATGGCTTACGGAAGGAATTGGAATGACTGGGAAACTGGATTGATTCGATTAAAGAATCGTCTTTATCATGGCTGTCATCATCATGTGCAGTTAGAGATTGCTGATCATGGAGCTTCTGCAGCTTGTCTTGTTCCAGACCTATTGGTGTTACCTTTCCTTAGAGTAATAAATGTAATTAAAACTCCTCAAGTATTGATGCACTACAATATGTGGCTCGTATTCTTAACTTCATTAAGCATGTCTGTTGATGTCATCATCATCATCATCATCATCATCATCATCATCATCATCATCATCATCATCATCATCATCATCATCATTATCATCATCATCATCATCATCACTATGAGTCCTGCTAAATGCTGCCGCCGTTCATATACCTCAATAGATGTCGGTCTTTGGTGTTCTGGATCAATTCTGTTGATAATAGACATCCGTTTCAACGTCTTATGTCATCCGGCGTTTTTTTCTATCTGCCTCTGCCTCATCTACCTCTGATCTTTCCAGTTGTCGAGATATTTTCTTGTGCCTCTCTTCTCATCACGTGACCGAAGTACAACGTTTATCTCTCTCTTATAGTTGTATGCCGGCTGTGTGGTGAAGAAGTTACGAATGCAATTCGTAATTCCGCATACCTCGTTCGAAACTAAGCTGCGAATGGTTTGAAATCAGACCGCCTTGCGTTGGTTTCCCCACAAAGGTATGAGTACCGATCGTTTAAAAAGCTGTGACAAACTACTGAATGTAAAATTGCCCAGAAGTCACAATCAGTCAATATATGCCGGTGTTGACTACTACGTCCTGTAAAGGATATGCAACTAACTTTATAATCGTTTTACGTTCTATACCCTCATCCGGGCACGCGTCGTTACTCACCCTGGCAGAGCAACAAGGCATTGGCAACGTTCATCTCACGAATATCTTTATGGCTTCAAGGACACAACCGTCAAGTACTCTTTTACACGTCTGCTTACGCACTGGAGGGAGTCTTACTTTTCCCTTGCATTAAAGAAATATGAAACAATTGGCCGAACATGGCTTACGGAAGGAATTGGAATGATTGGGAAACTGGATTGATTCGATTAAAGAATCGTCTTTATCATGGCTGTCATCATCATGTGCAGTTAGAGATTGCTTTGCTGATCATGGAGCTTCTGCAGCTTGTCTTGTTCCAGACCTATTGGTGTTACCTTTCCTTAGAGTAATAAGAGTAATATAAACTGGTGCTGGTCTCATATTTTGTGGACAAATCAGCACTCGGTGTGTGTTGTGCTGGTCTCATATTTTGTAGACAAATCAGCACTCGGTGTGTGATGTGCTGGTCTCATATTTTGTAGACAAATCAGCACTCGTTGTGTGATGTGCTGATCTCATATTTTGTAGACAAATCAGAACTCGGTGTGTGTTGTGCTGGTCTAATATTTTGTAGACAAATCAGCACTCGGTGTGTGATGTGCTGGTCTCATATTTTGTAGACAAATCAGCACTCGGTGTGTGTTGTGCTGGTCTCATATTTTGTAGACAAATCAGCACTCGGTGTGTGTTGTGCTGGTCTCATATTTTGTAGACAAATCAGCACTCGGTGTGTGATGTGCTGGTCTCATATTTTGTAGACAAATCAGCACTCGTTGTGTGATGTGCTGATCTCATATTTTGTAGACAAATCAGAACTCGGTGTGTGTTGTGCTGGTCTAATATTTTGTAGACAAATCAGCACTCGGTGTGTGATGTGCTGGTCTAATATTTTGTAGACAAAACAGCACTCGTTATGTAATGTGCTGGTCTCATATTTTATAGACAAATCAGAACTCGGTGTGTGATGTGGTCGGTACCACGCTGGGCGCCTTAGCTTCCCACGACATTTCCTGGTACAAACTTTAGGCTGGGTTAACCCTGGAGCTGAAATGATTTTAAAATTCTGTCCAATGGGAATTGGAGCAAGCTTCCATTGTTTTAGAACTCTTCCAAATTTGTTTGTTCACATTCCAAGATTCACTGTCATTTGTTTGTTCACAGTCTAAGATTCACTGTGATTTGTTCGTTCACATTCCAAGATTCACTGTCATTTGTTTGTTCACAGTCTAAGATTCACTGTGATTTGTTCGTTCACATTCCAAGATTCACTGTCATTTGTTTGTTTACAGTCCAAGATTCACTGTCATTTGTTTGTTCACATTCCAAGATTCACTGTCATGTGTTTGTTCACATTCCAAGATTCACTGTCATTTGTTTGTTCACATTCCAAGATTCACTGTCATGTGTTTGTTCACATTCCAAGATTCACTGTCATTTGTTTGTTCACATTCCAATATTCACTGTCATTTGTTTGTTCACATTCCAAGATTCACGTTCATGTGTTTGTTCGCATTCCAAGATTCACTGTCATTTGTTTGTTCACATTCTAAGATACATTGTGATTTGTTCGTTCACATTCCAAGATTCACTGTAATTTGTTCGTTCACATTCCAAGATTCACTGTAATTTGTTCGTTCACATTCCAAGATTCACTGTCATTTGTTTGTTCACAGTCTAAGATTCACTTTAATTTTTTTGTTCACATTCCAAGATTCACTGTCAAATCGTTCGTCCTCTTTCCAAGATTCACTGTAATTTGTTCGTTCACATTCCAAGATTCACTGCAATTTGTTTGTTCAATTCTAGCATTCATTGTAATTTGTTCTTTCACATTCTAGTATTCACTGTGATTTGTTAGTTCACATTATAAGGTATTGTTGATTGTTCGTTCACACATCAAGATTCACTGTCATTTGTTCGTTCACACATCAAGATTCATTGTCATTTGTTCCTCCAGTTTCCAAAATTCACTTTCATTTGTTCGTTCACACTCCAAGATTCACTGTAATTTCTTCGTTCACATTCCAAGATTCACTGTAATGTGTTCGCTCTCTTTCCAAGACTGACTCCCAGAAAGTATTGACATGTCTTGGAATGTTCAGTTGGAAATCGATCTGAAATAACGAGCTTCGAATTACAATTAACACTCAAGACCCGATCTTTACTTCAGAAAAATCATCTTTTGCAATGAGGGTTTTGAGTGCGATCATTAAAGGCCATGGGAAACCATTTTGAATCCGCCATGTTTAACAGATTCCGTCGTTCAACTTTAAGGACAGCTAAAGGTAGTCCAGAACACGTGTTTACAATCAATAATTGGCAAAGTATTAATCGTTCATTAGTCATTAGCTGTTAGTCGCAGTTCCAACATCGCGGCAACAGATCACCCAAATTCCTGTGCCAGTGAGTATTACAGTAAGAAGCTACTTACTGTCCCATGCGGAACGTGGTACAGATAGCAGTCCCAACAAACCAACAGCACGCACACTGACACGAATGCGCATTCAAGCAAACGGTCGCTGCCAAAATCCTAACACAGCAGTCATCTACTTGAATTACAGTCCATCGTCGATGAACAGTCACTAGACAAACCAGCACGCATTACTACATAAGGCACGCCATTTAGTAGAGCAACTGACCACCTGCAATTTGTCTAACCAATAGTGCACAACAGTGTGTCAGGTATTAGTCAGATATGACTGAGCTACCATATGACAGTGGACTGTACTATCTGCTTTCTGTTAGCGCCGAATGTTGGGCGGTGCTCACCAAACCCGACATTCCACATTGTGCCAACGACTTCGGGCGGAGGAGTGCAAATGAGAGGGTACAAGCCTTGCCCTAGTGCGAGGAAATGCAACCTAAATACTAAATGTCATGGGAGGGAAAACCAGGCCACAAGCCTTGGTCGGCAACTGGTCTAGAATGGAAGCTCCGACATTCGGACAGTTAGAGCATTGATTTGCTGATCCGGCAGCTTCTTCAGCTTACCTTGTACCAGACGTATTGGTGTTACCTTTCCTCTGGAGTAAACTAGACAGGCCGAGAGAGGGATCATGCTGTATGGGCAACACGTGGTCTCTAAATTCAGCCCAGGCTTTGTGTTATGGAAAGGTATAACTCCGTTTTACAAACTATCGTCTGTTAAGACGGCAAGGTGCGAGTCAGTGCACAACATAAACCACCGCGTATAAATGGTGGGGGGGGGGGGGAGCATTCCACGTGAAATCCACAGCTCATGGTGTCGCACCAAGCATTAAGGTTATTAGCTGGGCATGTACTACAAAATGAGGAAATGTGGAAGTAAACTGTATACAGAAGCACAATCAGTCATTAGACATTAACGGATCTTCCGTTTATCCGCCACATTAAACCGAAGTATGGTGACAGAAGTTGTACACAAGCCACCGGAAGTCAAGGGAAACACACTGTTGTGTCCAGACTGAGGATAATTATGTTTCAACAAACCTTAATGAAATGAGTAACATAAATGCCGATTCAGTTTGGCACGGCCCTAACAATCATTGTTTATAAGATTCAGAACTACGCCGATGAGATTGTAAGTCCCTAACAGGCTCAAGTTATTGTACAGAATTGTTCACCTTCTCTAGTCGGGTTTTCGGAATGCTGTAGTGCTATAAATAATCCATACTGTTATATGGATGGGAAACATGGACAATAAGCTGACACTCTAAGAGACATCTAATGGCAGTGGTGTCTGGGGGGAATGCTAAGAATACTATGGACATTGTCAGAGACGACTTCCTTGAGACATGCTATGGCTGTAAAATACAATTACAATCCACATGTAAACATTTCTCTTTCAGCTGCTGGTGTCCGTGATATTAGTTCACATATACTATATACTCATACGCTCGTCTCATCTCAAGCAAAGCGCTGAAGTAGAATATGTTGACCAATAAAACAGGCTTCAAGACTTTACCAATACCTTATTGACGTATGCACAACATGCTCAAACACGGGCCCGAGTGAATGTTTGTTAGTGTGTGAGTTCGAGTGGGTATATGTGTGTGAGGGAAAGAGAGTAGTGTGTGTAATTGTGTGTTTTTAAGTGGGTGTATAACTGTTGAGTGTTTGTGTAAATGATCTCTCTCTGTCTCTCTCTCTCTCTCTCTCTCTGTGTGTGTGTTGTGTGTGTGTGTGTGTGTGTGTGTGTGTGTGCGTGCGTGCGTGTGTGTGTGTGTGTGTGTGTGTGTGTGTGTGTTTTTTTTTTTCCTGCCTGTCTGCTTGTCCCATATCATGGTATTATGCATTATTTATGTTCGCAGCATTTATTTAAGTGTTTTTTTTTTTCAATGTGAATGAAACATGCACAATAGTAATTGGTGTACAAATGATGGGGGGTTGAAAGGGCCGAATGTAAGTCGGTGTGCCCAATGTGTGACACTTTGAAAATAAAGTTCGTTTGTTCATTCGTTCTTCACTCTGTATATGATGTCTTTTTATGTCGTGGAAACATAACTGTACATACTAAATCTAAGTTTTCCTAATGTGAAGTAAAAATGTGGACCCTCCTTCCTCAGATAATACACTAACCCCATTTACTTAAAGATGTGCTTTGGACAATACAGGCAGCAGCACTAACAATTTGAATCGCTCTAACAGACCTTCCCAGTTATGTACCACAAGTCTTCCGTGCACTCCAACATGATCCAGCAGTCCTAAATTTCATCACACATAGTCATGAGAAAATCCAATGGCGTATCCACATAGAAAAACTAATAGGATCACAAACGCTCCGTCGTTTTAACTTCACCACCATTTGTTTACGTTTCTGTGTTGCCTACCCCAATTCGCCGTTTGGGTCACTTTGCACTTGTGTATTTATTAACGCGTATTCATCAGCTTGCCCTACTATTATTATGTGCATCTGCTAATTAATGGTCGATACTTTCATTATTTTATTCCTTATGAGTGATAACAAATGCGCAGAAAAACCCATGAGCATGGCTTACGACAAAACTAAAAAGTAAAGGATAAACCGCAAATTATTTCATGAAATTAGACTTTGACCGTCTATATTTTGTTGCAACACTGTGAGGAAAAATAAACTGGAAAAAATTAGTGACAAATGGTAAGCTAGATAAAAAAAAGAGCAAGAGGAAGGCAGATTGATACATATCTGGATGACCTGATCTCTTTTCCTTCGCAAGTCTACCGCAGGACACCCTAGCGCAGGATAGATTGTCTGTTTATCACACAAAATAGTGTAATGTGACTCAACTGATCAAGTTTCGGATTGATCTTGAGATTAGCGGACGTGTAGTTGTTGATTATGTTCTGAAGTCAGCGATGGTAGGCAGAGGATCTCTTCATAGAGATAATGGATACGTTCAAGACCCACTGTCCCCACATCCCTATATTTTCATAGCAGACTGTTCACATATTTTTGGCTACTTAAATCCTTTTTGGCAACCCACTTTTAATTCTGCAGCCAGCGAGCGCCTTCACAGCTGGCCAAGTCACCTTTTCTGCCCCACATGGCACAGTGATAGGTCGTGTGTGTGTTTTATCGTTGTTGCTGTATTTCGTTGTTAGCTATCTGTGTTGTCATTGACAAAGATTCTGAGAATCGAAACGTCTGTGTGTCGTATTGTACGCGTTCGTGTGTATTTTATTTTATTTTATTATTCATTTTATATATTTATTGAAAGCTTCTGATTTGGATTTTCACCTGTATTTCGCGATACGTGGATCTCCTTGTAAGCTATGTGCAACGTTGTTGATGTTTAGTACGTTTTTTCTCGCAGGAGTTTAATATACCTATTTGTTTCCAATTCATACTTACGGGGGTATGTGAGCCGGTTGCTCAAAAAGCATTGGAAAACTATTGAGCGTAATCTTGCCAAGAATATCAACGGCAGCTCAAAAATGCTGGTGTTGACTGCACCGTCCTGTAAGGGATATACAACTTTTAAAAAATCATTATCATAACCATAATCATCATAATAATCATCATCATAACCATAATCATAACCATCACCATAATCAATACCTTAATTATCACCATAGTCATACATATAATCATAATCATCACCAAAATCATCATCATAATCATAAAATAGCATGTTCTTTGCAGAACGTTGCTCTCATCTGAAAGACGCCCACCTGAAAGACTCATTCGCGGGCGATTGGGAAGCAGGTCGCTTTCGATACTAACGAATATGGTTTTCACCGCTATTTACACTTGTGGTGGCAATTGTACAGACCAAGATCAGACCATCTGTGGTCCTAGGTTCATCCATCATGCGCCATGCCGATAAGCGTGGGTGGTCATGATTCGCCATCTCACTCGATTACCAGAGTCGTGGATCAGCTCAGTGTTCTTATTTCGACCATACCACGTGGCTAAGCCATCCAAGTATTTACTTTTTTGTCTTCCCCTTGTTCTCTTCCTTTCGATCTTGCCAGCTGTCACCAAGTTCTCCAATTTATTTCTTCTCATAACTTGACCAAACATTTTTGACTGTCTACATCTAATTTCTCTATTCAGTTTACGATTTTCATTTATTTCTTGTAGGACTTGCTCATTGGTTTTTCTATCTGTCCATGGTATTCTTTGCATTTTCCTCAGAAACCACATTTCCACGGCCATTAGATGTTTTTTCAGCTTGTCGGCTCATTGTCATGATATATATATATATATATATATATATATATATATATATATATATATATATATATATATATATATGTGTGTGTGTGTGTGTGTGTGTGTGTGTGTGTGTGTGTGTGTGTGTGCCGGCGATGTGGCCTAGATGCAGTGAACGTGTTTCATATTTAACCGTCATTCGGAACCGAGGGTTCGAAATTGGCAGCGTGCGATTTGAAAGCAGACCGCTTTTCGTTGAAATCTATGGTATGAGACGTCGGTCGTTCAGACGGCATTGGCAACCTACTGAACGCAATTGTAGCAAACCACAGATATTCTCAACTGCCTGACTTGATTGCAACGTCCTTTCACAATATTCTCCAATGCCTGTCTTCTCATCACTTGATTAAGGAATGCCCTTTGTCACTTTCTTATAAGTGTATATAATGTTGTAGTATCATTAGCCTCTTCCACGTAATTATTACTGGTCAGACTATCAGTCCTATAAATTAGAACTTACCATTAACTTTAATAATTCATGTTTGTTTGTTTCTTGTTCAAATGTTTTATTCATTTTGATGTTTTGTTTGCCTTACTAATGAATCTATGATTTATGTTGACTTTTCTGCAGATTTACAAACTTTGTACTTACTACAGTCAGATGATATGGAAAAAAATCATCATCAGCAACGCCTTGCCCAGACAACTTTTAACGAAACAAAACATGGTACGTCACAACAGTTAACAATTTTTAGCAACAAAAGACAAGGTACGTCATAACAGTTAGCAACCACTAGCAACAGAAGACAAGGTAGGTCACAACAGTTAGTAATTTTTAGCGACACAAGACAAGGTGTGTTACAAAAGTCAGCAACTGTTAGCCAAACAAAGCTAGGTACGTTACAACAATTGGCAACTTTTAGCGAAACTATGAAAGGTGCGTCACGACAATTAGCAACTTTTAGCCAAATAAAGCATGGTACATCATAACAGTTAGCAACGTTCAGCGAAACAAACGAAGGTGCATAACTATAATTAGCAAATTTTATTGAAACATAGCTAAGTACATCACAACAATAAAGGAACTTTTAACAAAACAAAGGAAGGTACGTCACGACAGAAAGCATCATTTAACGAAACAAAGGAAGATACGTCACTACAATTAAACAAGTTTCAGCGAAACATAACAAGTTGTGTCAAAATAAGAAACAATTTTTATCGAAACAAACAACTTTTTAACCACAAATAAAAGCAGCAAACTGTCGCAACAACACACACTTTTTGCGAAACAACACAAACGGTGTCACAACACCACCTGACTCTTAGTAACCCAACATATAGCTTGTCATAACAACTGACAGCGTCTAGAGCAGTGGTTCTCAACCTTTTTTGGCCCGTGCTCCCCTTCACCATATTTTAAGAACGTCATCCCCCCCCCTTCCTATCAAACATTTGGCCCGTGCCCCCCTTCACCATATTTTCAGAACGTCATCCCCCCCACCCCTTTTTCATACTTCCTACCTAAAAATCCCCCACCCCTACACAGTATACGTAAAAATGGAAGGTAAATATGTTAAAACAGGTCTAGACATCCACATAAAACTTGATTTGTTGGTCTACTTACTTTATAAAATGAATTTTAGAAGTATGAGACGTGCATAACTGTAAAGTATGAAGGGAAAAGCAATATCAAGTAATCGGTTCTTGTATTAACGCTATCTTGAAATGATCTTCATTCCCCCCTGGAAACCCTAAAATTCCCCCCCCCGGGGGGGGGGGGGGGGAATTCCCCACCGGTTGAGAACCACTAGTTTAGAGGAAGAAAACAAGATATGTTGCAACAATACACACCTTTCACCGAAACAAAGTGTGTCACAACAACGGACAATTATATTTTTTGTTTCCGCGTTTCTTCTTCTTCTTCTTCTTTGCGTTCATCCGGAGTGTTTTTTCAGATGTGATTGCGGTGTGTCTGGTTAGGCACCCTTGGGTCGAAACCCTTAGGCCAACACATCCGACTTTTAACGTGCATTTTTGACCAGGTAGCATTACTGGGAGACTCTCACTTTTGTGGTACTGTCCACCACCCAGCTGGTCAAGTTGGAACAGTCGAAGACTGCACGGTCCTCCCTCAAATGAAGGCAGGGACAGTCCATAGCATTTTCCGCCATCCTGGGTGGCTTCCATAATTGCAGAGCCGACACATAACGCTCTGGTGCTGGGCTCACCGAGGGAATCGTCACGTCCTGCTCATGGCTGTTTTGATTCCTCACTTCAATATATTGGGTATTTCGTTCTCCCCGTGCCGTTCCCACACAAACCAGACAGGTCTGCAGACGGTATCCACTCAGCGAGTTTTCGGACATGTGCTTGTCGTTGCGCCCGTCAGAGCTGTTCCAGGCACGACAGACATTCGGAAAACTACCTAGTCAGAGCTGTTCCGAACAAGAGCGGCATTCGGAAACTAGGTAGTCAGAGCTTTTCCTAGCACGAGAGACATTCGGACGAGACATTACACTCGGACGTAAATGCGTAGTGCCAATTTTTAGTTTGCCACCCGTAGGACGGCACTTCCGACTTCAGCAGGCATTTTTTTTAATGAGGTTAGCCTTTCTCGGGTTTCAAGGCACGTTAGACTTATTGTTGTGATGTCTCCCACATCTCAGCTGGTCAAGATAGAACGATCATCGACATCACGGTTAACCCTCAAGGGAAGGCAGGGACAGACCATGGGCATATCCAAGGCTATCCAGGGAGGCTTCTATAATTGCAGAGCCGGCACATATTGCTCTGAGACTGGGTTCACCTAAGGAGTTGCGACGTCCTGCTCATGGCTGCTTTAGTTGCTCACTTCCATGTGTTGGGAATCTCGCTTGCCACTGGTCGTTCAAGCACACACCAGGAACGGTCAGACTGCGGGCGACATCCACTCGGTAAGCTTTTTCTTTTGACTTCAGGCCACGCAATAGGTTCGCTCGCCGTGCGTTCCATTTCGCGTCATTGAGACGTTCTTCCACTTTTGTCTACACTCTCTATGAGTTAGATTCAGATAGTTTTCGTAACCATTTCCTTCGACTGGGGCACTTTTCTGACTTTTTGTACTCGCTCACGAGGTAGGCTACATGTGCTGCCGGCTCAGCACTTTACCTTCGTGCAGCAGTGAACGAGAAACGGCCTGGCCCTCTCATCCGGGAATCTCTCACATCCCCCAGCTGAGAGCCTTCGAATATGTATCAGACCTGAGCATGTAGCTTGCTCAGTATCACGCCTCTATTTTTCGGTAGGTGGGTATCGGCCCGGCTCTCAGATTCGAGGGTTTGTGGCTTAGAGGTGTTCAGCCACAGCCCTCGACAGGGAGCGTTAAGAGTTTTGTCCGGACCAAGAACTTCTGCCTTCGTGCACCTGATTTAAATTTTTGACTGCTATCCTCAGTCTACCTGCAGAGCAGCAGGTTGTGTCTCTCTTAGTTTGGTCCCTATCCCATAAGCTGTCCAATATGTAGTTTTTCATCCATCGGCAAGCAAATGGGGTCGATGGGACACGCAAGCCCCCCCCCCCCCCCCACCACCACGGCAAGGTGGAGATACATCGGGGGAGGTTTCCGCGTTTTCATCCTGTTTCAGGATATTGCAGTCAACACCAGCATCTTTCAGCTGTATGTTGATTCCTAGGCTAGATTACGCTCATCAGCACGCCACGACTTTCTGAGCGACCTGTTCCATACTCTCATAAGTCACTGGCGCGACTCGAACCACTTCTAATTCTCGTGCGCTCACGTCAACCACGAGAGTATTCGGGGTTAACGGAGAAAGCTGCTAACTCCTAGGCCAGGGAAAATTATTAACTTAATAAAACCAGGTATTTCACAACAAAAGGCAGCTGCTAACGAAATAACACCAGGTACGTCACAACAGACACTTCTAAAGAAATAAAAGCAGGTATGTCACAACAATAGGTAATTTGTAAGAGAAGAAAAGAAGATATATCAAAATAATAGCAATTTTAACGAACGAAAACTAGGAACGTCACACAAATAGGGAAATATGAACGGAAGAAAACAAGGACAACATGACAACAACATGCAATTTTTAACTTAAGATAATAAGGTATATGACAACAACAGGCAACATTTTGCAAAAGAAAACCGGGTATGTCACAAACTATGTAATTTTTTACGGAAGAAAACAAGATATATCACAACAATAGTTAACTTTAAGTTTAAATAAAAAAAATAACAGTATTTCGCAACAGCATAACTTTTATTGCCAGTCATATTTCGTCAGGTCTCGTCAGATGCATACTGCACAGTTATATATCGTATTAAGTTAATAAATGAATTATACTTTAACTGAAATATTCCAGTTGCCGAACATGTACCTGTGTAGGTGGAAAAGAAAGTTAATTGGTCTTCAGGAATCTCTGTGCGATCTACAGACCATGAAACTCCAAGCTCGACCATCTCTTAACACCTGCTAAATTGCGGTTGAAACGTTAACAAAGAAAAGGCGTTTCATACGAGATTCGAAAAACAATAAGCTTTTGCTCAAATATGCCGAGGCTTCAGGAACTAGGCGGATTGTACCAATTTTGTGAAGACAGAAAGACTTCATTTTAAATTTGCGATTACCGTGGCGATAATAACTGCTCATTCTTAGAACAGCGTCAGTGACTGTGTGTTTTTAACAATTCAGCAAAAGTATAAATCTTGTATTAACTTTATATGATATATAACGCTTCAGTATGCATCTGACGAGATGCAGCGAAAAATTCCAGGCAATAAATCGTGCAAGGTATTGTTTGTGGCTTCTGTATTTAAAGATAACTTAAATATACATTACCAAGTGCTACCACATGTGAACTGTATGGTTATAAAACATAAGCGTATCCACCATATGCTTTATGGTATGTCAACGGGCGCTACTTTACTACTATACACAAAATTTTCTCATATGACATTTTGTTAATTTCTTCAACAGCTTCCATAATATGGACAACACCGATGATATTGCTCATGACAATGGCTATCTTGTTGTTTGCCTTGTTCGTGGTTTGCGTTCTGTTAATTGTGGATAGGTATAGAGGTAAGTGCCCGCTAATTAATTGTGTTCACATTGTAACTATAGAATATGAAAAGCAAATAAGTGCATGTCTAGAATGAAAAACACCTTATGCAATGATCGCCTGTCGTTGAAAACTAGACGATGTTGTAAAGCGTGTTAAATAGTGTCAATTTAAACCAAAGACTTTTAATCCTGGACAGTTTGTTGGCGTGTTGGTCGGTAGGTTAGCTGGTGCGATGGTTGTTTGATTGGTTAGTTCATGAGGTGATTGATCTGTTGGTTGGTCGGGTAGTGTATTGGTTAGTTGATTGGTTGGTTGGTTGGTTGGTTTGCTGGTTGATTTGTTCATGATTTTTTTTTTTTTTTTTTTTTTTTTGGGGGGGGGGGGGGCTACTTGGTTGATTAGCTGGTTGGTTGATTAGTTAATGAGTTGATTGGTTAGTTAGTTGATGATATTATTAGTCGCCTGGTTTGTTGGTTAGTTGATTAATTTGTTGTTTCGCTGACTGGTTGATTGGCTGGTTGTTTGTTTGGTTGGTTGGTCGATCCATCAGTTGCACAGTTGGCTGTTAGAAGGTTGGTTGACTGGTTAATAGTTTGGTTCATTGGTGAGTTGATTAATTCACTTGAAGAATGCACTGTAACACTTTAGGCCATTGCCTTGGCACTTAGGTCGTGTCAGCCATGAAATCTTTTTGCATCTGTTCGATGTCATTTGGTGTAGGGACCTACCATGCGGAAATACCATCTGTCCGAGTTCAGATGGTTTAGAGGCATTCATTCATTCATTCATTCATTCATTCATTCAGTAGCATGTCCTTTGCAGAACCTCGCTCCCATAACAAGATTTCCGGAAAACCGCTCGATTATAAGTAAGATGTCTGGAGATCATCCACATCCACATCCTGCACCCATCTTATCTTTGGTCTTCCTCTTCCTCTCTTCCCTGGCATATACCCCTCCATTACTGTTCTCTCCAAACTTTCGTGACGTTTCAAGTGACCAAAATATTTCAATTTTCTTTGTTTTATCATCTTTAATAGCCAACCGTCTTCAATATTCAGCTTGTGAAGTATGGATGCATGTGTTCTTTTATTTATCCAAGATATTCTTAGAACTTATCTATAACATTTAAATTCAAAGGCATTTATGCGCTTTTCAGCTTGTTTAGTAAGTGTCCAGGTCCCACAAGCGTATGTTGCAATGAGAAAGATGAATGCTGTTAAAAATCTAATTTTCGTAGTTCTATCTGTCCCACTCCACAATTTATTCAGTTGTTTTAGTCATTGAAGAGCAATAGACATTCGACGGTAACGATGTTCATGGGATATCCTTTCCCTCCCCTAAGCAGTCCAGAGAGCAGCTGGTGGCAAAGCCGGTGCGGGAACTGCATATCTGCGGAGACGTATATTAGTGTATGATCAGGTCGTGATTCAGCAAGGCACTTGACGACTGTATGGATTAAGCCTAGGTTAGTGATGTTTCCTCCTAGAGTTTTAGGCATTTCGTGACCAACCAAGGGGCGTCTGATCAAATGGTTAGAACGCCGACTTCGGGAGACCTGGACGTGAATCCTCAGTATGTCCAAAGAGAAAGGACAGTCAGTTTACAAAATACGACAATGCATTGAAGCTATATAAATGTAGTTTCACACAAGAGTGCTACAAATACTATGCATAGCAATAACGAGTAATATAAATGCTTTAAGAAAGACAAAGACGTAAAGACAAATTAGCACAAATGTTAGAAAAAAGAAGTCGACATTTTGAGGCTATATAATGAGAAGAGAAAATTAAAACATATTTTAATAGATGGAAGGATTTGTGTAAAAATAAACATTGTAGCAGTTGGAAAGATTTCATATTGAATAACAGGAAAAAGAAAATGTCAGAAAATTACTGAGAATGTTGCATCTTGTCATGGAAAACAATGTCAGCCCGTTAGCTTATACATGCAGCTGGATATTGCGAGATGTGTAGGAACATGGTTGCCAACGCCAGGAGGAAAAGCACTTGCTGATGCTGATGATGATCACCATGATCATGATAGGTAAATACCATCATCTCATGGCTTCGTCTTACCGTCTATGTCTCCAGCCTGTGGACAGTGTATGCTATTCTTTGGAGTCATGGTTGGTAAATACCATGATCTCGTGTCCTCTTCTTACAGTCTACGTCTCCCTGTGTACAGTGTATGTGAGTCTCTAGGTTCATGATTGGTAAATATCATGATCTCATCTCCTACCATTTATGTCTCCAACGTGTGGAAATTGTGAGTGAGTTTCTGGACAATGAGATACCAACCTCGCGTTTTACCAACCTAGGCCTGGTTCCGACCAGTTTGTCTGTGCTGAATAGCGACCTGGTTGCCTATCAAACTGTCTCTCCGTAGACGTGAGGTTCCAGTACCGGTCTTCATACCACGCTGGTTTCTGCGCTAGAGACGGGCGGGACAGCACTGTATATTCGACGGAGATGGTATTTGGTATCGGTGTAAACAATATAAAATGACACAAAGTAGTGCAGCTTTACATGACAGAATTAAGACACATACAGGACGTTGCGGCGACTAGCCTTCATCAGCAAACAAACACATTCACAAACACAACCTACAGTCAAGGAGATCTCCTATGACTACATCAGCTGTATGTTGTGTTTGTGAATGTGTTTGTTTGCTGATGAAGGCTAGCCGCCGCAACGTCCTGTATGTGTTTTAATTCTGTCATGTAAAGCTGCACTACTTTGTGTCATTTTATATTGTTTACACTTTCACAGCTTTACCGCAGTTCCACCCAATTTTATTCATATTTGGTATCGGGTACTGGGAGTAAAGTCTCTGCACCTGCCTTTATGTACACATTTCTTTACGAACGCCTCCCTTGATGTACGCCTGTCTTTATGTACACCTGAGTTGATGTACACCTCCTGTGATGAACATCTCCGGTTATGCACAACTGTCTTTATGTAGATTTCCGTTTAAGTGCACATCCACTTTATTACGCCTCCATTTATGAATAATTAATTTTATTAACGCCTCTCTTTATGTACGCCTCCCTTTATGTACACCTGTCTTTATGTTCATCTCTGATTGTGTACTTTATTACGTCTCATTTTATGTCGGCGTTCATTTATGTACATCTCCCTTTATATACATCTCCCGTTATGTACAACTCTCTTTATGTGCACCTTCCTTTTTGTACACCTCCAGTTATGTACACCTCACATTATGTACACCTTCCTGTATGTATTCCTCCGATTATGTACACCTCACTTTATGTACACCATTTTTATGTAAATCTCCCTTTTTATACGCCTCCCTTTATAAACACCTCCCTTTCTGTCCACTTTCCCCGTTGACACTTCCTTTTCAAGTACACTTATCTTTGTTAGTACAAACTACTAGATTTTGGCCAGAGGAAGTACCAATATTTTTGACACGGTATTGATCTCACTACTCAGTTGTATGTGGCTCTTCCTGGACGATTGCCTCAAGAACATCAAACATAGTCCTGAGCCACTATTTAAACTGTATTCTAAAGGGCTCGCCCAGTTTTGACAGGAGTCGGATTTGTTAAGTTCATTTCTTTTAGTTGCGAATGCAAATTAACTTCCCTGAGGCTTGAATAATTAATTTTGACTACATTTGTCAAGCAGACATCCGCACCGTTTGAAATCTAAATGTTTAGTGGGTGAGTCTAAAAATGATAACAAGGAGGCGCAGTAGCTAGGAAGCTTGCCTGACCGGCTAGTGATCATGTGTTTCAATCATCATCAAGGTGGCATTTTTAAATTGACCTAGGCTCCCAGGTCGAACCAGCCTGAAATGGGCACCAGGTAATGTATTGGGAAGTAAATGTGGGCGGTGTGATACTGATTACTTCCATCGAGTGCCGGCTATTATATAGAAGTATGGAGCCCGCACCATTTACCCAGTAAGACTCCAGGCTTGTAAAAGGTTTATTTAAAAAAATCTTTTTTACGTTGATAACTTTTCAAAAAATAATTAAGTATGGTTAATTAAGGAAGCCAGGCTCGCTAGCGAAGTTGATAGCGAACTGCTATAATATTTCCCTAGCACGGTCGGACACAGGTCAAAGCATGGCTCGTCGCTTGCCAAAATGAGGAAAAGACTGGCCATCTACTCTCCCATACATTCAGACCTACACAATGATGACCTATCACACCACAGAGCCAAAGCAGGAAGTGAGTCTCCGTGACCAAGTGGTTACGACGCCAGCTTCGCGTTCCGAAGGTCATGGGTTCTATTCCGAGCCACGTTGTTCGGTTCACGAGTGCAACTTTCTCGGAGACTCCCGGGGGTCGTCGCTGATGCTAGAGAGTTCGTGTTCTGTGCGTCGCATTTAGCGGGCCGCTCTGCAATGAAGTCGATTATCTTGCCTTTTAATCCCTTTAAAAAACACCCAGAGCAGGAATTTGCTTCTGCATCCGTCCCCTCGTTCACAGCCAGCCACGAGTCGTACTGCTAACGGCTCCAACCGCCATCTGAATGAAAGTCTCCTGGTCTTCTCTCTCAACTTAGAGATTCGTCCAGAACCCATGCCGATCCCCAGCCTTATAATTCTCTCCATATAGGGTGCTCAGTTTCACCGCTTTCTCCGCATCCAAAGGTGCCCGACCACCTCTCCCTTGTCCATAGTTAATATACCACCGAGAGACCCTGCCAGCCTATCAGCCTATTAATTCCCCCGCATTCCCGTATGACCAGGGCAGAAAATCCAGACAATTCTCACAATCTGTTACCTCTGAAGCGAGGAAATTCTACACGAAACATTCCTTTCTCCGCCTTACTAAATTTTCACACATCTGCTGATAGATATTTCTGCCTGTGCGTTCCAGGACCTACCTCTTCTCAGTCTATGACCCTTGACCATATGCATGGTTTCATGCAGGGTGTGATTCCTGTCTGCAGCGACTCTCGGGTACCAATTGGCTTGAAGGACTCTATGCGTGTCGGCATTTGTTGTTAGTGCAAGGATATATCTCATGCATATAATTATGTCCTTTTGTGCACTCCAGGATAACCTGCATGGCCATTCTATATGTGCAGCAGCCTTTCAAGCTGGCTCTTTGATATTGTCAGCAGCCCCAAACCATACTCAATGACAGAAATTATTCACTGCTGAAATAGTATGTAAAGCATCCTCTGCTCTACCCCGGTTGCTGCCATCGCCCTCAATGCATTAAGTCCCTTTCCAGCCAGCACTATCAAAACCTCCACGCGACCCTTAAAAGACAAACACCTGTCAAAGGTGATTCCCAGATACTTCAATTTACTCTCTGTCTCTGTCTCTGTCTCTCTGTCTGTCTCTCTGTCTCTGTCTCTGTCTCTGTCTCTCTCTCTCTCTCTCTCTCTCTCTCTCTCTCTCTCTCTCTCTCTCTCTCTCTCTCTCTCTCTTACTGAGAGGATGTTTTCAAGAGACGAAAAGACTGGCCAGATATTCGACCTTGCAACTTGGCTTAAAAACTATGATGCTGTCATCACATCACATAACCATAGCTGGAAACACATTCATTCATTCATTCATTCCATTCATTCATTCAGTAAACTTTTCGGAGACTACGGTGGGTCGTCTCTAGAGCTACGGAGTTCGTGCTTTGTGCGACGCTTTCCGCGCTGCAGAAAGAGACAGAGCCATATGGGTTAAAACCCAGTGCAATGAAGTCGACTCTGTCGACTTTTAAGCGACTTTTTTTATTCAGTAGTATGTCCTTTGCCTTCCATAACAATCTCGCTCCCATAACAATCTTCCTGTAAACTTCTCGGTCATAAGCAAGATGTCCCGCTTCCGATACACCCATCCGGAGATCATCTGCCACATCATGCACCCATTTCTCTTTGGCCTTACTTTTCCTCTCTTCCCGGGCATACACGTCTCCATTATTGATTTATTTGGCCGGGAAGGTTAACCCGGTCAACAAATGCCCGCAGAAGTCGGATGTGTCGGCCTAACGGCGCAAGAACGCAGCTCTGCTGTAAACAGGCACAACGCAATCACATCCGAAAAAAAAAAAACTCCGGATGAACGCAGAAGAAGAAGAAGATTTATTTGGTTGTTTCAGGATTTGAAATTTAAATATTGAGCACAACCTACTACTGGCAACGCTGATCGTATTCTGTTATGAACCTCTCCATTATTGTTCTCTCCAAACTCTCATGACGTTTCAAGTGACCAAAATATTTCAATTTTCTTTCTTTTATCGTTTTTAGTAGCAAACCTTCTTCAATATTTAGAAACTACGTTTGGATAAATTATTATTATTATACACGGCGCACGGTGAATTGGCTCTGAAACAAGGACACAAATTTTAACTAGGACACAAGTTTAAACATGGACATTAGTTGAAACAAGGACACTAGGTTAAACATGGACACTAATTGAAACATGGACACTAGTTGAAACATGTACACTAGTTGAAACATGGCCACTAGTTGAAACATGTACACTAGTTGAAACATGGACACTAGTTGAAATATGGACACTAGTTGAAATATGGACACTAGTTGAAACATGGACACTAGTTGAAACATGGACACTAGTTGAAATATGGACACTAGTTGAACTATGGACACTAGTTGAAACATGGACACTAGTTGAAACATGTACACTAGTTGAAACATGGCCACTAGTTGAAATATGGACACTAGGTGAAACATGGACACTAATTGAAACATGGACACTAGTTGAAACATGCACACTAGTTGAAACATGGCCACTAGTTGAAACATGGCCACTAGTTGAAACATGGACACTAATTTAAACTTGGACACTAGTTGAAACATGGACACTAGTTGAAACATGGACACTAGTTGAAACATAGACACTAGATGAAACATGGACACTAGTTGAAAAATGGACACTAGTTGAACCATGGAGACTAGTTGGAACATGGACACTAGTTGAAACATGGACACTAGTTGAAATATGGACACTAGGTGAAACATGGACACTAATTGAAATATGGACACTAGTTGAAACATGTACACTAGTTGAAACATGGCCACTAGTTGAAACATGGACACTAATTTAAACTTGGACACTAGTTGAAACATGGACACTAGTTGAAACATAGACACTAGATGAAACATGGGCACTAGTTGAAAAATGGACACTAGTTGAACCATGGAGACTAGTTGGAACATGGACACTAGTTGAAACATGGACACTAGTTGAAATATGGACATGAGTTGAAACATGGACACTAGTTGAAACATAGACACTATTTGAAACATGGACACTAGTTGAAACATGGACGCTAGTTGAAATATGGACACTAGTGAAACATAGACACTAGTTGTAACATGGAAACTAGTTGAAACATGGACACTAGTTGACACATGGACACTAGTTGACACATGGACACTAGTTGACACATGGACACTAGTTGACACATGGACACTAGTTGACACATGGACACTAGTTGAAATATGGACACTAGTTGAAACATGGACACTAGTTGAAACATGGACATTAGTTGAAATATGGATGCTAGTAAACGGATCACAATAGCTGGGGAGTTTTTTGTTTTTTTGTGTGGTGTAATCTCACAAATAATAGCATGAGCTAGACAGAATAAAAATAGTAAATAAACAAATTCTTATCAAGCTTTATTAGAAATAAACCATTAACAAACGTGAAGAAAAAAAAAAAAAAACAATCGTTTGACCACACTGGTCACAAATGTACAAGGGGATTCAAATGACAACCTTAAATATTGTTGCTGTTGTGAATATATTCTGAAGGGAACAAATAGTAAAGAACAAATGTTTCATTTTTTTGATTTAGTCGCCATTGCGTGCTTAGATTCCTGTAGAAAAAAATTCTCTTTGTCACTACTCGGTGTGCATGACCTGGTCATGAACAGTCTGTCACAGAAGTCAGGCCGTTTTGAAACTTCCTACTCCACGAATACACTTGCAGGACTGACAGGCATGCATCTCCATACTGGACCTTCATTCGCCCATGAATATCTTTAGGCTTCACCCCTTCACTGATAAACAAACACAGATAACAGAACGCTGCTCCTCTTTGGTGCATGTCAAAAGTGGGGTGGCCATCTTTAAACTGTCCATAAAACGTCACCTTGTTCGTTTGCACCTTGATGCCACGTGCTGAGCATTCTTGACAACCTTATCAACAATATTAACATGTTACTAGACAATAGTTTTTGTAATTTATGTCACACTTTTAAGGTTTTCATGTGAAGTCCCCTCGTACTAAAGTCGAGAGTGTCCATTTTATTGCGCCATTTTTTACCCTATCTGGCTCTGTGTCTCTGTGCACGACGGAAAGTTATTTGCCGAGAGCATCGCACAATACACCAACTCCGTAACTCCAGCAATGACCACTGGGAGTCTCCAGGAAAATCTAACTCAGGCTCTAAACAACTCAGTCCGGGTAACGAGCCCACGACCTTCAGAACACGAGCAGACGGCTTGACCTCTTGGACCCGGAGATCTCTGTACCCATTTGGTCACCAAATATGACGTGGATATCTCCAAGTGACAATACTAGAGAGCAAAGAGGGCGTTATTTTTCTTTTTGATCAACGATATTCTAAGAATATTTTTGTACGTTGAAACTACAAGCCCCAGATTTTACCATTCAGTGGTTAAAAATTATCCGTGATTCACCTTGATAAATTGTCAACGAAAGAGTTTATATTATAGCATAAACATATCAAATTATTAATTGATACATTTCAGCAAGAGATCCTGAGTTGTGGAGAAGACTAATCGCCAATGCCAATTTGCATGGCACTCGATGGTGATGATTTAGCCAGTAATTAATTCTCGTAGTGATGGGATTACGTCCCGTGCAATGAGATGAGCTTTTATAGAAGAATTCTGAGAACGCAGTGGACGGACAGAAAGAGTCGTGAAGATATCTTCGAAGAAGTTAACCCACTAAGAGACCTGGTTACTAAGTAGTTGTAAGAAAAATAAAGGCCACATTCTTTTGGGCATGTCATATAGAAGGGGAAAAGGTGGAGTATGTCGTAATAAGAAGGGGGATGGAGGGGAAGAGAGGCAGGGAGAGGCCAAGGGAGAATATGCTGGACAGTTTGACATCGCGGCATGAAGAAACATCAGTAGCACTAACAATTGGCAGTACACGCGATAGAAAGCTGTAAACAGACATGATCACTAACGCCACATGGCAAGAAAGAACAGAAGAAGGCCAAATTCGCTTTCAATGCGATTTTCTATAATCTATATTTTACGTGTAACTTCGCTTTACGAGAGATGTGAGAATGAGATAATGTGTGAAAGATGAGCGACAACTAGATTACATTGCTGGACGGGCTCTTCTTCGCTTCTTCTCCTCGCTCGATTGAAAATGACATTTATTCTTTTTTGTCATCTATCTGTCTGTCTATCTATCTATCTATCTATCTATCTATCTATCTATCTATCTATCTATCTATCTATCTATCTATCTGTCTATCTGTCTATCTGTCTGTCTGTCTGTCTGTCTGTCTGTCTGTCTGTCTGTCTGTCTACGTGCCCAATTATTAACCCTCTGAAAACAAAGTTTGTTCGTATCCATCCATCCATCTATCCAGCTATCCATCTATCTCCCTACCTATGTCTCTCTGTCAGCCCGCCCGCCCGTCTGTCTATCTGTCTGTCTATGTATCTCTTCCGTTCGCTTTCTTCATGTGGTGTTCCCTCACTTTTTTATATTTCACTTTATTTCTTTCTTTCTTTCATTCTTTCTTTCTTTCTTTCTTTCTTTCTTTCTTTCTTTCTTAATATATTTCTCATTCTCGCCATGTATGTTCTGTCAATGTTTCTTTATCTTTCACTCTCTCGCCCTCTCTTCCCTTAGTTTATTTTTATTTATTTCTATCTGTCTTCTTTCTCTCCATCTTTCGCGTATTTTCTCTAATTATTTCTCTCTTTCTCAATATCTGTCCCTCTTCCCCTTTCTCTCTCTCTCTCTCTCTCTCTCTCTCTCTCTCTCTCTCGCTCTCTCTCTCTCTCTCTCCGCCATTTCAGACTTGATATCACAGTGAAGAAACTATGCGAAGGCCGATACATTTCTCCCCAGCCTCATGCCACTGGTTAGTGATCCTTTCAGCCCATTATCCTAATGTTGCCATTTCATAAATGGATCCCATAGCAACCAACAAACATGGTTATTAATTTCCCAGAGTATTTTCCTCGCTGTTTCCCCTAAATTATTATTATCTGTACATCATTGCTCTTTTCCTAAGCCGCAAGCCCAGTCTCATTTCTTATTTATTACCGATTTCATTGACTATATCGATTATGATTCTGTATTGTATTGTTCTGTCATTGTTGTTATTTTACATCGTATCCCATTCTTTCAATTGTGTCAGCGTGTTTATTCTCTGTTGTTTGTGATTACGTCTCAACCATTATGTTGGCTATGACTACTTACTTGCTCAAGTAATGTCTGTCTGTCCGTCCGTCCATCCGTCCGTTCGTCTCTTTATCTGTCTCTTTCTGTCCATCGCTCCATCACTGCGTCCTTTCCGTTTGTCGGTCTGTCTGTCCGTCCGCCGGTTTGTCTGTTTGTTCGTCCGTCTCTCTGTCTTGCTCTTATGTACGTCCAGTCAAGCACCTAGCTTTCAGTTCAGTGTTTTTAGCACTCAAACACCCACCAACACACACACACACACACACACACACACACACACACAGACCTACAGATATCTATGCATGCATGCATCCGTCCGTCCATCAGTCCGTCTGTTTAAACACACACACGCGCGCGCGCGCGCACACACACTGAACTACTGACATCTATGCATGCATGCGTCCGTCCGCCCATCAGTCCGTATTTTTACCCCCCCCCCTTCCCCCCCCCCCCCCACACACACACACACTCCCAGAGAGAGAGATAGAGAGAGAGAGCAGTAGACTCACCAACTTTTATTGTTTATTTTTGTCAAATGTTTCCATAATACTGGTTTGTGGTTAAAAAGTGAAAAACTATATGTCTGTCTGTCTGTCTGTCTGCCTGCCTGCTTGCCTGTCTGTCTTTCTGCCTCTCTGTATCTCTGTCTATCTAAGTATCTGTCTTGGCAGACGATAGTTTGTATAATGGAGATATACCTCTCCAAAACACAAAGCCTGAGCTGAATTGTAGAGACCATGTGTTGCCCATGCAGCGTGATCCCTCTCTTGGCCTGCCTAGTTTACTCCAGAGGAAATATAACACCAATACGTCTGGAACAAGACAAGCTGCAGAAGCTGCCGGATCAGCAAACCCATGCTCTAACTGTCCGCCTGACGGAACTTCCATCCTAGACCAATTACCGACCAAGGCCTGGTCAGCTTGGCCATAATATTTAGTATTTAGTTTGCTTTTCCTCGCACTAGAGTAAGACCTGTTCCCTCCCAATCGCACTCCTCCGACCAAAGCCGTTGGCACAATATGGGGTGTCGGGTTTTGTGAGCGTCGCCCAACATTCGGCGCTAACAGAAAGCAGGTAGTACCGTCTACTGACATACAGTAGCTCAATCATATCTGATTAAGACCAGACACTTACGTTACAATATTGACGTTAATATTTAATAATACTGACGTTAAAATAGGGGGGCTGAGTGGTCTCAAGGTATAGTGTCCGCCTCGAGTGCTGCTCCCCCCCCCCCCCCTCCCCCGGGTTCAGGCCCCGATGAGGACCGGGATTTATTTTACAAAATCCACGTGGACTTCCAGTAATAAAATTTCCCCTGGTCTCTGGGTAGTGAGATCGGACGCCTGCGCACGTAAAAAATCCCTTGGCAGTTGGTAATCGAAAAAGAGTAGCCTAACGGCGCTGCCCGGACAAATTTTCGAGTTAAAAATCTACCCAAAGTATTTCAGGATCCTCGCCGATGCTACGGAGTTCGTGCATTGAGCTGAGTTTCTCCAGACTCAGATTTGAGTTAGGAGGAAAACGGAGCACTTATGGGTTAAACCATGTGCCATGACGTTGATCCATCGACTAAAAACTAAACTAAAACTAAAAGCTGACGCTATAATTATCTATAATAATAATAATTTGTTAATAAGTAGGTTTTTGTTGTGCGTCTGTGATGTGATAGCACATCACAACCTGTAGACATGAATGTAAGGAGGAATAGGTGGTAACCTTTCCCTCAATTTCTCAGGCAACGAGCCCGGGAGTTGAACAGCAATTCTACAGACCGTGCTTATGTCATCTTCACAGTTCCCCATCAGCTGACCTAACGCGTCCGATTACATGAAATACATAGTATAATTACATTGTGAGATTATTCGTATGTTTGGCTGTATTAACGAGCGATGCATATGTTTGATTGTACCAACGTCCAGTTCGTTTGTTTTGACTGAAACAATGAATGATTTATATGTTTTGACTGTATCGATGAGCCATTCATATGTTGTTCTATATCAATGAGCGATTTATATGTTGGGAAATAATGAGCGATTTATATGTTGGGCAATATCATTGAGCAATTCATATGTTGGGCTATATCAATAAGCGATTCATGTGTTAGGCTATATCAGTGAGCGATTCATATTAACTGCATCAATGAGCGATTCATATAGCCTGTATCAATGATATACTCATATTGATTGTATCAATGAGATACTCGTATGGTTTGTATTAATGAAATTCTCATACCGATTGTATCAATGAGCGATTCATATTGCCTGCATCACTGAGATACTCATATTGATTGTATCAATGAGATTTATCCTATTGCAAATATCAATTAGAGCTTCATATTGCCTGTTTCAATGACATACTCACATTGGCTGAATAAATGAGGGATTCATATTGCATCACATCCTGTCCTATACTTCCCCACATCTCGCGACTTCAACAGAACGTATCAACCCATGGGCTGACATCTGTCCGTGTCACGACGGCACACTGTCAGCAATCTTCTCTCGCTGCCAACTTCTATCTATCCTTCCATACAACTATTAGATACACGCTATGGTAAATCCCTGGATATCTTTATGATACATGCATATTTATTGTAACGTTCGCTCGCCTTCAACTCAAGCATAGTACACTCATGTACTAATATTTCTAGTGCATTGGACTGATTTTTGCTTGCGGATTAGTTTTCCCTATTACCAGTGTCCCTGGCCATCAGGCGAACCCACTCCGACTTCTGAGGTACTTGTAATTTACGTCCCAAAGTCAAGGACGAGAAGTTAACATTTTAGTCCAACTGACCGGTGTAGGGGTTGAACCCGCTACCTCGGCATCAGCACACCGGATGTTTAAGCATGTATGAATCCAGCCATGTGGTTGAGGGGATAGTGAGGTGCGCAGTTTCATAATTCCCAGCCATACCGAGTCGTGGGTTCGAAATAAGCTACAGGCGATATGGAAGCAGACCACCTTGCGTTGATTTGAATGGTATGGGCGTCGGTCGTTCTGAAAGCAATGTCAGAGTCATGAACGACAAAACTGTCTGGTAAATAACTGTCAAAATAAAACTGTCATCTACCGCCCCTAAAGTACCTTGCAGTGTAGGATGGGGGGGGGGGGGAGGGGGGGGGGTGTTGAGACTGAGGCATTAAGTCGCCACGAACTGTGCAGGTTAGGATTTTCTTTTTTCCTCCGACAGAAATAAGTCCACACCTTACCGAGCAATCAAACCCGGGTCTAGCGAAGGAAAACTCCGCATTTAAGCCATCCGACCAGCCGTTCGGCTAACAAACAGCTAAATAATGCTATGGTTGTTTGCAACGTCCTGTAAAGATCATGCAACTAACTAACGTGCCTTTGAACCAGCAACAAGCACATGAGTTAAACATGGCTTTAGACCAGGACAAAGTTTTGAAATAACAATGATACATGGGGGAATCAATGGAATGGAACCCTCATCACTGTATGCCTTGCCAGCTGGCGTAGGCCTTCATATCTCGCCATATATCTCGGTCTTTGATGTTCTGGATCAACTCTGCTGATGATATTTCTCTATGTCACCGTCCCAATTCTTACCTTGTCATTGTGCTCACACACATGCTTCTTCCAGTCTATACCTAGATATTATACTCCCACACTTGCTTCTTTCAGTCTGTACCTAGATATTGTGCTCCCACACATGCTTCTTTCAGTCTGTATCTAGATATTATGCTCCTACACATGCTTCTTCCACTCCATATTTTTATATTGTGCTTCCACACTTGCTTCTTCCAGTCCATAATTAGATATTGTGCTCCCACACATGCTTCTTTCAGTCTATACCTATATATTGTGCTCCCACACATGCTTCTTTCAGTCTATACCTAGATATTTTTCTCCCACACATGCTTCTTCCAGTCTATACCTTGTCAGAATCTCTAATGTCTCCAACCGAGATGCAGTAACATCGTTACGCCCGCCAGACGAATAGTTGCCAACCGAGATGCAGTAACATCGTTACGCCCGCCAGGCGAGTACCAGTTACCTGCCCGCAGGTTGCTGGCTGACGTGATAGTCAGCGGTCAGGCAAGGACAAAGCAAGACGCACGCAGTCCTCGTGAAGCCAATCCACAGGGCAAGCGCTGTGCGCGGAAACCGGCAGACCGCTTGGGAACTCGGACATGACAAGACGTGTGGGTTGAGAAAGGCTTCGTGTAGTTCTGTGCCCGAAAGTCGAGTGCTTGTATATCTTGTGAGATAGACTGTGAAGCTGTGGTTATTGTCTGTAAGTGTACTGATGTATTGTATATGTATAGTAATGATCATCACATGCCAAACTAGATCGTATTGCATGTGACTTGTAAATAAACCCATTGAACTTAGTGTCATTGTGTGTCAAGTCCAATCATTTTGTACTTGTACTTGTCTCACATATGTTAGGTCCAACGAGCCAGGTTTAAGATCCTGACATGTGTGAACGTGGAAGGCTCGTCCTCTTAGATTGTTTAAACGTGTAGAGCTCATCCTCTTAGGTTGTTTGAACTTGTAAACGTGTAAAACATCGGTGATTATGTTACTTGTCGCCATTTTGAACTTGTCGTCAGTTTGACCTTATCGCCATCTTGTAAACATGATGTCTATGTCCTTACTGAATGTTATCGTGATGTAAAAGATGTAACATCATAGTTGTAGATTGTTGAAATATATCTAGATTGTATTTGTGAAGTTAATTGTGGAAAGTAGAAGGTTTGGGAAAGAAAGTGACTTGTGATTTGAAAAAAAAAATTGTTGACCGACGACATTACGACCTACAATTACACTCAACGCCATACAAACCTAATCAAAACTTAGTGACAAGCATACACCTCACATAAAGGTAGATTCTAACTTATTTCCTCCCAAAAGAAAGCAGGTTTTCTGTGCCATCTGAAACCGTTGCCCGTAGAGGTCATTTGTCCTTGAAGTAGCGACCCTACAGTTCCTAGCCCTGGTGTAAACCGTTCTCCACCGCATCCAGTACACTTGAGTATATTTTTTGTATATACTTTCGGATGCAAATTTTGGCATAAATTGTAAGTTCAACAAGATTGCAAATTTATTACGTTACTAACATCTTGTAAAAAATTGTGTGTCTGATAACTCATTGTCATTTAAACATTCCATCATGTCTTCGTTAAACGACTTCATCGAGATGGGTTTAAAGCTAAAGTTAACTGGTGACGAGTTAACAAGATGGAGTGAAACAAAATATTCTGAACACCTTCTAGTACAAGAAAAAGCCAACGAACGCGAGGAAAGAGCGGCTGAAAGAGCATTAAAACAAGCAGAAATCTCAGCTCAAAGTAAACGAGATGAGCTTGAATTACAACTCAAAATTAAACAACTTGAAACCGATACTGCCATAGACAAAAAGTCTAAGAAATCGGAAAGACTGGAAAAAGAAAACCAGTACAAAATGTATCAAGGTATTGTTAGAAATTATACCTCAGGTGACAGCATTGCAGCGTTCACCCAGAATTTTGAAACCTTAATGGACCACTATCAGGTCCCAGTTTCTGAATGGAACATTATTTATATGAGGAGTTTGTCAGGGGAACCTCTGAAAGTCATAGAGACTATCCCCAAAGACCTCAGAAAAGATTACCACTATCTAAAGTTAAAAATTATGGCACATTTTATGCTAGATGAGGCAGGTTACAGAGAACAGTTCAGCAAATTCAGTCCAAAACCTACTCAAACGTTCTCTGATTATGTCTCCGTAGTTCGAGACGTGTTTACAAAATGGCTTTCAGCAGCCAAAGTAAATAAAGACTTTCATAAGTTAGAGGACCTCATCATCAGGGATAAAATCATCACATCCCTTCCATCAGCATTTTCAAAATTTTTGCTAGAGAATGAATTTACGAGTGTGGAACAGATTGAGAGACGTGGTTCGGCTTACTATGCAGCCAATAAACACTGTTTTGCGAGTGAGGCTACTGATACAAACTTTGTAGCAGCTACTAACTATCAATAACCTCGATCAGAACCCTACAATAGGCAAAGAACATATAAGCCTACTTCTGAGAAATACAATCATTGTAGATTTTGTAACATTTCACACCACCAAGGTGAAATGTGTGATAAAAATCCGGCATACATTACATACTTACAGAACTTCATAAATAGTCAGGATAAGGAACGTAAATCCTTTAATAAAGCACGAAAATGCTTCCTCTGTAAAGCGTACGGCCATTGGCGTCATGCGTGTAAAGGAAGGCAAATGACCAAGAAAGCAAATGCCGCCTTATTTGACAGTTTATCGTCAGATGAAGAACATTCAGAAAATCACCCTGTGAACTCAGCACAGGCTTTTGACATGTTTAATTCACATAAATGTACCATTTGTAATACCTTTTATGAAGATGGCATTTTAACATGCGGCCACTCCATTCCTATTGCCAATGAAGAAGCTAATTTGGTAATAGATTCCAAAGACAGAATAAACATCCACCAGGGATATGTGAATGGCAAGCCTGCTACAGTCCTTCGTGACACCGGAAGTTCACTTATAGGGCTAAAGAGAAAGTTCATAATGCCTACAGACTATACAGGCAGGCACGTAACATGCAGAACATTCTCTAGAAATATCGAAAAGTACCCATTAGCATGGGCATATATTCAAACACCATTCCTCACTGGGAAAGTAAAATGCGCTGCATTAACTAACCCTGTGTGTGATATTATCATTGGGAACTTACCAGAGGTGAATGATATGCCTCATGATATTACATCTGTTTGCATTGATGATAACATAACAACATCACCATCACATGTCATCATTGAAAATTTGAAAATATGGTATCACCAAAAGAATGTATGGTAGCTAATGAAGCACTAACATCTCATGAAATCATTGACCAAAATGTTTCATCACCATCTGATATCATTGAATGTGTGAACGCAGTAACCAGAGCTACTGCTAGAGCACAAGATGAAATTAATCAAACTGAGGCGATAGAAATGCTTAGCCCAGTGATACTACCTCCTAAAACCATGAAGGAGAATTTCGTAGCAGCCCAAAAGGCTGATCCTTCATTATCTAAATATTTTAATCTGATCGGCCAAAAGCCAAAGGTAACTAAAAATGCAAGATGGCATTTTGCTCTAAATAATTGCATCCTCACCAGGTACTATACCAGAGGTAACAGCACCACAGAGCAAACTGTTTTGCCAAATGAATACCGTAAGCAAGCCTTACATCTTGCCCATGATATACCTCTTGCAGGGCATATGGCATACTCCAAGACCAGATCAAGATTACTAACACAGTTTTATTGGCCAAGATTCTGCAATGACATTAAGCAATATTGTAGAAGTTGTGATATCTGCCAAAAACTAGTGAAAAAAGGAAAAAACCCACAGGCCAAATTACAAATTACTGACTTAGCCAGTCGACCTTTTGAGAAAATATCTGTCGACATAGTGGGCCCTCTGAATCAAGTAACATCCAGAGGGAATAGATTTATCATTACCGTCATTGATTTATGTAGCCGCTGGCCTGAAGCGATTCCGTTAAAGAACATAACTGCCAATGATATTATGGAAGTTTTCTTCCATATATTCTCACGAACAGGGTTTCCAGACACTATCCTATCAGATCGAGGAAGCCAATTCATTGCATCATCTACTCAAGCTTTCACCAAAATGTTAGGGGTGAAACAATGTTTCAATTCACCATACCATCCTCACTCAACGGGAATCATAGAAAAGTTTAATGGGGATTTGAAGCATATGCTTGCTAAGGTCACTCAAGAATATCCCAAAAACTGGGACATATATTTGCCTGCTATACTCTTTGCTTATCGCGAGGTCCCACATTCTAGTACTGGAGTCTCTCCTTTTGAACTTATCTATGGTGCCAAGCCGCGAGGCCCATTGAGTAATTACCATTCAATGTTAACTGAAGCCACCCCGTTACTTACACCCATATCATCATACGTATATGTCACATCATTGCGTGAAAGAATCATCAAATCTTGTACTATTGCAAAAGAGGCACTAAAACTATCTGATGCTACATATAGACAATATGCAGACAAAGGTAACAGGACAATAACGTTGACACCTGGACAGGACGTACTTCTTCTCTTACCTAGTGACCGACACTTATTGACTGACTCTTGGCAAGGACCATTTAAAGTAATAAGACAGATTTCAACGGTAGACTATGAGATTCAAATAAAAGACAAACATAAAATATTCCACATCAATATGCTAAGACCATACTACAACAGAGACAACGAACAAGACGATACAACAGCCTGTACAGTTATAATAGACCATGAAGATGACGAAGATAGTGACGAAATTCCAACACCTGCATTAGACACAACAATCTGCTTGAAAGAAATCAAAATAAACCCAAATTTGACTCAAGCAGAAACAGACAGCTGCAAACATCTCATACAACAGTACAACACCATCTTCTCCAACAACCCAGGACAAACAGAATTAGTACAACATCACATCACGCTCACTTCAAACACACCAATAAAATGCAGACCGTACACCATTCCATTGCATTACAAAGAAAACTTACATCAAGAGATCATTAGCTAAGAGAAAAACAACATCATTAGACGATCCTAATCACATTTTTCTTCTCCAATGGTCATGGTACGCAAAAAGGACAACACGATAAGACTCTGTGCAGATTATCGAAAATTAAATAAAATAACACTTTTAGATCTGGAACCAATGACCAACTGCGAAGACCTACTGACAGAACTGACAGACTCTAGGTACTTTACGAAGTTAGATATGACTAAAGGTTATTGGCAAATAACGGTACACGAGCAGAGCAGACATCTAACAGCCTTTGCCACACCTTGGGGACTGTACGAATGGTGCAAATTACCATTTGGGCTAGTCAATGCCCCCGCGACATTCGTACGCATGACACGACTCTTACTTGTGGACATATCAAATATTATCTGTTACATGGACGACATTTGTGTTCACACAAAGACAATGACACACCACATAAAGACATTACAGCAGACATTTGAACGGATCAGACAGCACGGACTGACTGTGAAGCCTACAAAAGTTGACATAGCCTATCAGGAAATCTTTTTTTTAGGGTATAAAATAGCTAATGGCTTTGTAACGACAGACGACAACATCGTGTCTAAAATACTGAAACTCTCACTTCCGACTACCAAGAAACAAGTCAGAAGTGTGTTAGGATTATTAAATTATTATAGGCAGTTCATACCAGATTTTGCTGAACTCACAGAAAAATTTACTAACCTACTAACTAAAAACCAGCCGGAAAAGATTGTAAACAATGAATGCCTAAAATTTGCATTCCAGAAAGTGTTATCGTATTTTTCTGAGAATAGTTTAAATAACCCCATTCTCAAATTGCCAAATTTACATATTCCTTTCAGATTACGCACAGACGCGAGCTCTGTGGCGATTGGGGCAGTTCTGTTACAGGAACATGACAACATTCTACATACTGTATACTACGTCTCTAGCAAATTGAAACCAAGAGAACGCGCTTGGGCAAACACCACAATTAGAAGCCCTTGCTCTAGTGGTGGGTATAACTAAATTGTCCAGATTCCTCCTAGGACGTCATTTTATTGTGGAGTCCGACAATAGCCCATTAAAATTTATTACTTCAGGAGTGCCAACAAGCCAAATGATAGCGCGCTGGTCACTTTTACTTCAATATTACAGCTTTGAAGTGCGACATATCGCTGGCAGAACCAACACGATTGCTGATCTTTTGTCCCGTTGTCCGAACGACCCAGTAAGCACTAATGTCTGAGTGCAGTGTGTTAGAAAACACTCAGACGAACACAGCCATCGGTGAAGTTTTTTTCAGGAAAGCTGTGTACATCTAATATACGATGTGATAGGGTTCATTCCCACTGCAAATATTTTTTCTTATTTTAGTATTAGTGTAGTAATCGTCTTGAATAATTGCATAGTGTGTGTTAGAAAGCGAACAATATTAATTGTACATATCATGAAATAAGAACAGTGCCACATGCGCTCATAACTTACCTCAAGCGAACTATCCAAGTTATCAGTGGTATCTGCGAGTGGAACATATCCAGTGATATTTTAATCCGTGAACGAAAGAGTGAACTGAACTGTGACATTTACACCACTGCAGTCAATCGCAATCCAGAAGTTTTCCAGCGAAACAACGAACACATTAACTATCAGAACAATTCCACATTCCGAATTGCTACACCAGAGCGGAACAAGTGTGTGATAGAAATTTTAGCGACATCAGCTGTTCGTGTGTACTTCCGGAGAATTTGTAAATTTAGACCAAATGTAGCAGACGATAAACAAAAACCTTAAAAATTATTGACGCTTCTAAAGTAATTATGAAACACCAATTTCGAATACACGAATTGTGTATTAGTATTTTTCGACTAGTGTAATCTTAGAATCATATCTTGAGTAACTTATTCACACTATCGACATTTTTTCGCTAGTATGGAAAAGCATCAAGCTATGACGCTGAGAAATAGAATAATAATTGTAATAAATTAGAGTTGAGATCTTTTGAAATTATTTCCCTTTCATTTAATTGTTGTTACAGTATTATACTAAGGGCGGTAAATTGAAATGTATTCAAAAAGGTGTTGTATAAAAATAGCCATTGTGTTGCCAGATTGTCAACACTCCAAGAGGTCATAAGCTGGGCATGGTATAGGGTTACCGACGTTGTAGACCAACGGAAGAGCTCCCGGCCAAATGAGGTCGGAGCTCGAGCGTTGAATGCGTCTTATAAAAAGACGTATTACAGTCTTACCTGATGTTTTTTGTTGCAAAAAGCATATTATTTCGTTTTTTTAAGAGGTTGCGAGGTAGTTGCATTGGATGCTGGTGCTACCGATCTGACTGGGTCAATATTGCAACTTAGGTGATCATCCATCGAGAGGATGAAACTTGGAAAGTGGTAAAGATTGAACACCACATGACTTAACATACAAACTTGCATTTCGTATGTATTTCTATGCCAATGTACATGACAACAGAAAGGTCGATTCTGACATGGTTAAAAGATTAACCCTGTAGCTATGTAGAGTATACATTAAATATAAAATCTTTCATGAATAAGCCCGGGGGGGGGGGGGGGGGAGCGTGTCAGAATCTCTAATGTCTCCAACCGAGATGCAGTAACATCGTTACGCCCGCCAGACGAATAGTTGCCAACCGGGATGCAGTAACATCGTTACGCCCGCCAGGCGAGTACCAGTCACCTGCCCGCAGGTTGCTGGCTGACGTGATAGTCAGCGGTCAGGCAAGGACAAAGCAAGACGCACGCAGTCCTCGTGAAGCCAATCCACAGGGCAAGCGCTGTGCGCGGAAACCGGCAGACCGCTTGGGAACTCGGACATGACAAGACGTGTGGGTTGAGAAAGGCTTCGTGTAGTTCTGTGCCCGAAAGTCGAGTGCTTGTATATCTTGTGAGATAGACTGTGAAGCTGTGGTTATTGTCTGTAAGTGTACTGATGTATTGTATATGTATAGTAATGATCATCACATGCCAAACTAGATCGTATTGCATGTGACTTGTAAATAAACCCATTGAACTTAGTGTCATTGTGTGTCAAGTCCAATCATTTTGTACTTGTACTTGTCTCACATATGTTAGGTCCAACGAGCCAGGTTTAAGATCCTGACAACCTAGATATTGTGCTCCCACACAGACATCGTCCAATCAATATCTTTATGATGTGCTCCGACACATTCATCTCTTAATCTATATCCTGATGTTATTATCCTACACACGCACCTTCTGATCCATATCTTGAAGCTGTGCACCCACACGTAACATTGTCTTCCTCTTGACACACACTGCTAATTAATATCTAATTAAGCACTAGTTATTTTCTATCCATTCTCAGATCACTGCAGAAACAGGAGACGGATGAACAGAATGAAGAGAAACAAATGCGACTCCAAAGAGCAAGAGGTTGAAGCCGAACCCAGACCCCTTCCATCGCCACCATCGTGGACCTATCCGCAAGTGATTGGAGAACCTCCCCCAAGAAGCCCTTACAATCGCCTGAGGTTTGGGGGTGTAAGCAGAAATCTGAGGGGTGTGAAATCGAAATAGCTTCCAACACACACCACAACAACAGCAGCAGCAGCAACAGTTTTAACATTTCTTTTATGACAATCACTTACAGAGGCACACACAAACTACATCTACAAAGACACACAGTTACACTTTATGTTACGGGCACCCAACGAGTAAACTAAAATAGACAACATACTTACTATTCAATAATGATCGCCTTGTAGTGCTAGGTTTATATGCTTTCTTTGGTCGCACAAATTGGGAAGAACTTGGAAGCAATAGAGATGTGGTTCCTGAGACGAATATTGTGAATTATTTGGACTGTCAGAGGAACTAATAATGATTGTCTGAAAAAGATTAATTAAACTCTAACATTATATACAATAATAAGAAAGAGACAGCTTTCTATGGCCATGTGACGAGAAGAGGGGTACTGGAGAACATTGCAACAACTGGAAAGATAAATGCGAAGTTAGCCAGAGGCAGACGAAGAGAAATTATGCTGGATGGAATGAAACGGTGGCATGGAAAATATTATCAGCAGAGTTGATCCAGAACACCAAAGACATGAACGCCTACGCCAGATGGCAGAGCACATGATGATGATGATGTGGCCGCACGACACAGGGGGATTGTGCGGCAAGAAACCCGCCGATCATCTTAACTTTCAGAATTCTCTGGTACCCAGTTTTTAAGGCAGCGCTGCCCCTGGGCAATAGACTGGAGTCAAGGAAAAAAAATAGGCCTTGAAGGAAACAGTCTCACTCAGGGCCTAGTCTCAGCCAGTCCGCATGTGCTGTGCTCAATGCTGACCTCTCCACACATGTGAAGTTAAATACTAGTCTTACACACGTCGTTGGTTTCCAAGCTTGGAGAGGAGGAAGGGAGGAAAGCTTTGCAGTGCTTTGGTACCGGCTGAAGAGAAGAGTCTGTCCACCAACTGCACTGCGATAAATGCAAGCTACCATTGGGGATCAGACCGTCTAGACGTCATGCATGTGGCTCGAAAGTTGAAAACCAGTCTTTCTGGGGATTTACAACCAACCAACCAGTTAGTCAGCGAACCAAACCAACCATCCAGCCCACCAGCCAGCGAACCAACCAATACATCAATCAATTGACCAGTTAGCAAGCCATCCAAACAACTTATCAACCAACGAACCAGTCAACCAATCAATTAACAAACTAAACCAATCAATCAATCAACCAACCAACAAACTAATCAGTCAAACCAAAAAAAGTTTTAAACTAATTATAAGACAGTGAACAAATTCGCAGACAATAATATTTCAGTTGCATTCAGTTTTACTTCATGGACATGCAGTACTTCTATACATAAATTCAATTTCTATACCGCATAGTTTCATTTCTTCTACATATTTAATTTATTCAGTACTTCTAACATGCTTTCAGCTCTTTCAGATAAACTTAATATTTCTAAAACACGTAATTAAGTTCTTTCAAATATGCATTCAATTCTTTTAAACAAAGCTACAGCCCTCTAACACAAAAGTCAGTTCATCTACACACAATTTCAATATTTTAACATACAAATTGAGTTCTTCAACACAAAACTTCATTTATTGTATGTGCAAGCGCAGTTCTGCCACGCATAAATTCAGTTGTGTTACAGTTCAGTTCACTTTTGCTGCACATAATTCAGTTCTGCTGCACGTAAATTCAGTTCTCTCACAAATTGCTCTTCACACATAAGTTCAGTTTTACTACGCCTATTTTTAATTGTGCTGCGCTTAAATCCATTGTGTTATATCTTGTTAGTATGCATATAATAGTATTCTTTATTATGCAATTATATGTCTGTCAGTTTGTATATTATGTCACTGTTACAGTGTCAAATGACACTTGCAGCGATACTTTTTTTAAATCTGATTTGTCCCGAAGTTATTTCCCTTGGATCAACATCACTGCACACGGTTTAACCCATAAGTGCTCCGTTTTCCTCCTAACTCAAACCTGAGTCTGGAGAAACTCAGCTCAATGCACGAACTCCGTTGCATCGGCGAGGATCCTGAAATACATTGGGTAGATTTTTAACTCGAAATTTGAAAATTGCACTCTTGAGACTTTTCGGGATTTACCGCTCCCGTAAACCCGCCTTAACGCTTGCAATGAAGCAGGTTACTTGGCTTGTCGCTCATAGCACCCCACTGATGTCAAGCCAGTAGTATATACAATGTGCAAACGATTACTATCATTGAAAGTAGGAACTTGGAATGTTAGAACAATGAGTGCAGATGGAAAATTAGAAAATATCAAACAAGAAATGGAAAGAGAGAAGATTAATATTTTAGAAATGCGTGAAACGAGGTGGAAAGGGGCAGAGATCAAGACAGGAGAGGATTGTAAGATTATTTATTCTAGGGGAGAAGAACGGCGAAGATGTGTAGCCATTATATTGGAATGACAAACATCACATTCTGTTAAAGGATATTGGGCCGTGTCAGACAGAGTTTTATTAGTAAAATTGAACGGAAGACCTTTCAAAATAAATGTCATTACGGTATATGCTCCAACAAGTTAATGCAGTGAAGAAAGTATAGAGGGATTTTATAATGACATGGAGTCTGCTTTGAAAAACTGTACACACAATCAGAAGTAAATATTATAATGGGTTATTTCAACGCAAAAGTAGGAAATCAAGGAGATGGATGCAGTGTAGGCCACCATAGTTTGGGAGAGCGAAACGAAAGAGAATACAGACTTATAGAATGAGCAAAAGAACAAGACATTGTTGTAGGAAACACTTGGTTTAAACAGCATCCTAGAAGATTATGGACATAGAGGAGTCCAGACAGCAGGATTAAAAACCAGATAGATTACATCCTAATAAGCAGAAGGTTTGGAAATGCGTTAACAGTCGTAAAAACAGTTCCCAATGCAGGCTGTTACAGTGATCACAGATTAATTAAAGGCACACTGAGGGTAAAGTTAAAGAAAGTCAAGTATATAACAGGAAACCCTAAATATGATTTGTGCAAATTGAAAACTGACTATGAAATACAAGATAATTTCAACATAGAAGTAAAGTACAAATTTGGTATATTGTCTGTTCTAGATATCCTATTTGAAGATGTGGATGATCAATGGGAAATGTGGAAGAATTCAAACAGTTGTGCTGCAGAAAAAAAAAAAACTATTCCAAAATTAAAGAAAGTGGATCGTAAGACATGGATGACTAAAGACATTTTACAACTAATGGAAACAAGAAGAAAGAACAAAAATAATCCTGCCAAATATGAAGAAATTCACACAAAAGTAAGAATATTATGTAATGAGCCATTCCCCCCCCCCCCCCCCCCCAAAAAAAAAAAAAAAAAAAAAAAAAGCATGTCTCGAATAAAACTGCGTAGAAACTGAAAAAACAACACATCAGTAAAAATACCCAACTAACGCACAAAAGAATTCAGAAGCTTACTAATCAAAGAATACGTACATCAGCAGGCTGCCTAAAGACAAATGATGGAAACATCATAGTAGAAAAATATCAGATTCTACATGTATGGTCAGATTATGCGAAAAACCTGTATGATGATAACAGAAAAGAACAGTATAATATTCAAAATAATAATGAAGGACCATCTATTTTGAAGATGGAGGTTCAGAATGCTCTTAACCATATGAAATCTGGCAAGACCCCCGTTCAGACAACATCACAACGGAAATCAGTAATGCTTTAGAAGAATATGGAATAGATAAAGTTACCAGACTGCTGAATACAATATATGATACTGGAAATATACCTCATGAATTATGTAACTTTGTATTTATTGCAAACCCAAAGAAATCAGGAGCCGTGGGATGTTATCAACATCGAACAATTAGTATAATGATTCACATCATGAAGATTTGGCTACGAATTATCATGCAAAGAGTTAGGAAGAAAATACAACCCGACATAGGAGAAGAACAATGTGGGTTTGTAGAGGGCAAGAGTACAGTAAATGCTGTATATATGCTGAGAACATTAATTGAACATTCTGTAGAAGTAAACAAAGACCTACATCTTTGCTTTATTGACTACATAAAGGCTTTCGATAAAGTAAGACATGTCAACATGATAGAGATGCTTGAAGATCTACAAATTGGTGGGACAGACCTAAGACTTGTAAAAAACATATATTGGAAACAAGTTTCCATAAGGATTGATAATTAAGAAGGTCAATATCAGCCTATTAAGAGAGGTGTGAGAAAGGGTTGTGTAAAGTCTCCAGATCTTTTTTCCCTGTACAGTGAAACTATTTTCAGAAATTTAGAAGTTATGGAAGGAATCAACATTGGGGGACAATGCATCATTAACATTAGATATGCAGATGATACAATCTTGATTGCAGACATTTAGTAGATGTGGTTTTTGCACACAGTGAACAACTAGGGTTAGAATTGAATTGTAAGAAGACACAGATTATGGTCGACACTGGGAAGACGGAAATACCACAATGTAATATACAAGTAAATGGGCATATTCTTAAACAAGTGAATCGGTACAGTTATCTTGGAACAGTCATAACGTCTGATGGGAGATGCCTTGCAGAAATTAGAATAATAATTGTCATTGCGAAGGTAGCCTTTTGCAAGATTAAAAACATACTGACCAATACAATGTTATCAATTGAAACGAGAAAAAGAGTGTTGAAGTGCTACATAGACCTTGCTTTTATATGGATGTGAATCGTGGACATTGAGCAGACAAGCTGAAAAACATCTGATGGCTACGGAAATGTGGATTCTGAGGAAAATGCAAAGAATACAATGGACAGACAGAAAAACCAACGAACAAGTCCTTCAAGAATCAAATGAAGATCGTAAACTGATTAGAGACATAGACGTAGGCAGTCAAAATGTGTTGGGCATGTTATGAGAAGAAATGAATTGGAGAACTTGGTGACAACTGGCAAGATCGAAGGGAAGAGACCAAGGGGAAGACCGAGAAGTAAATACCTGGATGGCTTGGCCACGTGGCATGGTCGAGACAGAAACACGGAGCTGATCCACGACTCTGGTGATCGAGTCAGATGGCAAAACATGACCACCCACGCTTATCGGCATGGCACATGGTGGATGGATGGAAAGAAAAATAGACACTTTGCATACATACGTCGGTAAATGTGTCTTTAATGTCTACACCAGCAAAGTCTCAGCTATTGAGACACCAGGTGTTGGTAGAATCTTGACATTCACAGATGATGTGCTGGTGTACACACAGTGCAGGGACAGGGAAAGTTTGACTAAAGACTTACAGGTGGCAGTAAACAGGGTGGCAGAGTGGTGTAGGGACGCAGGGGCTGTTATAAACCCAGATAAGGCATCAGTTGTGTGGTACTGCCTGGATAACCGAATTGTGAAGGCAGATGTAAAGTGTATTATTTTTAATGGATGTCCTCATAGTAGAGAGAGAGAGAGAGAGAGAGAGAGAGAGAGAGAGAGAGAGAGAGAGAGAGAGAGAGAGAGAGAGAGAGAGAGAGAGAGAGTAAATTGAAGTGCTTGGGTATCACCTTTGACAGTTGTATATCTTTTAAAGATCATGTAGAGGCTTTGGTGGTGAAAGCTGGTAGGGAACTTAATGCTTTGAGGGCGATGGCAACAACCGAGATAGAGCAGAGGATGCTTTACAGGCTCTTTCAGCAGTTAATCATTTCTGTCATTGAGTATGGTTTGGGGCTCCTGACAGTATCAACTTGAAAGGTTGGAGCGCATACAAAGTGCACCATACGGGTGATTCTGGGGTGCACAAAGGACACACCAATTATATGCATGAGGCATATCCTGGCGCTACCAACAATGACGGAGAGGCGTGTGTTCCTTCAGGCCAAATGATATCTGAGACTTGCTGCAGATAGGGATCACTCCCTGCATGAAGCCATGGATATGGTCAAGGGTTATAGACTAATATGAGGTGGGCCCTGGATAGCACAGGCAGAAATAACTATACGTCAGGTTTGTGATCTAGAGACCATCAATCGTGAAAAAGAATGGGTTGAAGTATCGGCAAACAGGACGGACTGGGTCGTGATTGCAGAGAATGGGCAGTGGGCCGCGCAGAGTTTGAGGTGTAACAACTGATCCAGAATAATACACATCAAGATGACATAGTGATCTATACTGATGGGTCAGTGGTGAGAAACAGACGGAGTGGTTGTGGTTTCTTTGCAAAGGCTAATGAACAGTATGGAATATGAGGCTACGCCCTCCAGCATGAGAATGGTGGTGGGAGCAGTTATAGGGCTTTCCATTGGTTAGAGGAGACCACTGCAACAAACATTGTCTTCATCACGGACTCAAGAAGTATGATTAGAACAGTAGAGAAAGAAATGTTTCCTGTGGAATGGCTCACTTCGCTTCAGAGGTCGCAGATTGTAAGAATTGTGTGGATTTTTTACCCTGACCATGCGAGAGTGCGGGGGAATGAACAGGTTGATAGGCTGCAGGAAAATGCGCCTCTTGGTGGTAGATTACCTATGTACAAGGGAGAGGTGATCGTGCGCCTGTGGGACCAGGTGGAGAAGGTGCAGGAACAGATTAAGAACCCGTATGTGGAAGGTATGAGTTTGCGGGGGATTGGCATAGGTTCTGGTAGAATCTCAAAACTGAGAGGGAAGACCAGGAGAATTTACAATCAGATAGCGGTGAAAACGATTAGTAGTGTGACTCTTCACTGGCTGTTGAACGAGGGGATGGAGCGCATATGGGAATGCCCTGAGTGCAGTTATGTCGGTTCTTAGCTCAAGTCAACAAAATTGCCAAGCCTTTTAAACCGACATAATTAGATTTACTGTTTAATTTTCTTTTTTTAGTTTTAAATGTTTTAAATTTAAACATTTTCTTTACCGTTATATGAATAATAAAAATAAATGCAATATACTTTTAAACAAAACATGAAGAAAACTATACTTGTACAGTACAAAAAATAAAACAAACTAAACTTCAAAAGTGCAAGAAAGGACAGTCTATAATCGTTACAAGACAGGACATTAATATTCTTATTCTTTTGGGTGCCTAGTCTGAAGCATGGATTATGGTCATGACTCTGGTTTTCTTTCCCTCGACTGATATTTTGATGCAGTTGGTGTTTCTCATAGTAGTATTTGCTTCTCAGCTGTTTAAACTGTCCACACATTTCTCTGCCTTCTTCAACTTCTCTTGCCTAATATTTCCCCAACAAAAGCCAGTTTCTGTTGTTCACATCTTTATGTTAATATTAGAGGCATAGGAGTTCGTGCTCTGTACAACACTTCCGGCAGCCTGATCTATGGAAAGAGACCGAGCACAATGAGATGAATTCCGGTGCAATCCCGCTTTTATTTCCAATTGTTTAAAATGCATGCATTTGACGGATCCAGTTGTTTTCCCATGCAGGATGTTGCGGTCAACCTCAGCTTGATATTCTAGACAGTTTTACATTCAGTAGTTTGCCATTGCTTCCAGAACGAGAAGTCAACTTTAAAGTCCACTTGGCTAGTATAGGGAACGATCTCCTTATTCCGCCATCAGTACACAAAAAGTTTAACAGCTGGAACTCTGGTATCCTTTCGACCAGGTCTACCGTTTGTGGCTAGTATAGGGAACGATCTCCTTATTCCGCCATCAGTACACACAAAGTTTAACAGCTGGAACTCTGGTATCCTTTCGACCAAGTCTACCGTTTGTGTTCAGATTATCAGTTGTACATTATGGATGTTCCGCATCTCCACTTATGTACTGTCATTATTCATCTCTGTCTCACGTTATCTTTCTGTTCTTACGTCTCCTTCTTTTCGTTTATCCTGTGGGTTTAGAAAATAGGCATTCTAGTTATAATATCATCAAGAGGCCACGTTGGCCAAATGGATAAGAGCACACGTTCTTAAACATCCGGCGTGATGATGCCGAGGTAGCGGGTTAAACCCCTGCACCGGTCACTTCGCCTAAAATGTTGACTTCTCGTCCTTGACTTGGGGACGTAAATTACGCGTTCCTCTGAACTCCGAGTGGGTTGGCCTGATGGCGAGGGACACTGTTAATAGGGAAAGCTAATCCACACGCAACAATCAGTCCAGTGCACTTGAAGTAGTGGCAGACATATGGACTACGCTTGACATGAGGTCAAAGCGAGTGAACGAAAACAAAAACAACAAAGTAATATCATCAGGTGTTCTGTTCATCACTAGCACCTTTTCTTCGTCTCCTGGTTCCCTGGAACTCCATCAGCTGCGCATTAGAGATGCTATTCCTTCTGTTATGTGAAGGCACCAGTTAATGCATGTTCGGTTTGATACAGGAGCGCCTGACCGAGTGGCTAACACACACGGCTCTCGTTCGGGAAGCCGGGGTTCGAATCCTCAGTAATGTGGAGGAGTGTTTATTGTAAATTATTATTTTCTGTAGGGGACCAAAAAAAAAAAAAAAAAACAGAAAACCCTAGTGGTAAAAATTCCAAGCAAGCACGGCAGGAGAATTTTGATCATCAAAAGAGACGCCCCCCCCCCCCCTCGCCGAATGTTTCGGCCCCTTTATCTTCTTTACACTCTCAGGATCGGGCCCGTCTGTGTCATGATTCCCGGGCGTTTTCTCCTGTCTTGCGTATTTGTCGAGACTGCCCAGAGGCCATCCCACCCTGGGGGAGGGGGGAACAGAACACGCGGTGCATATACCATCGTTGACACTGCACCGTGACTGGCCGTGGGAAAATCAGCTTCTTCCCCCGGCATTTGGGCGCAGTCTTCGCCTGTCTTGTTGGCTAGCTATGACCCTGTCAGTCGGCGACATTGGTGCCGTGTTGCCTTCTTTGTTACCCTAATCTTCACAGTTGGCGGCGAATTCACTAGCCAGGAGTCCCTAATTCCTCAGACTCAAGACCCATCATCCACCCTATTTTTCCATCCTGTCCTACACCCCAAGGTTCTCTAGGCATTAATGTCAGTTTCTAAACGACAGTTACAGCAATTGATATAACATGTAAATTGTGCTTCCCATTTCTTACATAGGATATAGTATAAGTTAGTTAGTTAGTTAATTAGTTAGGATATAGTATAAGTGCTACACTACCTTTATTTATGTTGTGAAGTTTATTTGGTTCTGAGTAATGAAGACACAGACAGTAATAATATATTCTCTTCCACAGATGATACCGGATACGACTCCGAATCCAGCATGCACTACTGCAAACCATTTGACGACGTAGGGGAGGCTAGTGCAGAGAAACCTCCATTGCAGACATTTGGGAAAACGTTGTCTCCCGTGTATGCCACGCCCCCGAATATCATTAATTCTTAAGTTTTCGTTAATTGAACATGAATAGACTATAAAAATAACGGTCACAGCGATTAATGATACGACTTGATGACTGGTTACAGTAATCGACTAGCATAATTGGAATGAACATTTTTCAAGAATATGTGACGTTATGAATGAATCAAGATGTGGTTAAGTGTGTCTTTTGGGTATTTTTGAAAGTGTAAATATGAAATTAGTAGAGTTTGTGGCGATATTTGTTCATATTCACTTGTTGTTTCGAATGTAAATGTCGATGATTTAATACATGGTTCTTGCACTTCTCCACTTTCATATGTGATATTATTATAAGTAAACTTAGTTCCAGTCATAAAGGTAACCGTTACAGCGATGATGATGAGCATGATAATGGTGATATCTTAGACATTGACGATATACGATGATGATGATGATGATGATGGTAAAGATAGCGTTTCAAAATGGCGATTGGTTATTATTATAATTACGAAGACTATGATGATGATGAAGAGGTTAAAGCGGCGGATGATGACGATAAAGTTTACAATAACGACGGGTGATTATGAGGTGATGGTAGCCATTATGATAATAATGATGAGTGTGGTGGTATTGATGATGGTGATGGTGGTGACAATGATAAAGATAATGTTGTGTTTACTTTGCAGGCGTTTTTTTTAAATTATTTGTTTGTTAATTATTTTATTTTTTCGTCCAAGACATTTTTTTTTTTTTTTTAGCATATTCTTTTTACAGGACTTAGCTGTCAACACCAGCATCTTTCAGCTGTATGTTGATTTCTTGGCAAGATTACGCTCAGTAGTTTGCCATTGCTTTCTGAGCGGCCGGCTCACATACCCCGTAAGTTACCGATGCGATTCGAACCACTGCTGATTTGAACCGTCATCACGTTACCTGACGAGAGTATACGAGATTACGGAGAAAAGTCATAACCTCTAAGCCACGAAGCCGGCCCAAGACATTTGGTGATCTAAAATATGTATACTCTAATTCAGAAAAGGATGGCTTGACCACGTGGCATGGTCGAGACAAGAATACTGGGCTGATCCACGACCCCGGTGATCGAGTGATATGGCGAGATATGACCGCCCACGCTCACCGGCATGGCACATGATGATGATGAATTCAGAAAAATTTTAAGTAATAACTACCTGGTAGATATCTAGCCTGCGAAAAACCATCTAATGAAGAGGTTACGTATTCTTTCAAACTTCTGATGGAAGGGAAAACTACTGGTCCAGATGGTATCTCAGCAAAGGCTTTGAAAACTAATTTTATCACGCCAAAAGAATGACTGTACAAATTATTTCGCAGAATCCGAAAGACTAAAGAAATGCCAAACAATTGGAGAGAATCTCATCTCATCTCATCGTGTACCTTTTGTACCTTGCGGTGTCGAGGTGAAGTATAAACATCGTGAGAGTGCCCGATTATGAGCTTCATGTATCGATATTCCCATTGACTCTGCTATTCCCTCCGTCCAGCGTTTACGTGGTCGGCCTCTTCCTCTGTTTCCCTCTGGTCTGTACATCATTGCTTGTTGAGGTATGCTGTTGACTGGTAACCTACTTGCATGGTCAAACCAGTTGACTTGCTGCTTTCTAATAAAATCTAGTGCTGCTTTAACCCACACTTTAGTCCTGATTTTTTTCATTTCTGATCTGATCTCTTCTTGATACGTTGAGTATTCTTCTCAGGAATCTCATTTCCGTTGTTGTGATTTTTCTTTTCTTTTTTTCTGTCATTGTCCAGGTTTGGCATTGGTAGCATTGAGTTGGTAGGAAGATTGTATTGTAAAGTGCTTTCTTAGTAGTTATTTATACATGTTTGTTCTTTAGTATTGGTGCCATTTGTCCAATGAGTTGGTTTGCCTTATTGCATATATTTTCGATCTCGTCTTCTGATCAGCCATTTGATGATATTATACTTCCTGGGTACTTGAAATTCTTTACTTGTTTCAAGAGATGTTCGTTTAGGTGAATTGTTGTTTTTTCTTCTTTAGTTATAGTCATTACCTCTGTTTTGCTTGTGCTAATTTTCATGTTATGTTCTCTACACATTTCGTTTCGACTATTCATGTGGTCTTGTAATTCAGCTTCTGATTTTGCTATTAGTGCTTGGTCGTCTGCAAACAGGAATTCTCTAATAGTTAAATATGCAGATGGTTCTTCTTCTGTGTTCTCGTCATGCGGTATTCTTGCGGTCTCCGTTTGGCTGGTTGGAGAGAATGACATCTGGTAAAACTGCAAATGAAATGACACTTACAGGAGTTTGACAATTACAGAGGAATAATGTTACTGTCTGTTCCTGGGTAAATATTAAGTAGTTTTAAAGTAATATACTAATAACTTTAAAAGTTAAAGTAATAACAACCTGGTAGATATCCAGCATGCGAGAAACCATCTAAAGAAAAATTATGAATTCTTTCAAACTTCTGATGGATAGGAAAACTGCTGGTCCAGATGATATCTCAGCAGAAGCTTTAAAAACTAATTTTAACACCCCAAAAGAATGACTGCAGAAATTATTTCGCAGAATCCGAAAGATTAAAGAAATACCAAACAACTGGAGAGAATGATATCTGGTAAAGCTGCAAATGAAATGACACTTCAGGAGTCTGACAATTACAGGGGCGTGATGTTACCATCTATTCCTGGGTGAATATTACGTAGTTTTACGTTGAAGTGATTGATCGATGCCATTGATAAACAACTAAGGGTTTAACAGACAGACTTCTGACAAAACAGATTCTGCACTGACCAGATAGTCGCACTACGTCACTTAAAAAGTAGCTTAAAAGTCGACATGGTCGACTTCATTGCACCGGGTTTTATCCCATATGGCTCGGTCTCTTTCCGCAGCACGGAAAGCGTCGCACAAAGCACGAACTCCGTAGCTTTTAGCGGCGACCCACAGGAGTCTCCGAAACATTTAACTCGTAAACCGAATGGCGCGGCCCGGAATCGAACCCAAAACCTTCGGAACACGAGTCAAACGGCTTGACCACTTCGCCACAGAGACTCCCTGTCGCATTACGTATAATAACAGAGCAAAGCATCAAACCGAACTCATCCCTCTATATTGGATTTGTGGACATTGTTAAATACATGAACTGCATTAATAGTGATTCTCTTTGGAAATTGACGAGGCACTGTAAGATTCCTTAGAAAATCATTAACTTAATAAAGGAAGTCATGACCGCAGAGTTCTTCATGATGGAAACCTAACAGTACCATTTGAAATCAACAACAGAAGTGAGACATGGGTGCCTTTTATCACCGTTATTAGTCTTACTGGCTACAGACTTAGTTATAAAGACAACAACAGGTACCACCATAAAGGGACATCAGTGGACTCACCAGATAAAGCATCTCCATGATCTGGACATCGCTGGAGTCATTGCTCTCCTCTCTCTCACACGACATCAGATGCAAGCCACACTAACAACATTGGATTGGGGGGGGGGGGGGGGGAGGGGGTGTCACATATGCTAGGTTTAAAACATGCATAGAGGAAAGACAAAGATAATCTGCAAATAAAAACCGGATCACTTTACGAGACGTAATCATACACCTGTGTAGGTAGAAATGTAGACATCGACGGGCGAGGAGTTGCAGATGTTAACATAAGAATACAAAAGGCGACAGGAACTTTTAGTAATAGGAAACGTCTGGGGGAAAGCAGTTAAACGCACCACTAAATTTAGAATATTTGACTTAAGCGTCACACCTGAACTAATGTACCTGCTCCGTGGCAAAGGCGTTACGGGCGCAGTTTGTAATCCCGCATACCACGTTCGAATCACAGCTTCAGGCGTCGGGGATGTTTTATAAAATGTTACGGGTGCCGATCTTTCAGAAAGCAATGGCAAACTACTAAACGTAAACTTGCCAAGAGATCACAAACAGCCCAATAAAAATGATGGGGTTGACTGCGACATCCTGTAAAGTATATGCAACTAACTTTGCCGGCTGCATGGCGTAGATGTTGCAGACGCAGTTTGTAATCTCGCATACCGCGTTCGAAACACAGCTATGGGCGATTTTGGCAGCAACCGCCTTACGTTGGGTTGTTTATGAAATGGTATGGGTGCCGGCCGTTCAGAAATCAATGGCAAACTACTGAACGTAGACTTGCCTAGGAATCATGAAGGGCTAAAAAATGCTGGGGTGCTAATGTATGAATCAAAAACAGGGAGGAACAACTGAAACTATTGCTGCACGCATATACCTATAACACCCCTATAACTATAACTACTACTGCACCCATATAACACCATCTATCATGTGACATGCCGATAAGCGTGAATGGTCATGTTCTGCCATCTCACTCGATCACCAGAGTCGTGGATCAACTCCATGTGGCCAAGCCATCCAGGTATTTACTTCTCGGTCTTCCCCTTGGTCTCTTTCCTTCGATCTTGCCGGTTGTCACCAAGTTCTCCAGTTAATTTCTTCTCATAACATGTCCAAACAATTTTGACTGTCTACGTCTAATGACTGAAATAAGTTTACGAACTTCATTTGTTTCTCGAAGGAGCAGCCTCGCCCGCTAGGGGTAGTCATGTGCACCAGGTGACTCCATATAACTATAACACCACTATAACTATTACTGCACCCATATAACTATACCACCACTATAACTATAACTGCACCCTTTAATTAATTTGAGCGTGCACAGAATTGGAGGACTAAAACGGAAAAGCCAGAATAACTGATGTGTAACCAGCACAATGAGAGAGCAAGTTAATTAGTTACCTGTTGAGGTTTCATCCTTGCGCTCCGGACATGTCCATAGATGCTCAGATAACACCCCCTCTCCACCCCTCATCCGCAACATACACATCAGCGTCCGGCAGCTAATAGTGCCAGTTCCGTGTTGGTTGACGATACCCCACATTATCCTGATGTGCCTCTCATGTCTGGCCGTGTCAATTCTGACTCACAAGTCTCTCTTTCTTGACAACGATGTGAATTCACTAGCGTCAAAGTCCTTTGCCCTCCACATCTCTCTAATAGCATTAATAATATCAACCGAAAGACAATGAATCAATAAATTTTAAAAAGGCCCTGGCTACAAATAGGACATACAGTGAGAAAACTTGAGAACAGTAGAATTAGAAAATCGTTTGTTCTGGAACTCATAGCGCAAACGAAATAGTTGAAGGCCTAGAAACAGCGGGAGAAGACAATTAGAGACAGGGATGAATAATAATGGGATGACATTGACGAAGCTGAATGAGGCAGTAAAAGATAGGAAGGCGTGGAATGGGCTGGTTGGGGGATTATGTCCCAATGGGTGATAACGGCCGAGTGAAGGAAGAGAAGACTGAAAATGCAAGTAATAATTATATATGAATGAATTAGTTAACGAGAGAGAGAGAGAGAGAGAGAGATAGAGGGGAGAGAGAGAGAGAGAGAGAGAGAGAGAGAGAGAGAGAGAGAGAGAGCGAGAGAGAGAGAGAAACTGATGAAGTGACTAATGTGAGAGAGGGAGAGAGAGAGAGAGATGAAGTGACTATTGGGGTAAACAATGCAAACTATCTACAAGTTTAAAAGAGGGTGTAAAGGCGACATAATCGTCTTCAAAACACTGTGTTTTATCCCATAAGGTTCGGTATCTTTCCGCAGGATGACCCGCCGAAAGCTTCGCACAAAATACGAACTTCGTAGCTACAGCGACGACCACCCTGGAGTCTCCGACGGAGTCCGGAATCAAGTCAACAACTTTCGAAGTGCGAGACAACTTTCGGAGCGCGAGACAATTCACCAAACATGTTTGTCTCAGATGCAAGGAATGGGTAGGTGCGTTGTCATGAGGGAGGGAGCTGACGAGTTTCCGTTACCCACAGGTCCGTGTGTTCGCATTCTTCACATCTGATTTACTTGATGCCCAGATGTTGAAGGTTTCTACATTCAGTTTTCCGTGTCTCCCTTTGCTTCATCTTCTTCTTCCTTCATCTTTTCCTTCTTACCCCTTTTCCTCTTCGTCTTCCTCTTCCCACTCTTCCTCAAGGCACTGTTCAAGGCACTAAAGAAAATTGGCTGCCCACCAACGTTTCTGTCCATTGTGGAATCGTTCCACACAGGTATGAAGGGTATAATCAAGTTTGATGGTGCAACTTCTGAAGAGTTTGAAATCAAGAGTGGAGTTAAGCAAGGTTGTGTACTTGCTTCTACCATTTTTTAAATATATTTTTCATTTCTACTGAAATATGCCTTTCGTGATCAGGATGGTGGTATATACATTCACTCACGGTCAGATGGCGGCCTTCACAATGCTCAGAGATTGAAGGCCAAGACGAGAATTAGGAGGGTACTGATCAGAGAGTTGCTGTTTGCTGATGATGCTACAATTACGACCCACTCTGAGGAAGAATTACAACGTCTGCTATCTGCATTCTCCAATGCTTGTTCTGTATTTGGTTTAAAAATTAGCAAAAAGAAGCCACAGATTATGTCACAAGGTTCATATAGGGTACCAACAATCTTTATTGACTTCGACGCACTGGAGCTAGTAGACCATTTTACATATCTAAGATCAGTGGTAAACAGCAAATTATCCCTAGATCAGGAAATCACCAGGATTGGTAAGGCAGCAACAACAATGAACAGGTTACCAAAAATAGTCTGGGAGAATATGAAGCTTACTGCCAAAACAAAAATCCTTGTCTATCAAGCCTGTGTCCTTATTATTAGTACTCTTCTTTATGGCAGTTAAGCCTGGTCAACTTCTCACATGTTTAAAAAGCTTTCATACGCTGTGTCTACGAAGAATGCTTGGTATTTAGTGGCAAGAAAAATCACAAATACTGAAGTATTGGAAAGATCAAGTTGTGTGACGGTTTATTCCATGTTCAGTTGTCATTAACTTTGATGGATATGACACGTTCGGGGGATGGATGGTGGTAGAATACTAAAGTACATCTTATGTGGCGAATTACAGATGGGTAAGAGATCTCGGGGTCGGCCTCTATTACGATACAAAGATGTGTGTAAGCGGGATATGATTGACACAGGCATTGATAATGCACATTGGGAGCAAGTCGCCGCCGAACGTATTGCATGCAGGGCAAATATCAGAAATGAAATAAAGACAACGGAGAAAACGATTGCAAATATGTCACACACTGAGCGCGTAAGGCGTAAAATGGTGCGTGATGGTGAAAATGACGATGTGTTCACATGCATCCCTTGTGGACAGCCATCTACAGCGCGAATTGGTCTGATCGGTCACATTCGCTACCGCCATGGATTGTGGTTATTATTCCTTTTTTATAGCACAATTTAACAAACTATTGTCTGTCAAGACGACAAGGTGCCAATGAATTCTTCCTCCAATGATGATTCCTTTCAAATCTTCTACATTTCTGAAAATATTGTCAATGCACGCGGGAAAAAAAAGGATCTGGAGACATTACACATCCCTGTCTCATACCTCTCTTAATAGGCTGATATTGACCTACTTCATTATCAATCCTTATGGCAGCTTATTGTTTCCAATATGTGTTTTTTTTTTACAAGTCTAAGGTCTTCCCCATGAATTTGTAGATCTGCAAGCATCTCTATCATGTTGACATGTCTTACTTTGTGTAGTCATCAAAGCAAATATGTAGGTCTTTGTTTACTTCTACAGAACGTTCAGTTAAAAGTTCTCAGCATATATACAGTATTTACTGTACCCTTGCCTTCTACAAACCCACATTGTTCTTCTCCTACTTCGGCTTGTATTTTGTTCCTAACTCTGCATGATAATTCTTAGATGTGGCTCATTATACTAATTGTTCGATGTTGATAAGATTCCAGGGCTCCTGATTTATTCGTGATTGCAATAAATATAGAATTACATAATTCAGGAGGTATATTTCCAGTATCATATATTGTGTTCAGCAGTTTTCTAAGGCATTGATCATTTCTGTTGTGATGTTATCCGGACCCGGGGTCTTGCCAGTTTTCATACTGTTAAGAGTATTCTGAATTCCATCTTCAAAATTGATGGTCCTTCATTATTATTCCGAAGAGCATACTGTTCTTCTCTTGTATCTTCATAAAGGTCTTTCATATAATCTGACCATCTTATAAAATAAATAATAAAATCTTATCTTTTTTATTATGATTTTACCATCTTTGGTTTTTAGGCAACCCGTTGATGTGTGTGTTCTTTTGTTAGTGATGTCATTAATTATTTTGTGCTTTAATTTGGTATTCCCAGTGTTGTGTTGGTTTTCATGTTACCTGCAGTTTTCCTTGAGCTATGTTTCTTTTGCCTCTTTGCATAGTTTCCTAATTTTCATGTGAATCTCTTCATATTTTTCATGGTATTTTTGTGATTTCTTTTTATTTCCATGAGTTTTAAGATGTCTTCCGTCATCATTTCTTGCGTCCCATTATCTTTAATTTTGGGATGGTTGTTTGTGCAGCGTGGTTGACTGATTTCTTTGATATTTCCCATTGGTCGCTGACATCATCATATATAGAATGTGTATTTCAGGCTGAGGTAGTCTTCCACTTTCCTTTATCAGTTTGTTCACCTCCTCATGTCCAAGTATGTTGCAGTTACATTGCTTCTGTTACCAAGTATTTTTCCCACTCCTCTAGACCATCTCCTCATGTTCATTAGACGGTGATACTGTCATCTACACAGATGGGTCGGTCGTCTGACATGTGAGAAGCTCATGGGCCTTTACAGCTCAGGCCGGAGGGAGAATTGTGAAGGAGGACTCTGGTGCTTTTGTTGAGACCACAAGTAGCCTGACTATGGAAGTCATGGCAGTAAATAAAGCAATAACATGGCTCGAGACACAGACATTCACTAGGGCATGTTTCCTTAGCGACTCAATGAGCATGCTCAATGGGATAGAGATGGGATAGATCCGAAGAGAGTGGTTGCTGTCTCTGGAGCGGTCTCGGCTGGCAAAGATTAGTTTCATCTTCGTGCCAGGGCATGCGGAAGTACAAGGAAATTAGCGGGCTGACAAGCTCGCAGGTAAGGCTACTGTGTCACGGCTGACATTCTGAATGCTCTACGAGAAGTAAGACTTTTGCGAGAACCAAGTGATGACTGTGAATCTACAATCATGGCCAGATTGCGAGAACAGCAAATTAAAAGAGGTGTGGCCAAACAAGAACACTACGCAGGAAGCCAAAGAAGATTGATAAACCAACACAGAACTGGTGTCATTAGCCGCTACACGCTGCGGAATTTGCTGAGGAGGGGATCCGAGCACTTATGGACTGAATGGTTCGATGTGCAATGAGGATGATCTGTCGACTAACTAACTAACTAACTAACTATCTAACTAACTAACTATCTAACTAACTAACTAACTAACTAATCCTCATGTTCAAGTATGTTGCAGTTCTATTGCTTCTGTTGCCTAGTATTTTCCCTACTCCTCTAGATCACCTCCTCATGTTCAAGTAAGTTGCAATTCTATTGCTTCTGTTACCTAGTATTTTCTTTACTCCTCTACACCACCTCCTCATGTTCAAGTATGTTGCAGTTCATGTTCAAGCATGTTGCAGTTCCATTGCTTCTGTTACCTAGTATTTTCCCCTCTCCTCTACACCACCTCTTCTGTTGATTCGCCCCTAAAGTGAATTCAACTTTTCCTTGTGAACTTGATGAGTGATCTATTCAGGCCTGCATCAGTCAATTTCACCATGCTTGTTTTCTCAATTTTCCATCAACATTATTCTCAAAAAGCCATATCTTCATTGTTCAAAATTTCTCCATCACTTCATGAAACAATGTCCAGCGTTCTCATCTGCACACAAATTACTTCAGGCATATTTCAAGGACTCTAATATGGTGTTTGTAAAGTCTCACTACACTTTGTATGTAGAACACATTTGATTATGTCATAAAAAAGTGCTAACAAATTCATTAAATTAATTACAATAGTCAATGCTATGGTGTAACGCTGTTTTGGAGAAGCTAGAAAGTACCAATGAAGTATTCATTATAACAGGTGTTATAAATGTCCAGCACGGGCTTCAAGACATGACTGTACACGTCTCTTCATATTGTCAAATACCTTCTGTAACGTGTCTGTTGTTGTTTCTTGAAAGGTGCATTATTGTTTTTAAACATTTCCTTTCAGGAAACCCCATAGACTTACTCCATCAGACGACAGGCATTCGTTTCACAATGCTTCACATTTGACTGTGGATCTAATTTGTGATGACGTCATCAAATTTGTTTCATATTCAAAGTGTTGTGTGACTACTAATACCCTGTATTAACGTCATGGGGTCGTTTTGAAATCATCAGAATAACTTGAGAAATTAATTTACAGGTATTTGTTAGCACTCAATTACTGGAAAGATGTAGACAAATAGGGACAAGTAAAAATATTAAAATATATTGACAACTATAATTCGCCATTATCTTAAAATGGTTAGGCTACCAACTAATAATAGTATATCACAACAAGCAATGATGTACATACCAAATTGAATCAGAAGACGATGCTGACCATGTAAACGATGGACAGAGGGAATAACAGTCCATGGGAATCTTCATATATGAAGCCCATAAACGGGCACTTTCTCGATGTTTAATCTTCCCTCGACACCGCAAGATACAACAGGAACAAGATGAGATGAGATCATGAAATGACGACGTCTCTTTAAAGTAAGATGCGTTCTTATATATAAAGACTGCACACTGAAATGTATTTACAGTTTAATTTGAGAGATCGTGAAAGAGAATAGTCCGGTCTACATGAAAGTATTGACCTCGATATCCATATAAAATATTGGTCTTAATGTTTGTATGAAACTTGGTGTCAATTCTATATAAAACATTGGTCGCAGTGTCTATATAAAACATTGGTCTCAGTGTCTATATAAAACATTGGTCTCAATGTCTATATAAAACATTGGCCTCGATGTCTATATAAAACATTGGCCTCGATGTCTATATAAAACATTGGCCTCGATGTCTATATAAAACATTGGTCTCGATGTCTATATAAAACATTGGTCGCAATGTCTATATAAAACATTGGTCGCAATGTCTATATAAAACATTGGTCTCAGTGTCTATATAAAACATTGGTCTAAGTGTCTATATAAAACATTGGTCTCGATGTCTATATAAAACATTGGTCTCAATGTCTATATAAAACATTGGTCTCAGTGTCTATATAAAACATTGGTCTCAATGTCTATATAAAACATTGGTCTCAATGTCTATATAAAACACTGGTCTCAATGTCTATATAAAACATTGGTCTCAGTGTCTATATAAAACATTGGTCTCAATGTCTATATAAAACATTGGTCTCGATGTCTATATAAAACATTAGTCTTAATGTCTATATAAAACATTGGTCTCAATGTTTATATAAGACATTGGTCTCAGTGTCTATATAAAACATTGGTCTCAGTGTCTATATAAAACACTAGCTGACCCGGCCCGGCTTCGCCCAGGCCCTGGAGGGGATCTATCTATCTATCAGTCTGTCTGTCTGCTTGTTTGTCTGTCTGTCTGGCTGACCCGGCCCGGCTTCACCCAGTCCCTGGTGGGGAGCATCCCATTTATCTCATATAAGTTGTCATATAAGCTCTCCCGTTCCTGTCTATCTGTCTGTCTGTCTGTCTGTCTGACCCGGCCCGGCTTCACCCAGTCCCTGGTGGGGAGCATCTCATTTAATTCATATACGTAGTCATATAAGCTCTCCCGTTCCCGACTATCTGTTTGTCTGTCTATCTGTCTGTCTGTCTGTCCCGGCCCGGCTTCACCCAGTCCCTGGTGGGGAGCATCTCATTTAATTCATATACGTAGTCATATAAGCTCTCCCGTTCCCGACTGTCTGTCTGTCTATCTGTCTGTCTGTCTGACCCGGCCCGGCTTCACCCAGTCCCTGGTGGGGAGCATGTCATTTAATTCATATAAGTAGTCAAATAAGCTTCCGTTCCCGACTATCTGTCTGTCTGTCTATCTATCTGACCCGGCGTGGTTTCGCCCAGCTCCTGGCGCACAGTATTTTTTTTTTTTTTTTAAACTTGTATTGAGTGTTAAAATCGTTGCAAAGTGTTTTGTTTGTGTTTTTACAGAGCGTTGCATGTGGGCGTGTAGGTGACATATGCGCAAAAAGTACAAATATTTTATACATTGGAACATTTCTCCATTGACATTGTTGTAAGGAAATATTTTAAAACAAAAGCGTGATGGTAGTACGCTGTTATTATTTCCCCTGCCGCCCCGCTCTCCTGTCAGCTTCAAAACCCCTACCAAGTACCATCACCACCCCTCGGTGATGATAAAACATGGCGGTGCAAAAACTGTTTAGAAGCAACCGGTGAGGGCGGCAGCAGAGACAACAATCACAGTATCAAAAAGGTGGGAAAGGGGGATGTGACAGTATACGCGTTTACAAAGCCATATATATTAATAGTGATTACAATGATAATAATGCAAATAACAACCAAATACATAAATAATATAATAATGACAAGGAATAAAACTGCTAAGGGTGATAAACTCAAAGATAATACTCAGCAATGGTAATAAATAATAGTTTAACATGTGAATTGTGATTCCATTTGCTAGAATGATTATCTTAGGAATGGTGTTTACATGAAATACGTCTTTTAATAATAATGACAAAGAATAAAACTACTAAGGGTGATAACAGCAATGCTAATAAACACAATGATAGAATTTGTTATGATAATGATAACATTTTCCAAAACTGTGATTCCATTTGCTAAATGATTTTCTTAGGAATGGTGTTAAAACATGGCAGGTACATACAATAACAATTGCATCCTGCACTGTTAAATAATATAGTAGGTGTAAAAAGGAGTTAGTTATCTTTTTTCTCCTTGCTTATTGTTTTTTTTTTTATTTTTTTTTATACATATGCATGCAATGTTCAATAATAGTAGAAGTAAACGGAGTTGGTTTTCTTTTTCTCCTTGCTTATTTTTTGGTCATATTTGTAAGGGTTCATTAATTTTTTCCCTTCCTCTTGTTTTTTTTTTTTTTTACTTTTTGTAAAAAGTAAAACAAGCATCAGTATTAGCACTAACTTTTTTACAATCTTTACATTTTTGTTTCCCTTGCCATCTCCTCACCAATTTGTTTCATTCCACCAATGCCTTCATCACCCTTATCTGGGCAATGATGGTAAAGGCAGGATAATTATTTGAACCAAACCGGTGTGGGTATCAGCAAAGGCAAACACAAACCATGAGCAAGGGGAGGGGGGCACATGGGAAAGGGTTTTTTGTTTATTACTAATGATGACAATAATAATAATGGCAAGAAGAGGCATACTGAGGGTAATAACAGCAATTATAAAAAAAAAAACAGCAAGGGTACTAATAGTTATGAAAATTATAACATTTTTACAATATGTGATTCCATTTGCTAGGATGATTTTCTTTGGAATGGTGTTAACATAGCCTAGCAGGTACATACACTTGCAAACTGCAGTTTTTAGTAATACTTGGAGTAAAGGAGTGGGTTATATTTTCCTCCTTGTTTTTTTTTTCTAACTGTAGGGGTTCATTCATATTTTCCTCTGTGTTCTCTCTTTCTTTTGTTTTTTTTTTAATAAAAATTTAACCAAGCATTTGTATTGACACAAGTGTTTACAGTATCATTGGTTTGGTAACCATTTGTGATTTTGTATTTATTCATTCAACACTCACTCACATGATTCAAAGGGGGTGACAAAGAGAGGAAGGGACATGACCACTCTTTATGATGGTACAGGCTGGACAAATGTTTGAAACAAAATAGTGGGGGTAGTAGCAAAAGCAACAGACCTTAAGCAAAGGTGGGGGGGGGGGGACATGAGAGATGAAATTGTAAATTAATAATGATGATATCCTTAATACTTTTCAAATTAATGATACTAAAGATAATAAGGGTAAGGTAATGATAGTAATAATAATAATGATCATAATAATAGTAGACATTTCCATAATAATAAAAATAATAAATAACAACAAACATATATTAATAATAATAGTAATAATAATAATAATAATAATAATAATAATAATAATAATAATAATAAATAGTATAACAGATATGTGATTTTATTTACTAAAGTGATAATCTTAGTAGTGGTGGTGGTATAGCACAACAAGTGCATTTAAAGCAAAACATTCCATAAATAGTAATTTGGAATGGGAGGAGTTGATTTTCTTTTCTCCTTTTATCTTTTCCCCTTATCTATAAGGGTTGAAACCATCATTTTGAAGCAAATAAAACAAGCATTTATACTTCCTCTATTCTTTACATAAGGGATTTTCCATTGGTCTTTTGACCATATGTGATCTTTTTTAATCATTCACTCACCATTCACTCCCAGTTTCTACTTTCTTCCTCGCCCTCATGTATACCAAATTTGTAATAAAATAAGGAAGAGTACATATGATTTACTCTGGAAATAGTTGTGATATCTTGTGTGTGTACATAAAGGAAATTAAATGTGTGTTATATGTGTGGTGTTTGTATCTGGCAAAATTTCTGCAGGTCCATATAAGTTGTCTGTAGTAAGAAAGTGCTACAAGTAGTTTTGTATGTATGTCCTTAGCTGTCTGTGGTATAGTATTGAGAAAAATTGCTTTATATATGTTGGTTTGTTTGCCTGTGTGTGTTTGTATGAGGTGTTTGAGTGTTGCGCGTGTGGCAGTAATTGTTGGACATGTATAATAAATGTGTTCCTCTGTCTCTTGTGTGTTGTTTCTACATAATTGACATTGTTTGGATATGTATGCTTCTACCTGTGTTGTGGGGGCCATACTGTATAACAGTCTATATGTGATCTCCCTAGCTTTTGGTGTTATGTGTTTGTTGTGTAGGTTTGAAAAGGTGCATGTGAAGTCAGTCATGAAGTATTTGTGTCCTCTTTTAATCCTAAGTCTTAGTGATGGTGCTTGTTCTCTAACTAAATGTTTGTATATTGTGTGTGTTGTTTGTTGTATTAACTGTTCGTGTCCTTTTATTGCCTGTATGCATGTCTGATAGAATGTTGGCAGTCTTCCCTGGTAGTGTGCAGTGGCATTGTTAAGAGGTGTGAGATGTTTGATGTTGTGGCCTATGTAGTATAGTGCTAGTCTGTTCTGTACTGGGTGTCTGATGATTTTACCTATGTGACTGATTCTAAGTGACAGTATTTTTGTCTGGATGTCCTGTAGTGCAATCCCGCCTTGTTTCCTGTCTTGTATGAGAGTTTTGTGTTGAATGCTGTGTATTGTGTTGGTGAAGATGAAGCGTCTGATTTGTTTGTTTATGTTTGTGACGGTCTGTTTAGGAGGGTCCAGTACTGTTGCTAAATATATTATTTTGGGTAATATGTATGTGTTGACTATTGTGCTTCTACCAAATATTGTGGATGTCTTGTACCTATACCTGTGTAACATGTCTGTGATCTGTTAGGTCAGTGCGTGCCATGTCTGTCTGTGTGTTTCTGTGGGATCACATGGAAATGTGATCCCATACAGCTTCATGGTGTCTATGTGTTTCAGATCTGGAGGGAAATCAGCCTTTTGTTTCCACTTTCCCAGGCCCATTATCTGTGATTTCTGTACATTAATTTTGGCTCCACTGCCTTTTCCAAAATGGGTAAAGGTGTGGAGTATATTCCTTATTGATGTGTTGCTGGTGGGAAAGAAGGCAGTGTCATCTGCATAGGCGATGAGCTTCTGCTCTCCTATCCCATGCAGGAAGGTTCCTTTAATACTAGTGTCTTGCCTTATCTTCTCTAATAAAGGTTCTAGGGTGAGCACATACAGGAGTGGTGATAAGGGACATCCCTGTCTTACAGATCTCGTGAGACTGAAGCTAGCTGTCAGTGAATGGTTCACCAACACTCTGCTCTCAGGATTTTTGTACAAGATCTGTATCCACTGCCTGTAGTACTCTCCTATGTTACAGTGTTCTAGTGTCCTATGCAGGTAAGTGTGGGAAATTCTGTCGAAGGCCTTCTCTTGATCCAAGGATAAGATGGAGGATGGACAGTCTTTTCCATGTGTGTAGTTGATAATGTCTCTAATGAGGTGTGTGTGGTTGTGTATATTTCTGTCTTTGACACTGCACTGTTGGTCTGGGTGTATTAGTGTTGGCATGAAAGGTTTAAGTTTGTTGGTGAGTGATTTGGCGAGTATCTTGTAGTCTGTGTTGAGTAAGGAAATTGGTCTGTAGTTCTTCAGTTGTGTTTTGTCAGTTTTATCCTTGCATATGAGTGTAATGTAAGACATGTTGCAGCTGTCCGGAAGATTTTTTTTGTCAAAGGCTTCCTGATAGACTTTGAGGAGAAGATTGCCTAGAATAGGAAAGAAGTGTTGGTAGAATTCTACTGTCAAACCATCTGGTCTTGGAGTTTTGTCTTTGTTTAGTGTGCTTAGTGCCTGTGTTATGTCTGTCAGTGTCAGTTCTGTGTCCAGTGTGTCTTTGTCTGTGTCAGATAATTTCTTTGTGTACTGTAAGAAGTTGTCTTGTATCTGTGTGTCGACTGTCTCTACTGTGAATAGTTGTGTGTAGTGTTGTTGGAAAGCAGTCTCTATGTGTGGTGTTTCTGTCTGCATGTTTCCTTGCATGTCTGATATTTTGCTTATTTGTCTGTTACGTTGTACGTTCTGTTCTATTGCTAAATATTGCCTCGTAGCTGACTCTTGTGTAATTGTGTTGAGTTTTGTTCTGAGAAGAGCACCCAGATATCTGTGTTGTTGGTGTTCTTCTAGTTGTGCTTCTAATGTGTGTAAGTGATGTGCGTCTCTGTCTGTTTGTTTTGTTAGTCGTATGGCTGTCTGTATGATGCGCTCCTGTCTTAGTCTGTCTTTGTGGATCATGGTTGCTAGATGTTGTGTTCTGCTTCGTATGGTGTTTTTCAATAAGTCCCAGTATTGTGTGATGTTCTCAGTCAGTATATTGTCTGTGTACGTGTGTATGAGCTGTGTCATATATTTTACATATTCTGAGTGTTCCAATAGTGAATTATTGTACTTCCAGTGAGGTGACCTTTTGTTTGGCTGCGTGTTTGTGCTGTTTGTGCTGATGTGTACTAGTATTGCTTTGTGGTCTGTGTAATCTAATGTTTCCCGTAGGTGTTTGGTTTGTATGATGTGATGTGTTGCGGGCGTATAAATCCGGTCTAATCTAGATTATCTGTTGTGTGTTTTGTTTGTGTATGTCGTTTCTCTACTGTCGGGGTGTGTATGCCTGAATGCGTCTGTGAGGTTGTGTGTATCGATGATATTTCGTAGTGTGTCAAGTTGATGTAAGCTGTCCCTGCCGGCTCTCCTCAGCTGTGTTCTCACCTCCCCACCCACCAAGTCTAAATCTTCAAGAACACAATTGTAATCACCGGCAAGGACAATATTTTGTCCCCTGTATGTCTGTGTTAGTAATTCGTCTAAATGTTCATAAAATAGAGGTTGATAATTGTAGTTAGGTGGTGCGTGTATGTTGACTATGACAAATGAGTGTGTGTCGTTTTTAACTTGAACTGTGGAAATTCTACCATGTGGGTCTGTGTGTGTTCTAAAAATAGTCCACGTGTCGGAAATTTGGAGAATGGCTGTCCCTGACCCTACGTTATGTTTGGCCAAACTGAAACACGAATTTCTTAATCCTAAACGTGTTACAAGTTCTGCTGCTTGAAAGTCTGTTTTAATGTTTGTTTCTTGTAGTAAAATAAAATCGGGTTTGTGTTTGTGTATGAGTGTGACTATATGTTATAATTTCATCTTCATACCACGAATATTCAAACTAATTAAACATAAGTTGTCTGCCATGTTTAAAATTAAATTTAAACAACATGGTGGTTAATTTAAGTGATTACCTTTATCTTTTCTGTAGTAATTTAATTCTGGGTCGTGTCTTCGGTTGTGATAATATGTTTGTGGTCTTCGTTCTCCTCGTGGTCTTCGTCGGTGTCTTCATCGGTGTTTATAAAAAGTGGTCCTTCATTGTCGCTGTTTTCATTTTGTTTTGTAGCAGCTTTCTTGTATGGTTTTGAAGGGGAAGGGGAAGATCTTCCTTCCTCTTCTCTTATGTCTTTGTTGTTTGAGGAATTTCTTCTCTCTGTCCACTGTCTTTTTCTGCCGTAGTGGACGGTTTTGAAACCGTCGTCGTTGGTTTCTTGTGAAATTGTTTTTGTTTGGGTTTTTGCGGCTGTCTCCGTGGTCACCGGTCTGCCAGTTACCTCGACGTCATCTTGGACAGCCTTGTTTTTCTGTGTGTCGGCCTTACCGGTGATTGCCGGGAAGTCCTCTTGTGTTGGTTCAGAAGTTTTCTTGTTATTGTCTTTCTTCTGCCGCCTTGTCGGGCATTTATTTGACCAGTGATCGTCTAGACTGCAAAATGGACATTGGGTCCGGCGACCGGGCATAGAGAACATTATGCGGTGGTCGCCTGTAATTTTCCCTGGCGCCGTGATCTTTGCGTAGTGCGGCACTGGTTTTGTGGGGGTGCACAGCACTCCCCACTTGCCACCACCGTATTGGATTCTGAAAACTTCCGCGTTTTCGTCTCCAATCGTCTTTTTGACTATGAACTTTACTCCCTGTGGAGAAATAGTGTTGGGAAGCCAATGAATCGTAACTCGGTCCCTTTCTCGTTCCAGGTGCTCTATTGATAGCTCCAGTCCCTCCGCCGGCAGCTTAACTGTTTTGCCATGAAGGCCTTTGTATACTGCCACATGGGCCGCCTGTGTCAGGTTGACATACCACCGAGTATTAAAAAAATATGGAACGCTTCACGAATTTGCGTGTCAACCACGTCTGTCTTGTCATGCATCAATACTCCACCAAGTTTTGCCGAGCCAGCCAATCTGTCCGCCTGTTCATTCCCCAGCACACCGGCATGCCCCGGAGAAAAGATCCAGGTGATGCTTGCTACCCGTGACCTCCAAAGCGAAGCAAGCCACTCTGCACGAAGCTTGCCTGTTCTCACCCTCCTCAGCATGCTTTCTGAGTCAGTTACAATCACAATGTGTGTATGTGTCGTGTTCTCTCTCAAAGCGGTGAGAGAAATTCTAACAACTGAAAGGGAGCCAACCCAAAACAAACCAGCACAAGAAACAGAAAAGCACACAGAGAAACCGCAAGATGATATCCAACAAGAGAACGAGCCGGAACCGCTAGACAAAGCCAGCAACCCAGCCACGACAATACCCCGCCAGACATCCAAAGAAAACCAAGACGAGCACCCAGAGGACGACACGGAGAGGCCCCGGTGGCCTACCTTGGAGGAGCTACGAGAGTCGGCAGGGATTGAGAGACGCAGACACGAGGAATTCAAAAGGTGCTGGATTGAAAGAGAAAAGAATAAACACCCCAAAAAAAAAAAAAAATAAAAAAAAAAAATAATAAAAATCAGGAGACCCGTAGAATACCCAACTAGAATCTTGGAACAGGATACAGACTACTCGTACTATATAGAAGACGGAAAGAGAAAACCATGGCTGACCGCGGAGGAAAAACTCGAATGGCAAAAGCTAAAACTCGAAGATGAAAAAAAAGTACAAGAAGGAAAATAGAAACGTCGGAAAGCTCCTACAGAAAATACACAAAAAAAGGAGACGAAAAGACCTAATAAAAAGTCCTTATAAGGACTACAGCTAGTGAAGCCAGACGAGCAGAAGCCTACACCAACAAAGAAAACCAAAAGAACAGACGAGCACAAAGGATAGCCGCCGGCCGATCCCCCAGCTGACGTCACAGACACAAACCAACATAATCAGTCCGAGATATGACTCACAAGACAAGAATTAGGGTGAACAAACTCATTAAAACCACCGTCCTCAAAAATAACCGACGCCGAGGAAGCAGGTTGAACGAGGCCGAATTTGGAATTTTTGTTTTGAAAATTGGAATTGGAATTGGAATATACGCTATTGGAGCTGGAATTACCGCGGCTGCTGGCACCAGACTTGCCCTCCAATAGATACCCTTTAAAGGGTTTAAAGTGTACTCATTCCAATTACGGGGCCTCAATAGAGTACGGTATTGTTATTTTTCGTCACTACCACCCCGTTCCGGAGTGGGTAAGTTGCGTGCCTGCTGCCTTCCTTGGATGTGATAGCCGTTTCTCATGCTCCCACCCTGGAATCAAACCCTGACTCCCCATTACCCGTTACAAACATGGTAGGCATGTCACGTAAAATCGAATTTGATAGGGCAGGAATGTGACAGTTGCGTCGCCGGCACGTAAGGCCATGCGATCGGCACAAAAGTCATCCAGAGTCACTAGTGGGAACGTCGCGCCCCGCGAAGGGCAACGACGATTGGTTTTGAACTAATAAAAGCGCCCTTTCCGCCAGAGTTAGAGCTTGGTAAGCATCTATTAGCTCTAGAATTGTCACAGTTATCCAAGTAGGATTGTGCCATCTAAGGAACCTTGACTAATTTAATGAGCCATTCACGGTTTCACAGTGAGACAGTGTGACATGCATGGCTTAATCTTTGAGACAAACAAGTGACTACTGGCAGGATCAACCAGATATCTATCGCACAGATGGACTATTCACTCACACGAAGGCGAAGAGTAGCAATCGTTCAGCGCGCCCCCTCGGTACTGGGTGACACATGCAAAACCACTGGACGACTACCGACGAGTTTCAAGCTACGCCAAGCAGGACTGACCGAAAATCCATGCCAGCTTACTGACTGCAGGCCCATTACTCATTGAGAGAGAGAGAGAGAGAGAGAGAGAGAGAGAGAGAGAGAGAGAGAGAGAGAGAGAGAGAGAGAGAGAGAGAGAGAGAGAGAGAGAGAGAGAGAGAGAGAGAGCTTATAGAGACCTTCGTCGACCCATTGTACAAAACTTGCTCTTTCGCCCTCTCAAACCGCGACATTCGCTTCACGCTGCGGTGACATTCTCGAAACGCCTGCCTCGCTAACTTGCGTAGGCTGGGAAGTTCCCGATTGGTTGCACCTCACACAGCCATCCAACACAACGAACGCCAAACGCGGGACTGATTTTGCGAACCAGACCAGTCCTCAAAATGTCTATAGATAATTTTGGTCTCAATGTCTGTATAAAAGAATGTTGAAGTGCTACATAGAACCTATACTGTTGTATGGATGTGAAGCGTGGACAATAAGCGGTCAAACTGAAAAAAAAAAAAAAAAAAACAGCTGGTGGCTGTGGAAATGTGGTTTCTGAGGAAAATGCAAAGAATACCATGGACAGACAAAAAACCAATGAACAAGTCCTTCAAGAAACAAATGAAGATCGTAAACTGATTAGAGACATTAGACGTAAAGTCCTTCAAGAAACAAATGAAGATCGTAAACTGATTAGAGACATTAGACGTAGACAGCAAAACTTTTGGGCATGTTATGAGAAGGAATGAATTGGAGAACTTGGTGACGACTGGCAAGATCAAATGGAAGAGACCAAGGGGAAGACAGAGAAGTAAATATCTGGATGGCTTGGCCACGTGGCATGGTCGAGACAGGAACACAGAGCTGATCCACGACTCTGGTGATCGAGTGAGATGGCAGAACATGACCGCCAACACTTATCGGCATGGCACATGACGGATGGATGGATTTGTAGAAATATCACTGATCAAATCTTCTTCAAAGTGAGAACACAAAGTACTTCTTATAATATTTGTACACTTGCTGCGATGCATTTTCACGTCCTTTAGCACTTTACTCTCAGAAATAGTGTTTTTAAATAAATCAATCAAAAGGTCACAGTTCACGATTGCACAATGATAACTTAAAAACATTTCGACAGATCCTTCAACTGTTGATGATTCATTACTCTGTGTAGTTCTGAAAACAGATGTCATATCGGATGGTCTGATCTGATGGCATATCTCTAAATGGCACTGCATTTTTATGTTTTTTAGTCTCTGCGTGTTTCTTCAAGACTTGTATTTTCGCTTTTATTTCGCACTTGCAGTACTTACAACGAGCCTTGGTCGCATCTCCATGAATTTACATCACCCAGTTTTTAATTATGTCATCCTGCGGCCACTCTTTCCGAAATTGTTGTTCATATTGTTTTACTTTTGGCATGTTGAAAGATTTGTTCAAAGTGGAAGACACATATGAAGATGAGCAATTATTTTTAAAAAATCACATGAAAAAGAATCACAAAGTCGGCATCACAGAAATAATTCGCAACACAGTGAGTTTACAGTTCAAATAGTTTAGTTTAGTCGATGGATTAACATCACGGCACACGGGTGCAACCCATAAGTGCTCCGTTCTCCTCATAACTCAAACCTGAGTCTGGAGAAACTCAGCTCAGTGCACGAACTCCGTACCACCGCTGAGGATCCTGAAATACTTTGGGTAGATTTTTAACTCGAAATTTTGCCCTGGCAGCGCCGTTAGGCTACTCTTTTTCGATTTCCAACTGCCAAGGGATTTTTTACGTGCGCAACAATACACATGGGCGGCCGATCTCACTACCCAGAGACCAGGGGAAATTTATTACTAGAGGTCCACGTGAAAAGATCCCGGTCATCACCGGGGCTTGAACCCGGGACCTCCAGCACTCGAGGCGGACACCATACCTCGAGACCACGAAGCCCCCCTAATGTTCAAATAATCTTATTATAATTTATGCGGATGCGCCCTTTTACTCATTACCGGGGAGTGGGGGGGGGGGGGGGGGGTGGTTGCCAGATTGTTGAGCGTTGACCCAAGTCAGTTCAAAGTGAATTCAAATAATGGCAGTTACCATACTTTACGCGCGTGCAGACCAAACAAAAAATGGGTACATGACATCAAAAGAAAAGTAAAATCTAGAAAGTATCCAAAATATCCAACTCCAAATAAAAAGTATCTAGAATTGCATCTAGCATCCAAACGTCAGACGGTATCCAGAAAAAACGTCTAGATCTGGATATAAAATATCTAGAATTGCAATCCTGATGTGGAGCTCTCAAGTAAACTAGGACTGCCCTGACTGAGGGAGTAATTCTCGCAGACTGGAGCGGCCCTTTGAGACAAACTCCACGGCGCGGTTGACTGCGACGTACTGTAAAGGAAATGCACTAACTTTTAACCCCCCTCACCCCCTACGTAGCTACATGCAAATTAATTAGGTCAAAAGTTAAAGTTCACGTACCAGCGGAAGTACATTCTTAATGGAAAACGCGCCAGGAATATGTTAACGAAAAGAGCAGAGAGGAAAACGAAAACGACAGTGCAACCTGTTCATTGTTAGCTTTCCGAGAACAGTTATAAGCGAAAGAATAGTTTTTCTGATAACAAACTGAAATGTCGCTTCTGATTGAGAGCTGCAAAGATTTATTTCAGACTACCAACTTGTACGAGGTGTTAGGTGTCACAAAGGAAGCCTCTAAACAAGAAGGTATAAAATTTATTAATAATAAATAATAATAAATCCCATCCATCCATCATGTGCCATGCCGGTAAGCGTGGGCGGTCATGTTCTGCCATCTCACTCGATCACCAGAGTCGTGGATCAGCTCCGTGTTTCTGTCTCGACCATGCCACAAGGCCAAGCCATCCAGGTACTTGCTTCTAGGTCTTCCCCTTGGTCTGTTCCCCTCGATCTTACCAGTTGTCACCAAATTCTCCAATCCATTTCTTCTCATAACATGCCCAAAAAATTTTGACTGTCTACGTCTAATTTCTCGAATAATAAATAGGGAGAGTTTATTCCGAGCTGGAGTCCGAATAGACAGAGTAGTTAAGTAGTTTATTCCGAGCTGGAGTCCGAATAGACAGAGTAGTTTATACATAGCTGAAGTATGAAGCTGTTTAAATATCAAGAATAATTTTCAAGATTGGTATCCCCAATAACAATAATTGTGTTCCCCAGCGAGTTAAAGAATTGTTAACGTGCGTTTCTGTACACTTACTGTTTACAGGCTTCCATCTTTGTTGACATTACCGCCCTACTAATTACTATTTCCTGCTATTGATGTCCTCATCATTCCGGTCCAAGCTGACAGTAATATGCGTCGCCTCAGAAAGATATGATTAGGCAATTCAAACACCAGGCTTCCGACTTACTGGCCTGATGAATTAACAAATAAACAAGGAAATGCTACGCACATAAAGTGCAGGAAAACCTGGTATATGTGAAGCAGGTTGAAAAGAGAGAGGAGATAGATAACGAAGCTAGTGTGAGAGACAGAGATATGAGAAAGATGTGTTGAAAGACATAAAAAAGTGTTCATAATCATAGTTCCTAATATTTTTTTTTATTAAAAAGTCGCTTGCACCCAATGAATTGCTGAAATATTTAAAAAAAAAAAAAAAAAAAATAAGTGTCCAGCAGGGAATCGAACCAACAGCTCCCGCTTATCAGGCAGAGACACTTACCACTGTGCTACTGAGGATATGATTTTGAATCAACAAAAGTATATAACATAGCCACGCTCATGTCCCGATGATGTCACATACGTTAAGTCACGTGACTAGGCAAATCACGTGACCAGGACCACCCGGGGTTTCCGGGACCGGAAAAATCACGTGATATTTCAGCTCTGAATAAACAGAGTAGTTTATTCGGAGCTGGAGTCCGAATAGACACTTTCTAATAAATATTTGGCACTCTTCCGATTAACGGGTCTAAATAGTTCCGCAGTGAATAAGTCAGGGGTTAAGGGTTAGGGTCAGTGTTAAACTAACACTGACCTTAACCCTAACTTATTCACTGCGGAATTATTTAGACTCGTCAATCGGAAGAGTGCCAAATATTTTAATTATGTACGAAGGCAAGACCGTAAGTTAATAAGTAAGTCACAAATGGCTGTAGAAAAATAACTACACATGATAACAACATGAAACCAATTTATTTTTATACATGCATTGTCCCTTTATTTCTCAACATAATTTCCACCAAAATCGATGCACTTATCCCATCGTTTTATCAGTCCTCCCAAACCGGCTGCATAGAACTGCGTGCTTTGTTTTCATTTACTTTTACCGGCCATCCCTCAGAACTGTGTGACTTACTTATTGACTCGCCCGCGTAACTTTTTCTACCCAGCTGTGCACCGCTTTACGGGACAAACATTTGTTAGCATAAACACTGACAACCCACCTTGGCGGGAGACATCATTTTTTACCAGTTGAATTAAGAACCGGCATCACTGAATTCACTGCACTCAGGACATTCCCATACGTGCTCCGTCCCCTTGTTCAACAGCCAGTGAAGAGTCATACTACTAATTGTTCCCACCGCTATCTGATTAAAAGTTCTCCTGGTCTTCCCTCTCAGTTTTGAGATTCTTCCAGAACCCCTGCTGATCCCCCGCAATCTCATTCTTTCCACATGGGTTCCCAATCTGTTCCTCCGCCTTTTCCACCTGGTCCCACAAGCGCACGACCACCTCCCCCTTGTCCATAGGCAAACTACCACCAAGAGGTGCATTCCTTGCTAGCCTATCAGTATCAGCCTGTTCATTCCCCTGTAACCCCGCTGAATGTGAAGTGAAAACGTGGTTTAGAAAACAGAGCACGTAGTTCTATGCAGCCGGTTTGGGAGGACTGATAAAACGATGGGATAAGTGCATCAATGTTGGTGGAAATTATGTTGAGAAATAAAGGAACAATGTATGCATAAAAATAAACTGGTTTCAAGTTATCATATTTAGTTATTTTTCTACAGCCATGTGTGACTTACTTATTAACTTACCCCTTGTATCTTCTTCTTCTACGTTCATCCGGAATATTGTTTTAGACATAATTAATTGCGTTGGGCCTGTTTACAGCAAATCTTTGTTGTTTTGTTAGCCAGGTTACCTTCCCGGGTTATGTATGTTAAGTATGTATGAAATGACAGGAGTTTTGTTCTGTCTTGTTTGAATGTTTCAGTTGAATTCTGTTAGGAGTTAGAGATAAACATAATAATTTTAATCTGCTTGGCACCCCCTCCCCCACATATCCTTTACAGGACATTGCAGTCAACACCAGCATTTTTCAGCTGCTGTTGATGTCTTGACAAGTTTTTACATTCAGTAGTTTGCCATTGCTTTGCTTTCTGAACGACCGGCCCACATACGCTCTGTAAGTAACCAACACAACACGATCCCCTGCCGAATCTCACGCAGCTGTGTTTCTTATAAGAGTATATGGGATTACGAACGGCGTCGTTAACCCTGTACGGGGTGGGAAATGGTGGTAAGAATCAGTAGCGCTATGTGCATCCCCTGTACTCTTTTTAGCTAGAGACTTGGGACTAATTCCTAATGGTGTGTAATAGTCTTGGTAGTGAAACTAGACTATAGAGAACTTGACAGGTCTAGGGAAGCCCTGAATAAGTTAGGAAACACACCAGAAATTTGTACCTCCTAAAAGAACCCAATTAGCTCAAAGCCCCCAAAAGTCCCCATGATTCCAAGATGGTCCAGTAGGACAATGTTTAGAATAAAAGTGAGGCTTCTGTGGATGAACCTGGGAACCTGGGTCATTACCGTGGGAGAATTACAATCAGTTCCCCATGTGAAATCACCCAGCCTTACTGATTCCCAACAACTTTTAAATTGTGTTAACTAAATATTAATTAAACACAAAGTAAAAGTGATGACAGTACAATGAACTTGTACAGAAGAATAAGTAAATTTCATAAGTTTAATGAACTCTAAAATTGGGTTGGGAATATAGAGTAAAGAATAAACATGGTTCACAAAATCAATGCATACATATAGATCATTTATAAAATCATCAGTAATGCATGAGCAAACACATGTATTCCCCCCATCTCTCCCAATTGTAATGTGAAAAATGTCTGAGTTGTATCTAACTATAAATGTCTCTGTGGAAAATACACTGAACACGGTACACAGTGGTGTTAATGGAAGATTCATTGCTGGAGTAAGTATGGATGGCCTGTGTTGATAGGGCATCTTCTCTTCACCATCATCTAATATAGAAGTTGGTTGGAGTGATTGGTTTACAGCTGGAAGTATCAACCTTCTGGAGGAAAAAGGGACTAAGCCTTTGCATGGTAACTAGGTCCATTGATGGATGGATCATCATTTACACTATCTGCCCTCTGGACAAGATGACAAACTGCTCAATAATCAGGAGGATGACCTGAGCTGCCATTGAGCAGGAAGTGGCCAGCTGGGGCCACGAAAGTGGAAATCCAGCAACTAATTCAGGATAATGCTCGCTTGGGTGATGTGATTATCTACACAGATGGGTCAGTGTTGAGGGGTAGGAGAAGTGCCTGGGGGTTCTTAGCAAAAGCTAATAGTCGACGTTTGGTGCAGGAGAGCCTGGCATATGATACCACAACATCTAGCTTAAGAATGGAGGTGGAAGTGGTCAGTGCAGCTTTCCGTTGGATTGTGATTGTAACTGACTCAGAAAGCATGCTGAGGAAGGTGAGGACAGGCAAGCGTCGGGCAGATTGGCTTGCTTCACTTCAGAGGTCACGGGTGGCAAGCATCGCCTGAATCTTTTCTTCGGGGCGTGCCGGCGTACTGGGGAATGAACAGGCGGACAGATTGGCTGGCTCTGCAAAACTTGGTGGAGTATTGATGCATCACAAGGCAGACGGGGTTGCGGCCTTGTGGGAGCACGTGTACACCTCGGAGGAGCAAATGGATCACCATGGTCTGGCAAGAATGAGACAGCGAGGAGTGACGAGGGGATCTGGCAGACGCTCGATGCTCAGAGTAAAGGCGAGATGGACATGTAATCAGATTGCTACTGGTACTATCGGTATTGGAACTCTTCGCTGGATGCTGGGGATGGGGACGAAGCGCTTATGGGAATGCCCCGAATGCTGTGATGTCAGTTCTTAAATCAATCAATCAATCATGTCATGTCTGGTTCACAAGCATTTCCTTTCCTCTCCTAACCCACCTCCAACCTATAAATGTTTTTCTGTTTACTGGGCGGTTATAAATTCGAGCAAGTATTCTCCCACCAGCTTTCAGAAGTTATAATGAGTGTAACTCATATATAATGATTTTCTCAGGGGGGCTGCGTGGTCTCGAGGTATGGTGTCCGCCTCGAGTGCTGGAGGTCCCGGGTTCACGCCCCGGTGGGGATCGGGATTTTTTCACGTGGAATTCTAGTAAAAATTCCCCCTGGTCTCTGGGTAGTGAGATTGGACGCCCGTGTGTATTGTTGCGCACGTAAAAATTCCCTTGGCAGTTGGAAATTGAAAAAGAGTGGCCTAACGGCGCTGCCCGGGCAAAATTTCGAGTTAAAAATCTACCCAAAGTATTTCAGGATCCTCGCCGGTGCTACGGAGTTCGTGCACTGAGCTGAGTTTCTCCAGGCTCAGGTTTGAGTTAGGAGAAGAACGGAGCACTTATGAGTTGTACCCGTGTGCCGTGATGTTGATCCGTCGACTAAACTAAACTAAACTAATGATTTTCTCAAGGCCTGAGAAAATAGGGTTCGTGTTTATGAATGGGTATAGAGGAAAATCTCATGTGTATTGTTCACAAAGTTTAAGCATACATATTCCTTTCATTGCAACGAATAAAATATAAACATATATAACAGTGTGAGACCTAAAATAGGTTGGTACCTCTCTCACTAATTCTTCTTCTTCATCAAAAGTCTGAACGCAATATGTCCCCATCTGCTGGCAGTCAACAGTGGTTAACGACAGGGGTTTAAGTCTTCCCCAATTCTGGACAAATGAACTAGGCACAACCGTCACAAATGCCAATTTGTTGAACGTAAAATAATAGCCACATAATAATAAGATTGCAAACCTTGAAGCACCAGGGGTTGGAAGAATACTAACATTTGCAGATGATATTCTTGCATATAGGCAGGGAGAGATAGGGAGCAAACAGCCCAGGAGTTACAGGCGACAGTAGATAAAGTGATTGACTGGTGCACAGAAATGAGTGCTGTCATCCACCAGGAAAAGGCGGCTGTTTTGTGGTGCTCTCTGGACAACAGGATTGTGAGAGCTGATGTCCCAAGCCTCGCGATAGATGGTAGAAATGTCCGCTTTCCATGATTTAAGTTGCTTTTGGACGTATCAAAGACATATTCCTTGGGTGGGGGTAAATATAAGACGGCAGGAAAAAATTTCATAACGATGCAACAGACAGTTTTCAAAATAATTGATCGTGAATGAAGGCATTCATTTCTGGACTGACTATAGCTACTGGCATTCTCTGGAGTGAGACACATTGTAGAGTAGAGACTTGTTGTTGTTTGTCCATCAAGAATGGCTGTTCATTTCATTCAGTTGAAAGTATGGAGCCGTGAGTTCTAAGATGAGTGGTAAGGTCTATTTTGGCTCAAAATGTTCTTTGACAATGTGGGCAAAGAATGCTTGACGTTCCAGGAGGATCTCCTGCATCAGTTTTTCTGTCCAGCCTTTTTTGTTAACAGCTCTTGCAGTTTGCTTCACAAGTAACTGCACCCTTCTGTAATGATGTATGCCACGAATTTCGGTCTTTGGCAGCAGTCTCCAGTGTGTCGTGATGAATTCCAAAAGCTTTTAGTGAGATCTTCAGAGTGTCTTTAAAGCGTTTCCTCTGACCGCCTTGGAAGTGTTTACCACAACGCAGCTCACCGTAAAATTTTGTTTAGGGAGCCTGTGATCTGGCATGTAAGTCAAGTGACCAGCCTAGCGAATCTGATTCTTCATTAGTAGAGTGTGGATACTGGGCATGGACGCTCTTTCTAGGATTTCAGTGTCTGGGACCTTGTCTTGCCATTTAATCATCAATAGCTTACTAAGGCACACTGTGTGGAAGTGGTTTAATTTCCTAGCATGTCGCTGGTAAACAGTCCAGGTTTCAGAGTAGAGACTAGACTAAGAGAAACACATCTCTGCTGCCTTGTGCCAAGGTACAGTATAGAATGGCTGTGACCATTCTCTGAGTCACACTTGCATACATCTTATCACCCACATTGGGATGTTTAATTGCATAACTTTCTTAATGCTCATAAAACATTGACACCGACTACAGTGATACTCCATGACATTTGTATTCTGATTTTCAGTCAAGAAAGCCTACTACAAGAAATCCCTGGCATACCACCCTGATCGAGTCTCTGATGCTGACAAGGAGGATGCCACCAAGAAGTTCCAGGTTCTCAGTCAAGTGTACAACATTCTGTCAGATGATGGGCACAGGGCGGAATATGATGAGACTGGTAAAGGCAAATTATTAGACTGCTTATTAATTAAAGTTACTATGTAACTAAGTTACTGATTCAATTCTTAACCCTACCAGACCGCTGTACCAATTTTTCGGTAATTTCCTAATCTGCCGCTATACTGCTGTACCTAATTTTCGGTATTTTGCCTAGTACGTGAAAAAAATGCATCACAAACTAAAAATAACCAATCAATCGTGGTTAAACCTCATGGATAGCCATTGCAAATGTCTGCCCCCATAGGTTTGAATTGACTTTGTGTGGTTTAACGCGAAAAAAATTCCCATTGAAACGAGCGGCTGGTGAACCAAGCACTTCAACAAGAAGACGAAGTAGGTCTAGGCTTTTCACAGTCCAACAGGTGATCGATACTTTGATTTATTCAGGCACACAAAGGTGGAATACTGGTGCTAGATGAAAGGTATACCTATTTTCCACAATGTATCCAAGTTACATTTTATTCTAACCACTTGTTTGCATGTAACTAACATTTTCTATATCATGTTGGTTTTTTCTATTCAATGCTCAGGAGCCCAGGTAATAGGGACAGTTAGGTTCAGGGCCTCAGGTCTGGTAGGGTTAACAACTAACGAGAAAGTAAATTTAGTTGTTACTTCTAGTGTTGCTGGCTCTGTGGGGAAGAGGTTGCGAATGCAATTTGTTTTCCCGCATACTGCATTCGAAACACAGTTGCAGGTGATTTGGAAGCAGATGAATTTGCATTGGTTTTCAAACAATGATATGAATGCTGGTCATTCAAAAAGCAGTGGCAAATTAATGAATGTAAGCTTGCCAAGAAATCGCAAACAGCCAAAAAAATGCTGGTGTTGACTGCGACATCCTCAATATGCAGCTAACTAACTTCTAGTATTAGGTTCTGGTTTTGTTGCATTGTACTATAACTTAATAGAATAAGCAGGTATAATCCAGTTAATAGCTGCTGTAAAACTAGATGAATTTAATCACAATTTTGTCAGCATAATTGTGGACAAAGTAACTGAAACTTTGTTATACTGGGATAACTGTTTTAAGTCTGGTCTTAGAACAGTTTTGAAATTTTAAGTGAATGGAAAGACGCTTGAACAAGTCTGTGGTTTTCTTACCTTGAGGGGGGTATAGAAAAGGGGGTAGAAAAATCTGGTCACCTTGGCACCTGAAAATTTGTACTTGGAGCCTGAGTTTACTAACGTTTTCTTAGGCCATATTGGCACATAGAACATTCTGGCTTCTGAGAAAAAGAAAGTGGCTCCTGAATTATATTGAGTATTTTTCTACCTCTGCTGAAAAAATAATAACAGATGATGACAGGTGAGGAAGAGTAGGAATGGCCAAAACAGTGTTCAACAATGTGAAATAACTGTTCACATCTAAGCAGCTAAGTTACAAATGAAGGCAAGAGTGATCAAGTGTTACGTTAACTCTACATCACTGTATGGTGCTTGCCTGGTAGTTACAGGTTCAAATTCACATTGAGACATGTTTTATCAATTGACCTTGGCTTCCAGATCGACCCAGCCTAAAATGGAGGTCAAGAATTGTCTTGGTTAGTAAAGGCGGCTGACATAATATTGACCATGTGACCTTTGGTGGTCTGATTGGTCTAAAAATATTGGGCTGCAGCGTATGTTCAATACACCTTAAAAAGTTTATTGCTTATTCTTTACAGGCAGTCAGCGTCAACAATTTTTGGCTGTTTGTGATTTCTTACCAAGTTTACTTTCAGTAGTTTGGCATTGCTTTCTGAATGACCGGCACTCATAATATTTTATTAAAAAACAATGCAAAGCAGCCTGCTGCCAAATTGCCCGCAGCTGTGTTTTGAATGTGGTATGAGAGATTACGAATTTCCCTTTGCCACAGAGCCGGCGTGTAAACAAAAAGGTCCTTCACTTTGTAAAATTCACTGTACGGTGCAGGAACACAGACAATTAAAAAACAATGTAAATGCAAAAGTGAAACTTTCAAAATTTGGTCATATGGACAAATAGGAAGAATATGACAGCAAGAGAAGGCAACAAACAAAGATGTATTGTAAACACTGGGAGTGAAAAAAAAAATTGGACTGAATGAGATTAAGGAACATCAGCCATATAGTTAGTTGGTTGCCTGTGTGACCCCTGGCACACTATTTTACCATAAATCCAGGGCATTGTCATTTAAGTCGTCTGAGACCTGAAAAGGGCTTGCCTCTATAAGTGTGATGCTGGTGTAGAGATGTTGCTTCTCAGCTGGTACCAAAGTTACCATCTCCACCAGGGACTATGTTGCAGTTCTTCTTCCCCTCTCCAAGCTCAGAAATCCTCAGGACGAGCAAGACCGGTACTGGAGATTTAAATTTTTGGAGAGGCATATTAGCGATGAAACCAGGTCATGATTCGGCACAGTACGGCTGAGATTAGGGCTGGGCTGGTATTTTTTACACCACAGGTTTTAGGTATGATAGCTGAATAGTGAATTGTTTTGTGAATTTATTATTCACCACGATCATGTGCCATGCCGATGAGCGTGGTTGGTCATGTTTCACCAGCTCTGTGTTCTTGTCTTGGCCATGCCATGTGGCCAAGCCATCTTGATATTTACTTTTCTGCCTTCCTCTTGTTCTTTTCCCCTCAATCTTGCCAGTTGTCACCAAGTTCTCTAGTCTATTTCTTCTCATAACATGCCGAAAAATATATTGACTGTCTACGTCTAATTTCTCGAATCAGTTTACAATTTTCATTTGTTTCTTCTAGGATTTGTTATTATACGCCATGAGTGTGATAGGATGTAATTTTTGTAGTTTTTTTTCATTTGTTATCTTTTCTTTTTTAAAGGCAGTGTTGGAGAGGAGGTCATACTTGACAAAAACATGGACTGGCAGCAGTACTGGAGACTCCACTTTAGAAAGGTCACCATCAAAGATGTAGAAGAATTCTCACAGAAGTATAAAGGTATGTTTAGTCACCATCAAAGATATAGAAGAATTCTCACAGAAGTATGCTTAGTCACCATCAAAGATGTAGAAGAATTCTCACAGAAGTATAAAGGTATGTTTAGTCACCATCAAAGATATTGAAGAATTCCCATAGAAGTATAAAGGTATGTTTAGTCACCATCAAAGATATAGAATTCCCATAGAAGTATAAAGGTATGTTTAGTCACCATCAAAGATATAGAAGAATTCTCACAGAAGTATGCTTAGTCACCATCAAAGATATAGAAGAATTCCCATAGAAGTATAAAGGTATGTTTAGTCACCATCAAAGATATAGAATTCCCATAGAAGTATAAAGGTATGTTTAGTCACCGTCAAAGATGTAGAAGAATTCCCATAGCAGTATAAAGGTATGTCTAATTACCGTCAAAGGTATAGAATTCCCATCGTAATATTTTTATAGAAACTAATGTGTTCATATTACAATTACCATTGTAATTATTTTGATATAAATAGTAGTATATTCATATTATTATCATATTTCTATCGTAGATGAAAATAGTAGTATATTCATATTGCAATTACCATTGTAATGATCTTGATAGAAATACTAATATATTAATATTACAATTACCATTGTAATTATTTAGAAAGAAATTGTAGTATATTCATATTGCAGTTATCATTGTAATTATTTTGATAGAAATAGTACTAATTCTTATTACAATAACTATTGTAATTATTTTAAAAGAAACTGTAGTGTATTCATATTGCAATTACCATTGTAATTAGTTTTGGTAGAAATGGGTTGTGTAATGTTAGGAAAAACCCCTACCCTTGAGTAGTTAGGGCCTGTTATCTTGAATGGAATCTGTCTACAGGAACATAATCTTTAAGGCAAATTACTAGATGTGTCACACTCCTCTAGAGATAGGAGCGGGGGAAAAAAAGAAAAAGATTGTGAATATCATCATGTGGTTATCTAATTCTATCACTGTTTCTGTTAATTTTTTGGTAGTAAGTAAAGCAATAACATGGCTCGAGACACAGACATTCACTAGGGCATGTTTCCTAGCGACTCGGTGAGCATGCTCAAGAGGATAGAGATGGGGTGGATTCAAAGAGATAAGTTTTATCTTTGTGCCAGGGCATACAGGAGTACAAGATAATGAGCGGGCTGACAAGCTCTCAGGTACGGCTACTGTGTAGGGCGGACACGCCATGGACCAGGCTGACATTCTGAATGCTCTATGAGTAGTAAGACTTGCGAGAACCAAGTGATGACTGAATCTACAACCATGGCCAGACTGCGAGAACAGCAAATTAAAAGAAGGGTGGCCAAACAAGAACAGTGTGCAGGAAGCCAAAGAAGATTGATAAACCAACACAGAATTGGTGTCGTTAGCTGCTACACGCTGTGGTATTTGCTGAGGAGGGGATCCAAGCACTTATGGACTGGGTGGTTCGATGTGCAATGAGGATGAGCTGTCGACTAACTAACTAACTATTCTTTGGTTGTCAGACCGTCATTTATTTACTCTTTGGTTTTCAAATTGTCATTCATTTACTTTTTAATTCGTCATGTGTTGTCTGTCTAACTGTAAGTCTGAGATGAGTGGTGAAACCCATTTGCAGGTTCAAGCGAAGAACTTGATGACTTAAAGGCCACCTACCTCTCTACCGAGGGAGATATGAACAAGATCATGAACACCATGCTATGCAGTAGCTATGAGGATGAACCTCGGTTTATTAAAATACTCGCTGAGCTTATTGAAGATGGCACATTGCCAGATTTCCCTGCCTTTTCTAAAGAGAGCAAAAAGAAAAAGACAGCCCGTATGAAGAAGGTAATCTTTAAAGTTTAATGCAAAAAAATTATTTGTTACTAATAGATATAAATAGATAACTAAAACACTTTCTTCAACGCAATTTTTCATTCACCTTTATGCTGCCAGTGTCTATATTATCATCATCATGATGTCCGTTACCAAGTGGCATATATATTTATGTCTCTGCATAGATCTTGTTACCTGATCGGAATCAATTATATTGATGACATTCCTCAAATCATCATCTAAGACGATGACGACGTCATGCGGCCCGCTGGGAGTCATGTTGTGGCCCACGAAGTGGGAAGCGACGATGTGGTCAAGGCTTTAGCACGCTTGCTTGCTTAATTTAATTAACAAAAGAAAAACAGGTGAGTGGCCCAGGAGGAAATATTATTTCTGAAATTTGGCCCGCCTGCTGAAAAGGTTGGCCACCCCTGGTCTAAGACCATCAAGCAAGGCTGAATGGATAAGAGCACTCGTTCTCAAACATCTGGTGTGCTGATGCCGATGTAGCGGGTTCAGTCCCTAAACCGGTCAGTTGGACTAACGTGTTGACTTCTAATCCTGGACTTTGGAATATAAATTACAAGTACCCCTGAAGTCAGAGTGAGTTTGCTAGATGGCGAGGGACACTGATAATCAGGAAAGCTAATCCACACGCAAAAATCAGCCCAGTGCACTAGGAGTTGTAGCACATGTATGAAGGAAGCTTGAGTTCAAAGTGAGCGAGGGTAAAAAAACAAGTCACTTCCAAGCAATGATTAGTTACTTAGGCTATCCAACGTATTCAGTAAAATAAAACTTCTACAATTCACCAGCAATAGTATGAATGCTGTAATAAAAACGAACAAAAATTAACTTAGGATTACTTCTTCACACAGGTCATAAGAACAAGTTTTATTTCAGTTTGTTATATGGTCACTTTCATTGCACATGGATACATCTATAAGTGTTCCAGTCTTCTCTAATAGATCATGCAATGAGGTGATCAACAGTGCACAAATTACATAGCTCTGGCAAGAAAGCTATAAATTACTGCCCAAGCACCATGTCCAATTACTAGGAGTGCACATATTTTTGGTGTTCACGTTTTCTCCTTTATATCTGTTTTGCTTAACAAAAGGAGTGGGTAATGCCATTCAAATAAAGGATGTGACTCTGTACCTACTACAGACAATCATAATCAAGTGCCCAACCAAATGGCAAAGGCATTGAATTGTCTCCACATTCTTAGGACATCCAGCATTTCTTTTGGTCTGCCTCTTCAAGCCACTGATATTTAGAACTGCCACTGTATGTTTCATTTCTTCTCATTCCTGTTATATGCTTACTTGTTTGTGTTCGCTGGCTGTCAACTCCTGCGTGAAGTCCTGTATGTCGGATGAAGACGTCCTGTTGTCCAACATCAGTGTGATTTATACGTGACTGAGGTTTGCGTGAGTATCCATTGTCCCATGTCTGGCTTATTGGTGTGCAGACTGGTGGTTTCTCGCCATGCAGGCAGATACTCTCCGACTTGGGAAGAATCAGCGATTCTACTACGTTAGCCAGGACCCCGAAGGGACCTGTTGCCCAGGACGCATGACTAGGACATGTTAGTAGGTCTTGACCAGTATAAAACCTGGCCCTGGTGCCTTGGAAACACCTCTGCGTCCCGTGATTTGTGTTAAATTGACCTAGGCTGTCAGGTCCACCCAGTTTAAAATGAGTGCCAGGAACTGTGCTGGAAAGTAAAGACGGCCTCCATGATATTGACCTCATCATCCATCACATGCTGATTTGTCTATACAAGTATGAGACTGGAACCATATACACAAAGTGCATAGGGGTGTAAGGGTCCTTTGGTGGTCACTTTTTCAGATTATCACTTTTATCTTGGGTGATCACTTTGATCTCTGGTGGTAACTTTGATCTCCAGTGGTCACTTTGATCCCGGCTGGTAACTTTTATCTCAGGTGGTCACTTTGATCCTGGGTGGTAAATTTTATCTCAGGAGGTCACTTTGATCCCGGCTGGTAACTTTGATCTCCGGTGGTCACTTTGATCTCGAGTGGTTGCTTTGATCCTGGCTGGTATCTGGTAACTTTGATCTTGGATGGTAATTTTTTTCTCTGATGGTAACTCTTATCTCGTGTGGTAACTTTTATCTGTGATAACTTTTATGTGGGGTGGAGACTTTGATTTCTGGTGGTAACATACTTATTTCCTTTTGTTAGTTTCATTCACAGGTTTTGCAGATCCCCTTAAAGGACATAATAATACTTTAACATAATGACATATATAATTTTTGTGAATGAGTACAGTTTTATTATTTGAATCAACACTTCGTTTGTTTTGTTGATAGGCACAAAAAGAGGCTAAAGAAGCAGCAGAAGAGGCTAAGAAACTGAAACTAGATGGCACTGAAGAATCTTTAGCCGCAGCCATTCAGCAGAGACAAGCTTCTCGAGCCGCACAAGCAGACAACTTCTTTTCAAATTTGGAAGCTAAATATGGCGGAGGATCAAAAACTAAAAGGAAGTCAAATAAAAATTCAAAATAATGTGATCTGACCTATGTCATTGTTTAAGAGTGTAAATATGTTTATACAAAATTTATGAAACAAGTTCTAAAAGAAGTGCTGCTTTTAGCTAGAGCAATAGCTTTTTAAGTTCTCTTTAAGTGTAAAATGATTTAATATGTCTTTATATTTTTGTCATGTATCATGCCGAGCAGCTCAGACAATCATTCTCCTTCACAATCATCAGTCCTCCATGTTGTTGGTTGAATTGAGTAAAGAACTGACATCACTGCACTCAAATAAGCGCTCAGTCTTCATCTTCAACAGCCAGTGTAGAGTTCTAATACTAATGGTGCCCGATTAATGATGCAATCTGATTATATGTCCGTTTGGCATTACATCTGAGTGATGACTGTCGACCAGATCCTCTGACCACCCCTTGCTGCTGCATTCTCTCTAGACCATCATAGTCTGTCTGTACTTCTGCAAGAATTACATTCTCCCTTGATGGTAAGTTACTGATTTTTGTTACTTTATCAACCCGTCCAGTGTTTTCTGCTTCTGTCAACCTCATTTCTATTGACATTGTATATCTATGGTTTCTCTAGATTTTACGTTTCTCTATCTCTAGTGTCAGGATCTTGCGGTAGCAAGACTCTGGCTCGTTGGCTGACAAGTGAGATAACAACTAGTGTCACGTAATAACTCAATGTGACACAATGCAAACACTTTATTCGCGCATCTCGCGTTTCACAATTAATGCATATCTCGCGCAATCACAATCAATACATGCAATCAATCAATACAGCAATACACACACTCTTACAGGCTAGCTCTCGAATCACGCTCAAACATATAATTCAAAGCACACCGCATTCAAACGTCTGTCCTCTATGATCTCCCAAGGCCTGTCTGACCAGCCGTTCAGCATTCGCGTCAGTCGGGGTAGAGTCCCCTTGCGTGACACACACATTTCACGCTGTCTCCTGACTGACCAACAACAGCTTAGCGTCGCTCAGACTTGAGCCTGGCTGGACTTCTCAGGCGCCGTCGAAGACGCCGCGTTGTAACTAGCGTGTTTAACACTGCTCAGAGTTGAGTCTGGCTGCAATTGTCTGGCGTTGGTACAGACGACGCGTTGTGCAACCTATGGGTGAGAATCTGACATCTAGCTTATCTATAAACATTGACAATGAGCAGACAAGACAATAAAATAACATCTAATGGCAGTGGAGATGTCGTTTCTGAGGAAAATACAAAGAATACTATGGCAGACAGAAAACTAATGAGCAAGTCCTTCAAGAAGCAAATGAGAACCGTAAACTGATTATAGAAATTAGACGTAGACAGTCAACATTATTTGGACTCGTTATAAGAAGAAATCAATTAGAGAACTTAATTACAACTGGCAAGATTGAGGGAAAAGAACAAGGGGATGGCAGAGAATTAAATATCTGGATGGTATGGCCATGACAAGAACACTGAGCTGATCCATGACTCTGGCGATCGTGCGAGATGGCAAAACATAACCACCCACACTTATCGACATGGCACATGATGGATGGATTGTTGTATTGAAAAGACTCGCGTGTTTTCGTTCGTTCAGTATCGTTTAATTTCACACACATGATTACATCGAAAGCATGCATACTTTGTTTAGTCTGTAGTTTTTTACACAAGCGGTGTATTAAAAAAACTCATGTGCTTTTGTTCATTCAGAATCGTCTTAATTTCACACGTGACTTCAGTTTCACATTGAAAGCAAACATACTTTATTAAGTCTGTAATTTATACACAAGCGATGTATTGAAAAAACTCATGTACTTTTGTTCATTCAGTATCGTTTGATTTCACAGACATGATTACATTGAAAGCACATATGACTTTGTTTACTCTCTAGTTTTATACACAAGTGTTGTATTGAAAAAACTCATGTACTTTCGTTTATTTAGTGTCGTTTAATTTCACACACTTGATTATATTGAAAGCACACATGACTTTGTTTAGTCTGTAGTTTAATACATAAGATTCTATTAAAGGTTCAGTTTTCTTTATTCTCTAGCATGTGAATTCATACATGTGCAGAAGCATTGAAAGAACATACAACTTTCTTTATTCTGTAGCATAGTTTCATATCATCATCATCAAGTGCCGTGCCGGCTGGCGTAGGCGTTCATGGCTCTCCATAGATCTCGGTCTTTGGTTTTCTGGATCAACTCTGCTGCTGATATTCCTCCATGCCACCGTCTCAATCCATCCAGCATCACTTCTCTTGGTCTACCTCTGCCTCTCTTCCCCTCGATCTTTCCAGTTGTTACGATGTTCTCCAATGCCTCTCTTCTCATCACATGACCGAGGAAAGCTGTTTGTCTCTGTCTTATTGTTGTATATAATGTTCTAGTTTCGTTAGCCTGTTTCAGGCAGTCGTCGTTAGTTACTCTGGCAGTCCAAGGAATTCGCAACATTCGTCTCAGGAACCACATCTCTGTTGCTTCTAATTTCTTCTTAGTTTCATATACATGGTTATATTATAAGCACATGTGATTTTGTTTATTCTGTAGTTTCACATGTATGGTCATACAACTTTATTTAGCCTCAATAACATCCTGTTGGAGAGAAGCATGATCGCCTACACCAGCCGGCAAGGCAGGTGCAGGTTCTGTCCCTACCCTGGTCAGATGGACTAGTTCACTATCATCCGTGACTTGGGGATGCAAATTACAAGTACCACAGATATTGGGATGGGTTCGCCTGATGGTGGTGGACACTGATAATAAGGAAAGCTAATCTATACACAAACATCGGTACAGTGCACTCCCTAGAAGTAGTAGTTACTTGTGGTAGCAAGTGCATGGATTACCTTCCTGTTCAAAGGAAGTGAACAGAGAAAAAATGGGCTGTTCACTCACCTCGGGAAAGATGCATAGAGAATGTGATTGCTGAAGTAGAAGGAAAGAAATGTTTGTTATATAGCAGTGGTTCTCAACCTTTTTTGGCCCGTGCCCCCCTTCACCATATTTTCAGAACGTCATTCCCCCCCTTTCATATTTCCTATCTAAAATCCCCACCCCCCCTTACACAGTATACGTAAAAATGGAAGGTAAATATGTTAAAACAGGTCTAGACATCCACATAAAACGTGATTTGTGGGTCTACTTACTTTATAAAATGAATTTTAGAAGGATGAGACGTGCATAACTGTAAAGTATGAAGGGAAAAGCAATATCTAGTAATCGGTTTTTGTATTAACACGATCTTGAAATGATCTTCATTCCCACCCCCCCCCCCCCCCCCTGGGGGAATTCCCCACTGGTTGAGAACCACTGTTATATAGTTTCTGTTTTTCAAAAGGCCCCTTTTCACACCATGGAGTATTTTGGCTATATAGTGCTAGCCCCATATTTTAGTCCAAGTGTTGCTTGTTAGGTCTTTATCACTGCGACCACTTACACTTCCCAGCAAATTTCCTGGTACCCGTTTTTATGCTGGGTCAACCTTATAGTCCAGATCAATGAAAAAATGAAAAAAAAATATGTTCACAAAGGGGATTTGAACCTACGACCACAGCCAAGGTTATACACATGACTTATTGAAAACACACATGACTTTGTTTTGTTTAGATTGCCTTCAGTGGCACTCATAAAACGTTATTGAATGCACATCTGACTTTGGTTATTCTGTTGATAAAACATGTGCCTCACAGGTGTTGAGAACCTGCCTCCAGATGTGAGAGGCCTGTATCCTAACAGCTTGGCCATTTGGATTTGTATACAGCATGCAAGTTAAAAGGGTTTATAGGCGGGAGTATTGACTTCATTGCACCAGGTTTGATCCCATATGGCTCGGTCTCTTTCCACAGGGCGGTTTGCTGAAAGCGTCGCACAAAGCATGAACTCCATACCTACAGCGACGACACTCAGGAATCTCTGAGAAAATTGCACCTATGGACCAAATGACAGAGCCAGAATGAAACCCACTTTTAATTTGAAACAACCAACAACAAAAAATAAAATGCAAAGCTGAGTTGAGTCAGGAACTGACATTACAGCTCTTGGGACATAAGCATACACGCTCCATCCACATATTCAACAGCCAGCGAAGAGTCTCAGTTCTAATGGTACCGGTAGCAGTCTGCATGTCCGTCTGACCTTTCCTCAGAATCCAGAGTGTCGACCACATCATCTAGTCACTCCCTGCAGCACCATACTCTCCAGGCCGTGATGATCTACCTTTCTTCTGCATTATACATAACAAGTGAATCGGTACAATTATCTCGGAACAGTCATGACATCTGATGGGAGATGCCTTGAAGAGATTAGAACAAGAATCGCCATGGCGAAAGTAGCCTTTAGCAAGATGAAAAACATTCTGACCAATAAAAAGATGTCAATTGAAACGAGAAAAAGAGTGTTGAGGGGATACATAGAGCCTGTTCTTTTGTATGGATGTGAAACTTGGACAATGTGCAGTCAAGCTGAAAAACATCTGATGGCTGCAGAAATGTGGTTTCTGAGGAAAATGCAAAGAATACCATGGACAGACAGAAAAACCAATGACCAAGTACTACAGGAGACAAATGACAATCGTAAATTGATTAGAGAAATTAGACGTAGACAGTCAACATTTTTTAGACATGTTATGAGAAGAAATGGATTGGAGAACTTAGTGACAACTGGCAAGATCGAAGGGAACAGACCGAGAGGAAAATACCTACATGGCATGGACGAGACAGGAACACTGAGCTGATCCATGACGCTGGTGATCGAGTGAAATGGGGAGTCATGGCCGCCCACGCTTTCCGGCATGGCACATGATTGATTGATACATAACAATCCCAAAGGGCCGCAATCATGTCTGCCTTCTCATGCACCAATACCCTACCCAGCAGTGCAGACCTAGCTAGTCTGTCCGCCTGATTGTTTCCCACCACCTCAACATGCCCTTGAGAAACAATTTGAACAGAAGCTCTGTATTTTTTATTGTTGAATTGAAGCATAAAATGCATGAAAAATAATGAAAAACCAACATAACATGATTATGGATAGAATCACAAACATTCACATGGCTATTCTTCTACATCTCTAGCTTCACAAACCTGGTCTGGGACATCATTGATGATCACGAATCTCCATTACTCTCTTCATCTGATGATGTAAAAAGTTGCTCTTGTCTGCATTATTATTTGTTTGTCCAACTGTTTAAACTGATAGAGAGAGAGAGAGCACTGTGATATCCATGAGGATTGAAGATTCTGGAGACAGTGGGAACACTGTGAAATCTATCAAGATTGAAAATAATAAAGAGAGAGAGAGCAATGTGAAATCTATGAAGATTAAAGGTAATAGAAAGAAAGAGAGCAATGTGAAATCTATGAAGATTAAAGGTAATAGAAAGAAAGAGAGCAATGTGAAATCTATGAAGATTAAAGGTAATAGAAAGAGAGAACTTAAATCTATGAAGATTAAAGGTAATAAAGAGAGAGCACTGTGATATCCAGGAGTATTGAAGGTGCTACAGACAGAGAAAGAGCACGAGATGTTAATGAAGATTGACGGCACTAGAAACGGAGAAAAAGAGAAAACACCGGGATATTCATGAAGGTTAAAAGTACTAGAGATAGAGAGTAAAGAAAGAACATCGTTATATCCTTGAGGATACTAGAAACAGATTAATTCTATCCATTAAATTCATGAAGATTGTAGTCACTAGAAACGGAGGAATCCCACCATGATATTCATGCAGGTTGAAATTACTAGAATTGGAGTAATAACACCGTGATATCCATGAATATTGAAGCATATAATTAAATTGCCATCAACGCAGAAAAGGTGATGCGTGCTGCGGTGACATCATGGTAAGTGATCTTGCTTGCCTAGACAGTAGTCCAGGTTCAATCCCCGACAGGTAGGATTATTTTTTTCAAACAGTTCTGCTCTACGATAGACAAATCCCCCAAAAAATGGTGATAAAGGCAGTCGGCCACTTCAGCTCATAATCTTGTGGATTTCTGAATGTATTGATGTTATCTTTTCTCTGATGTAAATTAGGCAGGCCAGGAGAGGAATCATGCAGCATGGGCAACATATGGTCACCACAATTCAGCCCAGATTTTGTGCTATGGAGAGGTATAATTCCATCCCTGGTCCCCGCCATGGGTTGTAGTTATTATGCTTTTTAAAAAAAACCATAATGTGACAAACTGTCGTATGTCAAGACGACAAGGTACGAGTGCAGTGCTTTCATTTTGGAATCAAATTACTGTCCGTTTGGTTTGTGTCAGTTCTTGTAACTTTCTTTATTCTAGTTTGTCATTAATGACCAGTTTTCTCATTCTTCCCTGTATTTTCATAGAGAAGTAATAATTAATTTGTCAGTCAGTGATAATAATTAATTTGTCAGTAATAATAATTAATTTGTCGTGCAAGAGCAGGGAGGAGTAGGTGGACTTTCTTTCTCTCACGTTGAAAAGTGTCGAACCCGCACCCGACCGTGTTCATGTCCTTAGCGCAGCAAGCTATAAACTCAGCGGGCCCGACTTAGAAAGTAATGTTGAGGGAAAGATAAAGGTAATAAAAAATCAAGGGAAATGATACGTTAATATTATTTGGTTTGTATGGATTATTTCCCTTGCCTTAAAAAAAAAAAAAACATTGAGTGCGCATTGGAAATGTTTATATCTGCAAGATGAAGGTCTGGCTTAACACTGCTACTTTCCTTCGAAGTCGGAGAGTGTCTGCCTGCATGGCGAGGAACACCACCATTCTGCACACCAATAAGCCAGACATGGGACAACGGATACTCACGCAAACCTCAGGTCCTGTATGACATCACACTGATGTTGGACAACAGGATGTCTTCATCCGACATACAGGACTTCACGCTGGAGTTCACAGCCAGCGAACGCAAGCAAGCAACGCTGCTAGTTCAGCTCCAATAGAGTGCTCCCAGCTTTCATTTATTCTCTGATCAAGTGTGTCCTTATGTCTGTTCATGTCTTTTGTCTTTGTAAACTGGTAAAGCCATGTATCACCATAAACAGACAGTGCACCATTTTTCGCGCTTTTTCTGTCGGTGGATAATCGTGGTTTCTGCTCCGATAGTTTTTCAGAGGTGTTGGTCTCGTTCTCCATCTGCTTTTTCTGTGCAGAACGTTTACTCCATAATCATCATCATCAAGTGCCTTGCCAGTTCGTGTATGCCTTCATGTCTCTCCACAAATTTATCTCATGATAGTCTTTCTAAATGTATCTCTTTCAGAAGCCAGATGTCCTGACTCTTGCTGCTGTGTGTACATAATTATTTATCACATTTTACGCGGGGAAGTCATCAAGAGACAGGAATTTTACGAATAAAATGATTACACATTACTAACTATTGTGTGTTATTTATCAACATAGTTCCTCCTTTCCTCCCCCCCCCCCCCCCCCCCCTCTCCAAGTCCTACAAGAAACATATGAAAACCGTAAACTGATTAGAGAAATTAGACGTAGACAGTCAATATATGTTGGTCACGTTATGAGAAGAAATAAACTGGAGAGCTTGGTGACAACTGGCAAGATTGAGGAGAAAAGAACAAAAGGAAGAAAGAGAAGTAAATACCTAGATGGCTTGACCACATGGCATTGTCGAGACAAGAACACTGAGCTAATCCACGACTCTGGTGATAGAGTGAGATGGCGAGTCATGACCGCGCATGCATACCGGTATGGCACATGATGATAATGAGTCCCCCTGCCTGACAACGCACTTGGTCCACCTGTCCACTAGTTTGTTGATCATCATCATCATCTGCCCTGCCAGCTGGCGTAGGCGTTCATGTCTCTCCACACATCTCGGTCTTTGCTGTTTTGGATCAACTCTGCTGATGATATTCCTCCATGCCACCGTCTCAATCCATAATGCATCATTTCTCTTGGTCTGCCTCTGCCTCTCTCCCCCTCGATCTTTCCAGTCTGCAATGCCTCTCTTCTCATCACATGACCGAAGAAAGTTGTTTGTCTTTTTCTTATTGTTGTATATAATGTTCTAGTTTCATTCGTTGTTAGTTACTCTGGCAGTCCAAGGAATTCTCAACATTCATCTCAGGAACCACATCTCTGTTGCTTCTAATTTATTCTTAATTTGTTCATTTGTATTCCAAGATACTCTGCCATACAGCAAAACTGGTTCTATATAACATTTTAGCACTCTCTTAATTCAGTGATAGTGACTTAATGCATAAGATACTCTTCATTTTCTGAAATGCGACTTTTGCTTTACCTATTCTGCTCGTAATCTCTGTTGTACATCTTCCATCTGATGTTATAAATGCCCCTAGGTATCTAAAAGAGATTTGGTTAACAATTTTCCCTTATATTTATGTCTCATTTTGGTGTCACCATTTTCTTTGATCACCTTTATTACTGTTTTCTTGATATTCAAGGAGTGTCCTTTCTTTGCATTCTCTGTTACTACAATGTCCAACAAATGTTGTAGGTCTGTAGAATTATCAGCCACCAATACTGTGTCATCTGCATAGCAGTTTGTTGATGCCTTCTAGAAAACTTTTTTTGGGTGTTGCCTTAAACCAATTTTACACTGCCTCCATAGCCACGTTGTCATCCGCAGATCTCTGACCCTGGAAATGTTCTTTCAAGGGTCCAAACAAGTGAACGTCTGCTGGAGAAAGACATGACTGTATGCTGGATATTTCAAGACCTCATTTTTCAGACTACTCATCAGTTTTAATTGTGTTGATAACCTTCTTCAATATCATGTTCTTATTGGATAGATCTCTCTGTTATTTCTCTTTTCCGTACAAATAATTTCTTTACTCTTGTGCAACATTTTTTTTTTTTTTTAAATAGCAAATGAGCTTTTCAGCTGAGGTATGCTGTCAGTACTTTTGTTCAAATCCATGAATGTTCTAATTGCTTTAGTTTTTGTAATCACAATTCTATCACCCTTCAACAATTAATCTAGATAGTTAAAACTACTCACTTGCTGTAACTTGTCTCCGTTAACTAATAAATCTGTTGACCTTTTCGTTTTATCGGTTATCAGTATGTTTATTAGTCTAGAGTCTAGTGTGTTGCAAGTTATTTATGAGATTAAAACAAAAATTGTCCTTCACAGGACGTAGCAGTCAACCCCAGCACTTTGGCTGTTCATGATTCCTGGGCAAGTTTTACGTTCAGTAGTTTGCCATTGCTTTATGGACTACCAGCACCTATACTTTTTTCAAAAAAACCAGCACCCCTTTGTTTCGAGCCCGGGCATGGAATAACGAATCGCGCCCATAAATACTACGCCATGGAGACCGGTATTTATGAGATATCAACTTGGAGATAATGCTGAGACATTTTTCAGGCTGGTTATTTATTATGTGATATATAGCAAGATGAGATTGTCGTGAGAATGTCATATTGTCTATTGTAATTCGCTATATAAAACTGTCACTGTTAGTTAGTTAGTTAGTCGTAGTTCCAACCTCACAGCAACGGGTCGTCCCCATTATGCTCCGTTCCTGTGCCAGTGAATATCGCACAAAACGCTCCCCACTGCCCAATATGAAAAGTGGAAAAGACAGGAGTCTCGACAAACAACAGCCCGCACAGATACACTGTGCATAATGCCGCCGCCAGAATGTCAACACAATAGTCCCCAACGAAACACCCAGTTCATCTCTGATGGAATCGGCAGTCATTTTCCCATCTGGACGTTTCCTAGATGTTCACCCACACAGTCCACGAAAATACAGTTCATCGTCGATGGCATTGACAGTCAACCAGAAGCCCAGCAGCCACGCATTTCTGCATAAGGCAAAAACCGGTCAACTCTAGCACAGAGCCATCTAACATCGCTCCGAACATGCAGTCACGTTCCAAAAAACCTCGGGCAGATTCAAAAGCGTTTCACACGAAACTCACAGCTCACAGTGTCGCGCCACGCACTCACCCAGTAGCAGGGCGACGGAACCATCAAGCCTCCTTAGTCGCCTCTTACGACATGCGTGGTAGGCTACAGTGTTGCTATTCTTTGCTTCCCTTATGGGCCCCGGTAACACACGTGGGACTGTCACTGTATAAAGTTTAACGGACTGTGTGTCATTCTGGTGCTTAGGCATTTCATCAGATACTTTGTTCACTATGGAGTCCAAACCCGGGTGCATTAGTTTAAGTGAAGGTAAGTAAGTAAAAAATAAAACATTACACCACTTAAGGCGCATTGGGCATTTGATGCTAGACTAACATTTGTATAGACAAACGGACACTCAGTAAGTGATATGGTCAGTTTCACGCCGGCCGCCTTTGCTTCATAAGACATTGCATGGGACCCAATTTATGCTGGGTCGACCTGGGAGCCTAGGTCAATCAAGATTAAAGATCCGAACCAGCCCCGATGCAGATCGAACCCATAACCACTGGGCCGACAGGCGAGCGTCCAGCCATTAGGCTGCCGCAGCTGCCACATTAGTTTAGGCCATTCAACATATTGCCATCACTACGGGCGTCTTTCCCGCCGAGGCAGTATTCAAATTTAACCGGCTCCGTGAGCATATTACAACATGGCTGCCTTCTAGCAGAATCGCGGCTTCAAAGACCTCAAACTAAATTATGTCATGTTCACCCAAGTCCTATGTAAACCTTGGGGATCATTGCTTTGTGGTACTTGTATATATATATATATATATATATATATATATATATATATATATATATATATATATATATATATATATATATATATATATATATATATATATATATCCTTAAAATGTGTCTTTACTTCATACACATTTGTATATGTTCATTATATTTCATGCTTTCATTAATTATTTCCTTAGGCATCCATATTCTATTCTAACCTCAACGTCTGTTCTGTCACTTGTGATTCATCTCATCTCATCTCATCTCATCATGTTCCTCTTGTACCTTGCGGTGTTGAGGTGAAGTATAAACAGCGGGAGAGTGCCCGTCTATGGGCTTCATATATCGACATTCCCATGGACTCTTCTATTCCCTCTGTCCATCGTTTACATGGTCGGCCTCTTCTTCTGGTTCCATTTGGTCTGTACATCATTGTTTGTTGTGGTATACTGTTAGTTGGCAGCCTAGTTATATGGCCGAACCATTTAACTTGCTGTTTTCCAATGAAATCTAGCGCTGCTATAACTCACACTTTAACTAGTGATTGTATTCTTGTAAAGCTGATCAATGCCACTTCTCCTTTCCGTTGATTTACTCATTAACACGATCTTCCTACCAACTCTGTGTTACCAATGCCAAACCTGGACAATGACACGATCTTCCTACCAACTCTATGCTACCAATGCCAAACCTGGACATTGACACGATCTTCCTACCAACTTTATGCTACCAATGCCAAACCTGGACATTGACACGATCTTCCTACCAACTCTATGCTACCAATTTCAAACCTGGATATTAACACGATCTTCCTACCAACTCTGTGCTACCAATGCCAAACCTGGACATTGACACGATCTTCCTACCAACAATAGGCTACCAATTTCAAACCTGGACATTGACACGACCTTCCTACCAACTCTATGCTACCAATGCCAAACCTGGACAATGACACGATCTTCCTACCAACTCTATACTACCAATACAAAACCTGGACAATGACACGGGAAAAAAAACAGAGAAAAGAAAAATTACAACAACAGAAACGAAATTCACGAGAAGAATACTCAATATATAAAGAAAAGAGAAAATTTAAAAAAAAATGTAGATATCAAGACTAAAGTGAGAGTTGTATCAGCGCTAGATTTCATTAGAAAACAGCAAGTTGAATGGTTTGGTATACCACAACAAGCAATTATGTACAGACCAAATGGAAGCAGAAGTAGAGGCCAACCATGTAAACGATGGAGAGGAAATAAGAAAGTTCATGGGAATCTCGATACATGAAGCCCATAAATGGACGCTCGCTGGCTGTTTATGCTTCACCTCGACACCGCAAGGCACAAGAGAAACAAGACGAGATGAGACTCACTTAATTCTAATTATTGATTGTCAAATCTCTATTTTCATCCAGTTTATTTTCATCCTCATTCTGCTAGATCCGTATTGTTATCTTCATTGTGTATGCATAGCTTTCACATATGTATTTTTAATGACATATTATACTAGCTAGACTTCAATTATCCAGTATTTACATTTATTCAATTACGTTAACATTACATTATTCTTCCCGTCATGTCTGTTTTCATGAACTGTTACATGAAGTTGTATATTCTCCTGAGAAAGGTTGCAAATGTTGGATTCGTGTAGTTTTCAGGACTATTAACAAACACAAGGTGCACATGGTGTACCATCAATCTTTATTGACGACGCCGAACTGGAGATAGTAGACCATTTTACATATCTAGGATCAGAGGTAAATAGCAAATTATCCCTCGATCAGGAAATCAACATCAGGATTGGCAAGGCAGCAACAACAATGAACATGTTAGCAAAAAGAGTCTGGGAGAACAGGAAGCTTACTGCCAAAATAAAAGTCCTCGTCTACCAAGCCTGTGTCCTTAGTACTCTTCTTTATGGCAGTGAAACCTGGACAACTTACTCACGCCAAGAGAAACGTTTAAACAGCTTTCATATGCGGTGTCTGCGAAGAATACTTGGTATTAAGTGGCAAGACAAAATCACAAATACTGAAGTATTGGAAAGATCAGGTTGTGTGACGGTGTATTCCATGCTCAGTCTTCGTAGACTTAGATGGATAGGACACGTTGGGAGGATGGATGATGGTAGAATACCAAAGGACATCTTTTTTGGTGAATTACAGACGGGTAGGAGATTTCAGGGTCGGCCTCTACTACGATACAAAGATGTGTGTAAGCGGGACATGATTGATACAGGCATTGATAATGCACATTGGGAGCATGTCGCCGCTGAACGTGTTGCATGGAGGGCAACTATCAGAAATGGAATAAAGACAAAGGAGAAAATGATTGCAGATAAAGCACACACAGAGCGTGAGAGACGTAAAATGGTGCAAAATGGTGGAAGTGGCCATGTTTTCACATGCACCTACTGTGGGCAAACATTTGCAGCAAGAATTGGCCTTACCAGCCACACCCGCCACCGCCATGGATCGTAGTTATTAAGCCTTTTCGAAGCACAATGTACCAAACTATCGTCTGTCAAGACGGAACGGTGCCAATGAATAACATACACATGTACCATTTATTGTACTTTTAGTTGGGTGTATGAGAGCATTGTAAAGCGCCTTTCATCACATTTTACATATCCTGATGCCGCGAGGCAAGCATAAATGGCGAGAAAGACGTCCTTTATTATCTATGAACAACTGCCGTTTACATGTCTTACATGGATATACAGCTTCATATTTATTTAGGTCACTCGGCACTTATTCGGTGATATGGTCAATATGTCATTGCCGCCCTAACTTTCCCATTTCATTTTTGGGTACGTATTGTATTGTGGGTCGACCTAGGAGTATGGGCTACTTAACTGATTAATTGTCATGGGATGATTAATAGCATTAAGCAACATTCATTACCTGCCAATGAATTATATACAGTAGTTTTCCTTATGTAGCCCCCTTTAAATTGATATATAATAAGACATGTCTACTACCGTAACTTTTAAGTCTTTATTGTACTTTTCCTTCTTCTTGTATTCATATTCTTACTGTGCTTATTCTTCTTATTGTAATTTTTTCTTAATGTACCTATTATTGTTTATTGTTCTTCGTATTGTAATTCTTATTCTTATACTTTTCTTTTTTCATATTGTAAATCTTTGTCTTGAACTGTGACAAACATCTTCTTCCCATTTTCCGCCATCCATTTTTATTTGGTCCAAACCTACTGTTTATTTGGTCCAAACCTACTGTTTATTTGGTTCAAACCTAGTGTTTGTTAAGTCCAAGTCTACTGTTTTTTTTTGTCCGAACCTACTGTTTGCTTGGTCCAGCCCCCAAACCTACTGTTTGTTAGGTCCAAACCTACTGTTTGTTTAGTCCAAACCTACTGTTTTTTTTGGTCCAAATCTACTGTTTATTTGATCCAAACCTACTGTTTGTTAGGTCCAAACCTACTGTTTTTTATTGTCCAAACCTACTGTTTGTTAGGTCCAAACCTACTGTTTGTTTAGTCCAAACCTACTGTTTTTTTTGGTCCAAACCCACTGTTTGTTAGGTCCAAACCTACTGTTTGTTTAGTCCAAACCTACTGTTTTTTTTGGGTCCAAACCTACTGTTTGTTTAGTCCAAACCTACTGTTTTTTTTGGTCCAAACCCACTGTTTGTTAGGTCCAAACCTACTGTTGTTTGTCCAAACCTACTGTTTTTTTTTTGGTCCAAACCTACTGTTTGTTTGGTCTAAACCTACTGTTTGTTTGGTCCAAACCTACTGCTTGCTTGTCACTGAATCTGCCAAAGAAACAAAGGTCTCAATGAGACTTCGAACCCACGGTCGGCAGGTAAGCCTGTTTCTGCATGTCTACTATAAACCAGGGATGCTCCGTGGCGAAGTGGCCAAGCTGCCTGCCAATGGCTTCGAAGGTTATGAGTTCTGTTACAGGATACGTCATTCGGTTCAGGGGTGCAATTTTCTCGGAGACTCCTGGGGGTCGTCGCTGGAGTTTGTTTTTGTGCGGCGCCTTCGGGAATAGACGGAGACATATGGGCTATAACCGGGTGCAATGATGCCGATCTACTTGCCTTTTAAAGCCCTGTTAAACTGCTGAGCACGTTAACATTCGCTCGGTGGGTGCTTTATTAAATGAACACAGTGAGTTAGTACATGAACGTAGTAGGTTATGGATGAGCATAGTGGATGGTGGTTAATGGATGAAAATCGTGGATTAATAGATAAACATTGTGGGTGTTTTGGACTAATATGGTGGGTTAATTGATTCTCTGCCAAACAAACATTGGGTCTTGACCAAACAGACATTGATGGCAGAAAATGGGAAGTAGGGGCGTGTCACAATACTGATTAAATATGAGGATTATGGGGAAAAAGAGACGGTAAAGAAGAAGTTGGAGCAGATAAAATTAAAGTTAAATGGTAGCAGATATATGTTATTATACGAGTATATCAAATTAAAGGAGATTGCTCAAGGAACACATTAGTATTGCTACTATTACTAGGGGTTAGAAATATAATAAACATAATAATTTAATTTGTAAAATCATTTGAAATTAAATAGGTGACAATTATTTTTAAAAATTGCACTTACCAAGGCATTATTTCTGATCCTCAGAAGATAATTATGTTTAATTTACTGAATAATGTTAAACACACCACTTTTCTTCACCATTATCATAAGAATGTTTTCTTAAACCATCCAAAAATAAGTTTATCTGCATATTTTGAAGCATGTCATTTTCACACAAAATTGAGAAAATCAGTAAACATTTGACAGATTTATTCTTAATAGATTGACAATTAATATATACACATTTCTGTTTATGAATATTTACAATACTGTTCAGCTTATTTGTGATAGGCTGCAAAGCAAACTTTGGGGCACAAGCGCTTAGCAGTAATTCTGCCATCCTGATATTCATTGTCTGAAACCTCAGTTGATGTCAAATTTCCACTATCATTGTTGCTTTCCTTATCACCACGTGCTGAAACACTAGATTCACTATCATAATCTTCGACACAGTCGTTCAAATCAGAATCACTATCGTCTAAAACCGTTTCAAACAATAATATTGCTTTATCTGATGTAAATCTACTTGGTCGAGAACTAGTGAGCTTTGATATGTCTAAAATCAGACAAGTAACCACAATTTAACTAAAAATTCTGCTAAATTTCGAGATGCTTGCTGTCTCGCTTCCAGTGTTTTTTATGGAGTCTCTGTGGCGAAGTGGTCAAGCCGTTTGACTCGCGTTCCGAAGATTGTGGGTTCGATTCCGGGCCGCGCCCTTCGGTTTACGAGTTAAATGTTTCGTAGACTCCTGTGGATCGACGCTAAAAGCTACGGAGTTCGTGCTTTGTGCGATGCTTTCCGTGCTGCGGAAAGAGACCGAGCCATATGGGATAAAACCCGGTGCAATGAAGTCGACCCTGTCAACTTTTAAGCGAGAGAGCTTTTCCCGATGTAAAACGTCATTTACTTGGCATTAAAATTACATTGCAGAGGATACGCGAAATGAAATAAATAAGGAATCGTCAACATTTCGGCATTATAGTGGCGTATGACAGACAGGGGATGTTACTTTAAGCCACTAAAGTGGCACATGGCAGAGAATCAGTTTAATATATATACATGGTGGATTAATGGATTAACATACTGGGTTAATGGATGAAAATTATAAGTTATTGGACGACTATATTGATTTACTGGATGATGAACATAGTGAGTTAATTGATGAACATGGTTAATGGATGAACATGGTGAGTTAATGGATGAACATGGTGGATTAATGGATGAACATGGTGGGTTAATGGGTGATGAACACAGTGGGTTAATGGATGAAGAACATTGTGTGTTAATGGATGACGAACATGATGGGTTAACGGAAGAACATGGTAGGTTAATGGATGAGCATGGTGGGTTAATTAATGAACATGGTGCATTAATGGATAAACGTGGTGGGTTAATGAATTAACAAGGTGAGCAGTTTGGAATTCAAACGAGCGCACCGAATAGGCCGCTGCGAGGGTTTAAAGTTTGGCATTAGAAGACAGACCCAGAAAAGGATTATTTATAACATGCGTTATTCGTCAGCTGCTCCGTGGCGAAGAGGTTACTGAAGCAGTTTATAATCCCGCATACCGGCGTTAGAAACACAGCTGTTGACGATTTGGTAGTAGACTGCCTTACGTTGGGTTTTTAAAATGTATTGTATGGGTGCCGGTCGTCCAGAAAGCAATAGCAAACTACAGAACGTAAACTTGTCCAGGAATCACAAACATCCCCCCCCCCCCCCCCAAAAAAAAAAAAATGCTGGAGTTTACTGCTACGTCCTGTAAGGATGTGCAACAACTTTTTAAAATTTATTTGTCTGTACATACATTTGGATCCATGTGGGTGCTACAGAGTTCATGCACTGTGGTGAAATTTTTCTCATGTGATTTACAGGAGACTTGGGCATATATGGGAAATTCGCGTGCAGTTAAAGTGATCATATATCAACAGCAAACAGATTCTTATTTTCATGGCCTCCGACTTTCCTCATATTGTGTATAGCCTTGATTTGTCTTCTTCTTCTTCTTCTTCTTCTTCTTCTTCTTCTTCTTCTTCTTCTTCTTCTTCTTCTTCTTCTTCTTCTTCTTCTTCTTCTTCTTCTTCTTCTTCTTCTTCTTCTTCTTCTTCTTCTTCTTCTTCTTCTTCTTCTTCTTCTTCTTCTTCTTCTTCTTCTTCTTCTTCTTCTTCTTCTTCTTCCTTTCATTCTCTTTCTCCTTCTCCTTGTTTAGCTCTTTCTTCCCCTCCAACTTCTTCTTTTCCGTCTCTTTTTCCCCATATTCCTCATATTTATCCTCTTCTACACCCTATTCCCCGTCCGATTTCTCTTTCTTCTTTTCCTCTTCCTCTGTCTCCTCCTTCTCCGCCTCATCGGCATCCTCCTCCTGCTTCTCACGCACCCTCTTTCCTTTCTCTTGCTTCTTCTTCTCCCCCTCCTCATTCTTCTGCTTCTATTACTCATTCTTCCCCCCTTCTTCTTCTTCTTCTTCTTCTTCTTCTTCTTCTTCTTCTTCTTCTTCTTCTTCTTCTTCTTCTTCTTCGTCTTCTTCTTCTTCTTCTTCTTCTTCTTCTTCTTCTTCTTCTTCTTCTTCTTCTTCTTCTTCTTCTTCTTCTTCTTCTTCTTCTTCTTCTTCTTCTTCTTCTTCTTCTTCTTCTTCTTCTTCTTCTTCTTCTTCTTCTTCTTCTTCTTCTCCTCCCCATCCTTCCTCTCTCTCTTGTTAACATTTTACAACTGTATTCGCATAGCGACAGTTTACAGCAGAGCTGAAATATTTTCACCTGTAGAACACAACCATCGACTTCTTTCCAACATTTCTTAACCGCAAGTAGCCCTGCCAGGTCCTTTCCTTGTCTGATGGAGTGTCTACGTTGACCCAGACAAAACATCATTTTCTAGACTTGGCTTCAATAGGAACCAATGAGATTCATCAATCGCCTATGCAAAACAAACGACTATAATAGCTGTGAAATACTATCAATGTTCTATTTCTCGTTTCTTTAATGAGGAGTATTGTTTCGTTTCCTGGCACATTTCTGCCTCTGCAGTCTTTGTAGATGGGTTTTGAAAGAAACCAAGAACACTGGGGCAGTCATAACAACACGCGGAATAAATTAGCAGATATTGATCAGCACTGATAGACAAGATCCATCCATCCATCCATCATGTGCCATGCCGATAAACGTGGGCGGTCATGTTTTGCCATCTCACTCGATCACCAGAGTCGTGGATCAGCTCCGTGATCCTGTCTCAACCATGCCAACTGGCCAAGCCATCCAGGTATTTACTTCTCGGTCTTCCCCTTGGTCTCTTCCCTTCGACCTTGCCAGTTGTCACCAAGTTCTCCAAGTCATTTCTTCTCATAACATGCCCAAATAAAATTTTTGACTGTCTACGTCTAATGACTCTAATCAGTTTACGATCTTCATTTGTTTCTTGAAGTACTTGCTCATTGGTTTTTCTGGTTTTTTTTTACTGTATTCTTTGCATTTTCCTCAGAAACCACATTTCCACAGCCATCCGATGTTTTTTTTTAGCTTGACTTGCTCATTGTCCACGCTTCACATCCACAAAAGTACAGGTTCTATGTATCATTGATCTTTCCTAAACCTCTGTGACATTTAACCATGCCTTCCATCAGTGTCTTTTCCAAAACCAATGGGACATTTAAACATGCATTCCATCGGTGTCCTTTCCTAAACCACTGTGACATTTAACCATGCCTTCCATCGGTGTCCTTTCCTAAACCACTGTGACATTTAAACATGCCTTCCATCGGTGTCCTTTCCTAAACCACTGTGACATTTAACCATGCCTTCCATCGGTGTCTTTTTCTATACCACTGTGACATTTAACCACGTCTACCATCAGTGATCTTTCATAAACCACTGTAACGGTCCACGCATTCCATCGGTGTCCTTTCCTAAATCTCTGTGACATTTAACAATGCATTCCATCAGTTTTCTTTCCTAAACCACTGTGACATTTAACCATGCCTTCCATCAGTGTCCTTTCTGTGACAAAACGGCCGCGATACATTCTGTTCTCTGTATAATTTCCCTTTGAAGGGACTGCGACGGGTTAATCTCCCTTAATCTGGTAACGATAACTAAGAGGTTCCCCGCCTAAAGTAGTTCGTGACGTCACAATTCTGGTGATTTCTAGAAGCCTTTAGAATGTCCCCAGTCAAGTGCGTACGTGGTTTGATCGCACGCAGGATCCACAATTGCCTCAGGAAACACGGGATTGTGGAATTATCCGTGACACAGGATTTCTCCGTGGCTCATGGAATTCACTAGGCCCGTGAAGACATTGTGAAGACGCACTTAGTTGGTCACGATCAGTAGCCAGTCGGACATCGTCGAATGCTGATCGCAGTTATTCACTGCTAGAAGAGATGTCGGTAAACGCAGCCAGGCGGACATCTGCAGTGAAGGATTGTGATTTCTAGATCACAGGATCTGTTATAGGTTAGATCCAATGAAGATTCAGGAGCTCAACCATAAGCTCCATGGGACTTGCTCGTTCCAGTGCCAATCAAGATGAGATGTGAGGCGTTACTGGGAGCAGTCATCTGAATCTGCCTACTAATACTGGAAGTCAATTGAATTGAGATTAGTCGGTAGGTCTAGGCTAAGACCACCGTCAAGAGTCCGACGAAGGTAGCCAGTCGATCCAGATAGGGTCAGAGACTAAAGCGTCTATTGGTTCCAACCAGCGGGGTACTGGTACATGTCTCGATCAATGGTATCTTTGTTATTTTCCAGGCAAGGAAGTTCAGGTGTTGAATCGAATGTTTACCCGTCATGCCAATGGCCAGTTTATTAAGCTTCCGGCCCGGCTGGGTCGTCATGGGACACATTGTCTAAAGTTCACGGAACCGCAAGGGTGAATCAACAGTGGTGATCCTTTTTTGAAGCCATGAACAGGGTCATATGACCGGCAGCAGAGATTTGACATTCTGATGAACGTTGCAGGTAGTTGATACCTACCGACCTGAGTTGATGAACAGACTTGGTGAACTGTTAGGGTAGTTAATACCTACCGAACTGTGTACGATAGCTACATGAGATTTTGTTCAGTGTTAACATTCACTTGTTAAGACATGCAATGGTGACATTGTGGTACTATGGAGGCAGTGCTCCAGTTATAGGTTGCTGATAAGTGTTTCCCAGGAACTGGCGAGACAGAAGAGCAACCAGACTCTTGTATATACTAGTGTATTGTGCTATAGGACTTTTCTTTAGTTGGGGACCTCGAGGATTCTAGGGTCGACCCAGACGTCATCAGCGGAGTAGAAATTGTGATTTAGTAAGTCATCGAGGGATGATCCTCAATGGTTGGTGAAGTGGCTGTCAGGCATTAGTCCTACGCCTGGCCAGCCCGAGATCTGGCTCACAGTGGGAGGAGAGAACTTTGGAAAGGAGGGACACCTTGGAGTCCCGGTCCACTGGAGGTTTCCCGGGTGAGTCGTAACCACGACAGGACAACCGTACGAACTTAAGTCACAGTCTCCGTGATGAGGACGAATCATCAGAAGATCTTCTCTTGTACATATTGTCTTCTAGTCAGGTTTTCAGCCATCCTTCTCTGTGTTGCAGTTGACGTAGTTAGAAATTAAATTTTGCTTTGTTAGCCATGGCTTTGTGTATTAATATGACTTGTGTCTTGTCCGAGCCCCCTTCGGGTAGGAATCCCTAAGTGGGGAGGGGAGGTTCAGCTGTCCCGGCTTGTGTGAGGCTTGTAGATGTAAAGTACTATTGGGGTGGTCGGAGCAAAGGCTGGGGATATTAACTATAGTAACATACCTGTCCAAGCCTCGTGGGTCTTGTTACAGCTATAGAGTGGGGGCCCGTCCGGGATCTTCTCTTTGTTCTGACATCTCGTAGGGATAGGTTATAGTGTCATCTGTACTGTACCTATTGTCTACTTGACGAGTAGGGTTACTGATACCTTTTTCTTAGACGAGGACAGACATTTAATTAAGGTAGTATAGATTGCTAGTTACATTGTTGGTTACCGTGGTAGTTAGCAGTGTAATTTGGTAATAGCATATTGTTTGCATTGCATATCTATACTTAGGACTTAGTTACACTAAGCATGGCTACTCGGACTTTAGATTTGTCTAAGGTGCGGGCATCTGCAACTGAGATGGGATTAGAAGGTGATGCATTCAAAGCTTATGTACTTGAAGTAGAACGAGACTTCAGAGCAGAGGAGAGGGAGCGAAGAAAGTCAGAAGCTGAGCTTGAAGCTCGAAAGCTAGCACTTGAAGAGCAAAAGTTGGCTGCCGACCAACAGTCACAGAAACTTGCAGCTGAACTAGAATCTAAGAAATTAGAAGCTAGGAAATTGGAAATGGAACATGAGTTCCGTATGAAGCAACTTGAGGTAGGGGCTAAATCTGTTGGTGAAACTGAGGGAGCAGTAGGTGGAGAAGTACCTAGCTCATCAGCAGCCAGCAGACCAGCTTACCATGCTATGAAATGGCCGTTTCCACCATTTGAATCTGACAAAGAGAAGATTGATCAGTTCTTAGAGAAATTCGAGGTCGAGGCTATGTGTAAAGCTATGGGCTTAGAGGATGAGCGTTGGAATTTGAAGCTTTCACAAGGACTCCGTGGCACCGCGTACGAAGTGTATGCGCGTCTTCCACCAGGGATGAAAAATGATTATCCAACCCTGAAATCGGCTCTTTTGAAAAGATTCGAAATGACAGCCCATGCGTACAGGCGGAGGTTCAGAACGTCCAAGCGAGAACCAGGTGAGATGTTCTCGGACTGTAGTGTGAGGTTGAACTCATACCTTTTGAAATGGATGGCGTTGACCAGTTTCAAAGAGGATTATGAGAGTTTGAGAGAGCTGATGGTGGTGGATCAGATGAAAATGCAGATGATCAAGCCTTTGAGAAATTTCTTAGGGGAAAATGGGGCGGAGAGGCTAGACATAGTAAATAAGTTAGCTGAAAGGTATGTGGAATTCTATGGTGAGACTGGGGATTCCAGTCAGACTGATCCACAGAAAAGGCAGAAGGGGCTTGAAAAGAAGGCCCAGACCAAAGGTCCCAATGAATCATCCAGTGTAGCAGATCCTGTGGTAAAAGACTCTGGTAAGAAACCCGAGAAGCAAAGCCCTCCCGCCTCCCCAAAACGGAAGTGGAGTAAGAGGTGGTGTAAGTACTGTAAGTCGCCTTCCCATAATACATTAGACTGTCAGAGGAAGCCGAAGGACTTGCACTTTGCTTGTCTCGCCTCAAATAGGCATAGACCTAGAGAGACCAAACATGAGGGTAGAGAGAAACCAGAGTCAAAGAGATCACCTGTGGTCGAGACGAGAGAAGTGAATGGGAAGCAGGTGGAATGTCTATACGATACAGAATTGCAGTTTGAAGCTGTAATCTCATCCCACATTGTGAGCCCAGGGCAGTTCACCGGCGAGACAAGAGAATTCCAGCCGGCCATGAAGAGCTCCGTAGCTATGAACTTGCCGATTGCTCGGATTGACATTCGGTGCAAGTATGTTACGTGTAGCATCAAGGCGGCTGTGCTGTCTGATCCTATTTACCCTTTGATCCTCGGTCATTCACATGTATTCTTGGGGGATCCCGGGAAACATGGCCTAATGAGCGCTAGGCAGGCCAGGGCTAAGGATAGAGAAGGGCAGTGTGGTAAGTTGAATGACCATTCTCTTGCGAGATTAGTGAGCAGTGCTCAAAGTATAGACCCGACCTTGCGTCCTTACTTACTGGAGTTGTCCAAAAGTTCCGACCCGCCAACTCCGGGTCAGTTCTATGTAGAAAACCGGTTGCTTTATCGTAGAGCCGGGCAAGGGGATAGCCAGTACGGTCAGATGGTAGTCCCTACTGACTACAGATCCCGCTTGATACATAGAGTGCATACCTTATCCTTAACCAGACATAAGGATGTGGGGACAACGCTCCAGTGTCTTTCCAGCCACTACCACTGGCCTGGAATGACATGCGACGTGCGGAGATACATCCGGTCGTGCTCAGAGTGTTGTCTAGCATCACCAAAGCATAGGACCATAAACGGATTATCTCTGCAGATCGTAGATAGGGTTCTTGCGCTTCTCCCAATCGAGGGGGCGGAATTCGAACTCGGATGGCAGGGCCCTTTTCCTGTGGAACGGATAATGTCCCGATCCACGTATGAGGTGAAGGTCCGCGGGGAATTGCGTAAGTTCCATTGTACTCTCCTTCAGAATTTGGAGAGGTCCGATGTAGTTTCTCCACAACGAAGTGCGACTACCATCGCGCTAGATTCGGTTCTGGGTCCAGACGAGGGCGAGGTAGACTCAGTCCTACGCAGTAAATCCTGTGGGGAGGGTCTGCGGTCTCTTAAGTGTTCAACCGTGGTTAAGGCGAACAGGCTCCGTCGGGAAGAGGCCCATGGTGTTAAGCACATTGGGAATCGAAGTCGGACAGGCGAAGTCACATCTGGCACGACGGGACCGTCGGGTGACTCGATACGCCGACAGACTCACTGTCCTTACTCGCGGAAGAGGAGGCAGGAGCAAGGGTACTCCAGACGAACCTGGAGTAAGCAACCATTCATTTCGGTCGACATCCGCGAACAGTCCACAAATGGGATGCCGAGTCGGGATAGGAAAAATCCTATTGTCAGAAGGGGCGGACGAACTTTCAGTAAAGTAACCGATGGCCTACACCAGGTGGATGCGGAACGGTCCAATTTAGAGGGTAAGCCGATCACCAGGCCGTTACGTTTCGGACCTAATCGCTGGAGATAACGTACGTCTGAGGTGGTGGTTGGTGAACCAGCATCCCTACCATTCCGGTAGATCACTCCGGGGAAAGTGAACGTTATGGAACAACCTTTCCTGCAATTCCAGTCTCTGTAGAGAAGAGGTTCAGAGTTCAGACAGTTCTTGGTCTAGTAAGTTCGACCGGGTCGACCTTCTTAAGTGGGGGTCTATGTGACAAAACGGCCGTTATACAGCCTGTTCTCTGTATTATTTCCCTTTGAAGGGACTGCGACGGGTTAGTCTCCCTGGATCTGGTAACGATAACTAGGGGATTCCCCGTCTAAAGTAGTTCGTGACGTCACAATTCTGGTGATTTCTAGAAGCCTCTAGAATTTCCCCAGTCAAGTGCGTACGTTGTTTGATCGCACGCAGGATCCACAATTGCCTCAGGGAACACGGGATGTGGAATTCTCCGTGACACAGGATTTCTCCGTGACACAGGATTTCTCCGTGGCTCATGGAATTCACTAGGCCCATGAAGGCATTGTGCAGACGCACTTAGTTGGTCACGATCAGTCGCCAGTCGGACATCGTCGAATGCTGATCGCAGTAATTCACTGCTAGAAGAGATTATGGTAAACGCAGCCAGGCGGACATCTGCAGTGAAGGATTGTGATTTCTAGATCACAGGATCTGTTATAGGTTAGATCCAATGAAGATTCAGGAGCTCAACCATAAGCTCCATGGGACTTGCTCGCTCCAGCGCCAATCAAGATGAGATGTGAGGCGTTACTGGGAGCAGTCATCTGAATCTGCCTACTAATACTGGAAGTCAATTGAATTGAGATTAGCCAGTAGGTCTAGGCTAAGACCACCGTCAAGAGTCCAACGAAGGTGGTCAATTGATCCAGATAGGGTCAGAGACTAAAGCGTCTATTGGTTCCAACCAGCGGGGTACTGGTACATGTCTCGATCAATGGTATCTTTGTTATTTTCCAGGCAAGGAAGTTCAGGTGTTGAATCGAATGTTTACCCGTCATGCCAATGGCCAGTTTATTAAGCTTCCGGCCCGGCTGGGTCGTCATGGGACACATTGTCTAAAGTTCACGGAACCGCAAGGGTGAATCAACAGTGGTGATCCTTTTTTGAAGCCATGAAGCGGGTCATATGACCGGCAGCAGGGATTTGACATTCTGATGAACGGTGCAGGTAGTTGATACCTACCGACCTGAGTTGATGAACAGACTTGGTGAACTGTTAGGGTAGTTAATACCTACCGAACTGTGTACGATAGCTACATGAGATTTTGTTCAGTGTTAACATTCACTTGTTAATACATGCAATGGTGACATTGTGGTACTATGGAGGCAGTGCTCCAGTTATAGGTTGCTGATAAGTGTTTCCCAGGAACTGGCGAGACAGAAGAGCAACCAGGCTCTTGTATATACTAGTGTATTGTGCTATAGGACTTTTCTTTAGTTGTGGACCTCGAGGATTCTAGGGTCGACCCAGACGTCATCAGCGGAGTGGAAATTGTGATTTAGTAAGTCATCGAGGGATGATCCTCAATGGTTGGTGAAGTGTCTGTCAGGCATTAATCCTACGCCTGACCAGCCCGAGATCTGGCTCACAGTGGGAGGAGAGAACTTTGGAAAGGAGGGACACCTTGGAGTTCCGGTCCACTGGAGGTTTCCCGGGTGAGTCGTAACCACGACAGGACAACCGTACGAACTTAAGTCACAGTCTCCGTGATGAGGACGAATCATCAGTAGATCTTCTCTTGTACATATTGTCTTCTAGTCATCCTTCTCTGTGTTGCAGTTGACGTAGTTAGAAATTAAATTTTGCTTTGTTAGCCATGGCTTTGTGTATTAGTATGGCTGGTGTCTTGTCCGCGCCCCCTTCGGGTAGGAAGCCCTAAGTGGGGAGGGGAGGTTCAGCTGTCCCGGGTTGTGTGAGGCCTTGTAGATATAAAGTCCTATTGGGGTGGTCGGAGCAAAGGCTGGGGATATTAACTATAGTAACATACCTGTCCAAGCCTCGGGGGTCTTGTTACACTTTCCTACACAACTGCGACATTTAACCATGCCTTTCATCAGTGTCCTTTCCTAAACCACCGTGACATTTAACCATGCTTTTTATCAGTGTCCGTTCCTAAACCATTTTACATTTAATCATGAATTCCGCCAGTGTTCTTTCCTAAATCACGGTGACACATAACTACGCCTTGCATCAGTGTCCTTTAATAAACCACACACACAATGGCACCTTGCCGTCTTGACAGACGATAGTTTGTGCTTTAAAAAGGCATAATAACTTTTAACTATGGCGGTAGCGAGTGTGACTGATAAGGCCAATTTGCGCTGTAAATGTCCGTTCACAGTGGGTGCATGTGAACACGTGGTCATTTCCACCATCATGCACCATCTTACGTCTCAAACGCTTGGTGTGTGACTTTTCTGCAATAATTTTCTCCTTTGACTTTATTCCATTTCTGATATTTGCCCTCCATGCAACACGTTCAGCGGCGACTTGCTCCCATAAACCACTGTGGCATTTATCCATGCGTCCATCAGTGATCTTTCCTAAACAACTGTGATATTTAACCGTGCTTTCCATCGGTGTCCTTTCCAAAGCCAATGTGACATTTAACCATGCCTTCCATCGGTGTCCTTTCCAAAACCACTGTGACATTTAACCATGCCTTCCATCAATGTCTTTTTCCTAAACCACTGTGACATTTAACCATGCCTTCCATCAGTGTCCTTTCCAAAACAACTGTGACATTTAACCGTACTTTATATATGTTTCCTTTCCTAAACCACTGTGACATTTAACCATGCCTGTAATCAGTGTCCTTTACTAAACCACTGTGGCATTTAATCACGCCTTTTATCAGTGCCTTTTCCTAAACCACTTTGACATTTAATCATGAGTTCCGTCGGTGTTAAGTAGTTAAGTTGACAACTTTCCTCAAACACCTCATCTCGTGGGTGTTGATTTTGCGTAAGTGGGAGTTGGATAATGTTCAAGTTTGACACTGAAAGCATAGGGTTACAGTGTATATACTATTTATTATCTACGGTTCTGCGGATTTTTCAGTATGTGTGATCGTTGATATATAAGCACAATTGCTTTCTGACATCTGATTTCGATTTCTCTGTGTATTCTGACATCTTCTGTGATCATCCTTCCAAGATATTTAAATTCTGTAACTTGTTTCAGAGGTGCACTGTTTATCAGAATATTTAGTGGACCTGGAAAACTGTTAACCTACATTACTTCAGTTG
>OY992891.1:64613284-64873284 GCA_963921405.1 Cepaea hortensis | reverse complement strand
TTTCTTAAAGGTCGACAGTGTTTTATCAAGCACATGTCCAAACAATAATGATGTTAACAATGTTGTTGATGATAAATATGAACACGATGCGTCGATGACATATCTACTTCCAAAACAGTCGCCATGTGAAAACTTTTAGCATGCCAAATTCCTCCATGGAATCAAATGATGGCAACCTGTGTTTAAAATCAATACCACCGTAGCAATAAACCAGCTGAATTTAAAAAAAAAAAAATTAAAAAAGTGGCAGAGAAGAGGGCGGGTGTGGTCCACTAATAAACCCAAGCGGTTCTCGGGGAACACTGTTCATTGAATCAACACTGAAGTGCCCTTGACCCACAACTCGATTGGATATTGCCCGCCGTCACATCAAACTGGCCGAGAGAGAGAACCACTCACACATTCTCTCATCGTGAACCTCTTCTGTGTTATTATCTCAGAACTGACGGGTTCCGCTACGGATGTAAACAAAGTGAGCAGTTGATGGTTGTGTTAGATCTGTCTCTATGTTGGGGGGAGGATAGATAATACAGTGTCTTTATTGGAAGTTATTATTTAGGGTGTACTTTTAATGACTCTGCAGTGTTTAAAAATAATGCCGGTCCAAGTTTTGTAGTTACCTATTATGTTGCATGAACTTTATAGAGGGAGAATACAAAACTTGGACCGGCAATATTTTCAAACACTGCACAGTCATTAAAAAAAAAGTTTTTGAAAGTATGTCATCTTATATAGCATTGTAGGGTTGGTAATATGTTATTGTAACTAAAATGTCAAAATGTGAGGTGTTGCGAGCCAAGTTATTGTGGAATGTTTTGGTATTGTCTTTATTAAAACTGCTGCTTTAAGTTAACTGCAGGCGATTTGAAAGCAGACCGCGTTGCGTTGATTTTCAATGTGTTATGAGCGTGGATTGTTCAGTAAGCAATGGCAAACTACTGAAAGTAAAATTTTATTGTAAATCCTAATCAGCCCCGAACAACTGAGCTGATTACGACGTCCTGGAAAGAACACTACATTCGCCGTGTTGTCTATGACTGTGCTGACTCAATTGTAACATTCCTTAGAAACTTGTCGTGTTGGCTTGGCCAAGGCGTGTTTGCATTTGGCTGGACCGTACTTTGATTTCACATTTGGACAACACATTGCACTTTCGCTGTTGGGTTTGAAAATAGCTTGCTTCTGGATATAGAGTGACGGGCGGAATCCCGACAACAGGTAAGATGGTGTATACCACGTGTCCGTTCTTCTTCTTTTTTAGTGTACATTTCTGTTAAGTATTAAAACTCATATAACGGAGAAGAGAGAGAGAGAGAAAGAGAGAGAGAGAGAGAGAGAGAGAGAGAGAGAGAGAGAGAGAGAGAGAGAGAGAGAGAGAGAGAGAGAGAGAGAGAGAGAGAAAAGCCAGAACTATCCAACAACTCACTATTGAAGAACATTAGTTATCGTTTATGACTTATGGGTGGTGAACGCAGTTCCACAGCTCAAAATCAGCCGCAGGCGATTCAGAAGCAGATCTCCTTTCGTTAATTGTTAATTTTCACAATGGTATGAGAGTCAGTAGTTCATAAAGCAGCGGCAAATTACGGAAAGTAAAATTGTCCAGAAAATCACAAACAGTCGGGGGGGGGGGGGATAGACAGAAAAATGCCGGGGTTGATTGGGAAGTACTGTGAAAGGGCTTGCAATTAACTTAGTTAACTTAAGGTAAAGAATATTGAGATAAGTAAAATATTTGTGGAAAATGTTACACGACACCAAAGTCCAGACAGGATAATTATAGAGGGAAGTGTTCCGGGTACGCGGAAAAGATGAAAACCATAACGTGGGCGGATTAAAAGATAAGATAGATAATGTACACCTGAGATAACATAGACCGGACATCCTGTTTGTGGCAGAGAGAACTTTGGAAAGATTGTAATGGGAGGGGAGGGGGAGTTCTGCTGAGGACAAGCGACTTGGTGAATTAATGTATGTTTTAGATCTTGTTGAAAATATGTTGATGTGGAGTATTCGTGGAGAACGATGTTGATGTGGAGTATTCGTGGAGAACGATCTTGATGCGGAATATTCGTGTTGAGCGATATTTATGTGGAGTATTCGGGTAGAACTATGATGCGCCTACCATTTTTGTGAATCCGGTCAACCTTATGCCTTGTTAGCCTTCTCAGCTCCTCGAAGACTTCATAGCGGAAACCCAAGTGAGAACATAAGCATTATGAAAGGGCCCGATTAGTTAGTTATCTGTTGTGGCATCACCCTTACACTCCGGACATGTCCATAGGTGCTCAGATCCCCCCTCAAGAACATATGCATCAGATTCCGGCGGCTAAAAGTGCCAGTTTGTGTTGGTTGACGAGGCCTCTCACTCTTCCAATATGCCTCTAGTGTCTGATCGTGCCAATTATAACTCCCAAGTCTCTGTTTCTAGACAACATGTGGATTCACTGGCGTCTTCAATGTCCCAATATGACCTCCAAAGAGCTACAAAGTGGAAGTGCACATTGGAGCCAGGATTATTTAGTTCAGTAATGGACGCCTTTTAAACTACTTTTGGCGAACTGGCCATATAGTGCTACACTCATCGTGTTATCGACCAGTCGGAACTCGGTGAATCTGTGTCAGTATCACGCCTCAGCGGCTTTTACTTTCCAAGTCATTTCTTGGTATCAGTTTTAGTCTAGGACGACCTGAGAGCACAGGTCATTAAAAAAAATTCGAATCAGCACAGTTACGGATCGAACTCAGTACAAGCGTTCCTGTAGGCTAGCATGTAGCCATTGTTGTATCACTTTCTTAAACTGTTCCCTCACCACATGTGGAGATTAGAACAAGAATCGATATTCCAAACGTATTCTTTTGCAAGATGGAATTACCAGGTGGACCTTCTAAGTTACTTTCCTCTGTTAATTCTTAACTATCACCATCATATATATCTTATATACTCACTCCATCTCTTCATTACAACCTCTTCCTCCAATAGTATCTCTCCTGTTTTTGATTTTAAACATCCCTGTATTTACTCTTATTTATCTTCCCGTGAGCTCACTGATTTGTCTGTGCATATTTTTAAAATCATTAATAGAAAGTAATTAAATTTCCTTGCACAGCTCGTTTAACCAACTTTCTTTTGCCTTAACTCATTTATCTCTTATTTCTTTATTTATCTTGTCATACTCTTGTTTGTCATTTTTACTGTTTTCAAATTTTGTCCATCAACTTTAAGATTGCCCATTGTTCATTTATACTCTGTGTTTTAGCTATTGCATTGCACCTATTTTTCATAGTCACGCTGTATAGTTCTTGAATTTCTTTATCTGCTTTCAGAACATTTTGTTTATTAAGTCGCGTATTCTTAACCCCTGTTTTCCTTTTCTTCAATCTTATTTTCATTTGTTTATATAGTACATTATCACTATTACTGTCAGCACCCGGCATTGTCTTAAAATCCGTTAACGCATTTGTAAATCTTTTATTAATAATAATGTAAGCCATTTAGTTAAGTATTTTCTTATCAGGGCTTTTCCATGTGTAAAGTCATCTTTTATGGTGTTTAAACCAGGTATTTCCGATTATCATATCATTGATATTTGCCCATTCTGTTGGTTTCTCTCTTCTTTCATTTCTTGTACCTCAACCATAATTCCCCACGACATCCTTCATTTTCCCTTTCCTACTTTTGCATTAAAATCTCCTAGTATTATTTTTATTTCTGGTGATTTAATTTGAGACATCGCCATTTTTACTTCATCGTAAAAGTGTTGTATTTCTTCATCACTGCTGCTTGCTGTTGGTGGTATACTTGTATAATATTTATACCTATTGGTTTGCCTTTCATTTTGACCATAATAACTCTATCTGAAATACACAAGTAACAGTTAATTGATTTGGGTTTTGTTTTTGTTTTATTTTAATCATATAATAGTCCTACTCCTTTCTCGTGTGTATCCCCTCCAGAATAAATTATTGTGTGTTTAGTTTGTGGGTTATAATTTTACCCGATCCCTTCCATCTCATCTCACTTATGCCTAGAATATTAATTTTCTTGCTTTCCATTTCTCTTATCACATTGCTCAGCTTTCCCAACTCATTTAATGTCCTCTCTTTCCATGTTCCTAATTTACATTTATTTCTCATTTTAAATTTATTCGTTACGATTTTGCCATCAGTAGCTGTGGCTCATGACTGTCCCTACTGGACGAGTGTGTCCTAAGACAGCCATTAACGTCGTTCCCTGCCTCTTATATGTGACTATTCATGAAATCTTGGGAAGATAATGTGATGGTTTTCCCTTGCCTTCCACATCCATATTTGGGGAGGGGGAGGAGGTCTTTTACCTCTGCCTTTAACAGCTATTTCCGAAGTGAGTGCTCTGCTCTGCTCAGCTGCAGAGTTGTCCAATTATCCCGGTGATTACTCGAACCCCAGTGCTGCGTTTGCCAATCCGTGGTGTGTTTCTCAACCTCTACCACTGGGAGGTGCAGTTGGAATTTTCCCTTCCTAAAGTTATGGCCTATGATGGCAAAAACTCTCCAGTACATTTAGAGGACTTTACATTTTCAGTAGACTTAATAACGAGTAATATTTGGCTAAGAAGTTGGGATACCTTTCTTGCACATCGTGGAATGTGCATTCTATTCTACTGTAAAGCTGAGGGTTTTTGTCTGTCGAAAGAGAAATAACAAATCTTGCATTGAAACTAGTTGGACAAGCGGCCATTCATCATCAAAGGGGAGGAGGAGGAGTAGAAGGAGGAGGAGTAGAAAAAGGAGGAGAAAAAGCAGAAGAAGATTACTGGGACTAAACCCAAAGTCACTGTATTTTTAAAGGAACCCTACCACAAATCATTACAACAAAGCTGGCCTAAAAACAACATTTCATATCTCACAGAAAACCAATAAAACTACTAACTGCCTTCCAGTCTCCAGTCCTACCTAACGATCTTACTTCCAAAAGTTTATTGGCTCCAACACCCCACTGGAGACAGCAGCTCAAACAGAGCCCTTTATCTTCATTTAAATATTGATCTACGCACGGGAAAAATAAATTGAAACGGGTCTAAATTCTCTTCATATGGAAATATGTTATTTCTAGCGCAGTAGAATCGAAACTCAGGCTCATTACGCTCTATGCGTCATTATTATACCCCTTTTACTAATCTGGAGTCCTGGGGTGTCTAAGATCATAAACATTGTTAGATGTGATTTTTGTGTGTGTCTTCTGTTTTTATTCCCCCCGCTAGTATTGATCTGCAACGGTGGCAGAGAAAAATGCAGGATGTTTTGAAAAAAGAAATAACTGTAGAACAGAGATGGGATCAAATAGAGCTGCGCATCGGCTCCGTAGGGAGGGGCATCTGTGGTGGCTTTTTACATGCGTTGTCATGATTAATGCTGAAATATTTTCTCTTCTTGAATTCGTACGTCTTCGTCATTTCCATTTTTTGAGGTTCCAGCAGGAGCATGAGATCATCGCTGAAGGGAAGACAAGTTTTGAAAGTGAGTCTGCGTGGCACAGACTTGTGGAAATTTAAGTAAAGAAAGTTTTTACGCAGAATGTCGCTTAGATATCACCATCCAAAAAACGAAAACTATGATGATTAGCAGTGGAAAGGAAAGGTCTCCAATGAATATCACAGTAAACGGGGAGATATTAGAACAAGTAACAAGTTTCTCCTATCTTGGACATGTAATAGCAGATGGTGGCAGAATTGAAACAGAAATAAAGAGAGAGAATACATTGGCACCTTTCCGTCTTGACAGACGATAGTTTGGTACATTGTGCTTCAAAAAAGCTTAATAACTATGACCCATGGCGGTGGCAAGTGTGGCTGATAAGATCAATTCGTGTTGTAAATGTTTGTCCACGGTGAAAACATGGTCATTTCCACTATTATGCACCATCGTACGTCTCTCACGCTCTGTGTGTGCTTTATCTGCACTAATTTTTTCCTTTGTTTTTATTCCATTTCTGATAGTTGCCCGCCATGCAACACGTTCAGCGGAAACTTGCTCGCAATGTACATTATCAATGCCTGTATCAATCATGTCCCGCTTACACACACCTTTGTATCGTAGTAGAGGCCGACCCTGAGATCTCCTACCCATCTGTAATTCGCCAAAAAAGATGTCCTTTGGTATTCTAAAAGAGAGAATAGGAATGGCCAAATATGCTTTCAACAGCATTAAATCAGTGTTAACATCTAGAGAGATTAACAACGCAGTAAAAATGAGAATTGTCATATGTATATTCAATTCTACTATATGGCGCAGTAGCCTGGACATTGAACAAGCAATTATAAAATCGAATAGATGCCCTGGAGATGTGGATATACAGACGAATATCTCGTATTTCATGGAAAAAGAAACAATCAAATACATAGGTTCTAGAAAAAACTAGGAAGGAAAAGTGAGTTGATGAAAGAAATAAAAATGAGGCAAGTGAAATATTTTGGCCACGTTAAAACACATAACACTCTTATAAAAGTTATACTGGAGGGCAAAGTTGAGGGCAACCGAGCAAGAGGTAGACAACGATACAAATGGGAAGATAACATCAAGAGATGGACAAACATCAATCCGACAGAATGCACAATCAGTGCGAGAGACAGACTGTGTTGGAGATCCATTGCAGCCAACCTCCATTGTGGAGACGCCACCGGATTGATTGATTAATGCGCTTCAAGGCGCATTAAGCATAATGTGCTACACTCATAGTTTTAATGGGCAGATCAGCACTGGGTGGGTCATGTTGGTAGGATCATGCCGGCTGCCTTTACTTCTCAAGACATTACTGGTACAGAGTTTACGACTTGCTCAACTTGGGAACCCACGTTAATTTTTTAAAAATTCGAATCTGCCCAGCTGCGGGTCGAACCCCAGACCACGGGATCGGCAGGCGAAGAAAACAGTCTTTACAGTCGAGAGGATTGACTTCATTGCCCCGGTAGTTATCCCATATGGCTCGGTCTCTTTTCACGGGGCGACCTGCCGAAAGAGTCGTACAATGCAGGAACTCTGTGGCTCCAGCGACGACATCCAGGAGTCTCCGAGAAAAATGCACTCGTGAACCGAAAGGAATCGAACCCACAATCTTCGGAGCGCGAGGTAGACGGCTTGGCACTTCGCCACGGATACTCCCATTGGCAGGCGAATGTGTGTCCACAACTATATCACGGTCCCCGGTGTGCGCTCGCCCACTTTTAGACTGTTCCTGTTACTAATGTTGTTACTGTAGCTCTGTCTCCTCTACGCTGTCGTAATGTTAACTCTGTCTATGCTATATAATTCAAACTGTGAATCTTTCCCTTCCATACAGTTGTAACTTTGAATCTTTGCCTCCCGTACAGCTGTGACTTTGAATCGTTTTCTCCCATACAATTGTAACTTTCAATCTTTCCATCCCACAGAGTTGCAACATTAAATATATTATACCATGCAGTTGTAACTTTACATACTTTCTTAGCTAGTTGCAACGTTAATTATGTCTATAATATTCAATTGTAACTGTAACTCTTTCTATCCGAGACAGTTGTTATTTCAACACCTTCTAAATTAGAGAGTTGTTACATTACCTCTTTCTTTCACATGGAGTTGTAATTTTACCTCCTTTTATCCCAGACAGTTGTAACTTTAACTTTTTCAATCTCACACACTTATAATTTTATCTCTATCTATCCCAAACAGTTGTATTCTTACGCCCTTTTGTTCCTGACGGTTTAAATTTAATCTTTCTGTCTGTAGTAATTTTACTTTCTTCTGTCCCACGCAGGTGCAACTTTAACTCTGTCTATCACAGACAGTTGTACCTTTAACTCTGTTTAGAACAGACAGTTGTCAGCCCTATGTAGCTGTAGTTTGAACTCTTTTCTGTCTCACACGATTGTAAGTTTCACTCTGTCTGTCTCTTACAGTTGTAACTTTACCCCCTTCCATCCCAAACAGTTGTAACTTTACCTTTTATTCTATCTCAGACATCACAACCTTTTTATCTTTCCATTTCAGATACATTGTGGTTGAATAGTAACTTTATATGTGTCTTTTTCAGAAACAGGTAAGTTTGGTTTAAAAAAAAAAAAAAAAAAACCTTCTACGAGTATCACATACAGTTCTAACCTTACATCTTGTTATTTCAGGCACAAGTAACTTTACCTCTTTCTATTTCAAAATCTAGTAACTTTGCTTCCTTACATCCCATACACTAGTAACCTTACATTCTTTCACTCCAGATAGTTGTAACCTTACCTCTTTCTATTTTAGACATAAGTAACTTTATCTCTTTCTTTTTCAGACAAAAGTAACTTTATCTCTTTCTATTTCAGACATAAGTAACTTTATAGTTTCAATTTCAGACATTTGTAACTCCACCCCTTCATATTTCAGACAGTTGTAACTCCACCTCTTTCTATTTCAAACACTAGTAACTGCATTTCTTTCTATTTCAAAAAAAAGTTGTAACTATATCTTTCTATTTCAGACACTAGTAACTTTGCCTCCTTCACTCCCAGACAGTTGTAACCGCACCCACATCCATCCAGACAGTTTCTGTAAGGGATTATAAACAATCTGGGTCTTAGGCTTAGACACCTATGTTCACCTCTGCTAATGATGAGAAAGAGGCCGATGGGGGTTTGTGTCCGGCCTCTTCCCGCTGTTCCAACCGCTCCGCCTTTGCTCATTCCACTGTAGGTAGAGATGGAGGATGTGCGCCCTGTATGGATCCTGGTTGTCTACGTCACTTAAACACGCAACCAACAGCAAGCGAAAAGATACTTCTAGAACCTGTGTGGGAGACTCTGTGGCGACGTGGTTACGAAGGCTGTGGGTTCGATTCCGGGCTGTGTCTTTCGGTTCACGAGTGCAGTTTTCTCTGAGACTCCTGGAGGTCGTCGCTGGAGCTACGGAGTTTGTGCTTTGTGCGGGTATCTCGGCAGGTTGTCCTGCAGAATTGACCGAGCCATATGGAATAACACCCGGTGCAATGAAGTCGACCTTCTTGCCTTTTAAAACCTTTTAAACTAGAACCTGGTTGTGTCTGTATCTGACGTGGGCGGTAACATGTCATACACGATGCTTTAACTGCAACATAAAAAATGGAGACCGTCATTTTCGGTGTGCCTGAACTACGACAGATTATTTTCTCAACGGATGTGGTGAGGAGTTCGGTCGTGATAATCAATGACAAAAGTGTTTATTGGAGCAGGCACGGTAAATTGTCCGTTAATTACATTTAGAGGACAATCGTTTTCCTGTAGTCCTTTAGTCTTCTCTCTCTCTCTCTCTCTCTCTCTCTCTCTCTCTCTCTCTCTCTCTCTCTCTCTCTCTCTCTCTCTCTCTCTATGCGTGTCTCTCTTTATATATGCGTGCTTCTCTATGTATCGCTCTATGTGTCTCTCTATTTATATTTCTGTGTCTATTAGGACGAATGTAAGATAGGCCTGCAAACCCAGTTTGTGACCCTTTGTTTTAAAGTTCGTTCGTTTTATCTCTCAGTGTCTCTCGTCTATCTATTTCTCTGTCTCCCTGTATCTTTCTCTGTATCTAACTCTGTCTATTTATTCTATCTGTCTGTGTCTCTTATCTATCTTTGTATATATCTATCTTTGTATATATCTATCTATTCCAATTCCAAAAACAAAAAAAAAAATTCCAAATTCGGCCTCGTCTAACCTGCTTCGTCAGCGGTGGTTATTGTTGAGAGCCGTAGTTGTGTGGATTGTTAGTCCTAATTCCTACTGGTTTTATTGGTTCCGCTCTGTTCGTCGGATAGATATGTTTTGTGCTGGTCATGGTAAAGACCGGTCCTTGGTTGGGCCTACTGGGGCCCGCATTCTCTCGTTTCTTGGCTTCTTTTCTCTGTTAGCACTGCTAACTGCTTGTCGCTTCTTGTGTTATTCTCATCGGGGCTAGCCCCGGTCATGTCCAGTCCTCATAAGGACTTGATGTAGGCAAGGGCAGAGCATTCAAGTGCAAGTCTCAAGTTGTCCCCCTGGTCAGCGGCCCGAACTCCTTTACGTTTGCGTTTTGGCGTTTTTCTTCATCGCATGTGGGTGCGGTGTAGCAACAAGATGACCAGGTCTCCCTGTCCTCCTAGTTCAGGTACTCTACCGGAAGAGCCAACCCACCTTCCTGCCATTCACCCCACCTTTTTTTTTTACTTTTACTTTTTTTTTTTTTAAATCTATCTCTGTGTTTCCTTATCAAGCTCTCTATGTGTCTCATCTAAATATGTGTCTCTGTCTCTCTTTCTCTATTTATCTCTGTGTATGTCTCAATATATATTTCTGTGTGTCTCTTTTTCTATCTATGTGTATCTAACTATCCACGTGTCTCTCCGTCTATCTCTGTGCGTGTCTCTATCTGTTAGATAGTTGTCTATCTGTCATATTTGTGTCCGTATGTCTCTGATCGTCTACCTGTCCATCTCTCTGCCTGTCTATTATTCCATCCATCCGTCCATCTATCTTTCTATCACATCACCCTACCATCCATCGATCAATGTATCAATGCTTCTGTTTATCAACCTGTCTGTGCGATCTTTCCATTTAAGTCCAACTATTCTGCATAAGCACCATTTAATGAATGTCTTTATTAGTAACTCTTTTAGTAATTCTTTCAGTAATTCTTTTAACAAATGTCTTTATCGGTAATTCTTTTAGTAATTCTTTTAGCCATTCTTCACACAATAGCACCGAATTAACATCAAAGTTAAATATTCTAATTTTGTTACTTTCTTTTCTTTTGACTACCCCAAATGTCCCAAGTGTTATTACAGCTCCTTTAGCTTATTGCATTCTTTATTTAATATATCTGTCGGTTCTTCCATCTTTATCAACATTGCTATCTAAATAGATGTATGCATTCTGGTTGGCTATGTCACATAAACACATCAACAACAGCAAGCTAGAAGATACTTCTTGAACACATTTGTATCAACGCAAGCCATAGTGACATGTTTATCTAATGTGATAGGTCCCCAACCAACCCATTTCAAGCCATCCTATCTGTATCTATCCCATGCAACTCTATCCGTGTTCTTCCAACATTCTTCATTTCTGTCTCTACTTCTCTTTTCATGAGTCTTCTTCTATTTATTTTTGTGCTGTGGCCTCAAGACTAAGGGTTGTCTGATTATACTTTTCTCGGGTTTTCTCAATATATGGCCTGTCCAGCGCCATCATCCGTTCTTCGTCTCTTGATTCATTATTCAACTACATTTGTCTAGTTCCCTCCATGATCTTCACGTGGCTGCTTTTATCATACTATTTTATTCCATTTATTTTGTGCAGGCGGCACCAATCAGTGAATGTTTGTAGTTTATTTTAAACCGTTTTCGTTCTTCTACAGCAGTGGTTCTCAACCTTTTTTGGCCCGTGCCCCCCTTCACCGTATTTCAGAACGTCATTCCCCCCTTCCTATAAAAAATTTAGCCCGTGTCCCCCTTCACCATATTTTCAGAACGTCATTCCCCCCCCCCCCCCTTCATATTTCCTACCTAATAATCCTCCCACCCCTACACAGTATACGTAAAAATGGAAGGTAAATTTAATAGCATATACTAAAACAAGTCTAGACATCCACATAAAACGTGATTTGTGGGTCTACTTACTTTATAAAATGAATTTTAGAAGAATGAGACGTACATAACTGTAAATTATGAAGGGAAAAACAATATCAAGTAATCGGTTCTTGTATTAACGCGATCTTGAAATGGTCTTCATCCCCCACCCCCGGAAACCCTAAAATTCCCGCCTGGGGGGGGGGATTCCCCACCGGTTGAGAACCACTGTTCTACAGGATTCTCATCCATACAGTACTACTGTTAGAAATGAATATTCCAAGTTTTGTGCTAAGTTTAATTTATGCTAACTTCCACAAGTTTCCTACTGAACTATTGAGTATTAATTTCTGAACTGTTGTTGTGAGGCAATATTTCATAATGATCAGTGACTGTCCCTGCCATTGACTGCCAATATAGTACCTTGCGGTATATGGCAGAGGGGTCTTCTTCTTCGTTCATCCGGAGTTTTTTTTCGGATGTGATTGCGTTGTGCCTGTCCACAGCAGAGCTGCGTTCTTGCGCCGTTAGGCCGACACATCCGACTTCTGCGGGCATTTGTTGACCGGGTTAACCTTCCCGGGGGTTTCTTAGGACGTTTGGCTCTCACTGTTGTGGTGTTATCCCCCATCCCAGCTGGCCCATATAGAACAGCCAAAGACATCCTGGTCAGCCCTCAAGGGAAGGCAGGGGCAGACCATGGGCATTCCCCGCCATCCAAGGAGGCTTCCATACTTGCAGAGCCAACACACAGCGCTCTGGTACTGGGCTCACCCAAGGAATCGTCACGTCCTGCACATGGCTGCTTAGCCTCACTTCCGTATATTGGGCCTTCCATTCACCATAGGCTGTTCTTCCGGAAACCAGAAGTATGCAGTCTGCAGATGACATCCACACAGTGAGCTTTCGATTCGGACTTTCCACATAATGGATTTGCTATCCAAGCAATATTCCATTTCGTGCCACTAGGACACTTTTTCCACCGTTTATGAAGCCCACACAGTGTGCTTTCGATTCGGACTTTCCACATAATGGATTTGCTATCCAAGCAATATTCCATTTCGTGCCACTGGGACACTTTTTCCACCTTTTATGAAGCCCACACAGTGAGCTTTTGGTTCGGACTTTCCATGTAATGGATTTGCTATCCAAGCAATATTCCATTTCATGCCTCTGGGGCGCTTTTGTAACCGACATACCTGTGGTATGAAGTGCGGCAGTCTAAATACTTCTTCATGCACCTTTAAATGTCAACCTGAATGTAGTTAAAGTAAGCTGCAGTCAACTTGAGCTTGTTGATATCTCCATAGAGCTTGTCCTCAAATGAAGCAGGTGTGGGCCAAAATATCTTTCTCTGTTCTGCATATATTGGGCACTCCTGCAGCAAATGTTTAGCTGTCATTTTACCAGTTCCACAATTGCATTCATCGGTATCTCCTATCTTTAGTTTATTGAACAAGTGGTATTTCAGCCTGTTATGTCCTGTGCGGAGTCTGAAGATTGCTACTTGTTCTCTTCGGTCGAGTTTGTAATATGCATCATCCTTCTGGTGACCTGGATGCTCTGATTCCCATTTGGTTCTATAAGTGCTTTTTATCAACCTCTTTGCCTCGTTATAGGTTATGTCTATGTCAGGCTGTGGTAGTCGTCCGCCCTCTTTTGCCAGTCTGTCAGCCTCTTCATTTCCAGGTATACTGCAATGTGATGGTATCCACTGTATTACAACTTTTTTGGATTTCTGGCATAGACCATGGAGTGCTGCTCTTAGGTCAGCTATTTCTGTGCTGTAATTGCTCTTCAGTATTGAGACAGCTGACTTTGCATCTGTAAAGATAGCTATTTGCGTCTCTTTATATTCCTCCATCAAGAGCATTTCTGCTGCAGTTTTCAGAGCCTCTACCTCCGCTTTGAAGTTATTTGAAAACTTTCCAGTTGCCACTGAATGTGTTTTTTTCACTCCATTTTTTAAATTTAGGAGAATTCCTCCTCCTCCATTCTCTACTGAATTTTTGGCTGATCCATCTGTATATGCATGGGTCCAATTGCTGCTTGGGTAATGTTCTTTTATGTAGTTTAGGGTTATTTCTCTTCTTTCGGTTTCATGCTGAGTGTTCTTTTTCTCAATACCAGGAATGTTTTCTATCATCTCAGGCAGTAGCTGCTGTCTCCAAGCTGGGAACTTGTCTGCATTGTAAATGGGTTTGACTGTTGATATGTTAAGTATGGGATCTGCCCTAATCTTTCGTTTTGCAGTTTCTACAAAATTGCTACGCTTCAGTCTTCCCTTTCCAAAACCACTAAACCTTTTATACATAGGGTGGTCTGTCAATCTTCTAAATTTTTCAGCTTGTTGCTGGGCTCTGCTATCTCTTCTATCCTGCATTGGTTGTAAACAAGTGATCTTTTCTAGTTCATTAATAGGCGTTGTCTTCAGGCTTCCAGTTATGATTCGCATTCCTTGATTTTGGACTCTGCTTATTTTGTTAAAGTTTGACTTAGCTGCTGTTGCCCAAGCTGCAATGCCATATTCCAGTACTGGCCTCACCCGTCCAGTATATAACTTCTTGAGAACTTTCTCATCTGCTCCCCACGTTGTACCAGCAAGCTTTTTCATGATTGCCATTTTTTGCCTTGCTCTTGTTCGATTTTTCTCAACCTGTGTCTTCCATGTCAGGCGACGATCAAAGGTGACTCCTAGATAGTTTGGATTTTCTTCATGGCGCAATATTTTTCCATTCAATACCAGCTTAGGTTGCTGAGTTTTAGTTGAGAGGGAGAATACTGTGCATGTTGTTTTCTCCTCACTTATCTTCACTAGCCATGATTTTGACCAGTCTTTGAGCCTGAGGAATTAAGGCCGCCTGGCTAATGCAGTCACCGCGAACTGTGCAGGTTAGGATTTTCTTTTTGCCCCCCGGACAGAAAAAAATCCCACACCTTACCAAGGGATCGAACCCGGGTCTCCCGAAGGAGAGCCCGCCGTTCTAGCCACTCGGCCAGCCGCTCTTCATGATCAGTGACAAATTAAAGAATTCGGTGGAACAGGCACGGTAAATTGTCAGTTAATTACATTAGGGGGAAAATAGTTTTTCTATAGAGTCTTCTAGACTCCTACACCGTGAGCCTGTCTGTATATCTCGTTGTGTGTCTCTCTCCCACATATCTGTGAATTCTTCTCTGTTGACGTCCCGGTGTCTCTCAGTGTATCTCTCAGTGTGTCTCTCAATATAATATAAAGTTCAATCAATGAGTCAGACAATCTCTGCGTGGTTTGCTCTATGTGACGGATCTGTTTATAGATCATACATCTATGTGTGTCCTTCGGCCTTTCTATCTGTCTGCCCATCCATCAGTCCGTCTCTCCGTCTGTATGTGCATGCATGTTTACAACTATACATGGCTCTATCCATCTTCACCCATGCGTCCCTGTCTGTCTGTCTGTCTGTCTGTCTGTCTGTCTGTCTGTCTGCCTGCCTGCCTGTCGGCCATTCAGAAAGTCTGTCTGTCTGTCTATCTATCCTGCAGTATCTGTCTGTCTTTCTGTCTCATGGTAAGGTATCAGTCTGTCTGTTTGCTTTTCCACACATTTGCCCATCAATATCTCCGTTTGTCTTTCTATCTATTGTAATATCTGTCATATCAATTTATTTATCCGAATCCCGGCTAACAGTATGTCTCCAGCCAGCGATGCTACTCACTATAAAAACATGACTACATTTATGTGCTTTGATCTAAGCAGTATTCATACACACGTAACAACGAAACAGTCTCACGACTGCAACACTCAAAACGAAATACACAAGATGAAAGAGTTCCGGGGAATTTTCAGATTCCATGCCATGAAGAGGGAAACAACCCACAGAAGAGCTACTCAATATCTGGCTTGTGTTTTTATGCCCCAACAATTTCATAATCCAAATTGGATTTCCCTGCTTTGCTTTCTTTAAGTCACGTGCTGGCGCTTTGCTTCCATTTGAAATATTTCATCTCTCCTGTGCCACGTCGTTTTCTTTAAAAATAGATGCAGGGTGGTTTTGTTAATGTCGATGTAATAGGATTTCTTACTGTAATCTGAACATAACGATAATGTATTGGATGTTCAAGTTTGATGGCAGACTGGTGGTAATCTTGCCTTGGGTTTCCTGGGGCGGTGAGTGTGGTACGCTCATTTCACGAAACTTTCAGTGCGGAGATAGCACCACATAATGAAGATGGTGAGGGTGATAATTTACCAGGGTATAAGATTATTATCTGAGTTGTAGTTTTTATGAATTGGATTCAGGCTATTATTAAAATGTTAATGTATTTCGATTACGATGGTGCCATATACGTGGCGATGGTGTTACGAACGCAGTTCGTGATCCCGTATATCCGCGTTCGAAATACAGCTGCGAAGGATTTGGCAGCATCCCGCGTTGCGTTGGGTGTTACGAAATGGTATGGGTGCCTGTCGGTCAGAAAGCAACAGCACACTATTGAACGTAAACTTGCCAAGAGATTACAACAGCAAAATATGCTGGTGTTGTCTACGAGGTCCTGTAAAAGATATACAACTAACTAACATGTACACACACACAAACACCCACCCACACACACACACACACACACACACACACACACACACACATATACATAATTATATATATATATATATATATATATATATATATATATATATATATATATATATATATTGTCGCGGAAAAACTTGATAGTTTCGATCGATGACAAAAAGACCCGACATTCGTCTACAATAACAGGCAATCCTTTGATGAGTAGGGGACTGAGGAACAAAATACGTCGCGAAAACTGTCTGCACACGGTCGGCATTTCTGTATGATGTGGGTTGTTCGAGAAACGAACAATGGCGTCATCCATCTGCAAGGCGGTAGACAGCCTTTGAAGTTGTGGACGGAATGTCTGGACAGACGTCGGAGAGGACTTTTGTTGTACGAGACAAAGATTTCCCCGATGAAAGCAAAATAGACGGAGGATTGATTCCAGTCAGTCTAAAACAGGGAGAAAGCCAGACTCTGGACTGATTAGCGTCTAGACTTTTGGTGACGTCACTCAAGTCTTGATTTAAAACCAGTTGCGGTAAACAAGTTTGAGTGAGTCGACCAAAAATTCTGAAGTGTTAAAGATCGGCCCAGTATTCCTAGTTCTGTTAATTGAAAGAGACTATAGTGTCAAAGTGTTGATATTTATCGGCGGACATAGATCCAGTCTGTGATTGCATTGTCTCAATCATCAACCGGAATAGGCATATGGTAGTCTATTAATCATATATAACTTCGAGTATGATTAGGAATAGAGTACAGTACTGTGCGGTGATAGAATGTATTATAGGTGCGGTGATAGAAAGGAGCGTCGGCACTAGTAACCTATTGTGTAGCTTTAACTGGCTTGTGTAATATATCATTTAACTCAGGGAGTTAAGGACAATGTAGTGGGATAATAATTAGAGAGATTGAGGATGGTTGGGAGGGATGAAGGGAATGTGAAATGGTAGGATCTTCCAGGAGGGCATCTGCTGGGTTTCTACCCGTTTCCTTTAATCTTTCCTTGTGTTTCCATGTCTCAGACCAATGTGATGAGCTATTTGGCCTGTATAACAGTGTTCGGTTCTCTGTTATAGATCTGAGTGCTGCTATCGGCCTACACTCACCTAATTAAGGTCAGAATTGAGTTGCTCTCACCAGGGGATTCTCTATTCTACAGGTTCCACCTAAGGTCCACATGTTGATGGTGATACGATATACTACCAAGAAGTTAGTATCAAAGTTGAAGAAAAATGATGGATCACGGATGAAAGACAGAGGTTACTGAGAGGCTTGTACATTGGGCTCATGGCCTAGTTGGTCTGCAGAAACCTGACTTCTGCTGAGCAGGACTCGATGAATATATGTGTGATTTTTCCTTGAGTGATATGCTACATCACCGTAGATTCAGAACACTATACGTAACACATATACCAATATATAACTACCTGGAACACTAATAGGTTTTTTTTTTATATGGGAAAAATTGTATAACCAGTGACTTATGAACAGTTATATTTTCCCATATGACATTTAAGTTATTGGAAAGATTCTCTGATCAATAAACATTACTGAACAGTGTAAATTCACGGTGTTTGCTAGAGTGAAGACCAATATCGAACAGTGTCTATCATTGATGACCAGCGTCCTGATTGTTCGAGAGTGATCGGAGAAAGTTGACACGTGGCCGGAGAAACATCTTCTTGGTGAGGTTTTCTGTCCGGAATACTTGGTGCTGCTGTGTGCTCAGCACAGTGATGTAACTAACCTTGCTCCTGATTCACTGGTCTGATTCTACATACACCTTAGAATATTCGACACACATTCTACACATCACACACACACATTTCTCACACACATACTCTTTGCTTTAATAAATTATTTGTTGTATTTATTTGTTAAAGCTAGAGTTGTTGAGTATGTTGTGTTGGGGAAGAATGAAAGGGGACATGATCCAGGGGTGAGTGAGAGTAAGAAAGAGGTGTCTACAGACTGAAGGAGTTTTGTGGACGGATTCTGGTGGTTTCTCTAGGACAATAATATTGGGTTAATTAAATTGTGGGTGTTGATTTCCCACAATCCAGGGACGACACTAAAGTAATAAAGGTTTACTACGACATATATATATATATATATATATATATATATATATATATATATATATATATATATATATATATATATATATATATATATATATATGGTGTGTGTGTGTGTGTGTATACGCGCGCGTCGCACTTAACATTCTCTTCCTCCCCCTTTTTCTTCCTCTTCTTCTTCCTCTTCTTCTTCTTCTTCTTCTTCTTCTTCTTCTTCTTCTTCTTCTTCTTCTTCTTTCAGTCCCCCTATCCACTCCCCTGATGGCGAGGGACACTGGTAATAAGGTAAGCTAATCCACACGCAAAAATGTCTAGTGCACTAGAAGCAGTAGCTGCTGCATTGACTAAGCTTGAATTCAAAGCGAACGAAGAAATCAAAACAAAACAAAACAAAACAAAAACAAAACAAAACAAAAACAAAACAAAACAATAAAAAAAGACGAAAAGAACCCACCGACAAATTACCTTTACCATTTTGAAGAAAACAACAACAACAACAACAACATATGTTGTGTATAAAAGACACTGAAAAATAAATTCAATTCAGAATGTTAGCTTTTCTATTCAGACAATCGCAATGTGCATACAGATTACCTCCAGTGGAGTAACTTCTACATTCAACACAATAATACTGAAAGCGCAGAAGTCCAAAAAGAGAGAAAAGACATGGGAAAGGAATAACTAAGCAACTGTCTAACACACGTGGCACTTAATTGCCGTGGGGAACAGAACGTTTCTAGAACACGTTTAACTTAAGACAGTTTCTGGCTGGTGTTAACTGTTAACAATAGCGGGTGTTTTTTTTTTTTTTTTTGGGTGTCTCTAGTGCGCGTGCAGAAAACGAAACAAAAACATTCGTGTTTTTAATATAAAAGTTAATATATTGTTGAATTTCACAGCGTTAAAATTAGGATACCTTCTTCTTTGTCCTGAAGCAGTTTTCTGTTACGGGTCTATGATGTGATTGGGTAATTAGATTTTCTTGGCCTGAATTGCACGGAGACGTGGGGTGGGGGTTGTTTGTCCTTCGATTAGGGATTGACCGGCCGTGGTGTCGACCCTTCAGCCGGCCGTGCTCATAACATTATCAGCACAGCTTCCTATCAACTTCTAAAGCGCCATCTAGTTGAGGTATACAGTGTGCATAAATATGCCTGAGACCGAGTAGCGCAGTGGCTAGTGTACTTGCCTGCAGACTTGATAGTTATATGTACGAATCCCCTTCAAGGCCTTGCACTTCTTTTTTTTTATTGACCTGAACTTCATTGGTTTACGCAGCCCCAAATTGAGCACCAGAAAATTTTCATTGGTTTACGCTGACCAAAATTGAGTACCAGAAAATTTTTATTGGTTTACGCAGCCCAAAATTGAGTACCAGAAAATTTTCATTGGTTTACGCTGACCAAAATTGAGTACCAGAAAATTTTCATTGGTTTACGCAGCCCAAAATTGAGTCCCAGAAAATTTTCATTGGTTTACGCAGCCCAAAATTGAGTCCCAGAAAATTTTCATTGGTTTACGCTGACCAAAATTGAGTACCAGAAAATTTTCATTGGTTTACGCAGCCCAAAATTGAGTACCAGAAAATTTTCATTGGTTTACGCTGACCAAAATTGAGTACCAGAAAATTTTCATTGGTTTACGCAGCCCAAAATTGAGTACCAGAAAATTTTCATTGGTTTACGCAGCCCAAAATTGAGTACCAGAAAATTTTCATTGGTTTACGCAGCCCAAAATTGAGTACCAGAAAATTTTCATTGGTTTACGCAGCCCAAAATTCAGTACCAGAAAATTTTCACAAAGATAAGGGCGACCGGCGTGATTTTGACCACATTACCCATCGAGTGCTGATTTATCTAAAAATACAAGGTTAGCACCATATACCGAATACACCTCACGGTCTAAAATTGATTTATTTGAATTTTTTTATTATGTGTGTGTGCTCGCGCGTGTGTATGTGTGTGTATATATGTGTGTGTATGTGTGTGTGTGTCTGTGTGTGTCTGTGTGTGTCCGTGTGTGTCTGTCTGTGTCTGTCTCTGTGTGTGTGTGTGTGGGTGGGTGATTGGTTGGTTGGTTGGTTGGTTGGTTGGCTGGTTGATTGGTTGGTTGGTTGGTTTCTGTGGGGCCTTGAATGCAAATAAATTGTATAGAAACTGGAGGAAATGTATATATGGTTTTTCTTGTTAACAGAATGTTCTGAATATCGTAGGCATAGAAGATAGCAAAGGATGATTTGTGGGAGTGATAAGATTACTCAACAAAATCTTCAGGAGCAGAAAACAGAAATGTAATTAATGCGGTATATAAGCACAAGAGGTAAGGGAGGGAAATTATATGGATGTGGGGCAGTACTTGGCGAGATAGACAGATGGACGCTGAGAAAGATCTGAAAAACTGACATAGCTGGACAACAAATGATAATATAATAACCTACAATGCAAATGTAAGATGACATTAGGAACACAAAGATGTGAAATGCTGAAATAGCTGGACAACAAATGTGTCACCGCCTCACCGTTAGATATATTATGAGAGGGCTACAACTCCAGCCCAAGGGAGAGAAACGAGTCGCTCAGAGCCCGAGTAATCTAGAGCCTTCTAGAAGGACTGGTCAATGAGTCCAGGGTTCCGTGGACACTGATGTGGCCCGCCTATTGCGGGGTCCACGAGGAACTCGGACAGAGTTACCACCCGTGTCGGAATGGGACACGTGTGGACCGGCAGAGGACAGACGGACTTGAGAGAGGCAACAGGGCCTGCCTTTGAGGGACTCTAGAGATATCAATAGATATATAGACATAGGCTAGATAGTTTGCTAGACTGTTGAATGATAACTATGTGTTTGATGTTAACCAGCTGTGATATGTAATATGCGCCAACGCATACTGTATATGTATACACAATAAATATTCGATCTCATAGCGAACAGATTTATTGTTGCCTGTATGAACCCAAGTTTAGTTACCTAGATACGAGCAAGACTATGACAGGCTTTTTGGGGGCTAGTTTTCCGGTTTTGGCATAAAATCTATTGTGAAATAACTATTAATTGCCATGTAAAATTACTTAATTGATCATATCACATTGAGTTGTTTAAACCAAAAGAATTGTTAACTTACAAGTTTACAAAAATTAGTAGCTATCTAGCAATAAAATAGGATTAATCTGAGTCCCTCAGCAGTATCTCAGCAGTGCCTAAGCAGTGTGTCTCATGATTGTGATTTGTAAACTATTTTTGACATGACTGTGACATTTTTTGACTGTTACTAATGTTTTCTCACTCTACGAGCAGATTGTTCCACGAATAGTGGCGCGTGCAACCTATGTAACCTTTACAACAGTGGCGAGATTACAAGACAAGCTTTCTGGGACAACATCGGCGAGTTCTCTGATTGAAAGCTAAGTTTCATGTCATACCCATTGTAACTCTAAGCTGTACTTCCCATCTTTCATCAATGTATTATGTTGCTTCATATTGATTTGTTGGCATATTCATGACCTTGTCACCAACATAACCTTGCATTTTGATTTACACATTAATAAGTAAGGGAGTTAACCAAATTTTCGACTACACAACATTTTTTCTAAGGGATTTAACTTTATAAACATTACAAACAAGTAAAACACAAAATGTCTTCCTTAGATAAATGCATTGAGCAAGGAATAAAGTTAGGTTATAAAGAAGAGAAATTGTCAGAATGGGCACAGAAAACGCACGCAGAAAACATTGCCCGTGAAGAAAGAGCGATAGAACGAGAAGAAAAGAAATTTCAAATGGAGGCCGAAGAAAAGAAAATTCAGATGCAGATGGAGGCAGAAGAAAAGAGAATGCAAATGCAAATTGAAGAAAAAAAAATGCAATTACAGGCTCAGGAAAAACAGCTGGAGCTTGAGACGGCGGCCAAACAGGCCCAATTGAATGCTGATACACAAGTGAAACTAAAACAGATGGAGCTTGAGTCTAACGCAGAAATATCGATAAATAAGCTAAGAAGCAAAGAGGAAGAACAAAAATATAATAAGTATAAAGGCCACGTGAAGGCGTTCTGCTCAGGAGATTCCATCAGCGCCTACTTGGAAAATTTCGAGTGTCTCATGGCCTACCATAAGATCATTAAATCAGATTGGGCATTTATTCTAATGAGGGACTTAGCTCTTGAACCACTAAAAGTAATAGAGACAGTACCACAGGAAATGCGAAAAGACTATGATTACTTAAAACAACGCATTCTCCAACATTTTTCTTTAGATACTGCAGGTTACCAACAACAATTTGCCAAATTATCACCACAACCAAACCAAACCTTTATAGATTATGTCAGTACAGTTCAAGACGTATGCACAAAATGGATCAACTCGGCTAAAACCAACAATAGCCATGACAAACTTAAAGAGCTTATTATTATAGACAAAATAGTTAGCACCATCCCCACACCTTTTGCCAAGTTCTTAAAACAAATGGATTGCAAAAGTATTCAGGAAATAGAGGCAAAGGGGAATGCATTTTTCACAGCAAATAGGGATATTTTTCAGCTGAACATAAGTCACAACGATACAGCAGCTGCAGTAGTGAACACCAAATACTCCAAACAAACAGAGAGTAAATTCAAACCTCGCTCCAATGTCAGTAAACTTGTTAAATGCCAGTATTGCGGTTTGAATCACGACAATGGCTCTATGTGCGACAAATCGCCGAACTACCCTCACCACCTCAAGATGATGGTGGAGAAACAGAAGACCAAGCGCAATGCTTACCAGAGAGCGGTCAAATGTTTTTTTTTGCCGCAGTTTTGGCCACTATAGTCGCTTTTGTGATGGCCGAAAGTTATTGAAACAAGCCAATGCCGCACTTGTGGAAACGTCGTCAGACGAAGAGATTGAATCACTGAATGATTGTGATAATCAACACGACAATGAAAACGAGCTTGGAAATGCTGTACAAATTATTGACACCATTACAGACAGTAAGTGTAACACCTGTACGAAGTTCCAACTTGACACAACATTACTATGTGGCCACACTATCCCTATTTCAAATGAAACAGCCAACGCTGCTTTGTCATCTACAGGCAAGCTAGTTTTTTCTACAGGGTTTGTAAACAACAAAAAGTGCACATTAATTCGTGATTCCGGCGCAACGCTCTGTGGGATAAAGAGAACATTAATAGACACTAAAGACTACACAGACAAACATGTCACTTGTCGCACATTCTCAGGTACTATAGAGAAATACCCCCTTGCTCTGGTCGAAATTCGAACACCGTTCATATCAGGACAAGTATTGTGCGGAATCCTTGAAAATCCAGTCGCTGACATTAGACGTAGACAGTCACAATTTTTTGGGCATGTTATGAGAAGAAATGATTTGGAGAACTTGGTGACAACTGGTAAGATCGAGGGGAACAGACCAAGGGGAAGACCTAGAAACAAGTATCTGGATGGCTTGGCCTTGTGGCATGGTCGAGACAAAAACACGGAACTGATCCACGACTCTGTTGATCGAGTGAGATGGCAGAACATGACCGCCCACGCTTACCGGCATGGCACATGATGGATGGATGGATGGATATTATACTTGGGAATTTGCCCAACATACGAGCATGCTCTGAGAAGGAAATCAGAGATTGGGAGCATAAAAACGGTATTCCCCCCACAAACAGTGATGCTATAGAGAAACACCATTCATGCTTGTCTCAATCTGCCAAAAGACCAAGGGAGACAACCACTGAGGTAATTCAGAAAGAATTCACCGAGGTGTACAATGCAGGGGCGGTCGAATCTGTGAGCGATACGACCAAATTAAAACCTCGAATTGAGGATGCTACTGATGTACCAAATACCAAGCCTGTAAATGTGCAACAAAACACACAACACACAAATGCAATAACACGACAGACAACCCATAAAACCAACACTGACCAACTACAGGAATCATTAGAAATAATAGCGCCAAACTCAACTAACATCAATTTTGGAAATGAACAGAAAAATGACCCTACACTTACACCATACTTTAAGTTAGTAGGACTTAAACCAAAATTAACAAAGAACGCATCGTGGACATTTAGGCTACAGAACAACATCTTAACTAGATTTTACACAACAAAGCAGACCACGATACAGCAAGTACTGTTACCACAAGCACATCGAGACAAAGTTCTAAAAATAGCTCATGACTCCCCTTTTGGAGGTCATATGACATACGAAATGACCAGGGCTATTGTCCTGACCCAGTTTTATTGGCCAAAGTTTGACCAGGATATTAAAACCTTTTGTACATCTTGTGTTATATGTCAGAAACTGGTCAACAAGGGGAATAACCCTACTGTATTCTCTTTAAATAGAAACTTGAAATTATACCATGTAAATATGTGGAAACCATATTATGTTAGACAGGACAATGAGACAAATGAACTGACTCAACGAACTGGTGACGGAGACGAAACGACAAGTTCCCAACGAAATGGCACCTCGACAAACGAAGCATCGTTAACGACACACTCTTACGACGACGAAAACGACGAAGACATATGGACATTACCGACAATCTGTGATATCGACAACGACAACAAATTTGACGACATATTGACAACGATTGATCTCAACGACGACGACAATGACATTGAAGACAATTTACAAACAGTAGCATCTGTGATAAATCAGACAGACGTGGACAACACTGAAATCCCTGTACCAATCATGACTGACGACGGAAGTATAAATGACATACATATCTCTGACACTTTGACACAACAACAGCGACAAGACATTTTGACTATCCTTGACGAGTATAAATCTATCTTTTCTAACAAACCTGGACGCACTGATAAAATAACACATTCAATTGTGCTGACAGATCTGAGACCGGTCAAATGTAGACCATATTCTATTCCTCTCCATTACAGATCTAATTTAGATAAAGAAATTTTAGATTTAGAGAAAAATGGCATTATTCAAAAATCGATGTCTCAATATTCGTCACCGATGGTTCTGGTGAAAAAAAAGGACCAGACAATCCGCTTGTGCATCGACTATAGAGTATTAAATACAAGAACAACAACGGATGCAGAGCCAATGAACAGCTGTGAAGATCTTATCTTAAATATGGCTCAATCATCCTTATTTTCCAAGACCGATTTAGCGAAAGGATATTGGCAAGTTCCACTACACCCTTCTTGTAGACATATAACAGCATTCGCAACACCTCTCGGCTTGTACGAATGGCTATATCTTCCGTTTGGGCTCAAGAACGCACCGGCCACATTTGTGAGACTAACAAGATTGTTATTACACGGAATGAAAGATGTAGTAGCCTATATTGATGATATATGCGTCTGTCCTGGTATTCCCGAGAGGAGATTGGAATCAACAAGCACATCTTTAAACTTAGTATCTGTTGGGATTATTGACTGACTTTGGTCTACACTCCTCTCTTCTGTCTTCCATTCCATATATCTATTTCTTTCTCTCTCTCTCTATTATTCCCTCAACACATACTCCGACAACAGTTCCTTTCAACGATAAGATAAAAGATTTATTAATAAAAAACTATGTCTGGTGTATGTATGGATATTGTCTTTGTAGTTGGTATGTTCTTCTAGTGTGGATGCCAGATAAGATGTTGATAGATAGTCTCCGTGGTTTCTCTCGTCTCTTCTCTCAGCTAGAGTACAGGACATTACATAGATACAACGGAATGATCTCACCCTGACAGCTCCGTCTGCTTGAGTCTGTAGATATATCCGTTTTTTGTAATGAAAAATGTTCACCACTGTATGAATGTATTTAACCCGATCACCATATGCTGTCAGCTTAAACGGAATGGTCTTTCTTATTTTATAGCGTTCTTAATTCCATCTTGGAAAACACATCGAGTTTCTAGTATTCTATTTTTTTTCCTGTACAAGTTCTACACTGGATAGTTCTTAATGGGTATAGTCACTTTGTATGCACCTTGCAACTCTTCGATACTGAGTCATTTGAGTTTTTCTATTAGTTCAAATGATCTCTATTTTCCATTCTCTGTCCGCCTTATTTCTTACTATGAACAGGCTGTTCTTTCCTTTCTTATGCACAAGTGTCGTGCTTTATTACTTTAAAGTGCTTTCTTGGGGTTTATCAACACTGGGTGATCTTGACCACAGCCATCTGTGTTATATCTTAGTTGATAAGTCCCAACTTGTATGGAAACCTGTGTGATATACATTTAATAATGAGATCTGTGTCTGCTTCCTCTTCTCTCCTATGTGAGTGTCTTTTCCTCCAGCCGAAATGAAAAGGCTTCCGAAAAAACCCACTCTGACATAGGATAGAAGATTCACCTAACGTCTATACTATTCCTACTAATAGAAAGCAATGTTAAATGCACTTCACGCACATCTATATTCCTATGTTAAACTATACTCTAATATATTAATACCTTATAACCATCCTAGTCTGAATTGGGAGTACTAATGCACAATAGATACACAAACGTTCATCCGAACGCAGTACAACCCTTAACATAATCCTTCTCTCCCGAACCTTTAGAAACACACTCTCTCGACACAAAGACGTAGCCATTCTTTTATAGGTCATATTTGCCGCATAGTCCTTGACATTGCTGGACACCTCACATCCAGACTGCATTATCATCGTTAGTGGAAAAATTACAGCTCTGAACCGTTTCACATCCATACCGCAATGTGCTGTCCAATTATCTCTCTGCTTTAGTCGCAAACCAATTTTTCCACTCGACATTTTACCTGCGCCGTTAGCCGGCCCCTTCTGTGTCTTGACCTATAAACACCTGCCTGGTCAACCCGTTGTTGTTAACCCTTCTCCTACCTGGGTAGTCGGTTTATACAGTCGTCTATCTGGGAATCATTAACTCTCAGTATTTCACGACATAGGCCCCCTCTTAAGAGATTAGACCGCGTCGAATCTTTCTCACTGTAGGTTTGATTCCCATGATCCACAACCATAGTCTTCTTCCTCCGGAGCTGGATGTCTGGATAAGAAATCTGCCCCTACATTCTCCTTTCCAGGGATGTATTCCACTGTGAAGTGGTATGGTTGCAGCAACAATGACCATCTCATCAACCTGGCATTGAGTTTCTGTGATGTAGCTAGGAACATCAAGGGTTGATGATCTGACTGGACCGTAAACTGTACTCCGTACAAGTATGGTTGAAATTTTTGTACAGCCCGTACGAGTGACAAGCACTCTCTTTCAACAGTTGAATAATTTTTTTCTGCCGGTAGGAGTTTCTTACTGGCATAAGCTACAGGTTTCAAAACTGAAGCATCGTCTATTCCTTCTTGTAATAAGGCTGCTCCAATGCCGATCCCACTTGCATCTGTTCTTAGCACAAATGGCTTTGTGAGGTCTGGGAGTTGTAGAACTGGCTTGTTCACCAACGCCTCCTTTAATTGACTGTAGGCCTCCTCACATTCTGGCGTCCATATAACTGTATCTGGAAGTCCCTTTTTTAAGGTCTCTGTTAATGGATTTCCCAGTTCGGTAAAATGAGGAATGAACTTTTGATAAAATCCACACAATGATAGGAAGGATCTTATATCTTTCTTGGTTTTAGGCCTTGGAGCTCGTCTGACTTTTTCCAGGTTCTTCGCCTCCGGGACAATTTTCCCGGGAGTGATGGTATGACCTAGAAATTCCAGAGTTTGGTAACCAATCATGCACTTGGTTGGTCGCGCCGTAAGCCCGGCTTCCCGGAGCCTATCGAAAACTCTCTCCAAGGATCCCAAATGGTCATCTAATCTGTCACTGGCAATCAGTATATCGTCCATGAATGAGATAATGGCCGGGTCACGTAGAGGATCCAACAAGGCTCTCATCATGCGAGTAAACACACTAGGCGCATTACTGAGTCCAAAAGGCATGACATTGAACTCATAGTGTCCAGTAGGTGTACTGAAAGCCAACAGATGTCGAACTTCTGGTTTGACTGGGATCTGATAATAACCCCTACTCAGATCTACTTTAGAGAAGTACTTGGCCTTATGGAGCCATGCGAACAACTGGGTTGGGTTAGGCAACGGTTCCACTTGGAACTGGGTATGACTATTCAGAAGTCTATAGTCAATACACAACCGGTGTTCTCCACTCGGTTTGCGTAACAACACCACTCCAGCATTATATGGGGATGTGGATGGTGCAATCACCTCATCCTCCAACAGTTTCTGTATCTCCTCCTCCAAAGCCTTCTCTTTAGCAAAGGGCACTGGGTAGATTTTTTGGCGAACCGGATCCTGCGTAGTTAAGGTCATCTCGAACTCAACCAGCTCCGTCCGTCCTGGTTTATCCGTCAGGATCTGCTTATGGGATTTGAGAACCTGGCCAATCTTTTCCCTCTCTTGGAGAGTCAGATCAGGGTTCACCTGTACTTCCCGATAAGTTTCCTGGTTTATTAGAGGATACTCCCTCCCCTCATCTGGTCCGGTTTCAGTCTCCACTGCTACCGCCATTGCCATGAGATGGGCTGCTCCTTCCCGGGTTCTTTCTTCATATTTTCTCAAGAGATTAATATGAAAAATCTTCGACTTTCCCCGGATCCGTATTTGATAGTTGGTTCTGGATACCATCCTTTCCACGGGAAATGGTCCTTGCCACCCTATCTCCAGTTTGTTGTTTCCCGTTGGGAGTAACAACAAGACTTTGTCTCCTACCTCAAGAGCTCTGTCTCTAGACCTACGGTTATAGTACTCCGCATGTCTCTTTCTGGCCTTTCTCAAGTTTCGAGTGGCCAGAGCCCAGCCCGTGTGAAGTTTTTCATTCAGTTCCTCCACGTATTTATACGAGGAAATCACCTCTTCTGAAGTTTCTTCCTCCGTCCAACTCCTCAATAAAGCTTCCAATGGTCCCTTGATTGGTCGACCAAACAGCAGAGTTGCTGGCGGTACTCCTGTGGAGCCATGTGGCACTTCCCTATACGCAAAAAGGGCTGCCGGGATGTATTCATCCCACCTATCAGGTTTTTCCTGGGCCAATTTCCTGAGCATTGTCATCAACGTGCCGTTGAAACGCTCTACTTGTCCATTAGCTTGTGGGTGGTAAGGACTGGTATGTATATGGTTGGAGTGGAACACCCCAAATACCTCCTCCATGAGTTTCCCACAAAACTGTGACCCATTATCCGTCAGAATCTGATTAGGGAAGCCTAATCTGGTAAAAGCCTCCATCAATGCATCAGCCACTCTTTTCGAGTCAATGGTTGACAATGGTATGGCTTCACTCCACATTGAACAGCAATCCACCATGGTGAGGATATACATGTTCCCCTTCTTGGTCCTAGGAAGAGGACCCACGATGTCGATAGCTACCCTCTCGAAAGGAGAGTTCATAACGGGCATTTCACCTAACACCACCGGCGCTGTCCAGTGTTTCGGGGCCACCCGCTGGCACTCTGGGCAGGACTTTACATACCGACTCACATCTCCCGTCAATCCTGGCCAATAATAATGACAGGAAATCCGCTGCATGGTGGCGGCGATACCCATGTGTCCACTGAACGAAATGGTATGCACCATCTGAAGAATTTGGGAACGGTAGGCCTTCGGGACTACCAATTGACCGTGTAAGTTGTCTCCCCTTCCGGCTCTCCGGTAGAGTAGCCGATTCTTCATGTAGTACTGTCCGCGTTTGGGTGGAACAGCACTCTTCTGCAACTTCTTATAGCAAGGACGTAAATTATCATCCTCACTCTGGGCAGTTCGTAACTCCCCTGGCATTGGGTTTGAAATCCTTGCCTCTGCCTGATCCGTTTCCTTCTGAGAGCGTGTCTGCATAGCTCCCATGTGAATTGGTTCCTTTGGCATTCCCAGAAAGACATACCGGCAACCGAGGATGACTGGAAATATGGGATCAGTCAATACAGCGGCCTTGATTGTGCCGGTGACGTATCTTGACCGAATCTCCACTTGAGCAATGGGTAACTTCATGGCCACAGCACTCTTAGTCGCAGGCTGTATCTCCATGGTCTCCCCTGTGAGTTGTTCGGGGAATACTAGATCCGCCGAAATCACCGCTTCCCCATCCAGTCCAGTATCGTATAAACATTGGACTGGTTGTCCATTCACCTCAATCAATTCCACTACCGAGGGTCTCCCTTGGTCCGGAATGTCTTCCCCCTCCTCGACTTTTCCCTGGGATTCTTCGATGGGTTCATCGAGGCGTGTTTCGAAGGGACCGTCATTTGCCTTGCCTCGGCATTCTGCAGTCGTATGGGCTTTCGACCTGCAGTGTGTGCACCATGTTCCCTTCCTAAGTTTCCGTGTGTCCTTTTTGTTCCTTTCTCCTTCGCCGACCTCAGCCTTGTCTGTGATCACCTTCTTATGATTCACTTGGCATGCCGCGAAGTAAGGGTTTTTCGGTTTCGATCTGCAGTCTTTTGTGTTGTGAGAGGCCGCCTTGCAAACCGAGCACCACTTCTCCGACCACGGTCGTTTTGCGTGAGAATTCCAGGTGTTCTTGGTTCCTTCCTTCACCTTCTCGGAACTCTCCGTTGACGTCTTTTTATAAGGTTCCACTTTAGTTTCTTTTCCGTTCGTCGATTTCTTTCGGTCTTGTTTTTCCTGACCTTTGGTTTGTGTACTTAGTTCCGTCGCCTCCCCATGTACCTCTACGAATCGTTCCGCCAGCTTATTCACAACATCAATCCGTTCCGCCCCTTGTTCTCCCAAGAAGGTTCTGAGAGGTTTCGACATTTGCTTTCGCATCTGGTCGACCACCATCATCTCTTCGAGACTCTCATAATCCCTCTTGAATTCTGCTAAGTCCATCCATTTCTGGAGATAGGATTTCAGCCTTAGACTGTAGGCGGCGAATAGTTCTCCCGGCTCTCGTCTAGACGATCTAAACTTCTTCCTATACGTTTGTGCTGTGACTTCATAATGTTTCATCAAAGCGGCTTTCAATTCCTCATACTGATTTTCCTGTCCTGGTGGTAGGCGTGTGTAGACCTCGTACCCTGAACCACGTAAAGACTGGGATAATTTAAGAGCCCATCTGGTTCTATCCAGTCCCATAGCGACTGCCATAGCCTCGAACCGATCCAAAAACTGGTATATCTTCTCTTTACTTTCATCAAAGACCGCCAAGGGAAACTTCATGGCATGGTAACCCTGTCCACTCATGTAGGTTGCCCCAGGTGAAGATGAACTTCCTTCTGCTGCATCTACTTCACCCTTAGTTTGTGTCTTGAGTTCTAACTCTTTCAAGCGGTATTCATGTTCCATTTCTTGTCTCCTGGCAGTCTGTTCCATTTTCAGTTTCTTGGTCTCCTGGTCCATTTTCTTGGCCTCTTGTTCCATTTCCAGTCGCTTGGTCTCCTGGTCCATTTTCTTGGCCTCTTGTTCCATTTCCAGTCGCTTGGTCTCCTGGTCCATTTCTAGTCGCTTGGTCTCCACCTCTATTCTTCTCACTTCCCACTCGGTCTTGCGATCTTCTCGTTCCGCTTGACGAATCTCTCGCTCTCTTTCCTGGATGTAATCAGTTAAGTCTGAACCAGCCAACCCAATTTCTTCTCCGTCGGCCCTAAGTTCTGCTGTAGTTAGTTTGGGGGTGGCCATAGTTAAAGCAGGTAAGTCAGCACGTTGAGTAAAGACACCTCAAGGCAGTAAAGAAGTACTCACTATACAATTATATTCCAGTTAGACCCTATATCATTAATCTATGTCTATCTAATATTATAAATCTACAACACCACACAGTACATCACAACCACTCTCTCATCCACAAGAGGAGATATAGGATAACGACTTATGTAGACGTGTGACCGTGTGACTAGGTATGTAATGTGTTTTACCACCTATCCACATTCACTCTGTCTGGAACTTTCTCACTGTAAAGTCACCAGCATTAATGAACTGTTTCTACCATAAATGTAATGGCACCATATATCCAATGGACGTCCTTCCATTAAAAGTAATCAATATATACTTCTTTTTCTTTTATTCCAATCAGTATGTCCCAACATTCAGGTACCCCTCTATGCATATGCCCTGTTATGCCCAGGTCATATGGGTATTTTTCCTACCCCGCTCGCTCCACCAATTATGTCCTGTTATTCCCGAGAGGAGATTGGAATCAACAAGCACATCTTTAAACTTAGTATCTGTTGGGATTATTGACTGACTTTGGTCTACACTCCTCTCTTCTGTCTTCCATTCCATATATCTATTTCTTTCTCTCTCTCTCTCTATTATTCCCTCAACACATACTCCGACAACAGTTCCTTTCAACGATAAGATAAAAGATTTATTAATAAAAAACTATGTCTGGTGTATGTATGGATATTGTCTTTGTAGTTGGTATGTTCTTCTAGTGTGGATGCCAGATAAGATGTTGATAGATAGTCTCCGTGGTTTCTCTCGTCTCTTCTCTCAGCTAGAGTACAGGACATTACATAGATACAACGGAATGATCTCACCCTGACAGCTCCGTCTGCTTGAGTCTGTAGATATATCCGTTTTTTGTAATGAAAAATGTTCACCACTGTATGAATGTATTTAACCCGATCACCATATGCTGTCAGCTTAAACGGAATGGTCTTTCTTATTTTATAGCGTTCTTAATTCCATCTTGGAAAACACATCGAGTTTCTAGTATTCTATTTTTTTTCCTGTACAAGTTCTACACTGGATAGTTCTTAATGGGTATAGTCACTTTGTATGCACCTTGCAACTCTTCGATACTGAGTCATTTGAGTTTTTCTATTAGTTCAAATGATCTCTATTTTCCATTCTCTGTCCGCCTTATTTCTTACTATGAACAGGCTGTTCTTTCCTTTCTTATGCACAAGTGTCGTGCTTTATTACTTTAAAGTGCTTTCTTGGGGTTTATCAACACTGGGTGATCTTGACCACAGCCATCTGTGTTATATCTTAGTTGATAAGTCCCAACTTGTATGGAAACCTGTGTGATCTCTCATCTCATCATGTTCCTCTTGTACCTTGCGGTGTCGAGGTGAAGTATAAACTTCGTGAGAGTGCCCGGTTATGGGCTTCGTATATCGACATTCCCATGGATTCTGTTATTCCCTCCGTCCAGCGTTTACGTGGTCGGCCTCTTCCTCTGTTTCCATCTGGTCTGTACGTCATTGCCTGTTGTGGCATGCTGTTGACTGGTAGCCTACTTGCATGGCCAAACCATTTGACTTGCTGCTTTCTAATAAAATCTAGAGCAGCTTTAACCCCCACTTTAGTCCTGATTTCTTCATTTCTGATCTTATCTCTTCTTGATACGTTGAGTATTCTTCTCAGGAACCTCATTTCTGTGTGATATACATTTAATAATGAGATCTGTGTCTGCTTCCTCTTCTCTCCTATGTGAGTGTCTTTTCCTCCAGCCGAAATGAAAAGGCTTCCGAAAAAACCCACTCTGACATAGGATAGAAGATTCACCTAACGTCTATACTATTCCTACTAATAGAAAGCAATGTTAAATGCACTTCACGCACATCTATATTCCTATGTTAAACTATACTCTAATATATTAATACCTTATAACCATCCTAGTCTGAATTGGGAGTACTAATGCACAATAGATACACAAACGTTCATCCGAACGCAGTACAACCCTTAACATAATCCTTCTCTCCCGAACCTTTAGAAACACACTCTCTCGACACAAAGACGTAGCCATTCTTTTATAGGTCATATTTGCCACATAGTCCTTGACATTGCTGGACACCTCACATCCAGACTGCATTATCATCGTTAGTGGAAAAATTACAGCTCTGAACCGTTTCACATCCATACCGCAATGTGCTGTCCAATTATCTCTCTGCTTTAGTCGCAAACCAATTTTTCCACTCGACATTTTACCTGCGCCGTTAGCCGGCCCCTTCTGTGTCTTGACCTATAAACACCTGCCTGGTCAACCCGTTGTTGTTAACCCTTCTCCTACCTGGGTAGTCGGTTTATACAGTCGTCTATCTGGGAATCATTAACTCTCAGTATTTCACGACAGCGTCCATTCTTCTGATATGACTTCTCACCTACTTACCCTCAAACAAGTCTTCAACCAAATCTCTCTTTTTGGACTTACTATCAAACCTTCCAAGATTGAAATAGGTTATACACAAATAGACTTCCTTGGTCACAGAATTTCTGAAGGCAAATTGTTGACAGATGATAAAATTGTTTCTAAGATCCTTAATCTAGAAGTGCCTACCACCAAGAAACAGATTAGAAGTTTACTTGGCCTTATCAACTATTATTCTAAATTCATTCCACATTGAGCAGAACTAACCTCTGTCTTTTCTGATATGTTAACTAAAAATCATCCATCAAAAATTTGTAAAAGTACCAGCTTAGATGATGCAATGTGTAGATTGAAACATATTTTTTCTAATCCACCAGTCTTACGATTACCCAACATAAATTTACCCTTTATTTTGACCACAGATGCGAGCGCTATCGCAATAGGAGGATGCTTGATGCAGGAAGTGGATGGCATAAGACACCCAATTCTCTATGTGAGCCGCAAACTAAAGAAGGCTGAGACTCGGTATGCCACAGTTGAATTAGAGTGTTTGAGCCTATTGTTCTGTATATTGAGATTATCTAAGTTCCTCTTGGGGAGTCACTTTGTGGTCCTCACTGACAGTTCGCCATTATTGGTCCTTAACCAGGGGTCGCCTAAAAACCATCGGCTACAAAGATGGTGTCTTCTACTTCAAGATTTCGACTTCGAAATCCGCCATATCAGAGGCACCGACAACATTATGGCTGACCTTTTATCACGGCAAATAAATGCGCCAGTAGAATGACTCTGATCACATCGACCATTAGCCATACTATAAACTGATACTTTTAGTCGGTTGCATATGACAGTGTAACTCTACACCTGCTAGAGTACTCTCAGTGATTAGTTTAATTACGACACCCAAGAACAGGATACGTTACTTTGAGAACTATACCATCAAGTGCCTAAGCGCTAGAACGATTCCAGCAAGAAACAGTAACTGTGTTTGTGTCAACCAATAAGATTAACCAGCGAACTAACTCCGAATTCTGTAAGAACTCGTTATATGGGACATTAAGAACATTCCATACTTGCTGTTACTACGTAACTTTACAAACAGCCGAAACAGAACGACATCGACTACAACACTCAAGAGACAGCCATACGTACTTTAACATACATGGCATAACACGCTAACAACAGGAGGACAACGCGCACATCATCGTTGGATTTAATTAATTAATTAGTTTAGGATTAAATATGTATTATATTTCCATTATTGTTGTATATAAATTGTATTAACCTGTAATTTGTACATATTCAACATTAATATTACAGGCGGTACCATTCCTAGGCTAAAGAACCGTCCTATACAATTGTCTCTATTTAAATTATAATCCATTTTTGAGTCATCGTACAAGAAGTACGTATTTCCTTAAAGGGCAAATATCGCCTAGCCCATTTTTTCTAAGGGCAATAACACTTACCTCATCTTTAATTATATATTTTAACCAAATACTATTTTGAATGAAAGGTGACTGAATGACTGTGTGAATGGATTAAATGAGAGAATGATACACTTGGCGGACAAATTGTACGCAAACCGTATTTATTTTAATTTGTCTGCGTCTTTCATGTAAATTGCATGACTTGTCTAATGTGTGAATACATGTGTAGTACTTAGTTGAATAGTGAGTTAATATACTTAGTTTAGCAGTTAGGATACATCTAAGCACCACTACTTGGAATGCCTGATCATGTATTGCACACAGTGCAGTAGTTCATGATTGAGGTTATCCCAACTCGTGACGCTTGGAAATACGCCACACATTCAGCACACACAGTACACAAACCTTAAAACTCAACACTATCAAGTTAAAATACAGTCACTTTATTAGAAACATCAACTTATTAGTCAAGCACACTAACAAGCCAACAGGGACACTTGTAGTATGAGGGGGATAAAATAACAAGGTAACTACATATTTTGCATTAGATAACATACGAGAGTAAAAGTGTATTGAAATGCACACACAAATCAAGATTTGAAGGTGTACTTAATTCGCCAGGACTTCGGTCTTGTTAACTCTCTTAACAGAGGTTAATTGTCTGGGTACCAGTTGGGTACTATTGAGAAGGGCGGGTTGTAAATACAACTACTTAAACGTCACGTAACTTCGGTCTGATAAGCATTGTTAAGGACACAGGAGACAGAGTGATCTCTTTACCAAATCAGAGAAGTGGTGTATGGGAGAATACATGAGTTTTAATGCCAGTATGTAGGTTACCAGGTTACTGTCCACCAATCTACAAACACCAACTTTATGTGATTCGGTGACAGAATTAGAATACATCTAATTACCCAATAACAAGCCATATTAGGGGGGAGGGGGGAATCCTGTCACCGCCTCACCGTTAGATATATTATGAGATGGCTACAACTCCAGCCCAAGGGAGAGAAACGAGTCGCTCAGAGCCCGAGTAATCTAGAGCCTTCTAGAAGGACTGGTCAATGAGTCCAGGGTTCCGTGGACACTGATGTGGCCCGCCTATTGCGGGGTCCACGAGGAACTCGGACAGAGTTACCACCCGTGTCGGAATGGGACACGTGTGGACCGGCAGAGGACAGACGGACTTGAGAGAGGCAACAGGGCCTGCCTTTGAGGGACTCTATAGATATCAATAGATATATAGACATAGGCTAGATAGTTTGCTAGACTGTTGAATGATAACTATGTGTTTGATGTTAACCAGCTGTGATATGTAATATGCGCCAACGCATACTGTATATGTATACACAATAAATATTCGATCTCATAGCGAACAGATTTATTGTTGCCTGTATGAACCCAAGTTTAGTTACCTAGATACGAGCAAGACTATGACAAAATGATAATATAATATCCTACTAATGTCATGCAAATATCAGATGCCATTACTTTATGGTTCTGTACTTCTCGCCCTACTGACATTCGTTTTATATCGTAAGTAGACCAGCGAATCACATTTTATGTAGACGTCTAGACTTGTTCTAGTATGTGTTTTAAATTTAGCTTCCATTTTTTCGTATACTATGTAGGGAGGGGGTTGGAAGGGAAATTATAGGGAGGAAATACAAAATCAATGATGCGGGGGCGGGGTGGAATGGCATTCTGAACATATGGTGAAAGGGTGCGAGGGCCAAAACAAGGTTGAGAACCACTGGTATAGTGTAATCTGTTTTCTGTTTCATATTATATAGGTTACCCTCTGAAATTAACAAGCTGCTTTCTCTAAATAAATTCAAGTTGACCCCTGAAGGTGTACTAAGGAAGAGGAGAAGAAGAAGATAGTATGTGTGTAATATTCTTAGCATTTCCGAAAATGTACGTAGAAATATTTAATCACTCATCATCAAGTGCCATGCCAGCTGGCGTAGTCGTTGATGATTTTCCACAGATCTATGTCCTTAGTTTCTGGATCAAATCTGATGATGATATTCCTCCATGCCACCGTCTCAATCCACCCAGCATCATTTCTTTTGGTCTGCCTCTGCCTCTCTTCCCCTCGATCTCTCCAGTTGTGACGATATTTTCCAATGCCTCTCTTTTCATCATGTGACCTTAGAAAGCTGTTTGTCTCTTTCTTATTGTTGTATATAATGTTCTAGTTTCTAGTAGTTTGGGAGTTCCGGTCAAGATGGCGGCGGGCGGTTGTGTGATGTTGAAACCGCTCAATTTTTCACGTAGGAGGTGGATAATTTCATTTCGTGCGTGTGATTTCTGAGCTAGGATGTAAACCAGAAGTTTCTTCTCAAGATTTTCGCCGGTGCTACGGAGTTCGTGCCTCTGAGCGAATCAGTCCTTGGGTGTTTTTTTTTTCTTCCGTAGCGTGTTGGGTTACTTTGTTGATTTCTGATTCTTCAAAATGGCGGACCAGCGTGTGTGCTCCGTACATAAGGTAAACAAACCGTTTTGACCTTTAAGGCGCGGTCCACGGCGTAAGAGACTAGGTAGACGGGCCGGTGCCATACGCCTCAGACGCAAATGCGACCGACCGGGCCTCAAGTACACGCATATTCTATATTGGAGTTGTGCCAGCACTAAACATCGTGGCGCTATTTTGGAAAGCCTGGCAAACAAGAACGATACAGTTGCGCTTCAAGAGACGAGACTGGGCGTTAATAATACACTCATATAGCCGGCTTCAAATGTTTTTACAACAGCCGACACCTGGACACGGTGATTCTGATTCGAGACAGTATAGTGGTTTCAGAGCTGGACATGTCCAGGTGGGACAGTGACGAGATACAATTACAGGCTGTTAGAGTTCACTCCGATCTACCATTCGTGTTGGTGAATGTTTATGCCTGTAACGCGAGTGTGGATTCCCATAGATGGCAGTGTTTGAGTGATATATTATGTCATGAGAGGAATGTCATTTTCTGTGGTGATTTCAATGCTAAGGGGTAACATTTCTTCCAACACACAGGGGGAGAAGCTCGAGGCGGCACTTGAAACCAGCGACCTTGTGTGTATCAACAGTGGCTGTGTCACCAGGTCAGCAAGTCGTCCACGTGACGAGAACAGTGTTGTTGAACTGGCGCTGGTGTCACCGTAACTCACTACAGTATGTAGATGGAGTTTCCTAGGTCACCATGGCAGCGACAACGACCCTTGCAGCATATTGGTGGAGAACGGCAGAATCAGGCAGCACAAGTCAACGGCCAAGACCTTCAAGTATGACAGTTCAGGGCAAGATGTGGTGAGTAAAATAAGGCGTGACAAGCGCAGGAATCATCATGGTAAGAAAAAAAGCTGGGAACAGCCACCTTGATGGAATTGTGAGGTGAAGAAGGCCTGGGTGGATAAGCGTGGAGCTGTTAGGAAATGGCAAAAAGCCAAGAAGAACAGAGCTGCCCATCTTAGTCTAATTGTGCAACTGGAAAGAGAGATGGACACCAAAGTTAGCTATTTAAAAAAAAACTGGTTAAAGTGGTTATAAGTGAAAAATGGGCAGAGTTGTGTCAAAGAATACGCACAGAAAGTGTTCTGGCGACTACATAAAAGTATGAATGGGGTAGTCAAGAATAAGAGTGTTCCTGACTTCCAAAGTGCTGACCTTATCTGGCAGAGGTCTGACGAGAATAAGGGCAAAGTCCTTTTGGAACGCTATCTAGAGCAAACAGACATGAGAGGGCAAAATTCTGCCAAAGCGGTTACCTCAGATAGGCGTAAGGACCAGAACATTGCAGTTGAAGACACAGTGACAGTGAAAGAGATCAGGGCTGTGCTTCGACGAACAAGAAACACCGCACCAGGGCCAGATGGTATAAGGTATGACGACATCAGTATGTGTACCGACAACGAGCTAGAGTAACTAGCAGATATGTACAGCAACAGAATAGCGAGTCTCAGCATCAAGGAGGAGTGGTTACACAGCTATCTGATTCCCTTGCCGAAGCCTGGCAAAGACCACACAAAACTTAAGGGATACCGGATAATAACCATACAAAATACAATAGGCAAGCTGCTAGAGAAGTTAATTGCCAGGAAAATATCAAGCCAGCTAGAGAGGCAAGGTTGCTTCCCACTTACCATTGGAGGGTATCGTTCAAATAGAGAAACCTTGACCAACGCAGCAGTGTTTGCCCATGATGTCTATGAAGGTTTCCACTCAGGCATTGAAACGTGTGCAGCAGCGATTGATCTTGAGGATGCGCACAATAGAGTATCGTTGGATGTTTTAATGTTTCAGCTGCTTGAACTCAAATAAGTCCATTACTCCTTAGTTGGATCGCTGCAGCCCTCTTCCAACGGAAAGTAGTCTTTAGATCTGGCAGTTGGACTTCTGAACCAACAACAATATATCCGGGCCTGCCACAGGGATCCCATTATCTCCGGGCTTTTCAACGCCTACACTGTGAGAATTACCAGAGAACAGATCACAGGACCGGGGAGGACATTGTCATATGTCGACGATGTGTTAGTGTATCGTCAGGGTGAGGAGAGAGATCGAGTTGCTGTGCAGCTATAAACCGAACTAAATCGCATAAGCACTTGGTGTGTGGAATCTGTGGCAATGGTCAACCCGAAAGAAGTAGTCATTACACTCTTTTAAAAAATATCAAAACATCGTGTGAGGAATGCATACACAGACAGAGCGGGGTATCAACTGTTGCAGTTTAGAGGGAAGAATGTGGAAATAGAACTTTGGGACTGCTTCTGTTCAGACGATAAACTCCTGAATCTTATATCACTACAGCCTCCAGAGAACTTTGCAACTACTACTGCTGATACAACAACTCCTGAATCGAATATCACTACAGCTACCGGAGAACATTTTAACTATTATTATTACTGCTGATACAAGAAACTCCAGAATCTCGTATCGTTACAATTACCAGAGAACTTTGTAACTACTACGGCTGATACAACAAACTCCCGAATCTCATATCATTCACCATGGCTGAATAGATAAGAGCGCTTGTTCTTAAACAGCCGGTGTGCTGATGCTGAATAGGGGGTTCAACCCCTTCACCAGTCAGTTAGACTAAAATGTTGACTTCTCGCCCTTGACTTGGGTACGTAGATTACAAGTACCTCAGCCAAACAAGAACACTATGCGGAAGCCAAAGAAGGTTAATAAACCAACACAGAACTGGTGTCGTGAGCAGCTACACGCTGCGGGATTTGCTGAGCAGGGGATCCGAGCACTTATGGACTGAATGGTTCTATGTGCAATGGGGATGATCTGTCGACTAACTAACTAACAAGTACCTCGTGTGGGTTCGCTTGATAGCGAGGGACACTGGTAATAGGGAAAGCTATTCCATACGCAAAAATCAGCCCAGTGCTACTAAAAGTAGCTTGTATGGACTATGCTTGGGTTCAAAGCGAGCGAGCGCAAAAATAAATATTATTACAGCTACGAGAGAAGTTTTTAACTACTACTGCTGATGCGACACACTCCTGCAGAACAAACTTTTACAGCTACCGACCAACCACTGTCTAGCAGCTGGAGACTTTAATTATCATTCCGAGTGGTCGGGCTGTAACCCGGTCTGATACAATAAATGAAGAAGCTTAAACTTGGCAAGAAGATCAATCGTTAATGCTGATTAATAGTACAAGAGATGCTTCAACGTTCTACTTCAGAACATGGCATACTTCAACCCTCTCCAGATGTTAGCATCACTTCCCCATTGGAAGATGAGCTGGGAGGTATCGATCATCGCTCAATCTTCCATCCATCCATCCATCACGTGCCATGCCGGTAAGCGTGGGCGGTCATGTTCTGCCATCTCACTCGATCACCAGAGTCGTGGATCAGCTCCGTGTTTCTGTCTCGACTATGCCACAAGGCCAAGCCATCCAGGTACTTGCTTCTAGGTCTTCCCCTTGGTCTGTTCCCCTCGATCTTACCAGTTGTCACCAAGTTCTCCAAATCATTTCTTCTCATAAGCTCAATCTTACACGTTGTAAATAGTGTTTCTGTTAACACAGACTCAGTCACCATACGGTGGAATTACAAAGACAAATCAGTGTTATTCATGCGGCAAGTTTAAAAGGGGCTAAAGGCCAAGAGGATCTACTTCATTGCAACGGTGTATCATATATGGCTCAATCTCTTTCCACAGAACGACCTGTCGAAAGCGTCGCACAAAGCACGAACTCCGTAGCTCCAGCAACGACCCCTAGGAGCTTCAGAGAAAATTGCAGTCGTGAACGGAACAACATAGCCCGGAATCTAACCCACAACCTTCGGAGCGCGAGGCAGACGAAGTAACCACTACTCCACGGATTTCCGAATGCCTCAAGTGAATGTTGCTAAATGACGTCATGCTACAGAACAGAGACATTAATCGCGTGGTAAAGGATTTCAAAAGATGGGATGCTGTCAGTTGCCGCCGTCTGTTGCTTTGTGAACCTAGTTTCATAATTCCAACATGCCGGGTTTAAAGTCAGCAGCCGGCTATTTGGAGACAGATAACTTTGGGTTGATTATATCAGTGGTATGAGAGCCGACCGTTTAGAAATCAGTGCCAAACTTGCGAACGTGAAATTGACTAGAAAATTACAAACAGCCATTAAATGCTGATGATGATTGCGACGTGCAGTAAACAGAAAAATGCAACGATTGCGTATATGGGAAGCTGCAACTGTAGTCACCCATAAAGAATGTTAGTACACTACTCACATATTGCTTCAGCAGACACCAAGAGTACCAGGGAGCTATGGGCTAGATATGATGCAGAGTCTTGGTTTTTATATGAGAATCACAACTATGGGAAAGGCTTGTAGCAGTGTAGAGCACAAAATTAGAATATAAACCTAAACATGCTGATTGTCTACTTTCTTGCTTGCCGTCTTCTTTCTTGCTTACCGTCTTCCCCCTGTCTGTTTACCATTTCTTGCCTGCCTACTGTCTCCGACTGCTAGCCGTCTTCTTTCTTGCTCCCCGTCTCCCGGTCTGCTTACCGTCTTCTTTCTTACTTACCGTCTTCTTTCTTACTTACCGTCTTCTTTCTTACTTACCGTCTTCTTTCTTACTTACCGTCTTCTTTCTTACTTACCGTCTTCTTTCTTACTTACCGTCTTCTTTCTTACTTACCGTCTTCTTTCTTACTTACCGTCTTCTTTCTTACTTACCGTCTTCTTTCTTACTTACCGTCTTCTTTCTTACTTACCATCCTCTTTCTCGCTTACCACTCTTCTCGCTTACCGTCTTCTTTCTTACTTACCGTCTTCTTTCTTACTTACCATCTTCTTTCTTACTTACCGTCTTCTTTCTTACTTACCGTCTTCTTTCTTACTTACCGTCTTCTTTCTCGCTTACCACTCTTCTCGCTTACCGTCTTCTTTCTTACTTACCGTCTTCTTTCTTACTTACCGTCTTCTTTCTTACTTACCGTCTTCTTTCTTACTTACCGTCTTCTTTCTCGCTTACCACTCTTCTCGCTTACCGTCTTCTTTCTTACTTACCGTCTTCTTTCTTGCTTACCGTCTTCTTTCTTGCTTACTGTCTTCTTTCTTACTTACCGTCTTCTTTCTTACTTACCGTCTTCTTTCTTGTTTCCCGTCTTCTTTCTTGCTTACTGTCTTCTTTCTTGCTTACCGTCTTCTTTCTTGCTCCCCGTCTCCCTGTCTGCTTACCGTCTTCTTTCTTGGTTACTGTCTCCCTGTCTGCTTACCGTCTTCTTTCTTACTTACCGTCTTCTTTCTTGCTCCCCGTCTCCCTGTCTGCTTACCGTCTTCTTTCTTGAATACTATCTCCTTGTCTGCTTACCGACTCCCTGTCTGCTTATCGTCTACTTTCTTCTCCCTGTCTGCTTACTATATCTTGCCTGCTTACTGTCTCCATCTGCTTGCCGTCTTCTTTCTTGCATACTGTCTTCTTTCTTGCTTACCGTCTCCCTGTGTGATCACAGTCTTCTTCCCTGCTTACCTTCTCATTGTCTGTTTATTATCTCCTTTCTAGTTTACTGTCTCCCTGTCTGATTACCGTATTCTTTCTTGCCTACCGTCTTTCTGCACGCTTACCGTCTTCCTGCACGTTTACTGTCTCCCTGTCTGCTTATCGTCTCCCTGTCTGCTCATTGTCTCCCTGTCTGCTTACCGCCTTCTTGTTTGCTTACCATCTCTCTGCTTGCGTTTCGTCTTCTTTCCTGCTTACCGTCTGCCTGTTTGCTAACTGCTTCCCTGCCTGCTAATTGTCTCCCTGCCTGCTAACTGTCTCCCTGCCTGCTAACTATCTCCCTGCTGGCTGTCTTCCTGCCTGCTGTCCTCCTGCTTATTTCCATCTCTCTGCACGCTAACCGCCTCTCTGCCTATTTACCTTCTCCTTGACTGCTTATCGTCTTCCGGAATGCTTACCAACTCCCCGCCTGCTGTCGCCCTGTCTGCTAACTGTCTCCCTTCTTACTTACTGTCTCCCTGCCTGCTTAGTGTCACCCTGGCTTCTTACCGTCTCCCTGCCTGCGTACCGTCTCACTAACTGTTTAGTCTCCCTGCCTGCTTACCGTCTTTCTGACTGTTTAGTCTCCCTGCCTGCTTACCGACTCCCTGCCTGCTTATCGTCTCCCTTCTGCTTGTCTACCTGTCTCCATGTCTACTAACTGTCTCCCTGCCTGCTCTCTCCCTGCATGTTTACCGTCTCCCTGCTTACTTTCAATCTTCCTTCCTGTTTACTATCTCCCTGCCTGCTTACTGTCTCCTTTGATGCTATCTATTTCCTTACGTGATTACTGTCTTCCTGCCTGCTTACTGTCTCCCTGCCTACTAACTGCCTGTCTGCCTGTTTAATGGGTCTCCCCCTATCTACTGTCTCACACTATTCATCTCTATGTCGTATTACTGTCTTCACATATTTTTTTCTACGACTTTCAATCGACCTTTCGCTCTTAATGAACTTGCAGACCTCTCTTCTTATCTAATTACCAAGAAGATAATTCTCTTGTTGGTAATTATTCGCCTTTAATAATTCAATACCGGCCACACATTTCATGAATCTTAAAGTATAGGTAATGAAATAAAAATTTCATCTACCTAAACTTTATGAATAGGACTCGATTTTCAAACTTGAGGTCAAGGTCTAAAAACATAACAAAATGCGAAATCAGCATGCCGGAGTATTATCATAACGCCATTTTTTTCGTACTTGTTATGTCAAATACAATAGTGGAGTGACATGAATTTTTATTGTTCTTGTCTAGTCATTAGTCCGGGTTCAGTTCACAACAGAGGAAGGGGGATATTATCTCAGCAGGACAGCTCTGGAGACTAGTCTTGCGCCACATGGACAAGGCGCTCTAAAGCGCACAAAAGGGTTCTTTATTTTACAGATGCTATGGCAAAGGTAGCCTTTTGCAAGATGGAAAACATACTGACCAATAAAGCGATGACAATTATAACGATAAAAACAGTGTTGAAGTGTTACATAGAACCTATACTTTTGTATGGATGTGAAACGTGGACAATGAGCAGACCAGCTGAAAAACATCTAATGACAGTGGAAATGTGGCTTCTGAGGAAAATACCAAGAGTACCATGGACAGACAGAAATATTAACGAGAAACAAATTACAAACTTAATCTGATTAAAGAAATTAAACGTAGATAGTCAAAATATTTTAGTCACGTTATGAGAATACATAAACTACAGAACTTGGTGGCAACTGGCAAGATTGATGGGAAAAGAGCAAGGGTAAGACAGAGAAATAAATATCAAGATGGCTTGGCCATTTGGCGTCATAGAGACAAAATCACTGAGCTGATCCACGACTCTGGCTGTCGTGTGAGATGGCGAGAAATGACCGCCCACACTTATCAGCATGGTGAATGATGATGATTATTTTACCTACTTATGACGTCACTCCTTAGTCGACCTAACTTTGTGATAAAAAACTCAAAGTGAAGGACCCACTTCCACACCGTGACTTCTATTGCATATATGGTGCTGGTCCCATATTGCTCGATGGGTCGCGTGATATATATCACATCGGCCGCGTTTACTTCTCAAATAATTTCCAGGTACCTATTTTAGAAAGAACTTGGTAGCAACAGATATGTTAGTTAGTCGCGATTCCAACTTCCCTGCAACGGTTCGTCCCCATTATGCTCTGTTCCTGTGCCAGTGAATATCACCCAAAATGCTCCTCACTGCCCAATGTGAAAAGTGGAACAGACAGGAGTCTCGGCAAGCCAACAGCCCGAACAGGTACACTGTGTATAATGCCGCCGCCAGAATGCCAACACTAAAGTACTCCAAGAAAAATAGTTCATCGTCGATAGAATCAGTCGGCAGTCACCAGAAGGACTTCACTGTTTCGGGTTTTATCCCACATCGCTCGGTCTCTTTCCGCAGGGCGACCCGCCAAAAACGCAGCACAAAGCACGAACTCAGTAGCTCCAGCGACGACTCCCAGGAGCTTCCTGAAAAATATTACTGAATTACCCGCTGTGTCACTGGCGCTTCTCCGTGTGCTTCTGCCACTTTGTTTTCTTAACCTGCTCTACGATAGTGTGTTGTCATTGTGTATAAATGTGTTACGTATAAGAACAGCTTCTTGACAGCAGTTCTGTATGCTGGCACCTTGTTGTTTTGATATAAGATAGTGTAGTACATTGTGCTGTAATTCAGCGACAGCAGGCATGCAGTTCACGCTACAAACAACAGCTGACAGATGTAAAAGCATTCCACACGAATTTCACAGCTCACGGTGTCGTGCCACGCACTGACTCAGAAGCAGGGCAACGGAACCATGTAGTACCAGTCCAACACGAAGAACATGTGAATGCAAACCGTAGCCACAAGAATAAACACGCCAGAGGCCTTAACGGTTCAATGCCTACCCGCCATGTTGGGGACCGGATAGCGATGTGGTCTATATCACACCAGAAGCATTTACTTCTCAAATAATTTCCGTGTACTTATTTTAGAAAGAACTTAGAAGCAACAGAGATGTGATTCCCAAGACGAATGTTGCGAATGCCTTAGACTGTCATAGTAACTAACGACGATTGCCTGAAAGAGGCTAATGAAACTAGAACATTATATACAACAATAAGAAAGAGACAAACCGATTTCTTTAGTCATGTGATGAGAAGAGAGGCATTGTAGAAAGTCCTGACGACTGGAAAGATCGAGGGGAATCGAGGCACTGGCCGAACAAGTGGATTGATGCTGGATGGCTTGAGACGGCGGCATAAAGGAATGTAAGCGGCAGAGTTGATCCAGAACACCAAAGACCGAGATATGTGGAGAGACATGAACGCATACGTCAGCTGGCAGGACACTTGATGATCATGATGGTTTTAAGCTGTGTCGATAAGGGAGCTCAGGTAAATTTTCACACACACACACACACATACCCACACACACAGAGGCATACAAGACACACACACACACACGCACACACAGAGACATGCAAGACAAACATACACATATACACACAAAAAGGCACACAAGGCAGACACACACAGACACACACACAGAGGCATACAAGACAGACAGACACACACACAGAGGCATACAACACACACGCACACACGCACGCACACAAAAACACACACACACGCACACCAATTTCCTGACATGCGTACCAGATGATAGTGCTCTGGATGTCAAGGTGGTCGGCCGGCTGGCTGGTCACGAAACTATAAACCTAGCACTAAATATTTGCGAGGAAAGCTCGGAAAACTGGTTCGTTGACTCCGCTCTTTACAGTTTGCATAGCGAGGCTAGATGGACATGTCAAATTCGGGCGTCCCAATATAGCCTTTCTTGTCGTGGCTAATTAAATTTAATCAGTAAGGGGCATATTTATCCTGAGATCGCTAGCTTTGCTTTCAGACTATGTAATTGAAATCTGGCCCTTAATGATAACGTCAACGGCATTAGGAAATCAATGATGCAGTTTTACTTTTCGACATTTCCATCCGCCCTGATCTTGGCGGGTTTCTGTAATTTTCTATAAGGGTTCTTAATTTTATTACTGAATTACCCGCTGTGTCACTGGCGCTTCTCCGTGTGCTTCTGCCACTTTGTTTTCTTAACCTGCTCTACGATAGTGTGTTGTCATTGTGTATAAATGTGTTATGTATAAGAACAGCTTCTTGACAGCAGTTCTGTATGCTGGCACCTTGCTGTTTTGATATAAGATAGTGTAGTACATTGTGCTGTAAAAAAAAGACATAACTACAACCCAGAGCGGGTACCAGGGATGGAGTTAAATTTCCCCATAGAACAGAGCCTGGGCTGAACTTAGAGACCATGCGTTGCCCACGCAGCATGATCCGTCCTTCGGCCTGCTTAGTTTACTCCAGAGGAAAGGTAACACCAATACGTCTGGAACTAGACCAGCTGCAGAAGCTGCCGGATCTGCAAAGTCCACCTGTCGGAGCTTCGATCTTAGACCAGTTGCTGACCCAGGCTTAGGGCCTAGTCTACAATACAATGACATTTAATCTTTAGGTTGCATTTCAGCGCACCAGGATAAGACTTGTACCCTCCCAATATCGCTCTTCCGCCCGAAGTCGTTTATACAATGTGGGGTGTTGGGTTTGGTGAGCACCGCCTAACATTCCGTGATAACAGAAAGCAGGTAGTACCGTCTATTGTTATAGAGTAGCTATGTCATATCGGACTGAAACCTGACTCACATACAATTCTGTATGTCATGGTAAAATGTCATAGTTCATTCTGTTGGAGCTCGCGAGATATGGAGGAGTATGATCGCCCTCCTCAGACTTGAAGACATTTGACGATTATAAAGATAAGTCTGTTCTCTTAAAAGCACAACTAATAAGTATATATCATCTTCATGTGCCTTACCTTGAAACGTTGGCGTCCATGTCTCTCGAAATATTTCCGTCTTTGGTGTTCTGGATCAATTGTATTGATACCTTCGTCTTAGACTCAAAACATCACTCCTTTTATTCTCATACTAGATGTCGCGGTATCATATGCCAGGCTCTCCGGCACTATAAACTGTCAATTAACCTTCGCTATGAACCCTCAGCACTTCTTTAGCCTCAGCACAGAGCCATCCGTGAAGATGATTACATCACCTGGGCACGAATTTTAATTGATTTATTTGGTTGTTTCGGGATTTGAGATTTAAATATTGAGCACAACCCACCACTGGCAACGCTGATCGTATTCTGGTATGAACCTAAGGCTTATTGTTTAATATGGCCAAATTATTTCAGTTTCAGAGAGGTGATACTATTTACAGGCAGGGTTCTTCTATGTTCATATCGTGTAGACTGTCAGTATGTGTCTTCTTCTCAATCCACGTTATTCTAAGAACTTCCCTGATATATTTACTTTCAAAAGCCTTGATGTTCTTCTTTGGTGAGTGTGGCATGATCCACGATTCACACCCGTATGATGCCACTGCAAGATGCATGGTCTCACAACTTTTACTTTTAGTTATTTCCCAATCTTGTGTACAAGCCAGATTATTTCCTGATCTTTTGTCATAGTCAGATTATTTCCTGATCTTGTGTCATAGGCAGATTATTTCCTGATCTTGTGTCATAGCCAGATTATTTCCTGATCTTGTGTCTTGGCAGATTATTTCCTGATCTGGTGTCATAGCCGATTCTGTGGCGAAGCCATCCCACATACCGTGGTCGAAACACAGCTGTGGGTCATTTTGTCACAAAACGCCTTGCGTTGATGTCACACGTCGTTCTCATGATAAGGGCGTGTGATGGTCTAGGTAACGATGCTCCGGGTGTGTCAATCGAACTATCTAACTGTCTCTTAATCCAACTCACCCCAGCAGTGCACCTTCACCAGTCATGAAACAAGATTGAGTTGGCGCACATAATCTTTATTACAGAAATAACACTGACAAACGGAACATGTTTATAAATCCAGAACACAATGTAATCCACCGAAGAGATATATATTCCTCACAACTCTACACGCACACATCAATGCCTTCTCACGGCCTGCTGAATCTCCAATACACAATACAGGTAATCCAGCTACTATCCACGGCTGGATCTCACACAATACGACCCACCCACTGGGTCGGAGCCTCTGCTCACTATGCAACCCACTCTGGGTTTTAGGACTGCTTCACAGCTCGGAGAATCACACAACACCGTTCTCCGTCGACTACCGACACGTTCGGTATCTAAAACTCAACTCCCTGAAGTCCCTTGACTTCAACACCCAAATACCCTATCTCTCGCCCCATCCACCCTAGGGGTTTTTCTCTACCCTCACTATTTTATTTCTCAGGACTGGCTGTTTTCTCATAGCCAGGTCAGTCACTTTACTGTCTCCCTCTTTCATCTCCATTCTTTCTCATGCCCGGTCACTCAACTCAATGTCAATGACCCAGGCTTATGTCAGTTGGTTTTCATACAATGGCTATTAGTGCTGGTCGTTCAGTAAGCTATTGCAAACTACTGAACGTAAAGAAAACACGAGCAGCCCAAACATGCCGGGGTTGACTACGTCGTTCTGTAAAAGATAGGCATCTAACTTGTGTCATAGCCTCTTATTGTTGTTTAACCTCTGGATTGTTTTAGTCAGACTCCCTTTGGCTTCTTTTAATCATTCCCTTTTGTTGGTTTTTATAATTTTAAAATCTTTGTAGAGCAGAGGTTATTGACAGTCTACTAATGCATTAACAATGTTCAGCTGTACGGATTTTTAATGTATACGACTTTAATGCTGCAGTGCCTACTTTACAATCTTCAACTCAGTTAATTCGTTCCATAGTTCACAGCGGCGGTGCGAATTATAGCTTCTCTACCTACTCCAAGCCGGTCTCCCTGGCCTAGGAGTTAGTGACTTTCTCCGTAATCCTGTATACTCTCCTGAGTACACGTGACGACGGCGAGAATCGGTAGCGGTTCTAACCGCGTCGGTAACTTACAGGGTATGTGAGTCGGTCGCTCAGAAAGCAATGGCAAACTACTGAGCGTAATCTTGCCAAAAAAATCAATAATCAGCTGAAAGATGCTGATGTTGACAGCGATGTCCTGTAAAGGATATGCAAACATTTTTTTGTACCTACTCCAAAAGAGTCTCCGTGGCGAAAAGGGTTACTTCTTCTGCCTCGCCTTTAGAAGGTTGTGAGTTCGATTCCAGGCTACGATATTCAGTTCACGTGTGCAGTTTTCTCTGAGACAGACTCTTGGATGTCGTCGCTGGAGCTACGGCCTTTGTGCTTTATGCGACGCTTTCGGCAGACTGTCCTGCGGAAAGAGACCAATCCATATGGGATAAAACCTGTTGTAATGAAAGCTATGATCTTGCCTTTTAAAATGCTTTTTGCACGTACTCCAACACAGACATGCTTAAAGAGGTCAGCATGGCGGAAAGGATCAGAACGCGTATTCTTAAACATCCGGTGTGCTGATGCCGAGGTAAGAGGTTCAACCCCTACACTGTAAAGTTGGACTAAAATGGTAGCCTATCGTCCTTGACTTCGGGTCGTAAATTAAAATTACCTCTGAAGTCGGAATGGGTTCGTCTGATGGCGAGGAAGACTTAATAGGGAAAGCTCAGTAGTGTGTATGTACTACGCATGAGTTCATAGCGAGCTAGCACAAAAAAAGTCAAACTTAAATCCGCTGGAGTTCAAATGGAGGATTCAAGTAAATTAAGAATAAACAGTTCAGGTTTTCTAGCAAATCGATAAGTCTGTGCGTTACATATAGCATGATGAAACGAACCAATCATATCTCTCCTTTAAATGTCAGTAACATATGAAATATAGCATAACGGACATGTATTTGTTGTTGTTGTTGTTGTTGTTGTTGTTTTGTGATAAATGCTACATAATGTATACGTCTATTTGACTTTTAAACAGTTATTTGCATGACCTTCCAGAATATGGTCATCAGCCCCGGCATTTATTGGATGTTTGTGATTCCATAGGCAAGTTTACGTTCAGTAGTTTGTCATTGTTTTCTGAACCACTGATCTCATCCCATTGTTTAAAAATCAGCACACGGGTGTCTGCTTCCAAATTTCCTGCAGTTGATTTCTAACGCTGTCTGCGGGGTTACCCTTTAGCCAAGGAGTACAGATATGAGACTTACAACTGGTTAGTGGATATTCCTATCCAGAACGTCGCAGTCAACCACATCATTATATATATATATATATATATATATATGTGTGTGTGTGTGTGTGTGTGTGTGTGTGTGTGTGTGTGTGTGTGTGTGTGTGTGTGTGTGTGTGTGTGTGTGTGTGTGTGTGTGTGTGTGTGTGTGTGTGTGTGTGTGTGTGTGTGTGTGTGTGTGTGTGTGTGTGTGTGTGTGTGTGTGTGTGTGTGTGTGTGTGTGTGTGTGTGTGTGTGTGTGTGTGTGTGTGTGTGTGTGTGTGTGTGTGTGTGTGTGTGTGTGTGTGTGTGTGTGTGTGTGTGTGTGTGTGTGTGTGTGTGTGTGTGTGTGTGTGTGTGTGTGTGTGTGTGTGTGTGTGTGTGTGTGTGTGTGTGTGTGTGTGTGTGTGTGTGTGTGTGTGTGTGTGTGTGTGTGTGTGTGTGTGTGTGTGTGTGTGTGTGTGTGTGTGTGTGTGTGTGTGTGTGTGTGTGTGTGTGTGTGTGTGTGTGTGTGTGTGTGTGTGTGTGTGTGTGTGTGTGTGTGTGTGTGTGTGTGTGTGTGTGTGTGTGTGTGTGTGTGTGTGTGTGTGTGTGTGTGTGTGTGTGTGTGTGTGTGTGTGTGTGTGTGTGTGTGTGTGTGTGTGTGTGTGTGTGTGTGTGTGTGTGTGTGTGTGTGTGTGTGTGTGTGTGTGTGTGTGTGTGTGTGTGTGTGTGTGTGTGTGTGTGTGTGTGTGTGTGTGTGTGTGTGTGTGTGTGTGTGTGTGTGTGTGTGTGTGTGTGTGTGTGTGTGTGTGTGTGTGTGTGTGTGTGTGTGTGTGTGTGTGTGTGTGTGTGTGTGTGTGTGTGTGTGTGTGTGTGTGTGTGTGTGTGTGTGTGTGTGTGTGTGTGTGTGTGTGTGTGTGTGTGTGTGTGTGTGTGTGTGTGTGTGTGTGTGTGTGTGTGTGTGTGTGTGTGTGTGTGTGTGTGTGTGTGTGTGTGTGTGTGTGTGTGTGTGTGTGTGTGTGTGTGTGTGTGTGTGTGTGTGTGTGTGTGTGTGTGTGTGTGTGTGTGTGTGTGTGTGTGTGTGTGTGTGTGTGTGTGTGTGTGTGTGTGTGTGTGTGTGTGTGTGTGTGTGTGTGTGTGTGTGTGTGTGTGTGTGTGTGTGTGTGTGTGTGTGTGTGTGTGTGTGTGTGTGTGTGTGTGTGTGTGTGTGTGTGTGTGTGTGTGTGTGTGTGTGTGTGTGTGTGTGTGTGTGTGTGTGTGTGTGTGTGTGTGTGTGTGTGTGTGTGTGTGTGTGTGTGTGTGTGTGTGTGTGTGTGTGTGTGTGTGTGTGTGTGTGTGTGTGTGTGTGTGTGTGTGTGTGTGTGTGTGTGTGTGTGTGTGTGTGTGTGTGTGTGTGTGTGTGTGTGTGTGTGTGTGTGTGTGTGTGTGTGTGTGTGTGTGTGTGTGTGTGGAAATGTGCAACACATGGAAAGAATATTTTGTTGAATTACTAAATTATGAAGCTCCAAGTAACACTTTCCACAGGAAGAGTTTCTAACGTGTGAACCACAAATTGAAGAACCTACATTTGATGACATCCTATATGTAATCACACGACTTAAAAACAATAAGGCAACTGGGGCTGGTGGAATTGCTGCTGAACTTATAAAGGCAGGTGACCATGCATTACATCAAAAGCTATACTAACTAATAATAAAAATCTGGAGGACAGAAGAATTACCCCATGACTGGAAAGAGTCATTATTGATACCTATCTCTAAGAAATCAGACAGGTTCCAATGTGAAAGTTATAGAGGAATATCACTACTGTCCACAAGCTATAAGATACTATCCACAGTATTACTAAATAGACTAAAACCATATTCAGAAGACATATTAGGTGACTACCAGACGGATTTTAGACAAAACAGATCAACAATAGATCAGATATTTATCTTACGACAAATAGCCGAGAAAAACTGGGAATATAAAAGAGATCTCCATAACAATTTTGTGGATTTTAAAAAGGCTTATGATAGTGTCCATAGGAATAGTCTATGGAATGCTATGCAGGAATTTGGAATACCAAGGAAGTTAATCAACATGACCAGACTATGCATGGAAGATACTTATAATATAGTAACATATAAAGGCAGGAAATCAGACCCTTTCTAAATAACATCTGGCTTGAAACAGGGTGATGCACTATCGCCGCTACTCTTCAATCTGGCTCTAGAGAAAGTTGTAAGGAAGGTAAAGGAGGCATGTGATATTGAAGGAACACCCAAGCTGCTTGGTTATGCAGATGATATAGATATTATAAGGGAAAATGAACAAAAGACATTGGAAATATTTACTCACTTAAAGGAAAAAGCCCAACAGATGGGGCTGGTTATCAATCAAGATAAGACAGAATGTATGGTAATTTCAACAGAAGGAATGGCTAAAAACTCCGGCCACATACAACTAGATAATATGACCATTAAAAGAACGGAAACATACAGATACCTGGGTACAATCTTCAACTGCTCGAACATCATAAGGGAAGAAATACAAACTAGAATCAATTCTGGAAATAAGATATACTATGCACTACAACATCTACTAAAATAAAAAGCGCTATCTCGTAACACCAAGATCACAATATACAAAACACTGATCAGACCAGTTGTGCTGTATGGCTCTAAAACCTGGTGTACAACGAAAGGAGATGAAGCCTTGTTACAAACCTTTGAGAACAAGGTTTTAAGACTCATCTTTGGACCCATTAGGGATACACAAAGTGGAGAGTGGAAAAGAAGAAGTAACAAAGACATTTATGATCTGTTTAAGTCCCTGCTAATCACTGGTATCATGAAGGCTAATAGGCTACAATGGCTGGGGCATATAGAAAGAATGGAAGATAATAGGGAAACAAACGGTGGAGAGATCATATATATATATATACAGACCTACAAGCACTTGGAATCAACGACTGGCACGAGAAGGTCAACCAGAGAGACGAATGGAGGCAGATTGTATCTGCAGCAAAGAACCTCAATGGCTCGGAACGCTGAAGAAGAGAAGAAGATATATCTTATATATAAATTAGGATGTGCGTATCTCTGTATGTATGTATGTCCTTTATACGCTCGCGAACGGCCCATCCGATTGAGATGAAATTTTCTACACGCCTTCCTTTTATTCCAGCGCTGACAACTGTGATATTTTGTTAGTGTGAATTCGCCTGCTTACCCAGTATTATTTCATTTTTCATTTTTCATCATAATTTCATATATCTCAGGGGACCTAACTCTGTAAAAGTTATTTCAAGGGGCATAACTTTTCTGTATAACTTATAGTCATATTGTGGCATCGTTTTCGAAGATTTATAAACTCTTTGTCCATAGTTATATACCGGCATATGAGTTATAATAAATAATGATACAATCAGTAAGGCATTTTCAAAGTTTTCATAAAAATGATGCACAATGCATAACATTGTAACTCATCTTTTTTTACTTAAGAAGTTACTGTAGTCATGCAGGTGATTAGAAAGAGTTTTCATTAAAAATAATGGATGGTGTGTGGAAGGGCATTTTTTTAAGTTACATTTTTTGTTGTATGAATTTAATGAGACGCTACCCGCCAGGAGCTGGGCGAAGTCACGCCGGGTCAGATAGATAGACAGACCCACCTTTTCGCTGCAGTTGTCTACTCCTCCTCTTCCTTCTTCTGCTGATGCTGCTGCCGCTGCTCCATTTACCCAAGTTAATTGTTGGGGGAAGATGTAAAGATCTTTCAAGTGCTCTTTCTAATGCTTTTTGTAAGTTGGTCTTCGTTTATCTAAGGTTGTTCTAACTGCAACCAATAAATGATTAGACAGACAGGCAGACAGACAGAGAGGGAGGGACGGACAGACAGACAGACAGACAGACAGACAGACAGATAGTCGGTAACGGGAACGGGAACTTATATGACTACTTATATGAATTAAATGAGATGCTCCCCACCAAGGACTGGGCGAAGCCGGGTCAGACAGACAGACAGACAGACAGACAGACAGACAGACAGACAGACAGACAGACAGACAGACAGATAGTCGGTAACGGGAACGGGAACTTATATGACTACTTATATGAATTAAATGAGATGCTCCCCACCAAGGACTGGGCGAAGCCGGGCCGGGTCAGCTAGTATATATATATATTGGTTGTGATTTTCTAGGCAATTTTACGTTTAGCAGTTTGTCAATTTAGATATAATTGCAATAATTGCAACAGAAAGTTAAAGCTGGGAGTCTGTCAATTTAGATATAATTGCAATAATTGCAACAGAAAATAAAATCAAGTAGTCTGACCAATTAGATTTAATTGCTACAGACTACAGGCAGTGAAAACAAGTAGTCTGGCAATGGAGATATAATTGTCCTTGTGAGAACTAATAAAATTCAATCCGTGTGAGAACTAATAAAATTCAATCCGTGTGAGGACTAATAAAGTTCAGTCCTTGTGAGGACTATTAGAGTACAGTCCTTGTGAGGACTATTAGAGTTCAGTCCTTGTGAGGACTATTAGAGTACAGTCCTTATGAGGTCTAATGAAGTTCAGGCCTTGATTATTCCAATCCTTGAGAGTACTAATAGAGTTTAGTCCCTGTCAGGACTAAATGAGATCATTCCATGTAGAGACAGGAACTGGGAGGCTACTGAACCTGGCAGGTCCTCCTCAGGACCGGTCCTCATCAGGACCAACTCAACGTCATAAAGAACATACCTACCAACGTGAGCCGAATAAGACCCAACCGTACCTGGCAACACAGCGGGGAACAAATAACCAATGCTGTGTAGAACTAACTAGAAAAAGAACACAAATAGAAGATCAAATCTCAAACAACAACAACAACAACAACAACAACAACAAAAACAACAACAACAACAACAACAACAAAACGGTTAACGCTTATAATCAATCAACGCTGAAGAAGCAGGTTGAACGAGACCGAAGTTATATGTTTTTTTCGTAAATACTGAATTGAACCGACCATATCCCCAATGCACATTAAGACATGTAATAGAGTCGTTTTATGTTTTTCACTTTGCAATAGGCTACTTTTGCCAAGGCAATTATTATTATAATGCTTACAAGGCATCCTCTGTAAGATGTTATATCTCTACAGAGGAGGACGTCATGCCCCGAAGCCGTTTCGCAATTAGCAACTAAGCGTCTCTTCTTAATCCCTTAACGGGAAACTGCAGTATAGATGTGAAGTGTTAGAACCAAAACTTGTAGGCCTGAGTCCACGTAGGAATAGTGGTCAGTCTTTCCCATCCATAGCAAACAATAAGACATGGTATCGAACTCTTCCTCGTCCTGGCGCGTTCATGTCATTGCTAGCGTAACATCCTAACCATTACTCCAGCGCGCCCTCTATAACTAAGAGTGAATTCAGGTAACCACTAGTTGGGGCAGTAGAAGTCCGGAGTGCACATTATTTCCATCCGTCAGTTTTTTTCGCCCATAGTCTATATCCTACCTCATCGATCTTTGTCCGCGTAAACTGCCTCCAGTGCACTCCAAGTCACACAATAGAATCATTTGGAATTCTCTGTCAATGGGTAAACAGCCTTTGGCTATAGAGCCATGGCGGCTATAGGTATTTGATTGAGTACCATTTCAAAGAGACAATACATCATTCCTGCTTTCAATTCACTGCATGCGTATGGTTTGTAGTTGCCGTGAAGTAACGAATGGAAGGATTGTGGTGTTTTGTGTAATGCCTTTTTTCGGTCGTCTTCTTCCGCTTTTTTAGACCGCACCTTTGATGATTAAATCGCCAAGTTTGCTCTCTGGATGCAGTCGACTAGTTTTTGGAGGTTATCTTTGGTTCCATACATCATCATAATCACCATATACCTTGACAGCTCGCCTGGTCGTTTATACCTCTCCGCAGATGTCGGCCCTCTGGTGTTCTGGTCATCTCTGGAGTTGATATCACTCCAAGCCACACCGTGACAGACCATTCAGCATAATTTCTCTCGGTCTCCTTCTGCCTCATCTCCCACTGATCTTTCCAGTCTCCACGATATTTTCCAATGCCTCTCTACTCATCACATGACCAAAGAAGGATGTCCGTCTTTTTCTTATAATTGTATATTGTTGAGTGTGACAGTATATCATTCTCGACACGCCGTTGAGAAGACAATGTTTATCTGTTATAGAAGGGACTTCAACACTTCACTAAGGTAAATGGGGGAAGAGAAGAAGAGGATGGAGTTGAAGGCACATGTAAGAAGTACTATTAGAGAAGGCAATACTGCAAAGATGCTAAATGATATTTAATATTAATGTGCTTGCGAGTGGCTTTTATGTTTTGCCCAACGGAATCTTACGGACTCTTTAGCTTCTATAACATTGATTATTTCACATCAAAATCATTGACATTCACAACGTTAAATGTTTCAGAAACTCAGTAGTCTAATTTAATCTGTCCTGCCTACAGGATAATTCTTCTGAACCCATTACACTGAATCTCTGAAGAAATAATAACCCTGCCATGAAACTATCTATTACTTTCTCTATTCTTATTTGTCGACACCACGCCACATTTACCTATGTCCAAATGTTAACGTCGATAATCTATGTGTATAACTTCTAAATATTTAACCTTATGTTCCATCATAATTGTTTCGCTTTTAAATTCATGGTTCTTTTTTTTAAAGTGTGATTTTCTCTATCTAATCCACTGTAATCTTATATATAAATTAGGATGTGCGTATCTCTGTATGTATGTATGTATGTATGTCCTTTATACGTTCGCGAACGGCCCATCCGATTGAGATGAAATTTTCTACACGCCTTTCTTTCATTCCAGAGCTGCCAACTGTGATATATTTTAGTGTGAAATCGCCTGCTTACCCAGTATTATTTCATTTTTCATTTTTCATCATAATTTCATATATCTCAGGGGACCTAACTCTGTAAAAGTTATTTCAAGGGGCATAACTTTTCTGTATAACTTATAGTCATATTGTGGCATCGTTTTCAAAGATTTATAAACTCTTTGTCCATAGTTATGTACCGGCATATGAGTTATAATAAATAATGATACAATCTGTAAGGCATTTTCAAAGTTTTCATAAAAATGATGCACAATGCATAACATTGTAACTCATCTTTTTTTTGCTTAAGAAGTTACTGTAGTCATGCAGGTGATTAGAAAGCGTTTTCATTAAAAATAATGGATGGTGTGTGGAAGGGCATTTTTTTAAGTTACTTTTTTTGTTGTATGAATTTAATGAGACGCTACCCGCCAGGAGCTGGGCGAAGTCACGCCGGGTCAGATAGATAGACAGACCCACCTTTTCGCTGCAGTTGTCTACTCCTCCTTTTCCTTCTTCTGCTGATGCTGCTGCCGCCGCTCCATTTACCCAAGTTAATTGTTGGGGGAAGATGTAAAGATCTTTCAAGTGCTCTTTCTAATGCTTTTTGTAAGTTGGTCTTCGTTTATCTAAGGTTGTTCTAACTGCAACCAATAAATGATTAGACAGACAGGCAGACAGACAGACAGAGAGGGAGGGACGGACAGACAGACAGACAGACAGACAGACAGACAGACAGACAGACAGACAGACAGACAGACAGACAGACAGATAGTCGGTAACGGGAACGGGAACTTATATGACTACTTATATGAATTAAATGAGATGCTCCCCACCAAGGACTGGGCGAAGCCGGGCGGGGTCAGCTAGTCTTATATATAAATTAGGATGTGCGTATCTCTGTATGTATGTATGTATGTATGTCCTTTATACGCTCGCGAACGGCCCATCCGATTGAGATGAAATTTTCTACACGCCTTCCTTTTATTCCAGCGCTGACAACTGTGATATTTTGTTAGTGTGAATTCGCCTGCTTACTCAGTATTATTTCATTTTTCATTATTCATCATAATTTCATATATCTCAGGGGACCTAACTCTGTAAAAGTTATTTCAAGGGGCATAACTTTTCTGTATAACTTATAGTCATATTGTGGCATCGTTTTCGAAGATTTATAAACTCTTTGTCCATAGTTATGTACCGGCATATGAGTTATAATAAATAATGATACAATCTGTAAGGCATTTTCAAAGTTTTCATAAAAATGATGCACAATGCATAACATTGTAACTCATCTTTTTTTTACTTAAGAAGTTACTGTAGTCATGCAGGTGATTAGAAAGAGTTTTCATTAAAAATAATGGATGGTGTGTGGAAGGGCATTTTTTTAAGTTACTTTTTTTGTTGTATGAATTTAATGAGACGCTACCCGCCAGGAGCTGGGCGAAGTCACGCCGGGTCAGATAGATAGACAGACCCACCTTTTCGCTGCAGTTGTCTACTCCTCCTTTTCCTTCTTCTGCTGACGCTGCTGCCGCCGCTCCATTTACCCAAGTTAATTGTTGGGGGAAGATGTAAAGATCTTTCAAGTGCTCTTTCTAATGCTTTTTGTAAGTTGGTCTTCGTTTATCTAAGGTTGTTCTAACTGCAACCAATAAATGATTAGACAGACAGGCAGACAGACAGACAGAGAGGGAGGGACGGACAGACAGACAGACAGACAGACAGACAGACAGACAGACAGACAGACAGACAGACAGACAGACAGACAGATAGTCGGTAACGGGAACGGGAACTTATATGACTACTTATATGAATTAAATGAGATGCTCCCCACCAAGGACTGGGCGAAGCCGGGCGGGGTCAGCTAGTACATAATAAATAAAAATGACGCAAGTGACATATTTCGGCCACGTCAAAAGACATGATATTCAATTTTTTTTTAAAACATACTGGAGGGCAATGTTGAAGGTAAGCGAGCAAGAGGTAGACAACGATACAAGTGGGAAGATAACACCAAGAGATGGACGAGCAGTTATCTGACAGAATGTTCAGTCAGGATGAGAGACAGACAGTGTTGGAGATCCTTTGCAGCCAACCTTCATTGTGGAGACAGCACCTGATTGATTTATTGAATTCACTATATCTCTTTCGGCTCTTCTGTCGCCCTCTGTCCTACTGTCTCTTTTCTCGCCTCTAGGTCTTCTTCTCCCCGCCTGTATCTTCCATCATGTCAGCAGACCCACATCATTTCCTACGGGATGCTTAGTCAGAGGAGCGCTCGGGGAACTCTTTTTCCTTCACTGATGCGATCCTTTCCCCACTTTTGTCTATTGTTGCGTGAATGAATTCTTTCTGTTTGTAAAATTCATTAGTTAATTGCATATCCTTTACAGGAAGTTGCAGTCAGTCTCAATAATTTTTGCCGTTTGTGACTTCTTGGCAAGTTTACGTTCAGTAGCTTTGCCATTGCTGTCTGAACAACCATCTCTCATAACATCAAAAAAAAACCAGCGCAAGACTGTCTGCTTCCAAATCGTCCGCAGGTGTGTTTCGAGCGCGGTTTGCGGGTTTACTAATTGCGTTCTTAAGTCCTTCGCATTGAACCAGCTTCAGTGGATCTTAATTTAACAAGTCGATCCTAACTAAAATGGATATCAGAAATTGTCTTGGGAAGTAAAGGCAGCAGTCTTGATATTGACCACATCGCTCATTTAGTGCCAGTTTGACTATACACATATCGGGCCTGTATGTAGACTCCGCTTGCCATCTGGCCCGGTTTTCATTGGTTCGAATACGCATCGAGTAGCACTTTTGAAAATGTCTTAGATTTCCGGTTTGTGGAGTTTAGCGGTAGTTACTATCTTTGATTCATTTAATTACACCCATGTTTTGATTTTTTTCATATTTTCCAGATACCTAGGGTACGTTACGGCGGCCGCCTATATATCTCAAGACATAATCAGATACTCATTTTATGCTGGATCGACTCTGATTACCAATACAATCATTGGTCTTGCACGATATGCACCGTGAATCTTAGGTAGCGTAACGAGGATCTTTAATTTTACTTTGGAGGTTGGGCGTTTAAGGACACCGCCTCAATTGCACCGGGTTTGTATCACACAAAGCGGCCTGTCGAAAGTGTGGCACAGAGCAAGAACTCCGTAGCTCCAGTGACCACCCAAACTGCACTCGTGAACCAAATATCGGAGCCGGGACATGAACCCACGACCTTTGGAGCGCCAGACAAGTGACGTAACCACTTGGACACGCCTCGATATGTGTTAAAGAGTGCTTGGGTGTTTACTTTATGAACTATATTTTTATTAGCTAATTCAGCCTATATTAGCGTTTTTACTTTATCAACTATATTTTTATTAGCTAAATCTTCCTATACTGGCTTTTTTGTTTAAACGTTATAAACTATATTTTTATTATCTAAATCAGCCTATAATATACAGTACTGTTTCATCTGGTCATTTTTAGTGTGATTCCATTACTACGAATCTATTAATCCGAGGCTATTACCTTAACATGATTACACAAATTGGCGTCTGCACGTCAAGCCATGAATTATTAACTAACTGACAAATTGGAAGCGGCGGAAGCGCACCGACTAGCACGGCTGCCAGTCGGCTAGCTGGCCATATGTTCTTATCCCATGGGATCAGGGAATAAATTTTTGTTCCCTGATGACCTGGGTTCCTGGGTCGGCCCAGCTTACAAAGGATACAATGAAGTTTTGTGGGTGGTTTAGGTGAGTGTCAAGATATTTAACAAATCACTCATAGAGTGTCGGGTGGTCGATAAATTTAGTGCCTGCACCATATATCTTAATACCGGCTCTGTGGCAAAGGGGTTACGGACGCAATTTTTTTTTTTTTTATCTCACATACCTCGTTTGAAAAAACAGCTGCGGGGGATTTAGCAGGAGACCATCTTGCGTTGAATTTCATGTAATGGTATGAGAGCCGGTCGTTTAGAAAGCAATTTTTTTGTTGCATATCCCTTACAGGACGTTGTAGTCAACATCAGTATTTTTCATCTGCTGTTGATGTACTAGGCAAGATTACGCTCACTAGTTTGCCATTTAGAAAGCAATAAGGAAGAAGAAAAAAAACATAATGAACGTTAAAGTTGCCAAGAAATGACAAACAGCCAAAACATGCTGGGGTTGACTGCGACTTCTGTAGAGGATATGCAACGAACCATCTACCTAATACATCTGGAGTGAAAAGGGGTCACGTATTGTATGTCACAAACAGATTAACGTGATCCTTATATCAAATGGGAGCTGCGTTGGCGTGGTGGTTAGAGGCCTGCCTGCCAGCCCTATGATCAAGGGTTCGATTTCCTATAGTGGAAAATTTAAAAAAAAAATGATCTTGGCTTCCGGTCAATTCAGACTAAATTGGGTACCAAGAAATATCTTGAGAAATGAAGAGCGGACCGGCGTGCTATTGGGTACCAAGAAATATCTGAGGAAATGAAGACAGACTGGCGTGATATTGGGTACCATAAAATATCTGGGGAAATGAAGACAGACTGGCGTGATATTGGGTACCATGAGATATCTGGGGAAATGAAAGCGGACCAGCGTGATGACTAGGCGTCGATTGCTGATTGATCTATTAAACGTAAGTCGTGTAGGCTATAAGGCAAGTTAAAGGGTCCTGCACTTTTAATTTGTTACCACATCACTTGAAGAAATGTGAATGTAGATATAATTCGTCACGAGTATACGATTATTTTAATATGATTGAGATGTCTACCTACCTTCCCGTGAAACTAATAACGGTGAAAGAAACCTTAACGTATCGAGAAGAGAAAAACATAATTAATTAATTAATGTGTATCGATTGAAGATCATTTGTTAAAAATTAGTCGTGCATGTTTCTTTGTTCCAATAGGTCAACACTCTACCCAATGAGGTGACTGGGAATTCTGTGTTTTTTTTTTCTCCAGCCATTCCATTGACTTCCGTGTGGTGGGTTTGTTTGACATGGTTATAGAACTGTGTTCGTTTCAACTAATGAAAACATACAATTCTTGTATTGTTGTTCGAAAGTGGCACAGAAAATGTAACAATTGTATTTAATTGAATCATTTGTTCTGTCTTCAGTAGTTACATAGTTGATTAATTTGCGACTGGTCCGGTTCTGGGGTCGACCCATTCTGAAAAGTTTGGCACCAGGGGATTTGTTTAGGTAAATAAAGATGGGAGTGGGGTGAGGGAGATGGTAGCGCTTGTCTGGCAGTGGTCGTATATTCGATTCCACATTAAAACGGACTTTTTTTTCTTCTAAATGACGAGGTCTTCTAGTCCAACCCTGCCTATGATGAGGTTCCAGGAAATTTTCTGGGAAATAAAGACGGCGGTTTTGATATAGACTACATCACCCATTAAAAGCCACCTGGTGGTTTATAAGCATATGTCACCAGCACCATATATCCACCAACCCTGTACAGCTACGGAAAGTTGTTGCATTTTGTTGCTACTGTAAACGTGTCTGCTCTAGTTGTGCTTTACAGATGATTCGCGGGAAGTTTTTTTGTTGCATTTTATTGCTACTGTAAACGTTTATGCTCTAGTTGTGCTTTACAGCTACTCACCGCAGGTAGTTGTTTGTTGCATTTTAATGCAGCTATAAACGTGTCTGCTGTAGTTGTGCTTTACATCTATCAGCTGCAGATAGTTGTTGCATTTTGTTGCTACTGTAGATGTTTATACTCCAGCTGTGTTTTACAGACCAACCGCAGATAGTTGAAGCGATCTGAAGCGAGGATAGCCGTTCCACACGAAACTATTATTACTTTAGCATACTCCTGTGTCCGTAATGAATGCAATGTGTGTTGCAGTGGTTTCCTCTAACCAACGGAAAACCGCTGTTATCTCCCCCCCCCCACCCCACCTCCATTCTCATGCAGGAAGTCGTAGTCTCATATGCCAGACTCTCCTTATTCAAGCATCGTCCATTAGCTTCGCGATGAAACCCCAACCACAACGTCTATTTCTCACCACTGACTCATCTTTGTAGATCACAATGTCACCTTGATGTGTGTTACTCTTTACCAGTTGTTGCACCTCAACCTCTGTGCGGCCTGCTGCCCATTCTCTGCACTCACGACCCAGTGTTACTATGACATTGTGCCAGTTCGTCATGTCTTCCAGTACTTTAACCTACTCGTTTTTCACGATTGATGATCTCTAGATCACACATGTGGCGTATATATATATATATATATATATATATATATATATATATATATATATATATATATATATATATATATATATATATATATATATATATGCCTGTGCCATCCAGGACCTGCCTCGTCTCAGACTATGACCCTTGACCAAACACATGGCTGCACAAAAGGGGTGATCCACACCTGCAGCTAATCTCACGAACCATTTGGCTTGAAGGACCCTATGCTTGTCCACCATTCCGTTGTCTAGTGTGTACGTAGTGGCGTCTGTAACTTCAGCGCAGTAAACACAGTTTCACAATTTCGTATAGCGGTTTCGAAATTAGCTGCAGGCAATTTGAAAAGGAAACGCCTTGTCTTGCTCTTTACAATGGTATGAGTTTCGGTCGTTCAGAAAGGAATGCCAAATTACTAAATGCAAGATTCCTGTAAAACTAAAAACGTCCTTACTGTTGTTTCTTTTCGCTCGCATTGCACTCAAGCGTAGTCTACACACGATACTTCTAGTAGTGATGGACTTAATTTTGCGTGTGTACTAGCTTTCCCTATGAACAGTGTCTCTCACCATCACGTGAACCCATTCCGACTTCAGGGGTACTTGTAATTTACGTTCTCAAGTCAAGAACGAGAGGTCAACATTTTAGTCCAACTATCCAGTGCTTACCTCGGCATCAGCACACCTGATATTTAAGACCACGTGTTGCTATCCATTCGGCCATGCTGACCTCCCTTACGGGGGCTGATTTCGACAGCCTGTAAAGGACATCAGCTAACTATAGTCTATTTACTTTTGTCTGTCCCAATATAAAATTCCATATCTCAATAACCAACTGAGGGAAAATGATGAGATTTAGCATATAACCTTATCATTATGTCCATCCAGCAAAAAATTTTTTGTTCTGGAGATTGTACAGCAGATTTCAAAGTTTGTTTATATGCCCTATATAATTATCGAGTCAGAGATGAAGTGCATATTATTAAATGTATTACATTTTCACACGGAAACATTAGCGTTGAATAGTTAATTTTCTCGTGGGACATGGGATTGGCCTTATGACAAGAGTCTCGCATAGTGGAACGGAGCATTACTATAAAACATGTTTGTTAGCGAGAAATCACTAGTTTTTTTTTTTAAGAAAACATTAAAGAAATGTCCCTGCTTTCCATGATTTAAGTTGCTTTTGGACCTATCAAAGACATATTCCTTGGATGGGGGTAAATATAAGACGGCAGGAAAACTTTCATAACGATGCAACAGGCAGTTTTCAAAATAATTGATCGTGAATGAAGGCATTTATTTCTGGACAGACTATAACAATATGTACTCTGGCTGCCTCTTTCCCTTTGACTTAACTGTGAATTTATCCAAATGTTTAAGTCAGACCACGGCAAAACAGTAAATTACATAAATTTCACCGCGCACATGTTTTTGTCAGCTTGATCGATTATTACGTGCTTTCAGTGTCAGCATTGGCTCCGATGTAGTCGTTAGCACTTCTTCAAGAAGCCATCATCTGGCGGTGTTTAAAAGCTCAACTTGGAGCTCTTGTGTGCCAGGCTGATAGATTGCACCCGGCATGCGAATGTCACGGTGGTAATCAGGCGGGCACGGGTGACTGGGCAATCAAAGGTGCAGTCTAATCACGTCACCTGAAGAGTGGCTGAGTGTGGGACTTCTGGTGGGCGTATTGTGTTAAGTCTGAATGGATTTCGTATGCGACTGGGGGTGTTTTTAAACGCTGTTCTAGGATAGTTGTAAATCCCAAAAGATATATTTGTGGATCAATAGTTAGACGGACAGGTTAGTAGGCAGATGCATACATACAGGCATACACATATGGTACTTATCTCCTACGTGGATACAAACATGCATATATACAAACCTACCTACCCACTCACATACACACACAGGCAGACACACGGACAGGCACACAGACAGATACACAGACACACAGATAGACGTATAGACAGACACACATACAGATACACAAACGGGCACAGAGAGACAGACGGATATTCAAAGACAAACACACAGATAGACACACATACATTGTATTATATATATATATATATATATATATATATATATATATATATATATATATATATATATATATATATATATATATATATACTAGCTGACCCGGCCCGGCTTCGCCCAGACCCTGGTGGGGAGCATCTCATTTAATTCATATAAGTAGTCATATAAGTTCTCGTTCCCGTTACCGACTATCTGTCTGTCTGTCTATCTGTCTGTCTGTCTGTCTGACCCGGCCCGTCTTCGCCCAGACCCTGATGGGGAGAATCTCATTTAATTCATATAATTAGTCATATAAGTTCCCGTTCCGACTATCTATCTGTCTGTCTGTCTGACCCGGCCCGGCATCGCCCAACTCCTGGTGGGGAGAATCTCATTTAATTCATATAAGTAGTCATATAAGTTCCCGTTCCCGACTGTCTGTCTATCTGTCTGTCTGTCTGTCTGTCTGTCTGTCTGTCTGTCTATCTATCTGTCTGTCTGTCTGTCTGACCCGGCCCAGCCCATGGTGGAGAGCATCTCATTTAAATTATATAAGTAGTCATATAAGATCCCGTTCCCGACTATCTGTCTGACTGTCTGTCTGTCTTGGGTAAATGGAGGAGGGAGGAGGAAGAGGGTGGTGGAGGAGGGAAGAGGAGGGAGGAGGAGGGAGGAGACAGGAGGAGTAGGGAGGAATAGGAGGGAGGAGGAGGGATTAGGAGGAGGAGGGAGGAGTAGTGTGGAGGAGGAGGCGAGGAGGAGGGAGGAGGAAGAGGGAGGAGGAGGAAGAAGGAGGGAGGAGGAGAACGCAGGAGGAGAAGGGAGCAGGAGGAGGAGAGGGAGGAGGAGGGAGGAGGAGGGAGGAGGAGGGAGGAGGAGGAGAGAGTAGGAGGATGGAGGAGGCGGAGGGAGAAGGAAGAGGGAGGAGGAAGAGGGAGAAATAGGAGGGAGAAGGAGGAGAAGGAGGGGGAGGAGGGGAGGAGGAGGAGGGAGGAGGAGGAATGTGAAGGGAGGAGGAGGGAGGAGGGAGGAGGTAGAGGGAGGAGGTAGAGGGAGGAGGAGGAGGGAGGCGGAGAGAGGAGGAGGAGGGAGGAAGAGGGAGGAGGAGGAATGTGAAGGGAGGAGGAGGGAGGAGGTAGAGGGAGGAGGAGGGAGGAGAGGAGGTAGAGGGAGGAGGAGGAGGGAGGAGGCGGAGAGGGAGGAGGGGGAGGAGGGAGGAGGAGGAGGGAGGAGGAGTGATGATGAGGAGGGAGGAGGAGAGAGGAGGAGGAGGGAGGAGGAGGAGGGAGGAGGAAGAGGGAGGAGGAGGAATGTGAAGGGAGGAGGTGGGAGGAGGTAGAGGGAGGAGGAGGAGGAGGAGGAGTGAGGAGGAGGAGAGGGAGGAGGAGGAAGGAGGAGGGGGAGGAGGGAGGAGGAGGAGGGAGGAAGAAGGAGGAGGAGGGAGAAGGAGGGATGAGGAGGAGGAGGGAGGAGGAGGAAGAGGGAGGAGGAGGAATGTGAAGGGAGGAGGAGGTAGAGGGAGGAGGAGGAGGGAGGAGGAGAAGGGAGGAGGAGGGATGAGGAGGAGGAAGAGGGAGGAGGAGGAGGAGAGGGAGGAGGAGGAAGGAGGAGGGGGAGGAGGGAGGAGGAGGGAGGAAGAAGGAGGAGGAGGGAGAAGGAGGGATGAGGAGGAGAGGGAGGAGGAGGAAGAGGGAGGAGGAGGAATGTGAAGGGAGGAGGAGGGATAGGGAGGAGGGGAAGAGGAAGAGGGTAGGAGGAAGAGTGGAGAGGAGGAGGGAGGATGTAGAGGGAGGAGGAGGGAGGAAAAGGGAGGAGGGAGGAGGAGAGAGGAGGAGGAGAGAGGAGGTAGGAGGAGGAGGAAGAGGGAGGAGGAGGGAGGAGAAGGAAGGAGGAGGAAGAAGGAGGAGGAAGAGGGAGGAGGAGGATGGAGGAGGGAGAGGGAGGAAGAGGGAGGAGGAGGAAGGAGGAAGAGGGAGGAGGAGGAGGGAGAGGGAGGAGGGAAAGAGGAAGAGGGTAGGAGGAGGAGGAGGGGAGAGGAGGAGAAGGAGGGAGGAGGAGAAGGAGGAGGAGGGAGGAGGAGGGGATAGGAGGAGGGAGGAGGCAGAGGGAGAAGAAGGAAGGAGGAGGAAGGAGGGAGAGGAAGGAGGGAGAATGAGGAGGTGAGGAAGGAAAGGGAGGTGGAAGAGGAGGAGGAGGGAGGAGGAAAGAGGTAGGGGGAGGAGGAGATAGAGGGAGGAGGAGGAAGGAAAGGGAGGAGGAAGAGGAGGAGAAGGGAGGAGGAGGGTGGAGGGAGGAGGAGGAGGTAGAGGGAGGAGGAGGGAGGAGGTAGGAGGAGGAGGAAGAGGGAAGAGGGAGAAGAAGGGAGGAGGAGTGAGGATGATGAGGGAGAAGGAGGCAGGAGGAGGAGGAGGGAGGCAGGAGGAGGAGGAGGGATAAGGAGGGAGAGGGAGGAGAAGGGAAGATCAGGGAGGAGGGGGAGGAGGCGGAGGGAGTAGGAGGGAGGAGGATGGAGGAGGAGGGGAGAGGAAGAGGGAGAAGAAAGAGGGAGAAGGAGGAGGGAGTCGAGAGAGGGATGAGAGGGAGGAAGAAGAGGAGGAGGGTGGAGGGAGGAGGTAGAGGGAGGAGGAGGGAGGAGAAGAGAGGAGGAGAGAGTTCGCCATTCCGAATTCATACTCGTCTAGTTCTTCCCTTCTACACGACTGTAGATAACTTCCTTACACATAAAAAGATGAATTGTTATTGATATTGCCGTGGCATGGAGGAATATCAGCAGCAGAGTTGATCCAAAAAACCAAAGACTGAGATCTACGGAGAGCCATGAACGCCTACGCCAGCCGGCACGGCACTTGATGATGATGATTGCCGTGTGACGATTCTGTGTAGTCACGTCATTTTCTTCCCTTTCCCTAGCGTTTTGGTTCGGGGATTCTTTCATCATCATCATCATATATTTACGTACGTATTTTGGGAGGGGAGGAGGGAGGAGGAGGAAGAAGAAAAAAAAACTATGACAGTTGACAGCTCTGGAATGAAAGGAAGGTGTGTAGAAAATTTCATCTCAATCGGATGGGCCGTTCGCGAACAAATAAAGGACATACATATTTACATATTTACATACATACACTTTGTTTTATAGATATAGATTAAACACACATACCAGGCCATATATACACCCATACACACCCTCATACCTTAATGCCAGCTCGTCTTTCTACCTGCCTGCCTACTCACTTACCCATCCGCCTGCTTACACAGACATGCATAAGCACGAACATACATAACACATATTTTGTATAGACCATTGACATTTGGTGGGTATACGGTCAATATTACTTCGGTCGCTTTACCTCCCATCAAACTTTCTGGCACCTATTTCAAGCTGGCTATAACTGAAAGCTCGATGAGGGTTCAAACATATGGCCACCATCCCGACAGGCAAGTATGTAAGCATCTGCAACATCGTACCACCACGTTCACTATAATGACTAGTGATTATCATAAGCAATGCTATGGTTTAAAATGGAAACGTCTGCATCACCCGAGGCACTCGCAAGTACAATAATGGGAGACCAAAGCGAGGGCAGGTATATTCATTAACACGTGACACGAACGTGCCATACCCTAACCTTTTATTATTGCTAACGAAATACTTCACATTTCAGGAGTGAAGTAGAAACACGTCACATTTCAGGAGTGAAGTATGCGAGACAAATGAGTGAAATCCCTTAATGGAGTTTGTAATTACTGCGGCATGTGTGAGTTTGTAGACAGCGTTTGAATGTCAGTCTGTCGGTCGGCTTGTGTTTTACAGAGAAACAGCTAGATAGGTTAATACGTAGATAGGTAGACAGGTTGGTAGGTAAGAAAGTACGTAGGTAGGTAAATGGGTAGGTAGGTATTTAGGACTGTGGACAGATTATTGTTTGCATATCCTTTACAGGACATTGCTGTCAACAACAGCATCTTTCAGCTGATTGTTGATTTCTTGGCAAGATTACGCTCAGTAGTTTGCAATTGCTTTCTGACCGGCCGGTTCACATACCCCATAAGTTACCGGCGCGATTCGAACCACTGCTGATTCTCACCGTCGTCACGTTACCTACGAAAGTATGCGAGATTACGGAGAAAAGTCGCTAACTTCTAGGCCAGGAAGCCGGCGTGGGCAGATAGACATAGGATATATAGGTGGGTGGGTGGATGGATGGACAGACAGACAGACAGACAGACAAATGTCTGACAGACGGGAAGACAGACATAGAGACACAGGGAGACATACTCAGATAGACAGACAGACAGACAGACAGATAATTAGATAGATAGGTTAATGGGTAGACAGATAGGTTGGTAGGTAAGAACGTACACAGATAGATAGATGGGTAGGTAGGTAGATATTTAAAACTGTAGACAGACAGGCAGACAGACCGATAGTATATATAGGTAGATGGATGGATGTATGGATGGATAGATAGATGGATGGAAAGAAGGATGGAAGGTTGGATGGATGCATGCATGCATGGATGGATTGATGGATGGATAGACAGACGGGCATACTGACTGACGAGTGGACTGACTGACTAACGAGTGGGACGGACGGACGAGTGGAACGTACGGATGGATGAGTGGGACGGACCTAAGGATTGATGGACGGGCGGAGACAACAGTTATTTTCACCAACACATGAACACAGTGACCCGAACATGCCATTCGCTAACCTTCTATTATTGCTAATGAAATACTTCACTTTTTAAGAGTGAAGTATGGGAGACAAATGAATGAAATCCCTTATCGGAGTTTGTAATTACAGCGGCATGTGAGGGTCAGTTGACAGAGCTGGAAAGCCAGCCATCTTTCTAATCTGGATTGAGACATTGAAAATGGAACAGGAAGTAGTGTGTCGAAACGTACAATTAAGAGAAGAGATAAAATTCTAGAAATCCATTAAAGGATGATAAAAATTCAGAATCACAAGTTCTCTGTCTATATAGATTTTGCTGATCACTGATAAAGTGATGTTTTATTTCATGCACATTATCTGTTTCTTTCTGGGGTCTGAGTTGTCTTTGTTTCCTTTCAGATTTGCAGAGGTTGACAGACAGACAGACAGACAGACAGACAGACAGACAGGACAGACCAGACAGACAGACAGACAGACAGACAGACAGACAGACAGACAGGCAGACAGACAGACAGACAGGACAGACAGGACAGACAGGACAGACCAGACAGACAGACAGACAGACAGACAGACAGGCAGGCAGGCAGGCAGACAGACAGACAGACAGACAGACAGACAGGCAGACAGACAGACAGACAGACAGACAGACAGACAGACAGACAGGCAGGCAGGCAGGCAGGCAGGCAGGCAGGCAGGCAGGCAGGCAGACAGACAGACAGACAGACAGACAGACAGACAGACAGACAGACAGACAGACAGACAGACAGACAGACAGACAGACAGACAGACAGACAGACAGACAGACAGACAGACAGACAGACAGACAGACAGACAGACAGACAGACAGACAGACAGAGAGTGCCATGCCGGCTGGTGTAGGCGTTCATGACTTTCGACAGATCTCGGGTTTGTTGGGACAAAAATAAGAGGAAGGCAGATAAGTAAATATCTAAATGGCTTGGCCCCGTGACATGGACGAGAGAAAATCACAGAGCTGATCCACGACTCTGGTGATCGTGTGAGATTTCGCAACATGACCGCCCACACATATCAGCTTGGCACATGGTGATGATGGACTTGTCTGGAGTGGAAGGGGATACCCCAAACAGATACGTGAAAACTTATAACTCTTCAATAACACTTGTATTCAAAAGCCCATATGTTTCAGCTGATGGGTGGAATGTCCAAATCTCATACCCATATGTTGCCACAGGATACTCTCCGTACTTACGCTGGATGTCAGCTTGGCCGAATGGATAAGAGTGCATGCTCTTAAACTTCCCGTGTGCTGATTCTGAGTTAGCATGTTCAATCCCTACACCGGTTAGTTGGACTAAAATGTAGACTTCTCTTCCTTGAATTGGGGATGTATATTACAAGTACTTCAGAAGTCGGAGTGGGTTTACATGATGGCGAGGGACACTGGTAATAGGGAAAGCTAGCCCACAAACAAAAATCAGTTCAATGCACTTAATGTATTAGCATGTGTATGGACTTTTCTTAAGTTCACAGCGAGCGAACGCAAAAAAAAAAAAAAAAATAAAAAAGTAAAAACAAATTACTCTGGTTTTTGTTGTCATATTTAAAAACTATCATTGGTTTTAATTTTAATTTATGCCATTACATTTCCATTGTCAGTCAGCAGTGAACCTATATATTCAAAACTGCACACTGTCTGCCCTCCATTAATAAAACATATGAGTTGGAGTATTTTTTGTCCGTTGCCACAGTTTTAATGTTCGTTGCTTTCAAATATATACGAGTTTTTTCACTCTGCCTTTCCACTGATTTTATTAGTTTCTAAATTCATATTTATGTTTTTAATATTAATTCTGGTTCTTCAGCAAACAAATTAAAGTTCGTGTGTTAGTTTCTCCGATTACAAATTAATCAAATTATTATTTGCCAGTATTTTCAGTAACATTCCGCATGATATTTTCAGATATAAGTTAAACAGTTAAAGCGACAAAATACAACCTTATTAGACTCCCTGTTCTATATCATCTCAATGTTGGGACGCAGAGGTGTTTCCAAGGCACTAGGGCCGGGTTATATACTGGCCAAGACCTATTGACGCGTCCTCGCCGAGCATCCTGGGCAACAGGTCCCTTCGGGGTCCTGGCTAAAGTCAGTATGATCGCTGATTCCTCCGAAGTCGGAGAGTGTCTGCCTGTACGGCGAGGAACCACCAGTCTGCACACCAATAAGCCAGACATGGGACAACGGATACTCACGCAAATCTCAGGTCCTGTATGACATCACACTGATGTTGGACAACAGGATGCCTTCATCCGACATACAGGACTTCGCGTTGGAGCTCAAGCCAACGAACACAAGCAAGCAAGCAATCTCAATGTATTGTACTGACGCATATTCTCACGGTTGCCTGTTGCTCACTATATAATGTATATATACATGCATTAAGTGTAATTGGAAGCCCATTATTCTTCATTATTGTGAGGTTTTTTTGTGGGTTTATAGAGAATTACAGAAGTTCCAATGAGTGAAGTTCTATAAAGTATATCTCTCTATAAAAGATACAGGTTAGTAACAGCAAGTGTTGTCTAGAGGTATTGATATTTATTCTCGCATAACCCTTGTAGAGAAACCATTCAGAATTTTGGCTCATCGAGTACCCCCACTGTGAGAAATTAGACACAAGTTAAGTTCTACACAGAATTAGTTATAGATGATTTCTCTTCTAGGCCATATATAGATATAGAGATCTTGGCAGTTAGCCACAGTAACCAATGAAAGCAGTTCTCTCATCTTCCAGCTGACTGTGCTCTGGTCGCCAACCTCATTTTTGATCTCATTACTTATTTCAAGTGACACAAGACACTTGGACAAATGACCACATTGACAATTGTACCATTGTAGTGAACATAAACAACAACAACTGTATTTTACACTGGTTGAACAAGACAACATGAGAAGATCTTGACAACAGTTGGACAAACATTCACAAAGAATGATCACACCAACAGGTTAGACAAGTCATACATCATGGAAGATACTTGACAACAACCACACAGACTTTCACAATCTCTGTAACCAACAGCAACAGTAGAGTAACAGTCACCATGAAGATGCTTGACACCAGTTGGACATTTCTTTCTCAACAATGTACAAGACAATCACAGAGACATGTATCTCAAAAAACTGTTCTCTTACTACTAATACTTTATTAATGTCTGATGAGGTCAAGTGAAGACTCAGGCTTCATATTCTGCCAACAATTTACATCTCAAATATGTTTATATGCAAATTATAGTGACATTATCTATGAAAACCCAAACACATCACTCAATATCCCCACTGAAACATCAACCTAAATAAACCCTCCTCCTTCACATCTCTACACCATAGGTTATCCTACACCACACTTTAGACTTAAATCCTTTCTTCGACTGTTACTGAGGGAAACACAAGATAAGCCATAAATTGGGGCAAGCATAGGGACGTTCTGCTCCACTGGTCTGTTTTATCCTTTTAGCACCTATGATGGTGTTGGACAGCTCAGGTTACAGTTCTCCCCATGATGGTTTTCCAATTCAGGCTATTCCCTGCTGTCACAATCTTGAAAGAAATTTTAAAGCTCTATCTTTTCACTGGTGAGTTCATGAAGTTGACACTTAGGACTGTTCATCTAAAAAGAAACAATATGTCCTAGCATTCTTCTTTCTGTCTATCTCACCTAAATTTGACTGTTCATGAAGTTGACACCCAAGACTGTTCTTTTGCTTTTCCAGTGGAGGAAGATCTAAAAAGAAACAATATGTCCCAGCTGTCTTTCTTCACAGTCTATCACTCCTAAGATTTCTGATGGAACTGAATCACCACACCGACTTAACACCATTCCATTTTGTGAATTTGCTCTATTTATTAACTTCTGCTCCTTCAGCTTTCAGCCATTATTAATATTAAGCTGTGATAGGGTCAGCTCCAAGTGCACCTTTAATGTCCACTCTTAGCCAGTAGTGACATGCTGAAGACCAGGTGATCTCTCCTCTTAAGGTTTCTTCTTGAATTTATCTTGAAGATATAGCCTGGAGCTTTTACAAAATTGGAGAGTATCCCTGTCTTAGGCTTTTAAGAAAGACTTTTCTTCAGTGCCATCTGTATAGGCCAGAATTAGTGGATTCAGGCTGAATCTTTGCAACCTGTTGTTCATTTTGGTCTTTTTGGAGTCTGACTTTTCAGCTGGAGTTGAAGCTAGAGCTCAGGACTTCCCTGGATTGTCCTGGTAATTGAAAAGGGCCTCCTCCATCCTCCTCATTCTCTGTTAATAAACAAAGGCACAACATGTGTTTTACATCTATTGAACCATTGTCACAGTTATACAGTACTATCACAGATTCAGAGAGGAATGGGAGGGGAAAGGGGAGTGTGATATTCGAACACCCGCCTCTCACTGATGATGAAGTGCAATTTTATTTGGGGGTTTGGGGTGATATCCTTTCTCCAGGTTCATCCCCAAAACCGTGAAGTCATAGGCACATACTCCTAATCAGAGGCAGCTTCACACAATTATCTTGTAAATTCTCACAATGAGTAGATCACAGGGACCGGTGTACCATGAGAACAGACAGTGTGATTAAGCACCAAGAAGTAGGCATTGTATGGCAGAAATCATGCACTAGAATTGCCTTCACATGTGGAATACACATAATGAAAGAAAACATGAATTTTCCCTGACAAATAGCATGAGCCTTCCCATGTATTCATCTGACAGACACTGTAGGTTAATTTCCACAGTGCAATGCAGTCCTGCAAACATGGATATAATAAGTGTCTTTACTTTTACAAATATGAGAAGTTAATTATATAATTACCATCTCATTCATTCAAACATTCTCAGCCATTATAAGGGAGAAATTACATGCAGTATATAGCATCACACATTCTGAAACATAACTGCCAAAGGTAACTCTCAAGAGCGATGTACAGTTTGGTTAAGAATGGTCATGATAGGCACTCAACGAATGTTCAGAGCGCACAAAGGTTTTGCAATATGCATTGAGCGTGGTTTACAGTCATAAGCATATGCAAATCATCAAATCAGACAGACAATAGACATGGTAAGAATGTTTCACTGCGGTAGACATGACAGGTTTTGAGCGGCAGTTTTAGAGTCACTGTACCGAATTCCTGTCTTCTTTTTTTTCATTTTCTCAAGAAAATACTCGGCCATTCGTCTCTCTCTCACCTCATCAGGTTTACACATAACATATTAAATGATTTAGGTACCTGGAGTGCAGATGACCACCTCCCAAAGAATGCTTTTGGGCAAATTTTACCACTGCATCTTGAACATGTCCTTACGGGATGGAATCAAGGCTTCGACTGGCGGGCTAATTATGTATTAAGGAGCGTTACCAGCCCAAGGGTTACCCAATGAAATTGAGACCCCACCATTCATCTACCCTCTCTCGATCTAGAATCTACGATTCTATTTTTAGTTAGGGCATCACGACGGCTTACGTGGTTAACTACTGAGTATTGAGAAATGTAAATGGACTGGGGATGCGAACGTCTGAAGACATCATGCCACAATTATGTTCCACAATTCTTCATGTACTAACTACGAAATAAAATGCGTTGGAGTTGTCTTTACGGCAATAGTACATATCTACATTGTACTCCCTACGATCTTCTGTATTTGTACTCCAGTCAAACATATTACTTTGTATGCCTCTTATTTGTCTAAAGCATCCTTGGACTATTTATGTTGTACTCCTTATAAATCTTCCCATGATTATTTTTAATAAAATATCGTTTTCATGACTTATAACGACAACTGCTTTGTTATGTGGTGCATAATTTAATGTCGCCAATTTTGGTATTGTAATATATATTGTTCTCGCCCATTATTTTGGCAATATTCTTTTTGAAAAATGATACCTTTGGTCTTTACTCTTTCATAATATATTTTTTTTTCTGTTGAAGCACCTCGTATATAAGATTATGAGACGTGTAGGACAATGCCGCAATGGGTATATAATTAGATGACAGATCCCCTTGGGGAAAGCGACGGTCGGTGTGGGGATAACGAATGTACAGATGAGACAAAAAGTCCGATGACATTTTGGTGTACCTAAAACTGACAAAGCCCGAGGAAAGGACTGCGGACAATCATTCCTGTGACTTTTTTGTCGCGGCTATATATCACCATAGGGTCATCGGGGAATATCTCTCGAGTGACAGATTCGACCTTAGAAAAGAAAGTGACGAAGTGAATATCTGTAATATCCACAAAATGTGGGTGACATGTTAAGATAAGTTGTGATTTGTTTTGGGAATGTGAAGTGTGCATGTTAAAAGACATATGTCATTTAACCTATGTGACACGATGAAATGCTGCAGGCGAGATTTTCTCTGAATATGGACGTTTTCGACAAAATACGAGGGGGCTTCACATGAAAACCTTAAAAGTGTGATAGAAATTACAATAACCATGCCACTGTTTTGTAACCTATCTATATTGTTGTTAAAGATGTCAAGAGTTGTAAACACGTGACGCCACGGTACATACGAACACGGTGAGTTCACAAGGACAGTTTAAAGATGGCCGCCCTACTTTTTACATGCACCAAAGAAGAGCAGCGTTCTGCTATTCGTTTTTTGTTTAATTAATCAATGCAGGGGTGAAATCTACAGAATTTCATCGGCGAATGAAGGTCTAGTATGGTGATGCATGCATGTCAGTCCAGCAAGTGTATGAGTGGAGTAGGAAGATTTCAAACTTATCGGTATGATTAAGAGGAACAGTAGGTGGTGCATGAGTGGTTACATACGCCACCAAGAGAATTTTTTTTTTCCCTACAGGAATTCAAGGACTTTATCAGCAATGGAGGACTGGCATTAAACGCAGTGGTGACTAATCGAAAAATGACTCATTTGTTCTTTACTTTTTCAGAAAACACACACACACACACACACACACACACACACACTCACACTCACACACACACACACACACACACACACACACACACACATACACACACACATACACATAAAAAATTTGTTTTCATTTTTAATTTTAAAAACCCTCTCGTACGTCTAAACACATACTATATCAATAAAATATTGCACGATTTATTGCCTGGCATATTTCGCTGCATCTCGTGAGGTGCACATTGTAAAGTTATATATCATTTTATGTGAAAAAAGTGAATGCTACTTTGGCTGACATGTAATGAACATCATCGCTGAAATAGCGCTAGTGTGTAGAAGGATATATCCACGGAAGTCTAACTACATAACCTGGGTATAACGTCCTACAAACTCGCGAAACTCAATATCAGTATTCTGTCTGTCTGTCTGTCTGTCTGTCTGTCTGTCTGTCTGTCTGTCTGTCTGTCTGTCTGTCTGTCTGTCTGTCTGTCTGTCTGTCCATTCGCCCGTCCGCCCCTCTGTCTGTCTGTCTGTCTGTCTGTCTGTCCACCCGTTCATCCCTCTGTCTGTCTGTCTGTCTGTCTGCCTGTCTGTCTGTCTGTCTGTCTGTCTGTCTGTCCATACGCCCGTCCATCCATCTGTCTGTCTGTCTGTCTGTCCGCCCGTCCATCACTCTGTCTGTCTGTCTGTCTGTCTGTCTGTCTGTCTGTGCCCAAAGTGTAGTGTTCCCAGTCTTCCACAGATAGTATTCTCCATCCTGATGTGCCTTGTAGCTATTGTTTTCTAGATGTCTTCCGCACTGATTATTCTTGCCTTTTATCTATTGCCCCATGAGTCTGCCGTGCCCAGTCTTCCATAGCTACTGTGCCCTGAGCCTACTTGCTCCGTGTCTACTGTCCCTGGGTTTACGCCGCCCTGGGCCTACTGTGCCTTGTGTGTGGCATTCAAGTTACCGTTTCATAGAATTATTTCTCTTGATTATGCTATTTTCCTTACTTACCACAATGTAAACAGAAGAGTATTCCAAACGGTCATGAAAGAGAACATTTTACATATTTTCATATTGGTTAATTCACTGTAAAATTTTCATGTGTTCATTACTTCGTTGCCATTTTGAAATTGTTTTCAACGCAGTTTTAAACATCTTGTTTGATAACTTACACCAGTGGTTCTCAGTGCAACTAATATGACCCCTAGTGGAGCAAGGACACTATCCATTCATCATGTGCCATGCCGGTAAGCGTCGGCGGTCATGATCCGCCATTTCACACAATCACCAGAGTCGTGGATCAGCTTAGTTTACTTGTCTCGACCATGCCACGTGGTCAAGCCATCCAGGTATGTATTTCTCTGTCTTCCCCTTGTTCTCTTCACCTCGATCTTGCCAGTTGTCACCAAGTTCTCTGATTTATTTCTTCTCATAACATGTCCAAAAATGTTGATATATGTGTCTAATTTTTCTACTCCTTTTACAATTTGCATTTGTTTCTTGAAGGACCTGGTCATTGGTTTTTCTGTCTGTCCATAGTATTCTATGCATTTTCCTCAGAAACCACATTTCGACAGCCATCAGATGTTTTTCAGCTTGACTGCTCATTGTCCTCGCTTCACATCCATACAAAAGTACAGGATCTATGTAGCACCTCAACACTCTTTTTCTCGTTTCACTTGACATCTTTTTATTGGTCCGGATATTTTTCATCTTGCAAAAGGCTACCTTCTCCATGGCGATTCTTGTTCTAATCTCTTCATGGCATCTCCCATCAGATGTTTGGACTGTTCCGAGATAATTGTGCCGATTCGCTTGTTTACGAAATTCCCATTTACATGTATATTACATTGTGGTCTTTCGTTCTTCCCAGTGCCAACCCAGTGCAATCTGTGTCTTCTTACAATTTAAATCTAACCCTCGTTGTTCACTGTGTGCAACAACCGCATCTACTAGATGTTGCAGGTCCTGCTCATTGTCTGCAATCAATACTGTATTATCTGCATATTTAATGTTATTGATGTTTCTTCTTCTAATGATGATTCCTTTCATATCTTGTACATTTCTGAAAATATTTTCACTATACAGGAAAAACAGATCTGGAGACATTACACATCCCTGTCTCACACCTCTCTTAATAGACCTACTTCATTATCAATTCTGATGGCAGCTTGTTGTTTAAAATATATGTTTTTTACAAGTCAAAGTTCTTTCCCATCAATTTGTAGATCTGCAAACATCTCTATCATGTTGACATCGAAAGCCCTTGTGTAGTCAATAAAGCAAAGATGTATATCTTTATTTACTTCTATAGAACGTTCAGTTACTGTTCTCAGCATGTACACAGCGTTTACTGTGTCCTTGCCTTCTACAAACCCACATTGTTCTTCCACTATTTCGGATTGTAATTTCTTCCTAACTCTTTGCATGATAATTCTTAAGAAAATCTTAGTGATGTGGTTCGTTATACTAATTATTCTATGTTGATCACATTCCAAGGCTCCTGATTTGTTTCGGATTGAAATAAATACAGAATTACATAATTCATGAGCTATATCTCCAGTATCATATATTGTGTTCGGCAGTCTGGCAACTTGATCTATTCTATATTCTTCTAAAGCATTAATCATTTCTGTTGTGATGTTGTCTGAACCAGGGGTCTTGCCAGTTTTCATATGGTTAAGAACATTCTGAACCTCCATCATCAAAATTGATGGTCCTTCATTATTATTTCGAATATCATACTGTTTTTCTCTGTTATCATAATAACGGTTTTTCACATAATCCGACCATACATATAAAATCTGATCTTTTTTCTATTATGATTTGTCCATCTTTTGTTTTTAGGCAGCCTGCTGATGTACGTGTTCTTTTATTTATAAGCCCCTGAATTCTTTTGTGCATTAATTTGGTATTTTGACTGTTGTGTTGTTTTTCAAGTTCTATGCAATTTTTCTCAAGCCAGGCTTCTTTTGACTTCTTACATAATGTTTTGAGTTTTCTGTGAATTTCTTCATATGTCGCAGGATTAGTTTTGTTGTGTTTTCTTGTTTCCATTAGTTGTAAATTTATTCAGTCATCCATGTCTTACGATCCACTTTCTTTAATTTTGGAATAGTTTTTTTTTCCGCATCTCAACTGATTGAATTCTTCAACATTTCCCATTGATCAGCCACATCTTGAAATAGGATCTCTTGATCAGTGAGTATATCAAATCTGCTCTTTACTTCTATGTTAAAATTGGATTGTATAACTTTGTCATTGTTCTATAGCAGACACAAATTAAGTGTCGAAGGATGGCTAAGCTGCCAGTTCAAATGATATCCAAGCAGAAGCCAATATCTTCTTCTTTGCGTTCATCCGGAGTGTTTTTTCAGATGTGATTGCTGTGTGAGTTAGGCACCCTTGGGTCGAAACCCTTAGGTCAACACATCCGGCTTCTGCGTGCATTTTTGACCAGGTTAGCATTCCTGGGAGACTCTCACTTTTGTGGTACCGTCCACCTCCCAGCTGGTCGAGTTGGAACGGTCGAAGACTTCGCAGTCATCCCTCAAAGGAAGGCAGGGACAGTCCATAGCATATTCCGCCATCCTGGGTGGCTTCCATAACTGCAGAGCCAACACATAATGCTCTAGTGCTGGGCTCACCGAGGGAATCGTCACGTCCTGCTCATGGCTGCTTTAATTCCTCACTTCAATATATTGGGCACTTCGTTAACCCCGGGCCGTTCCCTCACAAACCAGACAGGTCTGCAGACGGTATCCACTCAGCGAGTATTCGACACGGACATGTGCTTGTCGTTGCGCCCGTCAGAGCTGGTCCAGGCACGACGGACATTCGGAAAACTACCTAGTCAGAGCTGTTCCAAACAAGAGCGGCATTCGGAAACTAGGTAGTCAGAGCTGTTCCTAGCACGAGAGACATTCGGACGAGACATTTCACTCGGACGTAAATGCGTAGTGCCAATTTTTGTTTTGCCACCCGTAGGACGGCACTTCCGCTTCGGCGGGCATTTTATAGTGAGGTTAGCCTTCCTCGGGTTAGGCACGTTAGACTCTTTGTTGTGATGTCGCCCACATCTCAGCTGGTCAAGATAGAACGATCCTCAACATCACGGTCATCCCTTAAGGGAAGGCAGGGGCAGGCCATGGGCATATCCAAAGCTATCCATGGAGTCTTCCATAATTGCAGAGCCGGCACATGTTGCTCTGAGACTAGGCTCACCCAAGGAGTTGCGACGTCCTGCTCATGGCTGCTTTAGTTCCTCACTTCCATGTGTTGGGCATCTCGCTTACCACTGGTCGCTCAAGCACACACCAGGAACGGTCAGACTGCGGTCGACATCCACTCGGTAAGCTTTTGCTTTTGACTTCGGACCACGCAATGGATTCGCTAGCCGTGCGTTCCATTTCGTGTTAGTGAGACGTTTTTCACTTTTGTCTACACTCTATGAGTTAGATACAGACAGTTTTCGTAACCATTTAATTCGACTGGGACACTTTCTACATTTTAGTACTCGCTCACGAGGTAGGCTACATGTCCTGCCGGCTCAGCACCTTACCTCCGTGCAGCAGTGAACGAGAAACGGTCACGCCCTCTCATCCGGGAACCCCTCATATCCCCCAGCTGAGAGCCTTCGAACAAGTATCAGAACTGGGCATGTAGTGTGCTCAGTATGCCACCTCTATTTTTCGGTAGATGGGTATCGGCCCGGCTCTCACATCCAAGGGTTTGTGGCTTAGAGGCCTAAACCCTCGACAGAGAGCCTTAGTATTGTCCGGACCAAGAACTTCTGCCTTCGTGCGACTGATTCGAAATTTTGACTGCTATCCTCAGTCTACCTGCAGAGCAGCAGGTTGTGTCTCTCTTAGTTTGGCCCTTATCCCATAAGTTGTCCGATATGTAGTTTTCATCCATCGGCAAGCACATGGGGTCGATGGGACACGCAAGCTCCCCCCATCACGGCAGGGTGGAGACACATCGGGGGAGAGAAGCCAATATAAACACTTCAACTTAATTACTACAAAGTTATTTGCATATCCTTTATAGGATGTCGCAGTCAACAGCGGCATTTTTTGCTGTTATGATCTCTTGGAAAGTTTATGTTCAGTAGTTTTCCATTGTTTTCTGAACGACCGGCACCCATACCATTTACGTAATAAACCAGCGCAATGCAGTCTGCTGCCTAATCGCGCGCAGCTGTGTTTCGAACGCGTGTATTCGGGATTACGAACTGCACCCGTAAAACCTTCGCCACGGATCGCGCTAACTTAATTGCTACACAAATTATTTACCAGCTACTGAGTGGCTGAATAAATACCGAGGAGAGGGAGGGAATAATAACAGTTTAAGCTGCTATATAAAGGGGACTTGCAGAAGAGTGAACATTGTATAACAACAATGTTACTGGTAGTTTATATGGAGATACTAGCTGACCCGGCCCGGCTTCGCCCAGACCTTGTGGGGAGCATCTCATTTATTTCATATAAGTAGTCATATAAGTTCCCGTTCCCGTTACCGACTGTCTGTCTGTCTGTCTGTCTGTCTGTCTGTTTGTCTGTCTGTCTGTCTGTCTGTCTGTGTCTGTCTGTCTGTTTGTCTATCTATATATCTCTGTCTGTCTGTCTGTCTGTCTGTCTGTCTGTCTGTCTGTCTGTCTGTCTGTCTGTCTGTCTGTCTGTCTGTCTGTCTGTCTGTCTGTCTGTCTAATAGACCCATCCCTCTGTCTCTCCCTCCGTCTATCCCTCCCTCCCTCCCTGTCTGTTTGTCTATCTATCTATCTATCTATCTATCTATCTATCTATCTATCTATCTATCTATCTATCTATCTATCTATCTATCTATCTATCTATCTATCTATCTATCTGTCTATCTATTTGTCTGTCTGTCTGTCTGTCTGTCTGTCTGTCTGTCTGTCTGTCTGTCTGTCTGTCTGTCTGTCTGTCTGTCTGTCTGTCTGTCTGTCTGTCTGTCTGTCTGTCTGTCTGTCTGCCTGACCCGGCCCGGGTTCGCCAAGTCCCTGGTGTGGAGCATCTCATTTAATTCTGAGTAGGTAAGAATCCGCTCTGCCTTCAAAATGTTGACGTGAAGATTTTCTTCCTGCAGCTGCTTCTGTATTTGTTGATCAGTAAGCTCCATTTTTAGCCTCTTGACCACCCATCTGACTGTGTTTGAATCAGTGTTTCTGATTCTGGTGTCTTGGTCCTCCTTCCTCTCACAAGCTTTTGTGTTCGTCTGTGGGTAGTCGTCGCTCTTCTTATTGGTAGTTTCATTGACTGTAGGTTCAGATACTTTATTACAGCTTGCATGCAGACTCTCCAAAGGCAGGTTCGTCTTCTTGATAGTCTGGTCGGTTTTCTCACTATGCATCTTGGAAGCTGCTTGTTTCTTTGAGCTATTACGACGTGCCATTTCCCCCCCGTATCAGGCTGCTTGAAATGTGTAAGGCGTCTTGGCTTGATAGCGCTGAGAAGTGCTGTCAAGCGAATCGTGTCGATATGATGGCGGAAAACACTAAAGATGCGATGATATTGTTCAACATCTTTTAGATAACTTCTTAAGTATAGAAAGATGAGTTACAATGTTATGCATTATGCATTATTTTTATGTAAACTTTGAAAATGTCTAAAAGATTGTATCATTATTTATTATAACTCATATGCCGGTACATAACTATAGACAAAGAGTTTATAAATCTTTGAAAACGATACAACAATATGACTATAAGTTATACAACAATGTTATTAAAAGTTATGCCCCTTGAAATAACTTTTTCTAGAGTTAAGTCCCTTAGCTATATATAAATTTTAATGAAAAATGAAAAATGAAATAATACTGAGTAAGCAGGCGATTTCACACTAAAAAAATATCACAGTTGGCAGCTCTGGAATGAAAGGAAGACGTGTACAAAATTTCATCTCAATCGGATGGGCCGTTAGCGAAAAAATAAAGGACATACATATTTACATACATATTTACATACATACACTTTGTTTTATAGATATAGATTATGCAGTGTTATTACTCATAGCTTAAGAGCAACCACCGACAAACAACTAAGTTATGAACAGGCAGACTTCAGTTCAAATAGATCCTGTCTATCTGCCTGTCTGTCTCTCTGTCTGTCTGTCTGCCTGTCTGCCTGCTTGCCTGCCTGCCCTCCTACCTGCCTGCCTGCCCTCCTACCTGCCTGCCTGCCTGTCAACATACCTACACCAAGCATATCAAGAATTGCCACGAATAGTCACTTTGTATTGAAATTGTGAACAATGAAAAGATAGTTGACAGCATTGATAGAAAATGTCTTTGGATATTAATGAAGCGCCGTGGGATTCCACAGAAGATCATTAAAGTAAGGAAGGCAACAAGTCATCACGTCCGACTGGCGTAAGTGATAATGCTTCTCCACAACTTGTGACCTTCAGCAAAATGTATCAGTTCGTATACTGACGCCATTCCACAAGGCTTGTCAGAGTTTTCTATCGCTGTTTTCTTTACTGTCTCTTCCCACAACTCTTTCTAGTTTTCACGGTATGTCGTTTCATAATGTGGCAAAAATTAATGGTGATTGCCTCTTTGAAATGTTTGTGATAATTGTGCGTTTTTGTGTGTGTCTATGCCTCGTTCACAAAGAGTATATTATTTATGTTGGTTTTACACGGCATTTTCATCAGTCTTCTGTAAAACCACATGGCTGAACTTCTAGTGATTTCTTTGCTTGTTTACTAATTGTTCATAATGCACAGCCGTAAGTTAGAACTGGTTGTATATAACATGCAATAATTATTCTTCCAACCTCAAGTGACGAGGATTTGTTTGGTAAGATATTCTTCACATGATAAAATTAAGTTCGTCATTTTCTATCCAGTTCTTTATTTCTGTGATACATCTTTCATCTGATGTTATCCATGTGCTTAGATATGTGATTATTTCTAAGGAGGTAAAACAAATTCCAGTTAATTAAAAGATAATGAAAAGACGCTGACACTGCATAGAAGACACATTGAGAAAGGCAGTGGTAGTGTAGCTAGAAACTCCCTTGTCTGAAAGACACGGAGTGAAGGCAATAGTGGGGGACATAACACATGGAGAGGAGGATTACAGACTGAGATGAATAATGTGAGAAGAACATGGGGCAACTGTAGAAGTTGGCTAAAGATAGGACCACTTGGTGTGAGGAAGTTGAGGGTATATCCACAATAGTGAAACAGGTAAGAAGAAGAAGAAGAAGAAGAAGAAGAAGAAGAAGAAGAAGAAGAAGAAAAAGAAGAAGAAGAAGAAGAAGAAGAAGAAGAAGAAGAAGAAGAAGAAGAAGAAGAAGAAGAAGAAGAAGAAGAAGAAGAAGAAGAAGAAGAAGAAGAAGAAGAAGAAGAAGAAGAAAAAGACGAAGACGAAGAACACGACGACGAAGAAGAAGAAGAAGAAGAAGAAGAAGAAGAAGAAGAAGAAGAAGAAGAAGAAGAAGAAGAAGAAGAAGAAGAAGAAGAGGAAGAGGAAGAGGAAGAAGAAGAAGAAGAAGAAGAAGAAGAAGAAGAAGAAGAAGAAGAAGAAGAAGAAGAAGAAGAGGAAGAAGAAGAAGGAGGAGGAGGAAGAGGAGGAGGAGGAGGAGGAGGAGGAGAAAAGAAGAAGCAGCGGCAGTAGCAGCAGCAGCAGAGTATGCGAAATATATTGGAATAACATACAAACATATATTTCGCTCGCTCGCTCGCTCGCTTTGAACTCAAGCGTGGTCCATACGCAATACTTCTAGTAGCACTGGACTGAAATTTGTGTGTGACTTAGCTTTACCTATTCAAACAGTTAAATACAACACTCTTTAAACAATTAACATGTATTGTTACTCACATGAAAGGAAAAAATTAACGAAATTTTTTTTAACGTGCCGTAATTCAACCCATGTTGCTGTATATTTACACTAGATATGTGTTGTTTTGTCAAGCCTCTCTAGTTTATTTAATGCTTTTCTTACTGATATTATATAAATAGAGCATGCATGCTATCCGATCTTCTTTCTCAGAAATCTGATTGATGTTTTTCTTAGAAACCTGGGCTCCGCCGTGTACAGATAAAAACTGCGAGACTGAGATTAGAGCGGAAGGTAATAGGTCTATGTTACCAGCAATTGTCAGCAGGTGTTGTCGGTCGTGCTTATCTGCACTTGGTGCTGGCAATATCAAATAATATCACAGCCCATGTCGTGTTTTCATAGCACCTTGTCTGATATTGTATGGTGTGTGTGCTTGCGTGTGTGTGTGTGTGTGTGTGTGTGTGTGTGTGTGTGTGTGTGTGTATGTGTGTGTGTGCAGTAGTGGACTGACCAGGCAATCAGCTTTCCCAGTGGACCACTCGGGCCTCTGATGGAATGGCCACCTTAAACATTAGGCAAATTAAAACTGTTAATTGACATTTTAGTGCTAAAAATTCACTAATCCACACAGCAAGAGCAAGAGGCATGGACAGGGCTGATGTAATCACTGCAATACGTGCTTGGTAGACAGATACCCTCCCTGGTCACCCTGGTCTAGAGGTTACACGACTTTCTCCGTAATCTCGAAAACTCTCGTAGGTAACGTGACGTTGCGCGAGAATCGGTAGCGGTTAGCTCCGCGTCGGTAACTTACGGGGTATGTGAGCCGGTCGCTCAGAAAGCAATGGCAAACTACTGAGCGTAATCTTGCCTAGTACATCAACAGCACCTGAAAAATGCTGCTGTTGACTGCAACTTCCTGTAAGGGATATGAAAAAAAAAGACAGATACTGACCGGACCCTGGCACGTCCAGTTACACAACCTGAGAGTGAAGACTGGCCAAGGTTGTCGATGACGTCTTGAGATCCAGAGAGAAGATAAATCAAGTATTCACGGGAACAGTGAGCAGGTGTAGTCTGTGATGTCTTAAAAAGTCTTACAAGTCGAGAGAATTGACTTCATTGTACCTGGTTTTATCCCATATGGATCGGTCTCTTTCCGCACGAATTCCGTAGCTCCAGCGACGACCCCCAAGAGTCGCGCTTGTCGTGTTTCCGAAGCATCGACACACACCTGATGACTTCTGCGTTGGACGACTGAGGATGCATTGGAATGTCGAACATGGAATGGCGCTGTTCTGAAAACATAAATTACGATATTTATCTCTTCTTCTACTTTCCTTCTCTAGTTACATCAGCAAAGTGTTGGGGGAAGATGTAAGAATCTTGTGTGCGCTATTGCTAATGCGGTTTGTAAGTTGGTATTCATTTCTCTAAGGTTTATCTTGATACATCACTCAAGCCTTTACGTTGTCTTCCTTTTGCTATGTGTCCATTATATGTCTTCAATGTGACTCTTTGTGGTTGATGGTACTAGTGCTTTCTTGTTAGTTGGCCAAAGCGTATAATTTTTGGTTCTTTAATTAATCGCATTACTGATTTCAGGCCTAGGTTTAGTCTAATTTCCTCGTTCCTAATTGTATCTCTCACGATTACTCCCGCTGCTCTCTTAAGGGATCTCATCTCCGTTTCTGTCATTTTTATCTCGTTAGTGCATTTGTCTCTACACGTTGATACACAGATAAAGTACGTGTAGTGTCGCCATTGTTTCCGTACCATTGGACTCAATTATACCCGAGAAACCTCCCATGTAATACTGACAATACTTTCCCGTGTGCATTCTGTCAACGAATGTTTAATGAAAAATCCATATGATTTCACTTCGAACAAATCCACAGGTGTTCCGTTTCCTTCAGGGAATGTCGTAAGGTACAGACGCTGATCGTTCTAGTAACCCACAGGCTGTAGACACGTCGCATTCGTCCCCTCATACCTTATTCCCCTTCCCCGTTTATTAATTATTTTCTTTCCTTGCTGGAGCAACACTTGAATCAGTGCTCGGGCATATGTCAATAAGCTGTTTCAGTAGTTACTGAAGCCGGCTCCATGGCCGAGGAGTTAGCAGCTTTCTCCGCTAACCCCGAATACTCTCGTCACGTGACGCGACGAGAATTAGCAGTGGTTCGAATCGCAAAAGTGACTTATGAGAGTATGGAGCCGGTCGCTCAGAAAGTCGTGGCGTGCTGATGAGCGTAATATAGCCTAGGAATCAACATACAGCTGAAAGATGCTGGTGTTGACCGCAATATCCTGAAACAGGATGGAAACGCGAAAAAAAAAAAGAAAAAAGAAGAGTAGTTACTGAGTTTTCAAACAACATTCATTGTCTTTACATAGAGAGTTTTTAAACAACATTCATTTTCTGTTCTTAGAAAGTCTTCTAACAACATTCATTTTCTGTTCATAGAAAGTCTTCTAACAACATTTTCATAGAGTCTTCAAACATATATTTCCTGTTCATTGTCACATAATAGACCAACGTGATTTAACCAGTGATGAGAATAAAAGGCGTTCTGAATTAGCGGCATGTTCGAGGCCAAAGGTTGTTTCAACAAATCCAGAAAATGTAACTGCACGTGTTTACATCTGGTCGACGGATTGGGAACACTCGGTGGTGAGTGAGACGGGTCCCTGCATCGCTTTGACAGTTTGTCAACATTCGAATACAGATGGAACCCGTCGGATCCTGGTTGCAATCGGATGTCAACCATCACAGGTCGGGCAAAGTTAACAGCTGCAGATGTGTAGGGGAAGTGAGTGAGATGAGTCCATACATCGCTTTGACAGTTCATAAACAGGTTGGATGGAAAGCGGAAGTACTCAGCTCGGGAGAAAACAGTCAGTCTGTCATTTATAGTTTCCGGACATCACGCAGATTGGCAGATTGTTATTGACAACTGTTGTTGGGAGCATACAGTAACTCGCTAGCTTGTTAGGGATGTCAAAACAAGTGATTACAACTCTGACAGTGACTAAGCCAGGGAGGATAGATTCTGGACAATGGATGATATGTCCAAATAACACCTGTGTGGACATAATGAATACCGTCACGTGACCAATTTTAGGTTTTGCCATAAACCATGATTGGGAGAAACAGTGTTGACCAAAACCGTGGATTATGATGGACGTGTTTGTGGGAGAGCTCTACAGTGTTAGATTAATTTAATATTAACTAGCATGTGTCGTTATGGCAAAGTGTAGCAGCGATCCCGGAATGAGGCGGTTTTGCATAAGGTAGTCAATATAGTCTATTTAGGCCTAATTAATATAGGCAGTAGTCTTTTTTAAACTATAGTGTGATGATTAGCACTGTTAGTGGAACACTAGCTAGAGTAGGGAAGTGATACTTAGCTCTACTAGTTGAGAATTGAGTAATGGGCAATAATTGGGATCTTCCAGTGGGTGCTCCCTGGTGGGGGGGGGGGGGGGGCGGGTTCCGCACGCTGTTGGTTGTGTTTTTTTTTCTTCTTGTCTTGGCCTGATGAAAACCTCAGTGTTCAGTTCATCTGTCCCTGACAGAGTTAGGTTCACTGTATTTTCTGAGCGAGGCCGATGGCCACGATCATCTAATAGAGATCAGTGATGGGGAGGCTATCACCAGTTGTATGATCTATTTTACAGGTTCCCTCTAGTTGGAATGAAGAACACGGAACCAAAGAAAAATCCGATCCCGGATAAAGTTTGGTGCAGGAAGATTGGCCCGCAACTTTATCAATGAGCCTATGCTGGAGGAAGATGATCAACATTGCTCAGGGGAGCTGAATGATAGAAGTATCCTACAGGATAAGTACCGAATGAGTTGTAGGTCATACCAGTCTTTAACACACCAATAGTGATTGAGGTTCACATTGGAGGAAAGATAACATTTAAGTGTAGTGGTTCCACATATCAAGAACATTATTACGTTAAGACAATAACGAGAAAATAAGGAAATCCATAGAACATTTCGCAAGAAGGACAAATGCCATGTTCATGGGACAGTGTTCTATTGTTATTTTTTGCTGTGCAGGAATTAGGAGATCTCAGTTTTCTACAAATATTAGGAACAGTTTTTGTTAGGAACAAACATTAATAATGTTCCCGGACTGTAGTTTCGAATGGGACTCAGATTTCATGGTTATCAAGGTTCATGGAGGATAACAAGTCTGGCGGAAAAGAAGCGGCAATTGGTGAGGTCTATTGTACTGACTCGTGTGATGTCGTGTAATCCTTGCCATGATGAGTGGACTCTGATCCTGAACTTTGAAGGCTGACCTATACATTTACATCAGAATACACGACACACATTTTCTTCACAGACACGTCTCATATACGTTACACTTTTCTTTTAATAAATTAATCTTTATTAATCGCTGCCAAACCCCGCTTGGCCTTTGTTATCATATCATGTTTTGGCAGCGATGCGGGTGATGGCGGCAGCAAACTGTGAGCAGCGCCATCTATGTCTTCTCTACGAGGGGTTGGTCATGTCTGTTTTGGAGTATGCAATGGCAATCCTAACTCTCAGCCATAAGCAGATAGAACGGATGGAAAGGATACAGAATGAAGCTATGCGCATTATTCTTGGATGTACAAGAGATACAGCATGCAGGGCGATGCGCTACCTTCTTGGGTTTCCAACCATTGAAGAGAGAATACAAGGTTGCAGGGCACGCGCCTACCTCAGAATTAACGCAAACACACAACATCCTCTGCATAGTGAAATTAGGAAGGTGAAGGGCAGCAGGTTAAAAAGAGGACGGTCGTGGATGGGTCAAGCCGAAGACATTCTTCAACAGGTGTGTTCACTTGAGGACTTAGAACCTGGCAAGGAGTGGGTGCAAGTGCCAACAGACTTCTGCACATCCTTTTCAGTTTGCATCCAACTTGACAGAAAATGCAGACAAGAAAATCCGGCTGCTGTTGAGGCTGAAGTACAAGCGTTGATTTTCTAAAATTCGCTAGACGGTGACGCGGTCATCTACACAGATGGGTCGGTCGTCCGACATGTGAGAAGCTCATGGGCCTTTACAGCTCGGGCCGGAGGGAGAATTGTGAAGGAGGACTCTGGTGCTTTTACTGAAACCACAAGTAGCCTGACCATGGAAGTCATGGCAGTAAGTAAATCAATAACATGGCTCGAGACACAGACATTCACTAGGGCTTGTTTCCTTAGCGACTCAATGAACATGATCAAGAGGATAGAGGAGGGGTCGATCCGAAGAGAATGGTTGGTGCCTCTGGAGCGGTCTCGACTGGCAAAGATTAGTTTCATCTTCGTGCCAGGGCATGCGGGAGTACAAGGAAATGAGCGGGCTGACAAGCTCGCAGTTGAGGCTACTATGGAGGGCGGACGCGCCATGGACCAGGCCGACATTCTGAATGCTCTACGAGAAGTAAGACTTTTGCGAGAACCAAGTGATGACTGTGAATCTACAACAATGGCCAGACTGCGAGAGCAGCAAATTAAAAGAGGTGTGGCCAAACAAGAACACTACGCAGGAAGCCAAAGAAGATTGATAAACCAACACAGAACTGGCGTCGTTAGCCGCTACACGCTGCGGGATTTGCTGAGGAGGGGATCCGAGCACTTATGGACTGAATGGTTCGATGTGCAATGAGGATGATCTGTCGACTAACTAACTAACTAACTAACTAATCTTTATTAATTTTTTGGAAGCAAGAGTTGTTGAGTATGTTGCGTTGGGGAAGTATGAGAGGGGGCATAGTACGACAGTGAGAGAGTGATAGGAAAAGGTGTCCACGGGCTGATGGAGTGTGTTGGACGGAAGCTGGTGTATTCTCCAGGATATTGACAAAGAGAAAAAAAAATATTATAATGTGGGTGTTGACTCTCCTCACTCCAGGGACGACACTTTAAAGGAGGACACGACATTCATAAATAGTCTTCAAACATTAATTTTCTTTGCATAAAGTGTTTTCAAACATTCATTTCCTTTTTATATAGTCTTCAAACATTCATTTCATTTTCATAGAGAGTCTTCAAACAACATTCATTTCCTTTTCAGAGTCTTCAAAATATCCCCCGTGTCTTTCTACAGTATTAGACACTTATGCACCTGAAGCCAAAAAGATCCGCTGGCTCGTTGTCTCGCACTCTAGGATGTACAGTATATCCGTGCGAGTCTTTGTAAGAAATAAATGTTTTTGCTCGGTACCTATTAATGCAACATCTACTCAGATTTGATCGTTCCGCTATACCGACTGAGAATCAGACCAAATACCCTGCCAGGAAGAGATACCTTAATTGAAAGAGACATTTTGTATAAAAGTTGACCTGCTGCAAAGCTGTGAAGAATAAGTAAATTAAAAAAAAAAAAAACGAAAGATATAATTAGTTAGCTATACAAGAGCACAATGGCTAAACATTTCTAAAATCTCTCACATCCCCCTCCCATTTGTCTGTCGTTTCCACTTGTTTCCCTTTATTTACTCCGCCTCCATTCCCCTCGGGTTTTCCCTATACAGATTGACCTGGACACGTGTTTCACCCCAGCTGACCATATCCACTGCGTTACGTTATCCTTACGTCACTTCCCGTCACACGATCAAAGGAACTCTGGCCCACAGTTTGATTTTTGCGCACTAGTATTCCGACGTCATTAATGACCTTTTTTTTTTTTTAGCATATCCTTTACAGGACATCGCTGTCAACACCAGCATCTTTCAGCTGTATGTTGATCTCTTGGCAAGATTACGCTCAGTAGTTTGCCATTGCTTTCTGAGCGGCCGGCGCACATACCCCGTAAGTTACCGATGCGATTCGAACCACTGCTGATTTGAACCGTCATCACGTTACCAACGAGAGTATACGAGATTACGGAGAAAAGTCATAACCTCTAAGCCACGAAGCCGGCATTAATGATCTCACTTAAGTGAAATTGTAGTAGATCTTATTGAATGTAGCTGTATCAGTGTATCTTTTGCTTGTGTGTGTGGTGACGAATGTTTTCTAGCCGAAACGTTACTTCTGCCATGTGTTATCGTCGTCTTGTAAAAGTGACTAATACCACTTTCTGCTTTGGAAAAAGAAAGAGCCTCACTATGTCGTTATTACCATCACCATCTTCACTATCATATGTTTTTAGTATATACGTTTACGATCATGCTTCTCCGCAACACATGATCTCCAACACATTTTCCGTCTTTATATGCTGATATTTTCCCATGCCTGATGAAAGACTATCAAAAATGGTTTTCCTGTCTTCCTCTCTCTCATAAATCTCTCATAAATCTGTCTAGTGCTTGCGTTATGTGCCCGTTTTTCTCTCCCCATAATGTGCCAAAAAAAAACATCTTAACTGCTTCTCTTTGTGATGACTGTTATACGTTGTCTTTGTTACCTTGTCACAATACAAAAATATATCTTGGTAACAGTTCCGCGACCTTTCAGTTGCAAACATAATTTAACACGTAACAAAAAAGACAGAAGACACACATATCACGTTACATCAGCGTATATATGCACACTACCGCCGCCTCGGATTCAAACCAATGCAATTTTATGTATCAGATTCTCGCGAGATCGTACTGTTTGCCGAGGCTTGGTTGAAGCAGCAGTTGCATATGTACACAAGAAATGGCGTTTGTTAGTGTAACTTCGAGATTGAGGTTAAACGGTTTTTCTGTTGGCGTTCGTGCTGTTGCAGCTACCGCCCAGCTAGGAGGTGTATTTCAGTTCTTCTTGCAGCGTGAAGTCGCCCAGCTTAGCTTCCACCCAAGAACTGCTTGAGTAGTACTTTTAACATTTATGAAACGGTACTAGCATTGTGTTGTTAAATTAAAACCAAACATACACAGCTCAGATAATGCTTTTAAAATGATAACAGCAATTTTTGAAATAATAGCAAGGTAAACAGTCGCGATAGGCGGGACTATACACCTTTTTAGGTAGCAATATAGAAAGATGGGGGTATATATAAAGATTAAAAAAAATAAATTAGATTACAAAATGTAAGAGGAGCTTTTATAAACTAGGGAATGTGTGAAAATCAAAAGAAATGAAACTTAACACCAAAGTTAAACATATTCTTCTTCTTCTTCTTCTTCTTCTTCTTCTTCTTCTTCTTCTTCTTCTTCTTCTTCTTCTTCTTCTTCTTCTTCTTCGTCTTCTTCTTCTTCTTCTTCTTCTTCTTCTTCTTCTTCTTCTTCTTCTTCTTCTTCTTCTTCTTCTTCTTCTTCTTCTTCTTCTTCTTCTTCTTCTTCTTCTGCGTTCATCCGGATTTTTTTTTTTTTTTGGACGTGATTGCGTTGTGCCTGTTTACAGCAGAGCTGCGTTCTTGCTCCGTTAGACCGACACATCCGACTTCTGCTGGCATTTGTTGCCCGGGTTAACCTTCTCTGGGGTTAGAATATTCAATTCTAACGTTAAATCACGACTATTCTATAATCATAAATATGAGAACGACTAAAACGATAAACTACAAACATTCGTTAATTCATCTCATCTCATCTTATCTCATCGTGTTCCGCTTGTACCTTGCCGTGTCGAGGTGAAGCACAAGCAGCGGGGGAATACCCCTTTATGGGCTTCATGTATCATGTACCACGAGGACGTCCAAGAAGAAAATGGATTGACGACATCAGAGACATTGTACAACCACACGGAATGACACTATCCAGTGCCGCCCACCGGGCGCTGGAACGCAAATTATTCCTCCCCACGTCGCTTCACGGCAGAAGTGGAAGATGATGATGATGATGATGATGATGATGATGATGATGTATCGAGATTCCCGTGGATTCTGTTATTCCCTCTGTTCATCGTTTACATGGTCGGTCCTGTCTTCTGCTTCCATTTGGTCTGTACATCATTGCTTGCTGTGGTCATTAATTGGTGCCTGTACAAAATACAATTACTAACATGGTATAAACGAATGATTATTGTGGGGCATGCGGACAGGACTAAACAAATACTAGTGAATGATGAAGAAATGACCTTGACCCTGGCGCTGGATAGGACATATCATAAGAAACGTAAGGATTGCATAACTAGAAAAACGTTTGCATGGAATCCACGGAGAACGCGAAATAGAGAAAGACTAAAAACACACACGCACGCACGCGCACGCACGCACGCACACACACACACACACACACACACACACACATGAAGAAGAAAAGAAGAGACAGCGATTGATAATACGGGACGGATATGGACGGAGCTGCGTGGGATAGTTAAAGATAGAAGGGCTTAGGGTGAGTTGGTTGGTGGTTTATGTATGACCCAGTGGACTAACTGGATAGTGGATAACTGGACAGAAGAAATAACCGTGGTGGTTTAGTAGGTCACAAAGAGATCTCGTAGCGAGTCGTATAGTAGAACTCAACAGCAGTTCTCATAGAAGAACTCACAACAGGTCGTATAGTAGAACTCATGGCAGGTCGTATAGTAGAACACATGGCAGGTCGTATAGTAGAACACATGGCAGTTCGTATATTAGAACTCATGGCAGGTCGTATAGTAGAACTCATGGCAGGTCGAATAGTAGAACTCATGGCAGGTCGTATAATAGAACACACGGCAGGTCGTATAGTAGAACACACTGCAGGTCGTATAGAACTCATGGCAGGTCGTATAGTAGAACTCATGGCAGGTCGTGTAGTAGAACTCATGGCAGGTCGTATAGTAGAACTCATGGCAGGTCGTATAGTAGAACTCATGGCAGGCCGTATAGTAGAACTCATGGCAGGTCGTATAGTAGAACTCATGCCAGGTCGTATAGTAGAACTCATGGCAGGTCGTATAGTAGAACTCATGGCAGGTCGTATAGTAGAACTCATGGCAGGTCGTATAATAGAACTCATGGCAGGTCGTATAATAGAACTCATGGCAGGTCGTATAGTATAATTCATGGCAGGTCGTATAGCAAAACACATGGCAGGTCGTATAGTAGAACTCATGACAGGTCGTAGAGTAGAATTCATGGCAGGTCGTATAGTAGGACTCATGGCACATCGATTACTAGAACTCATGGCATGTCGTATAGCAGAACACATGGCAGGTCGTATAGTAGAACTCATGGCAGGTCGTATAGTAGAACTCATGGCACATCGATTACTAGAACTCATGGCAGGTCGTATAGTAGAACACACGGCAGGTCGTATAGTAGAACACATGGCAGGTCATATAGTAGAACACATGGCAGGTCGTTTAGTAGAACACATGGCAGGTCGTATAGTAGAACACATGGCAGGTCGTATAGTAGAACACATGGCAGGTCGTATAGTAGAACACATGGCAGGTCGTATAGTAGAACACATGGCAGGTCGTATAGTAGAACACATGGCAGGTCGTATAGTAGAACTCAAGGCAGGTCGTATAGTAGAACACATGGCAGGTCGTATAGTAGAACTCATGGCAGGTCGTATAGTAGAACTCATGGCACATCGTATACTAGAACTCATGGCAGATCGTATAGTAGAACACACGGCAGATCGTATAGTAGAACTAATGGCAGATCTATAGTAGAACTCATGGCAAGTCGTATAGTAGAACTCATGGCAGGTCGTATAGTAGAACTCATGGCAGGCTATATAGTATAACTCATGGCAGGTCGTAAAGTAGAACTCATGGCAGGTCGATAATAGAACTCAAAGCAGCTCGCATGGTGGAACTCATAACAAACAGCATCGTGGGTCATTTGTCGCGGTAGCAAATTCCTTGTATCTGTAACATTCCGTTTTCTGGGTAACACTTCACCACCGCTTAAGTCTCCCCACTAACCAACAGATTTTATCCTTAACATCCAAGTTACTGGATAATAATTCTCCTCTGCTTTCCCGTAAACCAATCATTATATCTGTAACATTTAAGTTACTAGATAATATTTCACCACTTCACCAGTCCCAGTAACCAAAACATTTTATCTGTAACATTCAAGTTGCATGATAATGATGACGATGATGATGATGATGATGATGATGATGATGATGATGATGATGATGATGATGATGATGACAGAGACGATGACAATGACGCGTCCCCCTAGCCGAAACATTGTATCTGTAACATTTGTGATACCAGCACTGAGCAAAGTTTCATTGTTTCGTCAGGCTAATCGCTCAATTCATCCGAAATCCCAGAAGTTTGTGTTATGGTTTGCTTTCCCTGGCAAGGTGGAGAAAGGAATGTTTCGTGTGGAATGGCTCTCGTCGCTTCAGAGGTCACAGATCGTGAGAATTGTATGGATATTTTGCCCTAGCCATGCGGGTGTACGAGGGAATGAACAGCCTGATAGGCTAGCAGGGAAGGCACCCCTTGGTGGTATCTTGCCTATGGACAAGGAGGAGGTGGTCGTGCGCTTGTGGGACCAGGTGGAGAAGGCGGAGGAACAGATTGAGAACTCATATGTGGAAAGAATTAGATTGCGGGGGATCGGTAGGGGTTCTGGAAGAATTTCAAACCTGAGAGGGAAGACCAGGAGAACTTTAAATCAGATAGCGGTGGGAACGATTAGTAATATGATTCTTCGGTGGCTGTTGAACGAGGAGACGAAGCACGTATGGGAATGTCCTGAGTGCAGTGATGTCGGTTCTTAACTCATCTCAACTCAACTCAACATTCCCTGGCCTTTGATTGTCCCTAATCTACACACAAGGCAGCAGGTTTGCGTCACTCATCATCTAGTTCCTATCCCTTGACCTTTCCAACATGGGAGACCCTACCAGAAGCTGCGCTCCCGTCGGCTTTACTATTAGGGTCATTAGAACACATAAACTTTCAATCACATAGCGGTGGGAACTATTAGTAGTATGACTCTTCGCTGGCTGTTGAACAAAAAAGACAGGGCGCGTATGGGAATGTCATAAGTGCAGTGATGTCGGTTCTTAGCTCAACTCAACTCAACTCAACTTGAACACACAAGCATGTCTACTAATTCAAGGAGTAGAAAACAAAAGATGGGATCTGACTCATTTAAGGGTCTAGATCAATTTTAACCACTACACATTTAACTTTCAACCAGTGTATCGTTGCAAACAATCCAGTTTATGCGTCTGCCTGTCTGTCTATCTGTTTGACTGTCTATATTATACCTCCCAATGGACCCTAGCTTTCACCCACTGCATCAGTCGTTGCAAACAGTGCATTTTATGCGTCTGTCTGTCTGTCTATATTATACCTCTCAATGGACCTTACCTTTTAACCACTGCATCAGCAGTTGCAAAAAGTTAATTTTACAAGCAAAATTTATATACCCAGGTAAAATTTCACCACTGCATCAGCGCCAGTTTGCTAACCCATTCCATATGTAACACTGAAGCCCGTCTAGCTAGTTAGTTAGTTAGTTAGTTAGTCGACAGATCATCCTCGCTGCACATCGAACCATTCAGTCCATAAGTGCTCGGATCCCCTCCTCAGCAAATCCCGCAGCGTGTAGCGGCTAACGACGCCAGTTCTGTGTTGGTTTATCAATCTTCTTTGGCTTCCTGCGTAGTGTTCTTGTTTGGCCACACCTCTTTTAATTTGATGCTCTAGCAGTCTGGCCATTGTTGTAGATTCACAGTCATCACTTGGTTCTCGCAAAAGTCTCACATCACGTAGAGCATTCAGAATGTCAGCCTGGTCCATGGCGCGTCCGCCCTCCACAGTAGCCTCACCTGCGAGCTTGTCAGCCCGCTCATTTCCTTGTACTCCCGCATGCCCTGGCACGAAGATGAAATTAATCTTTGCCAGCCGAGACCGCTTCAGAGGCAGCAACCATTCTCTTCGGATCGACCCCTCCTCTATCCTCTTGATCATGTTCATTGAGTCGCTAAGGAAACAAGCCCTGGTGAATGTCTGTGTCTCGAGCCATGTTATTGCTTTACTTACTGCCATGACTTCCATGGTCAGGCTACTTGTGGTTTCAGTGAAAGCACCAGAGTCCTCCTTCACAATTCTCCCTCCGGCCCGAGCTGTAAAGGCCCATGAGCTTCTCACATGTCGGACGACCGACCCATCTGTGTAGATGACCGCGTCACCGTCTAGCGAATTCTCGAAAATCAACGCTTGTACTTCAGCCTCAACAGCAGCCGGATTTTCTTGTCTGCATTTTCTATCTAATTGGATGCAAACTGAAAAGGATGTGCAGAAGTCTGTTGGCACTTGCACCCACTCCTCGCCAGGTTCTAAGTCCTCAAGTGAACACACCTGTTGAAGAATGTCTTCGGCTTGACCCATCCACGACCGTCCTCTTTTTAACCTGCTGCCCTTCACCTTCCTAATTTCACTATGCAGTGGATGTTGTGTGTTTGCGTTAATTCTGAGGTAGGCGCGTGCCCTGCAAACTTGTATTCTCTCTTCAATGGTTGGAAAATCAAGAAGGTAGCGCATCGCCCTGCATGCTGTATCTCTTGTACATCCAAGAATAATGCGCATAGCTTCATTCTGTATCCTTTCCATCCTTTCTATCTGCTTATGGCTGAGAGTCAAGATTGCCATTGCATACTCCAAAACAGACATGACCAACCCCTCGTACAGAAGACATAGATGGCGCTGCTCACAGTTTGCTGCCGCCATCACCCGCATCGCTGCCAAACCCCGCTTGGCCTTTGTTATCACCTGGTCTATGTGCACATTATAAGCAAGGCTTCGATCAAACCGTATCCCCAGGTAATTCATTGCCTGCGTTCTTTCCACCGTCTCTGAACACAGCATTACAGTTGGTGTTGGATTGTTGACAATATGATTATTCAACGAGAACCAAGTCACTGTTGCCTTTGTTGGGTTAACCATTGCCCCAGCTTCATCACACCAAGTACTTATGCGATTGAGTTCGGTTTGTAGTTCCCCAGCAACCTCCTCTCTATCCTTACCCTGACGATACACTAAAACATCATCGGCATATGACAATGTCCTTCCAGGTCCAGTGATCTGCTCACTGGTGATTCTCACTGTGTAGGCGTTGAACAGTACCGGAGATAATGGTGATCCCTGTGGTAGGCCAGGATATATTGTTGTTGGTTCCGAAGTCCAACTGCCACATCTAAAAACTACTTTCCGTTGGAAGAGGGCTGCAGCGATCCAACTAAGGAGGAATGGACTTACGTTTAGTTCAAGAAGCTGAAACATTAAAAAATCCAGTGGTACTCTGTTGTATGCGTCCTCAAGATCAATCGCTGCAGCAACGGTTTCAGTGCCTGAGTGGAAACCTTCATAGACATCCTGGGCAAAGACTGCTGCATTGGTCCAGGTTTCTCTTTTTGGACGGTACCCACCCAGGGTAGGTGGGAAAACACCTTGCCTCTCTAGTTGGCTTGATATTTTCCTGGCAATTACCTTCTCCAGCAGCTTGCCTATTGTATTCTGCATGGTTATAATTCGATATCCCTGAATTTTTTTGTGGTCTTTGTCAGGCTTCGGCAAGGGAATCAGATAGCTGTGTAACCATTCCTCCTTGATGCTAGCACTCCCTATACTGTTGTTGTACATGTCTGCTAGTTTCTCTAGCTCATTGTCGGTACACCTATTTATGTCGTCGTATCTTATGCCATCAGGACCTGGAGCACTGTTTTTTGATCGTCGAAGCACAGCCTTGATTTCTTTCACTGTCACTGTGTCTTCATCCGGAGTGTTCTGGGCCTTGCATCTGTCTGAGGTGACCTCCTTGGCCAGATTTCGACCTCCCATGTCTGTCTGGTTGCCCTGCTCAAGGTAGCGTTCAAAGAGGGCTTTGCCCTTGTCTTCGTCAGTCCTCTGCCAGATGAGGTCAGCACCTTGGAAGTCAGAAATGCTCTTATTCTTGACTACACCACTCATGCTTTTATGTAGTCGCCAGAACAATTTCAGTGACTTGTCTGTGCTTACCCTTTGACACACCTCTGCCCATTTTTCCCTTTTAACCACCGTGACCAGTTTTTTGAAATAGCTTACTTTTGTGTGCATCTCTCTTTCTAAGTGCAAGCAGGGACTAGGATGACCAGCTCTGTTCTTCTTGGCATTTTGCCATCTCCTTACAGCACTACGCTTATCCACCCACGCCTTATCCACCTCGAAACTCCACCACGGTGGCTGCCGCCAGCTTTTTTTCCTGCCCTGAAACGTTCTGCGCTTGTCACGTCTTATTTTACTCCCGTCTAGCTAAAATGTATCCACGCAGAGCGACCCTGAAAACCGATCACTTGATATCTAAAGCTTACGTATACCCAGCCCAACCATTACCAACAGTAATCAGTCTGTAACAAAAGGAGGCTAACTGTTCCCCGACCAGTGTTATATTCCACTGCATTAAAACTCTCCTCAAAAAGCCGCGGTTGAATTGTTCCCCTCCAACCCGCGTACCATAAGGAAGCTCGTGCTGCGATTATGATTTATGGATAATTGTGTACGTTTTGTGCATTCTCCCTTCAGCAATTGCGTAGGTACAAAGAGAAATAACATCAACACAATTTAGTCAGTTATTAACCGCTGTGTGTGATTGATCTTTTTAGGTAGATTTACTTTATATGTTATAGGGAGAAAGCCTCGGTAGTGTAATGGCTAAATGCTTGCCTGCTGGCCAGGTTGTCTTGAGTTCAAATCCCCATCGAGAAGTATCTTTAAATTTGACCTGGTACCCAGCCTAAAATGAGTACCAGGCGATATATTTGGAAGTGGGGAGGGGGAGGGATGGGGGGATTTTTACCACATCATCCATAGAGTGCCGATTGATGTTGACCACATCATCCATAGAGTGCCGATTGATGTTGACCACATCATTTATAGAATGCCGATTGATGTTGACCACATCATCCATAGAGTGCCGATTGATGTTGACCACATCATCCATAGAGTGCCGATTGATGTTGACCACATCATCCACAGAGTGCCGATTGATGTTGACCACATCATCTATAGAGTGCCGATTGATGTTGACCACATCATCTATAGAGTGCCGATTGATGTTGACCACATCATCCATAGAGTGCCGATTGATGTTGACCACATCATCCACAGAGTGCCGATTGATGTTGACCACATCATCCACAGAGTGCCGATTGATGTTGACCACATCATCTATAGAGTGTCGATTGATGTTGGCCACATCACCCATAGAATGTCGATTGGCCTGTAAAAATACGAGTTTAACACAATACCCCCAATAAGCCGTTATGCGTGTAAAGGGATAATTACCATAATTAACTATAGATTTAGACGTGGTGGGCCACTGGCTAGAACGTTTGCTAGCCGCCCGATGTTCATGTGTTGGATTCACCAACGAGACGGGGCTTTGAGTTTTTGGGTGTTTAAATGTACCTGGCATAAAACTGATACCAAGAAATGTTTTGGAAACTAAAAGCGGCTTGGTCCAGACCTGGCATCGATGATGAAGGAGAAATGGTCTCATGTGCAGTTCATGAAAAACTTCACATGAAAAAAGTTAGTTGTATATCCTTTAAATGACTTTACAGTCAACCCCAGCATTGGCTGGATGTCTGTGATTTCTTGGCAAATTTAAGTTCAATAGTCTGCAATTGCTTTCTAATCGACCGGCACACATGCCATTGTTTGAAAACCAACACAAAGAGGTCTGCTGCCAAATCTCACGCAGATGTGTTCCTATCGCGGTATGCGGGATTAGGAATTGCGTCCGCAACCTCAGTGCCAAAATGCCAGTTAACATTACATACAAGTATAGGCTGTAAAAGATAGGATAATCATGGCGACGAGAATGGCAATATATCCTAAACTGTACTTAGTTGACAATAGGTAATTAATAAAAACTAGCCCATAAAAACAATCGGTTTCAAATCTAGGGCTATATGACTGCAATCATTGGTTTTTATGATTGCAATCATGGAACATTATGACTGCAGTCGTGGGACTTTATGGCTACGGTCATGCGGCTTACAGTTGTATCCAACTTAATGCGTTGTAAACAATTGTCCCTGAGCTTCTGTTTTCTACTGTCTGTATGTTTGTCTGCCTGCCTGCATGCCTGCCAAGTTGCCTGTCTGTGTCTGTGTCTGTCTGTTTATCTATATGTCTGTCCGTCAGTCCACCCATAGACAGACCGACCGAACAACTTACCTGCTTACTTACCTACCTATTTACCTATCTATCTACCTACCTACCTAACTCTCTCTCTCTCTTTCTCCCCTCTCTCCCTCCCTCTCTTTCTCTCTCTCTCCCTCTCGCTTTTTATCTCTCTCTCTCTCTCTCTCTCTCTCGCTTGCGTGGTCTGTCTGCCTGCCTGCCTGCCTGCCTGCCTATATTATATCTCCCAATTGTTCCTAATCCCTAAAGTAACTCACGCTCAACTGTCCTTTATTGTCTCCTTAATACCTTACGACTTCCACAAGCTCCTAAAACTATGAAGTCTCCTTTTGCTTTCTTTATTCTTACTTTAATGTCTGTATTTGTTCTTCCAACTGTGTCTACATTGCTACCTAAATACTTGTATTATTCCAGTTGTTGAAATAGCATTTCACCAAGAAAAATTGGATTAATATTTGCTTGATTTATTCTCATCATTCAAAACAACGTATTCACTTAATGAATTTAAACAAAGACGTCAAAACCTAAAGGATGCACGATTTATTGTCTGGTATATTTCGCTTCGTGGCATCATATACCATCTGCTGAGTCATATGAAGGGAATAGATGAATCCTATTTTGTCTGAAATGCTCAGAACATGGTTCCGTCGCCCTGCTACTGAGTGAGTGCGTGGCGCGACACTGTGAGCTGTGAGTTTCGCGTGAAATGCTTTTATATCTGTCCGTGGTTGTTTGTAGCGTGAACTGCATGTTCGGAACGATGGCGGCCGACTGTTGCTGGATTGACTGGTTTGCCTTTTCGGCTCACAAGTGTATTTTTCAGGAGACTCCTGGGAGTCGCCGCTGGAGCTACGGAGTTAGTTCTTTGTGCGGCTCTTTCGGGAGGTCGTCCTGTGGAAAGAGACCTAGCCATATGGGATAAAACCCGGGTCAATGAAGTCTTTCTGGTGACTGCCGTTTCCATCGACGATAAACTGTATTTTTTGTGGAGGACTTTTGTGTTGGCATTCTGGCGGCGGCATTATGCACAGTGTACCTGTGCGGGCTGTTGGCTTGCCGACACTCTTGTCTATTCCATTGTTCACACTGGGCAGTGAGGAGCATCGTGTGTGATATTCACTGGCACAGGAACGGAGCAATATGGGGACGATCCGTTGCCGTGAAGTTGGAACCACGACTAACTAACTAACTAACTAACTGCTCAGAACACAGTCATTGATACTATTGGAATGTGAAGCATTCGATAACCCCACGGCAATCGCAGATTCGCTATAAAGTTTTTTTTTCTGCGCAGCACTGGTTTTAAGCATAAAATGGCTGAGTTTAGGCATATTAGAGTAATCGTTAATTGTTCGTCGAATATAATATTTGAAACATGTCTGCTTTGTTAACTTTATGGTCAGGATTAGATAGTAGTTGAGAAATGGAGACTGGGATTTTGCGGCATGTCGCCTGCTTGGTGTTTCCTGAAGATTGATTAAGTCCTGTGAGTGGAAAAGAGATATAATCAATACCCCCAACAAGTGCATACCTTCACCGAATAGATATCCCCACCATGTACATAATTCCACCAAATACATATCCCCCACTGCGTGCATAATTTAGCTATGCACATTTCTCGAAGACTATAAAGAGACATAGAGATTATAGAGATATATAGAGAGAAATAGAGATAGAAAGGGTAATAGACAGACACAGAGAGATAGGGACTGAGATAGATAGAGATAAACATTGAGTAGACACAAATAGACAGAGAGATAGAGAGATACATAAATAGAGTTACATAGAGTTATCGAGAGATATATGGATAAGAGAGAAACATGGAGATAGAAAGAGCTGGAAATAGAGATGGAGAGAGATATAGAGAGATAAATTGAGAGCAGGTCCGCATGGCCGAATGGATAAGAACGCGTGTTCTTAAACATCAGGTGTGCTGATGCCGGGTAAGCGGTTCAACCCCTACACCGGACAGCTGGACTAAAATGTTGACCTGTCGTCCTTGACTTGGGGGCGTAAATTACAAGTATCTCTGAAGTTGGAGTGGGTTCGCCTGATGGCGAGGGACACTATTAATAGGGAAAGCTAATACACACACAAAATGTAGTCCATCACTACTATAAATAGTGTGTATCGAGTACGATTGAGTTCAAAGCGAGCGAGCGCAAATAAATAAATAAATTGAGGGAGAGAGAGAGAATGAGTCAGAGAGTGGTAGAGATAGAAAGAGACAGAAATAAAGAAATTAAGAGATAGAGAGGGAGTGATATAGAGAGATGGAGATAGAGAGAGATGGAGATAGAAAAAGATAAAGATAGTGAGATAAATGTGGAGATAGAGAGACAGATACAGAGTGGGAGAGAGAGACAGAGACGGAGACAGAGAGAGAGAAAGAGAGAGAGAGAGAGAGAGAGAGAGAGAGAGGGAGGGAGAGAGATTGACATAGACAGAGACATAGAAGCACAGACAGACAGTCATTACTTCCTCGGCATCACATTTTCCTGGAACATCTCACATCTTCTCAATGAAAAGCCACTCTGCCTTCACCACTATTACATGTATCTCCACAGCTCAGACGAATCTCACCCGTTCACGCCAGATCTCACGTTAACACGATACCCCCATTTCTGGTGACTTCCTTGCAGACTTCACGACCATTATTTGTCAACCCGCGACTAGTCACGTGAATTGTTTGCTCACCGTTACGTCACGAAGCGGGAATCGGGTTTCGCAGTAACATTTTCACAGTAATTTCAGTGCTTGTCCTTTAGTCACGACAGTCCCGAAGAAGACGCGTTGGTAAACACGTAGGAAAAATACACGAAAAGTGGTTTAGAACGCTGCGTTTCTTCTTCATCTGCTTCATCTTTCTTTCACATTAAGACGCCTATATGAATAAATCTACTAAAGAGACTGTCATCTTAACCCATTCAATGTCGAAGCATAATATATCGCCTAATATGACCTTTCGTTTGGACAGAAGGACGATATATCGCCATAATATGGTCATCGTGTACTTCTTTCCTTTTATGCTATCTTTCAATGCTCAATTAACGGAAATATACGTTATATTACTTGCTCATTTGATTGTACCATGTTTGGTCCAAACCTACTTTTTGTTTGGCAATGAATCAGTTAAATTTGTTTGCATCTTCATAGAGTTTGTCCTTGTATAGAGTGGGTGTAAGTCACACTACTTGTCTCTGTTCTGCCTATGTATGACATTCCTGCAACAGCAGTTTAGCTGTTATTTTACAAGTTCCATAGTTACATTAATGAGTTTCTCCAGTCTACAATTTATTAAACACGTCGTACTTCTTCATGTTTTCTGTCCGGAGTCTGAGGGTTTTATCTTGTTCTATCCTATTCTGGTGACCAGGATGTTGTGATTTCCACTTGGTTCTAACATGTATGCTTATAATCTCTTGGGGATATCGTAGGTTATGTATATATATCAGGCTGAACTAGTCTGTCTTCCACCTTCGTTTGCCAATGTCAGCTTTTCATTTCCAGATATGCTGCAGTGTGAAGAAATCCATTGTATTGTACACTCTTTTAGATTTCTGGCATAGTTCATAAACGCCAGCATTGTTCTCCAGACGGCGAAGAGTAAAAGGACGGAAAGAGAAAGGGAGAGATAGAGAGAGAGAGAGAGAGAGAGAGAGAGAGAGAGAGAGAGAGGGAGGAGGGAGGGAGGGAGAGGGTTAGATAACAAGGAGAGAGAGAAAAAAGAGAGAAACAGAGAAATGGAGAGAAAGAGTGAGAGAAATTGAGAGAACAGAGACAGACAGAGAGAGAGAGAGAGAGAGAGAGAGAGAGAGAGAGAGAGAGAGAGAGAGAGAGAGAGAGAATAGGGTTAAAGGGAAAGAGAAGAGAAAAAGAGAGAAAGGGAAGAAAAAAGAGAGAGAGAGAGAGAGAGAGAGAGAGAGAGAGAGAGAGAGAGATGAAAGAGACGGAAACAAAGAGAACGAGAGAGAAAAGAAAGAGAAAGAGAGAACGAGAGAGCAAAGAGACATAGTAAACAAGAGAGAGAGAGAGAGATTATTTCTGGCATAGTTCATGGTTAATGTCATGCCAGACGCTATGATCCCGTCTCTGAGCCCAAACTGTAAGGCAGAGCATGCGTTAAAAAGTCACATTACAGAAATCTGGAATTATCATTTGCTGGAGAACCCTTGCGATCATTCAAATAGCATGAAAAATAACATGCGAACCCTTGAGGTCAGTCAAATATGAAAAATAACCTGAAAAATAAATGTACATCTATTCATTGGCACTCGCATACGTTAACGACAAGAAGTAGATATTAGAGAGCACATTAGGTAACATTGAAGAATGAACGTGATACCGCACTGCCACAGATACATATTGATAAAGATGATAACAGTAGAAGACCCAGCGTCTAGGAACCATCCCGTCATGACACACCGACAACTCCAGAAACGGCAATGTTATGGAAGGAAAACTTTGACTAGTTTATTTAAATCAAAGATCACCATCATCGCCTATTTAGGTAGCAATGTAGACATGGATGGATGAACAGGTTGTGATATTACCAGATTCAGCGCCAAACAAAAGTAGGTTTGGAACAAACAAATATGGATGGCGGAAAATGGGAAGTAAGGATGTATCACAGTTATGACATAGCAGACATGTTGTATTATATCAAATTAGAGGGGGTTGCATAGGGAAAACTAATGTTTATAAGCCCATGTCAGTTACGGGAAGTCGCTTAAGACGATTTGTCGTCACACTGCACTTTATCAGTTACAATAAAAATGTACACGGCAAGGGAAGCTTCTATAGGACTATGTAATTTGTGGGGGTCGAAAGATATCGTATTGTGCACCGATCTTAGAATATTCAATTCTACCGCTGAACTAGTACTACAGTATGTATCAAAAACATGAATAACGACTAACAATAGTAAACTACAAAAATGCATCACTTAGTGCCTTCACAAAATAGAATTAATAAAATGTTATGCCACGGAGCGGCTGGCCGAGTGGCTAGAACGCCGGACTCTCGTCGGGGTCAAAAAGAAAATCCTAACCTGCACAGTTCGCGGCGACTGCACTAGCCAGGCGGCCTTTATTCCTCAAGCTCAAAGACCCCTCTGCCATACACCGCAAGGTACTATATTGGCAGTAAATGACAGTAAATGACAGTTATGCCACGGAGAGAACACAACAAATCCCATCGAATCAAGAGGTGAAGAAAAAACACTGGCACTGGATAGGACAAACAATAAGAAAACCTGAGAATAATGTCATTAGAAAGTCGTTTGTTTGGAATCCACAGGCGAAAAGAAATAGAGGCAGACCCCAAAACAGAGGGATAAGAGAAATAGAGACAGAAGTGGATAATATGGAGAAGGCATAGACGTAGCTGCTACATAGGATATCGAAGGACGGGATGGTTTGGAGTGAACTGTCTGCGGGCCTATGTCTCATTGGTGGAGAAAGCATGAAAGAAGAAGAAGACAGTAATTTCAGTGTTTGCCTTTCAAACTTGTCGGTCCTCGAAGAAGATACTGTGGTAAACACGATTGAAAAGAGATTAAAAGTGTCTTGAGACACATTTGTTTAATGTCCTGTAAGACCACATAATACCATGCCTAAAAGTGCACTCTAAGGCAGAGTTGCTGGCAAGCGGTGAAACGTCAGATTAAAGAAACTAAAGAAATCTTGGACTGATTATTCTAAGGAAGTAACACAAAATTGCACTGGATAATAGTATAACTAGTAACTTCTATGTATAAAACCTACAGCACAAATGAAAGACATGGAGACCCGGTACGGTTGCAACTACATAGCAACTAGTCGCGCATGCTTGCTCCATTCCTGTGCCATCGAAAACTACACGTGATAATTAGCGCTCCAGGGTGTTACCGATCCGACTACCTACCTACTCGCCATATTGGCTAGGATTTCTGGAATACCCAAAAACACACGGAGAAGAGAATTAGACGCAGTGGTGAATAATCACAGCAGATTGTGGAGAAAGATGGAGCAAAATATCAACAGACAGAACGGCTTGTAGTGAGTTGGTTGATAGAGTGCGTTCTAATGGGAGAAAGGGACAACAGCAGCAACAGAAGAAGATGTCTTTTTGTACGTCCATGTCGTAGGTAAATTAGCTGCATATCCTTTACATGACGTCGCAGTCAACAGCAGCAATGTTTGCTATTGTGATCTCTTGGCAAGTTTACTTTTGCCATTGCTTTCTGAACGACCTGCACCCATACCATTTCGTAAAAAAATTAACGCAAGGCAGTCTGCAGCCAAATCACCCGCAGCAGTGTTTTGAACGCGGGTATGCGGGATTGCGAATTACATCCGTAACTTCTTCGCTACGGAGCAGGCCTAGGAGAAGACAACATTATTTTCATAAAGATTATGCTTTTTTATTTTTCGCTGGCTTGCCTTGAACTCGAGCGTAGTCCATACTTGTAATTTGAGGAACTTGGAATTAACGTCCCCAAGTCAAAGCGACAGGTCAACATTTTAGTCCAGCTGTCCGGTGTAGGGGTTGAACCGCTTACCCCGGCATCAGCACACCGGATGTTTAAGAACACGCTTTCTTACCCATTCGACCATGCTGACCCGTGATTAGGGGAATGAATGCCACCATCTGGTCTCTCTGAAAAGTGTTTAAAAGGCTTAAAGGCGAGAGAACCAACTCCTTGCCCCGCATTTTTCTACAAAACGCTTTGTCTTCTCTCAATTGAAGGACGAGCCGCCTATCGAGAGTATCGCACACAGCACGAGATCCATAGCTCCACCGATGACCCCCAGGTCAGTTACTCGTGGTCTGAACGACCCACCACCTGAGGGCAATAAAAACGGCTTGACCACTTCGTCACGAAGACGTCCGATCTCTCTGTAAAGCCTGTATATGCTGATAGCGATTTGATATATCAATTAACATAGTCAGAACGAACAATACAATTGTTAAAAAACACAAGTGACCGAGATATGTGGCGATACATGAACGTATAGTCATTTGGCAGGGATGATGATGATGATGATGATGATGATGATGATGATGATGATGATGATGATGATGATGATGATGATAATGATGATGATGATGACGACGATGCAAAGTAAAGTGGTAGACAATGAATTATTGGACCTTAGGGTCAAGCCACGACAGGTTTCTTATTCAAATTCCTCTGAGAATACACGAAATCAAATCTGTAAAGGGAAAATAATGCAAACATTCAGGTGTCTGTGCTGTCCATCAGTATTTTTCACTTATAATTAGACTACAGAGGGCACCATTAGCTTTTGGACTCTTCGCTGGCTGTTGAATGTGAGACGGAGAATTTTCGGGAATGTACCCAGTGCTTTGATGCAGGTTCTTGTCTCAACTCAACTCATTCCTCTGAGACCTATTACGTTTGTGTATGTCTTCCACAATATTACCCTTTGTTATATTTGTTATTTTTATAAAATTTTCAATGCCAGGTTTTTACCCCAGGTTTTTATTGTTGTCAAATTTTTATGTTGTTATTTGATATATATTTCTTTCCTGAAATTTAGTTTTTATTCGACGAATCGTAATGAATACTTTAAAACAAATGATTATTAATCTTGTTATTCTAGAACAGTTATCCAAACTGGCAAGTCATGTTGCGAACAGAATAGCGTATTTTCATATTTGAACGTCCCAGATGATGACGCAGAAGGTTCTGTGGCGTGGCTTCTATAGGTCTCCTGTGTCTCTGCTGTTGTCCATCAGTCTCTTTCACTTAATTTTATTTCTTAACTTTTGCAAAGAATATTATTTTGTATTGTATCTCTTTCCTGATTCACAATCACTTCTTGAGTTGAGTTAAGTTGAGCTGAGCTGAGTTGAATCAAGAAACGACATAACAGCACTCGGGGCATTCCCATACGTGCTCCGTCCTCAACTGCACCAGCCAGCGTCGAATCCCAATACTAACGGGACCAGTAGCAGTCTGATTATGTGTTCATTTTGACTTTTCGTAGATGTCAATTGAAACGAGAAAAAGAGTGTTGAGATGCTACATAGAACCTGTACTTTTATATGGATGTGAAGCTTGGACAATGAGCAGCCAGGCTGAGAAACATCTGATGGCTGTAGAAATGTGGTTTCTGAGGAAAATGCAAAGAATACCATGGACAGCCAGAAAGACCAATGAACAAGTCCTTCAAGAAACAAATGAAGATCGTAAACTGATCAGAGACATTAGACGTAGACAGTCACAATTTTTTGGGCATGTTATGAGAAGAAATGATTTGGAGAACTTGGTGACAACTGGTAAGATCGAGGGGAACAGACCAAGGGGAAGACTTAGAAACAAGTATCTGGATGGCTTGGCCTTGTGGCATGGTCGAGACAAAAACACGGAACTGATCCACGACTCTGTTGATCGAGTGAGATGGCAGAACATGACCGCCCACGCTTACCGGCATGGCACATGATGGATGGATGGAGATGTTTTGAGTGTCGGCCAGATCCTCTGGTTACTGCCTGCAGCACAATTCTCTCCAAGCCATGATTATTGATCTGTTCTATCACGAGTATGCCGGCTTCGTGGCTTAGAGGTTAGCGACTTTTCTCCGTAATCTCGTATACTCTCGTCGGTAACGTGATGACGGTGAGGATCAGCAGTGGTTCGAATCGCATCGGTAACTTACGGGGTATGTGAGCCGGCCGCTCAGAAAGCAATGGCAAACTACTGAGCGTAATCTTGCCAAGAAATCAACATACAGCCGAAAGATGCTGGTGTTTACAGCGATGTCATGTAAAGGATATGCACAAAAAAAAAAAAAAAAAATCACGAGTATACACACGATTCCAAAGGGTCCCCGCAATATCTGGTTAATATCCATCCAATATGTCTGCCTGCTCGTTCCCCAACACAACAACATGTACTGGGGATCAAAATCCAACTATATGTGTAGCTGTTTAACGGAAGCCTGCCAGTATACCCAAGGTATGCCTGTCTGCACCTTTCTCATCATACTTTGTGGGTCCGCTACAATCACGATATGTGCGTGCTGATTGTCCTCATCCAGCACAATAGCGCATCTCGCATTCATTTGTATGCATGTGTGTATGAGTGTGTGCAACAATGTGTATGTGTGTGTATGTGCGTATGTGTGTGTCTATGTGTGTAGGTATGTGAATGTGTGTATGTGTGTGTTTACGTGTATGTGTGTATGTTTATATATGTGTGTGTTTGTGTGTGTATGTGTGTATGTGTGTTCATGGTATGTATGTTTGTATATGGGTGTGTATGTGTATGTGTGTGGTTGTATGCATAGGTGTGTGTGTGTGTGGCGATATGTGTGTATGTGCGTGTGTGTGTGTATGTATGTATGTTCGTGTATGTATGTATATATGTTTGTTTGGTTATGTGTGCATGCATGCACTGTATGGCGAGGGAGTGTGTATTTGTGTGTTATTGAGTGTGTGCTTAACTGTGAGTGTTTGTGCAAATGATTTAAGTATGTATGCATATATGCATGAATGCGTGTGTGTTTATGAATGTGCGTGTGTACGTGTGTCTGCCTATCTCATAACATGGTAATATACATAGTTTATGTTTACAAAATCCATTTGACAATGTTTGTTTTTCCCCTATGTGAATGTAACATGAACAATTGATGAATGAAAGATTGTTGATTGGGAGGGGCGAATGTAAGGCGGGCCTGGATTCCCAATTTGTTACCCATTGAAAATAACATTCGTTCGTTCGTTCGTTCGTTTGTATGGCTACCAAGTGGTTGCTTGCTTCGATGTAGTTGGTTGGGTCTTCTGAAAGACGTCACTTCCCTGAAATATTTGCCCCACCAGAATGCAATACCTCCGTTACTATAGTACATAACTACATTACTATTTAAACATACGGCATTCGCTGGGATATCTTAGTTTGCCCAAATATATAACAGTTAAAGCATTGTTAAAGTTTCCCTTCATTAAATGAACTTAATTTTTGTAAATCTATGACCAGACGTAGGTTGTGCCTACGCGTATTTTTGGTTTTGTCGGGACTGCTGTCTGTTTCATTTTTCACATGAGACAGCGAGGAGCTTTGTGTGTGATATTCGCTGGCACAGGAACGGTGCCGTATGTGGTGACGTATTTGTGGTGATGTTGGAACTGCGAAAAATGATTAATGGATCCTCTGACAGCTTTACATCTTTTGTCAGATGAATTGGCATTCAGATGGACTGATCCCTGGTCAGGGTTAACATATGTGGGAGTGAGGCTGTTGTGAAGATTGTTCTCTAGGTTAACATATGTGGGAGTGAGGCTGTTGTGAAGATTGTTCTCTAGGTTAACATATGTGGGAGTGAGGCTGTTGTGAAGATTGTTCTCTAGGTTAACATATGTGGGAGTGAGGCTGTTGTGAAGATTGTTCTCTAGGTTAACATATGTGGGAGTGAGGCTGTTGTGAAGATTGTTCTCCAGGTTAACATATGTGGGAGTGAGGCTGTTGTGAAGATTGTTCTCCAGGTTAACATATGTGGGAGTGAGGCTGTTGTGAAGATTGTTCTCTAGGTTAACATATGTGGGAGTGAGGCTGTTGTGAAGATTGTTCTTTAGGTTAACATATGTGGGAGTGAGGCTGTTGTGAAGATTGTTCTCTAGGTTAACATATGTGGGAGTGAGGCTGTTGTGAAGATTGTTCTCTAGGTCAACATATGTGGGAGTGAGGCTGTTGTGAAGATTGTTCTCCAGGTTAACATATGTGAGAGTGAGGCTGTTGTGAAGATTGTTCTCCAGGTTAACATATGTGGGAGTGAGGCTGTTGTGAAGATTGTTCTCCAGGTTAACATATGTGGGAGTGAGGCTGTTGTGAAGATTATTCTCTAGGTTAACATATGTGGGAGTGAGGCTGTTGTGAAGATTGTTCTCCAGGTTAACATATGTGGGAGTGAGGCTGTTGTGAAGATTGTTCTCCATGTTAACATATGTGGGAGTGAGGCTGTTGTGAAGATTATTCTCTAGGTTAACATATGTGGGAGTGAGGCTGTTGTGAAGATTGTTCTCCAGGTTAACATATGTCTGAGTGAGGCTGTTGTGAAGATTGTTCTCTAGGTTAACATATGTGGGAGTGAGGCTGTTGTGAAGATTGTTCTCTAGGTTAACATATGTGGGGGTGAGGCTGTTGTGAAGATTGTTCTCCAGGTTAACATATGTGGGAGTGAGGCTGTTGTGAAGATTGTTCTCTAGGTTAACATATGTCTGAGTGAGGCTGTTGTGAAGATTGTTCTCCAGGTTAACATATGTGGGAGTGAGGCTGTTGTGAAGATTGTTCTCCAGGTTAACATATGCGGGAGTGAGGCTGTTGTGAAGATTGTTCTCTAGGTTAACATATGTCTGAGTGAGGCTGTTGTGAAGATTGTTCTCCAGGTTAACATATGTGGGAGTGAGGCTGTTGTGAAGATTGTTCTCTAGGTTAACATATGTGGGAGTGAGGCTGTTGTGAAGATTGTTCTCTAGGTTAACATATGTGGGAGTGAGGCTGTTTTGAAGATTGTTCTCCAGGTTAACATATGTGGGAGTGAGGCTGTTGTGAAGATTGTTCTCTGGGTTAACATATGTGGGAGTGAGGCTGTTGTGAAGATTGTTCTCTAGCTTAACATATGTGGGAGTGAGGCTGTTGTGAAGATTGTTCTCCAGGTTAACATATGTGGGAGTGAGGCTGTTGTGAAGATTGTTCTCCAGGTTAACATATGTGGGAGTGAGGCTGTTGTGAAGATTGTTCTCTGGGTTAACATATGTGGGAGTGAGGCTGTTGTGAAGATTGTTCTCTAGCTTAACATATGTGGGAGTGAGGCTGTTGTGAAGATTGTTCTCTAGGCGTGGTATCATTGTGTCATCTCTCTATAGACTGTGTTGTAGAGCTCTACTTCTCTTTCCCAAGGAAACTAAGACCCAGTCCTGTTTTGTTGTGGACTCGAACATATAACCACTTGGCCTACAGGCAAGCGGGCTAGCCATTTGGCTACTGTTTCTCCACAAGTAGCAGTATTTGTAGTGTTAACTAGTTCTAATAGTAGCAGTAGTGGTAGTGGTGGTAATGGTGGTAGTGTTGGTGGTAGTGGTGGTGATAGTGGTGGTAGTAATAGTAGTGGTGGTGATGGTGGTGGTGGTGGTGGTCGTCGTCGTCGTAGTAGTAGTAGTAATAGTAGTAGTAGTAGTAGTAGTGGTGGTGGTGGTGGTAGTTATAGTAGTAGTAGTAGTCGTAGTAGTAGTAGTAGTAGTAGTAGTAGTAGTAGTAGTAGTAGTAGTAGTAGTAGTAGTAGTAGTAGTGATGGTGGTGGTGGTGGTGGTGGTGCCAGTAGTAGTAGTAGTAGTAGTAGTAGTAGTAGTAGTAGTAGTAGTAGTAGTAGTAGTAGTAGTAGTAGTAGTAGTAGTAGTAGTAGTAGTAGTAGTAGTAAAGCTAAAGGTACCGATAACAACAACTGACACATGTTTATAAATTTCCCAAATGTTGCCTTGTTACCTTATATTCAAATATTAATATTGAATCAATATATTATCTATAAATGTAAATTCACTGTCAATGACCTAATGTAATATTGTTGACTAATAATATCCACACATATAACATCACATTTTATATTCATAGATATAACGTCACGTCGCTTATTGCTACCTCACAAAGACTGCTACTTTCACCTGTCCAAACTAGGTTGCTTTGTTGCCACACACTTTGTTTGTTGTCCCGCACACTTTGAACATTCCAATGCTCACTTCCGCAATTTAAAGCACGCCTTAGTGTTGTTTCCTGAAGCAGCTAAAGCCAATTGGCACGCTCATAGTTTGCATTCTTGCACTCTCCCTGCTGCACTTGCTTAACTCGTAGTACCGCGCGACGCCTGGTGTGTCTCAAACATTGTCTCAGATTTATGGAACTCTGCCTATGTGTTTTAGACAAATCAAAAATTATGTCGTCCACCTTTGCTTTACAAGACTGTTTTATGGTTCCCTAGCTTTGAACTCATGCGTAGTACATACACGTGATACTACTTCTAGTTCACTGGACTAATTATTGCTTGTGGATTAGCTTTTTCCTTATTACCAGTTTCCCTCGTCATCGGGCGAATCCTCTCCGACTTGCAATTAACGTTCCAAAGTCTAGGATGAGAAGTCAAAATTTTAATCCAACTGACCGTTGTAGGGATGGGACCCACTACCCCTGCAACAGCACCCCGGATGTGAAACGGCGAGCGCTCCTACCCATTCGCCCATGATGACCTCCACTTCACAAGCCATGTTTCGATATTCATTCCCGGCTGGGTCGTCCTGGGAGGCCAGCTTAATATTCAAAATCCGCCTCGATGCGATTCGAACTTATGACTACTGGACAGGCAGGTAAGCGTCTATCTTCTGCGCTGGTGCCACAGGAAGCAGGAACCTGTGACAGGTCTGGTATTTGCTGTGATGGGAACATCGCATTTTGTTGGGCTGAACCATCATCATAATGTGCCATGCCGTTGAGCGTGAGCGGTCATGTTTCGTCATCTCACACGATCACCTGAGTCATGGATCAGCTGTGTTCTTGTCTCGACCATACCACGTGGCAAAGCCCTCCAGGTATTTACTTCGCTGTCTTTCCCTTGTTCTTTTTCCCCCAGTCTTTGTCAGTAGCCACCAAGTTTTCCAATTTATTTCTTCTCAAAACGTATCCAAAAAATTGTGACTGTCTACGTTTGTTGTCTCAAATCAGTTTATGGTTTTCATCTGTTTCTTGTCAGACTTGGTCTGAATACACGGGGGAATAGGTGTCCAGTCTTGCCCTCGAATAGCCAGACGACGAACGCACGAGTTGAACCCTCGTTCGACAGCAGTCATGACTTTATCGGCGTAGCTCCAAATCAACTACGCTAACGTGTCCGCTCCGGAAGTACTTATCTCACCACAGTTCAATGTCCTGGTACAAAAGCACATTAGTAGGCTACTATTTAAACAATCGTGATTAGCTGGAATATCTGAGTTCTTTAAATAAATCACAGTTAAAGTTGTGTTTAATGTTTACCTTCCTGACATGACTTTAATGTTTGTATACTCCTGACTGTGGCTATTTCTATGTGAATATGTAAACTGTGTGGCTTTTTTTTTTAACTGGTGGAAATCTTATATTGGTATTATTTTTATTCTTTCATGGCCATGTATTTTCTTGCAATAAACTGCTTCTTCTCTATAATTCATAATTGAAACAATTCTACAGCCCACTGCATCGTCCAACACCAACTCCATCAAACATGTGATCAGCGGCAACAAAATAGTGACCGCGGGGGAGTTGTTAGAGCAGGGAATGAGCAACCACTATGCATTCAATATGGAGAGATAAAAATCACCCGTGTGTTTGTGTGCGTTTGATAGTAAGTAGGCACAGGGTTTATTTTTATGACTGTGAGGATTTTAAAAATATTGCCGTTCCACGTTGTATTTACCTTTTATGTTGCATGAACTCCACAGAGGGTGAACACAAAAGTTGGAATGGCAATATTTTCAAAAACCCCACAGTCATTAAAAAATACACCCTATATATCAGTAATAGACCCTGTTGCATACCTTAAGGCGCTCTGGGCATATGCTGCTAGGCTCGTATTTTAGAACAAACTGCACTCATTGGGTGATGTTGTCAGATCACTTCGACTGCCTTTATTTCCCAAGACGTTTTTGCTACAATGCTTAGGCTAGGTCGATCTGGTAGCTCAGTTTAATTGTAAACTTTCAATTCAGCCGCGATGGGGATGGAGCCTATGACGATCGGGTCTCGAGTGTATTCACTACCTCACCGCGACTCCTCGTGTGTGATAGTACGAGGGGGCTACAAATTAAAACCTTAACAGTGTGATTGCAATTACAATAACCATGCCATTGTCGTGTAACATGTCAATATTATTGTTACGGATGTCACGGGTGTTCAACATGTGACATCACGGTGCTAATAAACACTGTGACGTCACAAAGACAGCTTAAAAATGGTCACCCCACTTTTGACATGAGCCTAGGTGGAGGAGCGTCCTGTTATCCGTTTTTTTTTTTAAAATCAGTGAAGGAATGAAACATATATAAATTAATCGGCGAATGAAGGTCCATTATGGTGATCCATGCTTGTCAGTCCAGCAAGTGTATGAGTGGGGTAGGAAGTTTCTAATCGGCGTGACTTCTGTGACCGACTATTCACGGCTGAGGCAGGCACACCGAGTAGTGACCAAGAGCATTTTTTCTCTGCAGTAATCCGAGCACTTTATCGGCGCTGGAGGACTCGTATTGAACGCAGTGGTGATTACATCGAAGAATGACACATTTGTTCTTTACATTTTCAGAATATATTAACTTCCCCCCCTCCCCCATTTTTTTTCTGTAAATTTAGGTTTCCATTTGAAGCCCCCTCGTATAAATATATAATCTTCCTTGATATTCACCAAGTATGGTATTACATTTTTTTTTTTTTGCATATCCTTTACAGGACATCGCTGTCAACACCAGCGTCTTTCAGCTGTTTGTTGATTTCTTGGCAAGATTACGCTCAGTAGTTTGCCATTGCTTTCTGAGCGGCCGGCTCACATACCCCGTAAGTTACCGATGCGATTCGAACCACTGCTGATTCTCACCGTCATCACATCAACGACGAGAGTATACGAGATTATGGAGAAAAGTCATAACCTCTAAGCCACGAAGCCGGCAGTATTACATTAGAAGAGAAAATGTGTAACAAAGTCAATGCATTCTTGTTCTTCCTCTCCTTATTCTTCTACTCCTCCTTCTTCTTCTCGTCCTCCTGCTTCATCTTCGCCTTCTTCTCCTCCTCTGCTGGTGCCTCATCCGCCGCGGCTTCTTTTCCTCCTTCTTCTCCCTCTCCTCTTATTCTTGTTCGTCTCCTTCTCCTTGTTACAGTGAAATTGATGTTTGGTAAATCTAGTCAGTGATCCCGGACATATACACACCAATGACAAACAGGGCTGGGGTAACAAAGAAGAATACAAGACGCTGTTCTCCAAGGCGTTTTGCTATCGGCCGAATCAAGCTATATCATCACCATCATCCAGTGCCTTGCCGGGTGGCGTGGGCGATCATGCCTCTCCACAAATTTCTACCCCCGACAGCATGAGTCAATTCTTGTGTTGCCTCCCTTCAGTGCCATGACACAAGACTATCAAGAATCTTCTCCCGCTGTCTTCCTCTTTGTCTCTTTCCGCAAATATTTTCGGTTGTCACGACATGTTCCAGTTTTTGTCTTCTCAAATAAATAAAAATAAACAAAACAAACAAAATATGACTGCTACTTTCTATTGTGTGTGATAAATTGTCTTTGCGACTTAGCTTCCCTCACAATCTCCAGATTGCTCATTTTGGCTGTCCATTTAATTTTCAGCATTTTTGTATAAAACCACATCTCCAAGACTTACTTTCCGCCATCTATCCCTGACTACAATTATGAGACCGTTGCCTTCTCTTTTTCGCCGCTAAATCAACAATGAAACCCATCTACGTTCACCTCCTAAGTTGTTTCGAGGCTAGGTGAAAATGGCTGTCTCACCTCCAAATCCCTTAACTCAAAAATTATCCCGGCGGTGAGCTTGTATCGCCAGTCTGCGCAAACACCGAAAGCCACTCAATGTCAACATTTGACCAACCTGTTGGTATAATAGTCGCAGGAATGTTTCTCTACCAGGACAATGCGGCCAGAACAAACAGACGAATTGTATGGCATCCCGGAACCACGTGATCACTGAGTGACTGCAAACTTTCGGTTGAGGTGCCGCATTTAGTATGTTATTGTATTTGCTCTTTCTTCGTCATCATCGCAGTACGTTTCCCCTCCACCCTTCATCTTCCGTACTTTCTCCTCCTCCACCACCACCACCACCTTCTTCTTCTTCTTCTTCTTCTTCTTCTTCTTCTTCTTCTTCTTCTTCTTCTTCTTCTTCCTTCTTCCTTCTGCCTTCTTCCTTCTTCTTTCTCTCCCCCTTTCCCTCTTCCTTACCCTATTTCTTCCGCCTCTTCATCTTCTGCTGCAGTTGCTGCTGCTGCTGCTGCTGCTGCTGAATCACCATTTCTGACTACGCCCCCTTCTGCTGGTTCACTTCCTCCTCTTCATATACTTTCATTGCTCGTCCTCCCTGCTTTCTTCATTCTACTTCTGTCTCTTTCTTTCTTTCTTTCTTTCTTTCTTTCTTTCTTTCTTTCTTTCTTTCTTTCTTTCACCCGTTACTTCCTTCAGACGCCAACTCGAGTATACCTACATAAAGCAATAACCCTCTTTAGGGTATTGACTTCTCCGTGCCATTTGTCCTCACAAGTACCACAACGTTTTGTCTTCAAGTGAAAACCAACACCTCCTTTGGTAAACGGCAGGGGATGATCACCCTGAAAGGGCTATCGGAAACCAGCTATAAGTCAATAGTTATGTATGACAACCGAGAGATACGAAGGGCAGAATGTTAGACTGGCCTACGTTCCCAGTTCTTAACCCTTTGAAAATAAAGCTCGTTCGTTCGTTCGTTATTTGTTCCTTCTCTGATTTGAAAGTGTTATGTTGCGGTTCAAGGAAGACAAAACATGTAGGAACTTCCGTGAATGGATGTCGAAATCCCCCCAGGAACACAATGGCACTACTGGTGTTCACAAGGCTTGCCAAGAGGTGGATGTCGGGTCACCTGGACAAGGCTCTGAAAAGAAAAGCTTCCCTTAAAGGTGTCAAATGACCTAAAATATAGTTTATTCACAATGCTGTCTATGAATAAATTATGCCTGAGGATGAATGGGGATTTTCTGCTTGTCTGCATGTTTAAGTATACATGTCTGTTCCGTGATTTCAATTGTCTGACTATTTTGACTTGCTCCTATTTCTAACGCAGATGAAACCAAAGCTAAATAGGACACTGAGGAACAAAAGCGACACATATTTCTTTTGACATTTCTCCTTTCTTTGTTGCTTTCAGTTTTGGATTGTTTTCTCATTCAGATTCTCTACAGTTTTCGAGACTTGTCGAAGACGCTACGAGGTTTGGACACTCCTATACCTCCACCTACTCCTCCTCTTCTTCTTCTTCTCCTCCTCCTCCTCCTCCTCCTGCCCCTTCTTCTTCTTCTTCTTCTTCTTCTTCTTCTTCTTCTTCTTCTTCTTCTTCTTCTTCTTCTTCTTCTTCTTCTTCTTCTTCTTCTCCTCCTCCTCCTCCTCCTTCTCCTTCTCCTTCGCCTTCGCCTTCTCCATCTCCGTCTCCGTCTCATTCTTCTTCTTCTTCTTCTTCTTCTTCTTCTTCTTCTTCTTCTTCTTCTTCTTCTTCTTCTTCTTCTTCTTCTTCTTCTTCTTCTTCTTCTTCTTCTTCTTCTTCTTCTCCTCCTCCTCCTTCTCCTTCGCCTTCTCCGTCTCCATCTCCGTCTCATTCTTCTTCTTCTTCTTCTTCTTCTTCTTCTTCTTCTTCTTCTTCTTCTTCTTCTTCTTCTTCTTCTTCTTCTTCTTCTTCTTCTTCTTCTTCTTCTTCTTCTTCTTCTTCTTCTTCTTCTTCTTCTTCTTCTTCTTCTTCTTCTTCTTCTTCTTCTTCTTCTTCTTCTTCTTCTTCTTCTTCTTCTTCTTCTTACTTCTTCTTTTTCTTCTGCTGCTTCTTCTTCTCGGAGTAGCATTATTTTTCTTTCTTGTTGCCGCCTCATTGTTTTCCTTCTCCTTCTTCTTCTTTGCCTTCTTCCTCCTCCTCCTCCTTTTTCTCCTCGGAGTAGCATTATGTTTCTTTCTTTTTTCCGCCTCATTTTTTCTTACTTCATGGTCACGCTCCATCCTTGCTACTTGTCTGCTCTCCTTTACCACTTTCCCTTTTGGCTTCCACTTCTCTTTCCTCCTTCTCTTTCTTCCCCCTTCCTCAGTAAAACTGAAAATAAAGACGTGCCTCACCCAGCCATTCACGTCATCACTTCTAGTATTGTAAAGTTGATTGTCTTCAGACGCAATCCATCCAATGTATCTGCACCAGTTCTTCGTGGGTAGGTTCCCTGACTCCTATAAGCATTTTCCAAGGCAGCTTCTTCATGCCCTCTTCATCATCATCATCATCATCATCATCATCATCATCATCATCATCATCATCATCATCATCATCATCATCATCATCATCACCACCACCACCACCACCACCACCACCGCCCTCGCCTCCACCTCCGCCGCCACGTCGCCGCCGCCGCCGCCGTCACCACCACCGTCCTCGCCACCGTCCTCGTCCTCGTCCTCGTCCCCCTGCTCGTCCCCGCCCCCGCCACCGTCCCCGCCACCGTCACCGTCATCGGACTTGTCAGCTGACTTAAGCGTTCATGTCCCTCCACAGATCTCGGTCCTTGGTTCTCTGGATCAACTTTGCTCATAATGTTCCTCCATACCGCCGACTCAATCCATTCATTATAATTTCTCTTTGTCTGCCTCTGCCTCTTCTCCACCTGATCTTTCCATTTGTCGCAATATACTCCAATGTCTTTCTTCTCATCACATGACCAAAGAAAGCTGTTTGTCCCTTTCTTATAGTTGTATATAATGTTCTAGTTTCACTGTCCCCCATCCAGGCACTCGTTGCTAGTTACTCTAACAGTCCAAGGTTTCCGTAATATTCGTCTCAGAAACCACATACCCATTTCTTCGAAGTGTGTCCTAATTTGTACGAAGAGTTAAAGAAACAACTGCTTAGAACATTATGAGTTAACCAACAGACAAATGTGTTCATACGTGGACGCTATATGACACACGAGACAGTACGGACATTTGAAGGATGCAGACATCCAATGTAACAGGTTCTCTCTACCCGTGGTTAGATTTATTTTCCTAACAATGTTTCCAACGAAGCAGCCTAACGTTCAACTCCTTGTAAAAGCCATTCAACAGAGACTATACAAATTCGAGCATCGAAGCATAAATATTACCTCTAGTGTAGAATAATGTACAGAGACTATACAAAGTCGAGCATCGAAGCATACATATTACTTCCAATGTAGACTAATGTGTCTTCTGTTGCCTACTGTAATCCAGTTGTCCCCTAATAAAGCCGATGCACACACCTGCATCATTTTAGCAGTGTTATTTTATGGCCTCTGGGATGTTCCCCCTATGTTACCCACAGTAGCCATTGGTCAGTTCTATTCCGGACTGTCCTCCTACTTATTCCCCAGAGGTCTCTTGCTGTCTGTCGCTAATCCTCAATTACTCATTCCACAGACGCTAGCTAATCTTCTCAGCCTCAGCCGCAACACCGTGGCAGCGGCTGGACTGTCTTCTGTCACAGCGCTAGTTCAGCCGGGAACTTTGCTTCCTTGGGGGAACAATCGTTAAATAGAGGGCTAGAGGCCAGTAGCGTTCGTAGAGCTATGTTTTCAAATGTTGCATACCCTTTGAAAGACTTTTTAAATCAACCCCACGTTTTTAAAAAACATTTTGCACTCGCTCGCTCGCTCGCATTGAACTCAAGCGTAGTCCATACACACTATTTATTTTGCTTGTGGATTAGCTTTCCCTGTTAACAGTGTCCCTCGCCAACAGGCGAACCGACTCCGACTTCAGAGGTTACTTGTAATTTACGTCCCCAAGTCAAGGACGGCAGGTCAACATTATAGTCCAGCTGTCCGGTTTAGGGGTTGAGCCGCTTACCTCGCCATCAGCACACCGGATGTGTAAGAACACACGTTCTTATCCAATCGGCCATGCAGACCTGCAATCGGGGGCTGATTTTCTCGGCAATATTACAGATAGACAGACAGAGAGATATACGACGGACGGACGAGCGGATAGATGAGAGAGAGAGAGAGAGAGAGAGAGAGAGAGAGAGAGAGAGAGAGAGAGAGAGAGATAGAGAGAGAGAGAGAGAGAGACGACGACAACGACAGACAATCAAACAGGATACATAGATAGATAAATGAGACAGGCGACAGGCAGACAGATAGAATGTATAGATAGACAGATGGATGTATGGATACACAGACAGCAGACAGACATACATCGGTGGGAAGAACATAGACAACAGTGAGGGCAGGTATTTTCATTAACATATCCAGATATCCGGACAGATATACATATATCCAGATAAACATATACAGATGTGCAGACAAATATACAGATGTGCAAATAGATATACAGACGGGTATACAAATGTGCAGACAGACATAGAGATGTGCAGACAAATATACAAATGTGCAGACAAATATGCAGATGTGCAGACAGATACAAATGTGCAGACACACAAACAGATGTGCAGACAAATATACAAGTGTGCAGACAGATATACAAATGTGCAGACAGATATACAGATGTACAGACAGATACACAGATGTACATGCTGAAATCAAGTGGCAGAACAAAATAAAAATATCAAAGATGAGTATATATAAATAATATGGAATAACATATAATGTGATGATGTATACGTTTCTGCACACACACACACACACACACACACACATACACACACACACACACACACACACACGCACGCACACACACACACACATACACACACACACACCTAGACACATATTCACTAATTAACACAATCAATTTAACTAATATTCACAAACTCCCACACTTTACACGCACACACAAATACATACACTGACGAATGTCGTGAGCATCCACACAAAAATGGAAACATACACACTGTGTAATGTAAATAACGTACGATAATATTACCTAAAACTGACATACACATGATGGAGTAAGCAGTGAACACGTTTTCACATGGTACATGTTAAAATCAAGTGGCAGTAAAAATGATCATGTGAAAGATGAGGATGGAGTAGCGTGTTATATGACATGTAAAGCTGCACTACTTTGTGTCATTTTATATTGTTTATATGACATACATGCGTTCAGCTCCCCCCCCCCCTCTCTCTATCTCTTTCTCTCTCTTTCCTTTCTGGCTCCCCCCCCCCCCACACACACACATAGTGGAAAATGATACGAGTAGGTAACTTATAGAGGCATATACTCTGTATGGAGTAAGTATTGAAAGAGTTTTCGGTTAAATGTTTACGGATTCATTGGCGTTTTCAGATCTAGCGGAAGGTCATTACATAAGCGAGTACCAGAATGCACAAAACATGTTTTGAATAAATCCAATCTAGACTTTGGAATATGTAATAAATTTAAGCGCCTGCTGTTCATTGCATGAAATTGAAGCAACAGTAGATGATACTCTGAGATATTTTGAGATATAATTTTATTCACTAATTTGGCTTTGTTTAAAAGGAAATACTTTCAGAGTATTTATGCCACGACTATGCGTGCTGGGCGGTTTTGAAGAGAACATAGTTGTTTTATATTAGATTTAGGGCAAATCAACTCATTTGACAAATGGCAGCAATACTAAAGAAAAAGCACGTATCAATATTTACTGAAAAGCACTCTACAACACAATCTTCCTACCAACTCTATGATGCCATTGCCAAACCTAGAAAATCACAGAAAAAGAGAATAGAAAGATCACAACAACATAAATAAGATTCCTGACAAGAGGTATCGATGTATCAAGACCTGTTGTCTGTCGGATACAAATGACGTAATTAGGTTCACCATATTGACACTAGTCTTCATTTGTATTAATTTACTAATTAAAATATCATGATCTACATTATCAAAAGCTTTAGTAAAGTCTACAAACACCGCTCCACAAATGTTGCCATAGTTGACGTTAAAATACCAGTTATAGTTTATTTTTGTTAGAACACCATGGCAAGAACGTTTAGATGGAAACCCAGATCGACTATAAATTATTAGATCGTTGTTAATTAAGTGATGTAATCTTATTTTATTTATGTGTTTTTCTAATGGCTTTAATAGCGACGATAGTAAGGAAATAAGTCTACAGTTACCCAAGACGCTATTATCAATTGAGCCATTTTTAAGTAGAGGATAAACTTTTGCAATTTTAAATGCAGATGGAGACTAGTTTTTGTCCAGGCATTGGTTATACAAGTATATGAACTTTGAGTACTCACTAATGACTTGTGCAGCAGAGCGAAGAATGCTATTACTGATGCCGCGTATATTTGTTGCTTTGAGATTTGAGAGATATTTATATACTTCTGCAACAGACATCAAGGGAATCTCAGGGGGAATATTTCTAGTGCGCTTCTCCTCCAGAATGCTGACAGTAAACTTAAATTATATGATGAGTCTGGTATTGAATACTTCAGATTCTCTCTTTATGATTGAAAGAAACTACTGAATTCATCGCATGCTTTAGAATTCGGTATTGCTGAATCTGAAGATTGTTTGTTTATTGGTTAGCGAGTTAATAGCCTTCCATATATTTATGTGGGGGTCTGGGATGACATACGTTGGTAGTACCTTTGGCAAGGATGACTGTCACGCCCTTTTCAGGGTTCATTCCCTACTGGTCCAAGCCTAACATCCAGCACACGCATATGGCTTCTAGTTGCTGTCAGGATGCAACGGCGGCCACCCCTCGGACAACGGCTGTGACAGGCCAACAAAACCAGGCGGTGGTAACCGATTCAGCTTCAACCCGATCGGTGGACTAGGTTATGCCCACCCAGCATGCGAAGACGGGATTTGGCAGACTGCGCGGAATAAATCATTGATGATTCAGCCTGCAAGACGACGTTTACATGCAAAGCATCGTGGAACGTAATGTGCACGGCACGGCACGTAGAGCGCCCTGGTCATCCACTGCACCTGTATTCGTCTCCAGTCGTATTGACTAGTCTTACCACTGGATTCAGATGGACTTAGGCGAGAGAGTGTGGTCGACGAATCGCGCAACTCTTCCTCACTTCAATCAAATTAATCTCGCAAGTAATTCTTCATCCAACTTCATCAATCACTTTCAAGCCTTGTGGTGATGGGTGAGCGGTGAAGCTGTGAGCGTGGGTACTCTGGCAGTCATAGTCGCAGACCTGCACACAAGCCATATTGTCGTCTTCTACTGACAGGAGCAGGAGTGGGATTCGGCAGCCCCCTGAGCTACTTAGCAACCCTATATAGGGAAGCACTGCTCACCTCCATATCACGATGAAGGGGCTAGTAAGGGTGCCCTAAACATTGTCTGCTCCATCATTACCTCTTGGCAAGTTTACGTTCACTAGTTTGCCATTGCTGTCTACCTGGTACGTCAAGCCTTTCTTTCCCACATTGTCAAAGAACATTTCGAGGCAAAGTAGGTCTTGTCAACCATGTTACAACTCCCGGCTCCAAACTTTACAGCCTCACTGGGTGAAATGAATGATCAGCATCATACTTGATGGACAAACACCAACCAGCCATTGCGTTCTGAACGACCAACACTCATACGATTTTATGAAAATTAACACAAGGCGGTCTCAATCAACAAAAACGATTAGTAAAATTGGTGAGTTTTACTAAAACACGATTACAAGTGGCAAAATGGGCGTTGCGGCTAAAGCCTTCGCCAGCACACAAACTAAACACGTTTAATGATGCTAGCGTTAGATTGTTTAATGATAATGGCGTCAGCGTGTTTAAAGATAATGACGTTAGAGTGGTTTAATGATAATGGCGTTCGGATTTAATGATAATGTCTTTAGAGTGGTTTAATGATAATGTCGTGAAAGTGGGTTAGAGCTGGGACGGCAGAGCGCCATAGAGGTATGACTTCAAAGTGAATTAATGTGATGGTTCAACTGTGAATCGTTGCAGGTCTACTTGTGAGCGAGACAAACCTTGCACCTCTAACCCCAAAAGAAAAGCTGTTAAGTTCGCCCTTACAGCATTATGGGAGCCGATGCAGCGTCATGGCTAGAGCCTCACCTGCTAGTCCGGTGATCACGAGTTCGGATCTACATTGGAGCGGATTGAAAGGAAGTGGACCTGGGCTACCAGCTGGACCCCGCCTTTAATTGAAACCAGGAAATATGTTAGGAAGTAAAGGCGGCCGGTGTGATGCTAACCACATAACCCAACATCGCTGATTGGTCTATGAAAATATGAGTCTAGCTCCATATACCCATTGTAATTTAAGATGTGTAGAAGAGTCCTTTCCTTCTATTATAACTCACCCCAACAGGTAATCGAACTCCCATCATCATCTTGTTAACACAACACTCTTCCTCCTGGACCACCACGGGTCCACAATGATATTCTTCAGCTCATTAATGCCCCATCACACATGATTTTTGTTGTTGTTGCGGGAATGCAAGTGCTGGACTCTCAAGGCACTTGCCAGTTTCAAGTGTCTATATCCCACTGAATGCCGAAACAACATTTTGTACTTTCGATTTGGTTGTTTCATGTTAAAAAGAGGCAATCGCCCTGGCAATGCCGGTCTGCGACCACTGTTTAATATCTCGTTGCCGAAAGTTCAAACACGCGGGAACGCATTGATTGATTTAGAAAGTGGAATAACAACGGACGCAGCCTGGTACCAGAAAACGCACTCAGAACCGTCATTACTATTGTTACGGCTGTCTGCTCACAGTGCTATCGGTACGAGATACGTTAATTGTTACTCTTATTTTTTCCAATCAGACTGCCGGTTTTCCTCTCCCGCCCCCTCAATTTCCCTTTGAGTTACGCCGTTCCCACGTGTCAGTAACTTTGATCTGGCTGTTCTGGTGAGTTTCAGTTATTTCTTCGTTTTATAATATTCCTGTTACTATCTCAGAATATTTGTTACTTGGGGAGTTGTGAGTTTTATTGGAACGTTATGGAACATAAATTAATAAATTTGGATTGGTAATCAGAGGAAAGTAGTGCAGACTGCAGGACACACTATATATTGTCTGTCATTTGTGAGTGCAGCAATCAATCTCAGGTTGATGAATATACAACAACTGCCTTCTGCAAAGATACTTGTTATCATCATCATCATCATCATCATCATCATCATCATCATCATCATCATCATCATCATCATCATCATCATCATCATCATCATCATCATCTATTGACATTCTTAGAAATAGTGGAAAGAAGAAAAGTTTAGATGATACACTAGAGCAGTGGTTCTCAACCTTTTTTGGCCCGTGCCCCCCTTCACCATATTTTCAGAACGTCATCCCCCCTTTCATATTTCCTATCTAAAAATCCCCCCACCCCTATACAGTGTACGTAAAAATGTAAGGTAAATTTAATAGCACATACTAAAACAAGTCTAGACATCCACATAAAACATGATTTGTGGGTCTACTGACTTTATAAAATGAATTTTAGAAGGATGAGACGCACTTAACTGTAAAGTATGAAGGGAAAAATAATATCAAGTAATCGGTTCTTGTATTAACGCGATCTTGAAATGGTCTTCATCCCCCCCCCCTGGAAACCCTAAATTCCCCCCCTGGGGGGGGGGGGGGAATTCCCCACCGGTTGAGAACCACTGCACTAGAGGATATAACAACTGAAAGCTAATTAAAGCTGGAATAAACGTGAAATTGTCAGCTTTTTATAAAACAGCACGGCTGATGCATTTAGATGGGGATTAGCATTAGAGAGTGCCCCCGAAAAAAGGACAACTTGAATATTAAGAAAATAGAAACAATGATTATTTCAAAGAAAATACAACACCAAGTTGTGATAGTATAATAGAAGGGAATATACTTAAACAACAAAACCAGAACATTCTAAGGGTAATCATAACAGCTCATAGAAGATGCGTGACGTAGATGAAGCGCAGAATAGGCGATGCAAAATCTGCATTTCACAAAAATTACACGTATTTTATACGATAAACAAATGACTGAGCCTGCTTTGTTGTAGGGCCGTCAATCTTGAAATGTAAGCAGAAAAACAAAGTAGGAAGAGCTTAAAAGTAACTGAGTTGTTGGTGTTTTGTGTGTGTGTGTGGGGGGGGGGGGGGAATGGGGGGGGGGGGGGGAGTGAGGGGGATGTTCACTTTTAACTAAATCGTAGTCCACGCACGTGATATTACAGTACAGAACATAGTTTTGTGTGTGGATTAACTTTCCCTATTACCAGTGTCCCTCGCCATCAGGCTAACCCATTTCGACTTCAGAAGCACTTTTAATTTACGTTCCCAAGTCAAGGACGAGAGTTTAATATTTTAGTCCAACTGACCGATGTAAGGGTTGAACCCGCTACCTCGGCATCAGCTCACAGGCTGTTAGAGAACTAGCGCTTTTATTTATTCGGTCGTGCTGACCTCTGCTGAGCTGTGGTGCCTGAGACGAATGTTGATATATTAATCGCACAAAACAAACATATGGTTTGCACTTTTTTCTGATGGGTACATACTCCTGTACCACAAAAGTTGTATCACAGCTTGAACTGCCGAACTAACAAACACTGATTACCTGTAATAGGTTAAAGCAAGTATAACATTGCATACACCTATAAGAATAAAATGCAAAGAATACCATGGACAGCCAGAAAGACCAATGAACAGGTCCTTCAAGAAACAAATGAAGATCGTAAACTGATTAGAGATATTAGACGCAGACAGTCAAAATTTTTTGGGCATGTTATGAAAAGAAATGGATTGGAGAACTAGGTGACAACTGGTAAGATCGAAGGGAACAGACCAAGGGGAAGACCTAGAAGCAAATACCTGGATGGCTTGGCCACATGGCATGGTCGAGACAGAAACACAGAGCTGATCCATGACTCTGGTGATCGAGTGAGATGGCAAAATATGACCGCTCACGCTTACCGGCATGGCACATGATGGATGGATAAGAAGAACAATATAAACAACTATAAGAAGAACAATATATACAATTATCAGATGAACAATATATACAACTATAAGAGAATAATATATACAACTATAAGAAGAACAATATATACAACTATTAGCTGAACAATATATACAACTATAAGAGAACAATATATACAACTATAAGAGAATAATATATACAACTATAAGAAGAACAATATATACAACTATAAGAGAATAATATATACAACTATAAGAGAATAATATATACAACTATAAGAAGAACAATATATACAACTATTAGCTGAACAATATATACAACTATAAGAGAACAATATATACAACTATAAGAGAATAATATATACAACTATAAGAAGAACAATATATACAACTATCAGAAGAACAATATATACAACTATCAGAAGAACAATATATATAACTATCAGAAGAACAATATATACAACTATCAGAAGAACAATATATACAACTATAAGATAACAATATATACAACTATCAGAAGAACAATATATACAACTATAAGATAACAATATATACAACTATCAGAAGAACAATATATACAACTATAAGAGAACAATATATACAACTATAAGAGAACAATATATACAACTATAAGAGAACAATATATACAACTATAAGAGAACAATATATACAACTATAAGAAGAACAATATATATATAAGTATCAGAAGAACAATATATACAACTATCAGAAGAACAATATATACAACTATCAGAAGAACAATATATACAATTATCAGAAGAACAATATATACAACTATCAGAAGAATAATATATATAACTATCAGAAGAACAATATATACAACTATCAGAAGAACAATATATACAACTATCAGAAGAATAATATATATAACTATCAGAAGAACAATATATACAACTATCAGAAGAACAATATATACAACTATCAGAAGAACAATATATACAATTATCAGAAGAACAGTATATACAACTATAAGATAACACTATATACAACTATAAGAGAACAATATATACAACTATCAGAAGAACAATATATACAATTATATGCGAACAATATATACAACTATAATAAAAACAATATATGCAATAATAAGATGAGCAACATATACAACTATCAGAAGAACATTATATACAACTATCAGAAGAACAATATATACAGCTATCAGAAGAAGAACAATTTATACAACTATCAGAAGAACAATATATACAACTATTATTTTTGCATTTGCATTAGCACCTTGCCGTCTTGACAGACGATAGTTTGTGCTTTAAAAAGGCATAATATCCTTCACCTTTGGCGGTAGCGAATGTGACTGATAAGGCAAATTCGCGCTGTAAATGTTCGTTAACAGTGGGTGCATGTGAACACCTGGTCATTTCCACCATCATGCACCATCTTACGTCTCACACGCTCGGTGTGTGACTTTTCTGCAATAATTTTCTCCTTTGTCTTTATTCCATTTCTGATGTTTGCCCTCCATGCAACACGTTCAGCGGCGACTTGCTCCCAATGTGCATTATCAATGCCTGTATCAATTATGTCCCGCTTACACACATCTTTGTATCGTAGTAGAGGCCGGCCCTGAGATATCTTACCCATCTGTAATTCACCAAAAAAGATGTCCTTTGGTATTCTACCATCATCCATCCTCCTAAGATGTCCTATCCACCTAAGTCTACGAAGACTGAGCATGGGATAAACCATCACACAACCTGATCTTTCCAATACTTCAGTATTTGTGATTTTGTCTTGCCACGTAATACCAAGAATTCTTTGCAGACATAGCGTATGAAAGCTGTTTAAACGTTTCTTTTGGTGTGAGTAAGTTGTCCAGGTTTCGCTGTTCTAAAGAAGAGTACTAAGGACACAGTTGACTGACTAAGACCTGACTACAACTATTAACAGAACAATATATACAACTGTTAGCAGAACAATATATACAACTATTATCAGAACAATATATGCAACTACAAGAAGGCTACAAGCACTATTAGACGGTCATGGAATGAAAAGTGAAGCACTGGGGAATACTGTGACGACCGCAAAGATCACCGATAGAAGAGGCTAAGACAGACCAAGAGGAAGGATGACCGATGAACTAACACGGTGGCATGTTGTATAAATATGAATAGTATTGATTCCGTACACCACGGACAGAGATCTGTCAAGATTCGCGACCGCCTACGCCATTTGACATAGCACATGATGATGATGATGATGAGATGCAAATCTCGGAATGGCTTCTAAATATAATTTCGGATTCTAATTTGGGAACTAAACTTCAGCTCATTTCGGGAGCTGTTAAACATTTTTGTTTCAGAGACATCTGATTGTGTTGTGGCCCTCCTTCTCTTCTCCGTGATCTTTGGTCAGCGGATCTGTTATCTGCCGGTCTCCGTGGCTAAGGTTTTAGGGACGCGATTAGTGAGCCTGCTTACTCGAGTTCGAAACACAACTGCGACCGATTTGGCAGCAGACCACGTTGCACTGGATTTTAACGTCTTGGTATGGGAGCCGATCGTTCAGAAATCATTGGCAAACTACTGAAAGTAAAACTTGCCAAGACATCAACAACAGCAGGTAAATGCTGGTGTTTACAGCGATGTCCTGTAAATATCATATGCCCAAAAAGAAAAAAAATCTATTTAACCTTCTTGGTCACGAAGGTAAATAGGCGGATTCCTGTGTGAATTATAGCATGCGAAGGTTGTACAGTGAGCTGAGAGTATCCTTGTGAAGAAAGAGATTAGAGTATTAATGGATTGTTTCACAGTGCCATGAATAATATAACTATAATTTAAATCCAACCCATCATTCGTTTGCTTTATCTTGATAATCATTATAACCATCATTAGTAGCAAACGCAGCGACTACTTCTTCTTCTTTCTTTTCTTCTTCTTCTTCTTCGTGCTCGTCATCGCCGTCACCTCCGGCCTTATTCGCTACATTCCTCGCAGCAGGCGCCACGCCTCCGACTTCGTCTTCCTCCTCTTTTGCGCTTAAGGTCTGTAATCAAAGCAATGGCTATTTTCAGATTCGTGGCTTTCCCTTACAGATTGCAGTGGAATGGAGTTGACTGATTCCATATTTGTACACATTATCATTACCAGTTTGGCAATGCTGTAGAGGTTATCTGGCTGTCATGTGGTTATGGCTACACACATACAAAACAAGCGAGCCTACCTTGAACTGGTGACATAAAAATATTTCAGTCTGTTGTGGTCTTGTTCGCACTAATATTATGACCTTATCTTTCCTTAAAATTTGATGATAAGCATCATTTTCCAATTGGTCTTTTGCCAAATGTGTTCTGTAAGAACAAACGAATGCAGTTTATTCTCAATGGGTTAAGAATTGGGCACGCAGGCCCGTCTGAAATTCTACCCTTCTTATATCTGCTTTCATACATTATTGTGTAAGTCAGCATGGCCGAATGGATAAGAACTCGTTTTCTTAAACATCCGGTGTGCTAATGCCAAGGTAAGGGGTTCAATCCCCACACCGGACAAAATGCTTTCACAACCAGCCATATCTCATTAGTTTGATCTGTGCCCAGGTTTCCAGACTCTCAAGGAATGTCAACTGGGGAACCCTTTGAGGGTCCTGAAAAAGCTCATAAACAAATCCACAATTATTGATTGGACTAAGATTGCTCATAAGAAAATTCAAAAGTATTCTTTGGCGCTCATAGAAGTCGAAGAAAGAAGCAGAGATTAGACACACTAGACAACATAAAAATGGAATCAATAGATCTTTCGATTAAACAGTGAAGAATTTAGAGAGTCGATTTTATTTTGCGGCATTTGCCGTTATGATTTTCTTTCCGCAAGTGAACAATTTCGGCTGAAAACAATCAACATTACATCATGTTTTATGTTCAAGTATGTCAACTTTGCATTAAAACGAATTCTGAAGCCTTCATCATTTTAGACCAATTAATCACTACTTAATATTTGGTCTTCTATTATGAGTCATTGGACCATATTACAATCAACAATCAATAGTACATTTTCTCATCAAAACCTGCGTTTGCGAAAGCGATTTTTATGTTATAATAACGAGTTTGCGGTTCAGTGAACCGATTGCAAGAAGCATAATGTGTCTGGTCGTGTTTCGGATGACTTGTTGCTTCAGCGAGGCCATGTCGCCATTTAGAAATGCCGGGTTTGAATCTCGATGTGCTTTTAACTTTCGATTTTTGTTTTCCCTGAGGCGTCCAATGATATCTACCCCTCTCTTTTTATTCATCTACCAAAGTCGATAATTACCTATGAATTGATGTATCTTGCTATTTCAATGGCTTCCAATGTTCCTTTGTTATTTAAGTATTTGCGGATTATTCGTCTCTGGGTTTCTGTTAGCCTTATTCTGTGTTGTAGATTGTATATTGCTGGGCGTAGATTATGCAAAGGTAGATTGTAGATTGTGTAATCATAGATTACAGATTGTAAAATGATGGATTTTAGATTGTATACTGATCGGTTGTACATTTTATATTCTTGGATTGTAGATTGTATAACGACGAATAGTAGATTGTATAATGCTGGATTATATATTGTAAAATGATTGATTGTAGATTGTATACTGATCGGTTGTACATTTTATATTCTTGGATTGTAGATTGTATAACGACGAATAGTAGATTGTATAATGCTGGATTATATATTGTGTAATGATGTATTGTAAATTGTGTAATGATGAACTTAAATTGTGTAATCATGGATTGCAGATTGTATAATGCTATGTTCTAGATTGTGCTATTTTGGGATTTAGATTATGCAAGAAACGATGTTATGATATATAATATTGTTTAATTATAATCATGCTGTGCTATGTGGATAAGCGTGAACGGTCAACAATCATCATCTCGCACGATCACCAGAGTCGTGGATATCAGCTCCGTGTTCTTGTCTCGACCATGCCAGGTAGCCAAGTTATCCATATCTTTACGTCTCTGTCTTCCCTATGTTCTCCTCCCCCTAATCTTGCCAGTTGCCACCAAGTTTTCAAATTTATTTCTTCTCATAATGTGCCCACAAATTTTGAAACTTTACGTCTAATTCCTCCAATCAGTTTACCGTTTTCATTTGTTTCTTTAGGACTTGGTTACTGGTTATTCTGTCCGTCCATGGTATACTTTGCGTTTTCTTCTGAAACCACATTTCCACGCCATTAGATGAATTTTCAGCTTGTTTGCTCATCGTCCACGTTTCAGATCCATATACAAGCGAAGGTTTTATGCAGCATTCTTTTTCTCGTTGTAGTCTTTTTATTGGTCAATATGTTTTCCATTTTGCTAAAGCTACCTTTGCCATTGCGATTCTTGTTTTAATCTCTTCAAGGCACCCCACTCCTCCCCCACCCCTTTTCAGATGTTATGATTGTTCCGACATAGTTGTACCGATTCACTTGTTTAAGAATATTTCTTTCTTCTTAGAGACGACTATAATCTCTTGTCTTCTTTAAATTTAATTCTAACCACAGTTGTTCACTGTGTACAACAACCCCTTCTACTAAATGTTGCAGATCCTGCTCATTGTCTGTAATCAATACTGTATCGTCCGCATATCTAATGTTATTGATGTCGTCTCCCAATGATGATCCCTCTCATACCTTCTAAATTTAAATAAAAAATATTTTCACTGTACGCATCACTGTCGCACACATCTCTTAATAGGCTGATATTGACCTACTTTATTATCAATCGATATGACAGCTGTTGTTTCCAATATATGTATTTTTTAACAAGTGTAAGGGTTTTACAGTTTGTAGATCTGTAATCGCCGGCTCCATGGCCGAGGGGTTAGCAGCTTTCTCCGCTAACCCCGAATACTCTCGTCACGTGACGCGACGAGAATTAGCAGTGGTTCGAATCGCAAAAGTGACTTATGAGAGTATGGAGCCGGTCGCTCAGAAAGTCGTGGCGTGCTGATGAGCGTAATCTAGCCTAGGAATCAACATACAGCTGAAAGATGCTGGTGTTGACCGCAATATCCTGAAACAGGATGGAAACGCGGAAAAAAAAAAGATCTGTAATCATCTTCAGCACGTTGATATGTCTTACTTTATCGAAATCCTTTGTGTAATCAATAAAGCAAAGATAGAGGTCCTTGTTTACTTCTATAAAACGCTTAACTAAAGTTATCAGCAAATAAACAGCATTTCTCTCTCTCTCTCTCTCACACACACTCTCTCTCTCTCACTCTCTCTCTCTCTCACTCTCTCTCACTCTTTCTGTCCCTCTCTATCTTACTCCTCACACCACCCCCTTCTCACACTTTATCTCACTCTCTTTCACTCCCCACACCCCTTTCTCTCTCTCCCTCTCTTTCTCCCCGTCTCTCTCACTCCTCACACAACCCCCCCCCCCCTCCGTCCTTGTTTTCCTCTTCTTCTCTCTCTCTTTCTCACTTTCTCTCACACCTCACACTACTATCCACTTTCTCTCTTTTCACTCCCACTACTTCCCCTTTCTCTCTCTCTCTCTCTCTCTCTCTCTGTCCCTCTCTCTGTCTCTCTCTCTCACCCCTCACACCACTACCCGATTTCTCTCTCTCCTCACAACACCTTTCATTTATCTTCTTCTCTCTCTCTCTCTCTCTCTCTCTCTCTCTCTCTCTCTCTCTCTTTCCTCATACACCCTTCTCCCTCAATTCCCTCTCTCACTCTCACTCTCTCTCTCTCTATGACCTATTGCTACCTCACAATGAAATTGATAATAAAAGCACTTGCTATTAACTGAGACGCAATGAAGCATTTTTTTGAGCGCAGCCAAAAAGCGATTATTTGCTCAGTGTTTGGCCACAAATCTGGCCGAATGCCTCTTACATTAAGCAACCTTCATTTCCAATGCGCGACCCCTCCCGACAGAATTCCGCCACTGGCCATAGTTTATTGACTATTTTGCCTAGATGGCTGCACTGTGGTCAGGAATGCAGAAGTGATAGACAGACAGCCATAATAATAAAACCCACCTTCTTTTTTCTTTATACCTAGTTTTTCTAAGCGTGTATTTTTGGGAACTTTTCATAACATTACTTTGAGTAGCCAGCCTGTTTGTGCTGTCTGTGTGTTTGTCTGTGTGCACATTTTAGTTTTCTGCTTACAAGGCGGTCACAAAACTTACTAAGCAGTTAAAGACTTGAATCTTTGATTGTTATAAAACAATGGCTCAGTTTAGTTCGCTGATTGCGTCGAAACAAGTTCAATTTAGAGCTCCAATTTTAGTAGTCAATCTACAATTAAGAAGTCAATCTACAGCTTGGAATTTAACGCAAGAAGTCAATCCGCGACGTGGAATTTAGCTAAAGTGCTTGAAATTTAGCACATGAGGTCAACACGGAAACACGGAGCTGATCCAAGACTCTGGTGATCGAGTGAGATGGCAAAACATGACCGCCTACGCTTACCGGCATGGCACATGATGGATGGATGGAGGTCGATCTATGGTTTGGAATTTAGCACAAGAAGTCAATCTACTGTTTGGAATTTAGCTCAAGAAATAAATCTACAGCTTGGAGTTTAGCGCATGAAATGAATCTACAGCTTAGAAGTTAGTGCATGAAATAAATCTAAGTCTTGGAATTTAGCCAAAGAAGTCAACTTACAGCTTGGAATTTAGCTCGTCTATCTACAGCTTGGAATTTAGCTAAAGTGCTTGGAATTTAGGGTAAGAGGTCAATCTACTCATTGGAATTTAGCTCACGTAAAACTACGGCTTGAAATTCAGCGTAAGAAGTAAAATTACAACTTGAAAGTTAACTGAAGACAATCAGCGGATTGGAAATTAACGCAAAGTCAATCAAATGTTTGGAATTTAGCGCATAATGTCAATCTACGGCTTGCAATGTAGTGTGAAAAATACACAACGGCTTGTAATTTAGCGCAAAAAGTTAATCTACCGCCTGGAAGATACCGCAAAAGTCAGTTTACGGCTTAGAATTTAGCACAAGAAGTCAAATTAAAGCCTGAAATTTAGCACAATAAGCCAATTTCATCACCATGTAGAAGGTCCTTTGCAGAACGTCGCCCTCATCAAGGTACGTCGAAGCTTCTCTCTATCTCTGGCCTTCTCTCCCGCCCCATACACCCTCATGTCCAAGGTGTCTCCCATGTATCCCGCTCCATACACTCTCATGTCCAAGGTGTCTGCCATGTCTCCCGCCCCATACACCCTCATGTCCAAGGTGTTTGCCATGTCTCCCGCCCCAAATACCCTCATGTTCAAGGTGTCTGCCATGTCTCTGGCCCCAAACACCCTCATGTCCAAGGTGTCTGCCATGTCTCCCGCCCCAAACACCCTCATGTCCAAGGTGTCTGCCATGTCTCCAGCCCCAAACACCCTCATGTCCATGGTGTCTGCCATGTCTCCCGCCCCATACACCCTCATGTCCAAGGTGTCTGCCATGTCTCCCGCCCCATACACCCCCATGTCCAAGGTGTCTGCCATGTCTCCCGCCCCAAACACCCTCATGTCCAAGGTGTCTGCCATGTCTCCAGCCCCAAACACCCTCATGTCCAAGGTGTCTGCCATGTCTCCCGCCCCATACACCCTCATGTCCAAGGTGTCTGCCATGTCTCCCGCCCTATACACCCTCATGTCCACGGTGTCTGCCATGTCTCCCGCCCCAAACACCCTCATGTCCAAGGTGCCTGCCATGTCTCTGGCCCCAAACACCCTCATGTCCTTGGTGTCTGCCATCTCTCCCGCCCCAAACACCCTCATGTCCAAGGTGTCTGCCATGTCTCCCGCCCCATACACCCTCATGTCCTTGGTGTCTGCCATCTCTCCCGCCCCAAACACCCTCATGTCCAAGGTGTCTGCCATGTCTCCCGCCCCATACACCCTCATGTCCAAGGTGTTTGCCATCTCTCCCGCCCCAAACACCCTCATGTCCAAGGTGTCTGCCATGTCTCCCGCCCCATACACCCTCATGTCCAAGGTGTCTGCCATCTCTCCCGCCCCAAACACCCTCATGTCCAAGGTGTCTGCCATGTCTCCCGCCCCATACACCCTCATGTCCAAGGTGTCTGCCATGTCTCCCGCCCCAAACACCCTCATGTCCAAGGTGTCTGCCATGTCTCTCGCCCCAAACACCCTCATGTCCAAGGTGTCTGCCATGTCTCCCGCCCCAAACACCCTCATGTCCAAGGTGTCTTCCATGTCTCCCGCCCCACACACCCTCATGTCCAAGGTGTCTGCCATGTCTCCCGCCCCATACACCCTCATGTCCAAGGTGTCTGCCATCTCTCCCGCCCCAAACACCCTCATGTCCAAGGTGTCTGCCATGTCTCTCGCCCCACACACCCTCATGTCCAAGGTGTCTTCCATGTCTCCCGCACCACACACCCTCATGTCCAAGGTGTCTGCCATGTCTCTCGCCCCAAACACCCTCATGTCCAAGGTGTCTGCCATGTCTCCCGCCCCAAACACCCTCATGTCCAAGGTGTTTGCCATGTCTCCCGCCCCAAATACCCTCATGTCCAAGGTGTCTGCCATGTCTCTGGCCCCAAACACCCTCATGTCCAAGGTGTCTGCCATGTCTCCCGCCCCATACACCCCCATGTCCAAGGTGTCTGCTATGTCTCCCGCCCCAAACACCCTCATGTCCAAGGTGTCTGCCATGTCTCCCGCCCCATACACCCTCATGTCCAAGGTGTCTACCATGTCTCCCGCCCCATACACCCCCATGTCCAAAGTGTCTGCCATGCCTCCCGCCCCAAACACCCTCATGTCCAAGGTGTCTGCCATGTCTCCCGCCCCATACACCCCCATGTCCAAGGTGTCTGCCATGTCTCTCGCCCCAAACACCCTCATGTCCAAGGTGTCTGCCATGTCTCTCGCCCCAAACACCCTTATGTCCAAGGTGTCTGCCATGTCTCCCGCCCCAAACACCCTCATGTCCAAGGTGTCTGCCATGTCTCCCGCCCCAAACACCCTCATGTCCAAGGTGTCTGCCATGTCTCTCGCCCCAAACACCCTCATGTCCAAGGTGTCTGCCATGTCTCTCGCCCCAAACACCCTCATGTCCATGGTGTCTGCCATGTCTCTCGCCCCAAACACCCTCATGTCCAAGGTGTCTGCCATGTCTCCCGCCCCATACACCCTCATGTCCAAGGTGTCTGCCATGGCATGTGTCCGCCTTCGTACTGATAGACCCCTACCTCTCCTTCCAGAAGGTATGCCTTCTTTCACTGTTCTTTGTGCCCACCGTGTCGCCTTCTGTGCCCAAAGTATTTGGAGTTCCCAGAAATAAAACTGTTTATGCCGTCTCCGTGGCTACGGTCTCGCGGACGCGATTCGTGAGGCCGCTTACCTGCGTTCGAAACACAGCTACGACCGATTTAGTAGTAGACCGCGTCACACTGGTTTTAACGTGATATTATGGGAGCCGGTCAATCAGAAAGCAATGGCAAACTACTAAACATAAATTTGCCAAGACATCAACAGTAGTAGTGCTGCTGTTGACAGCGATGTCCCTGTCACTTGTCGTCCTGGGAGGAAAGTGGAATCAACAAGCACACCTTTAATATCCTTCTAATATTGGAACTATTGAATGACTTTTGTCTACACTCCTCCCTTCTGTCTTCCATACACTATATATTTCTCTCTCTCTCTCTCTCTCTCTCTCTCTCTCTCTCTCTCTCTCTCTCTCTCTCTCTCTCTCTCTCTCTCAGAACATAAGCCTTTATCCCATTTTAAGGGATGATATTTCTTTTCTATTACAGGACACATAAATCCAGTTTTCCGTCCAGTTTGGTAGCACACTAAATACAAAAACAGTTGTCCACCAATTTATACCGAGTGTCCAAGTCTCCCGTGACGTTTGATCCACAATCAAATGTTTCCGTAAGTTCCCACATCAAATGTCTGTGAAGCCACTTATACGTTAGTGGCGCTCCGTCTCGTCTCTCCTTCGTCTTCTTCACTATTCCCCTACGCTCATCATTCGTCGCCCATCAAAGAGTTCTTATCCTATTTTTTTATCCGTAGGTTAATGATCTTTACTTTATCCTCCTCTCAGAATGAAGTACATGATTGTTAACCCTTCTCCTATATTGCCATTAATGTTACATTTAGTTTTATCTGGGAATCACTAAACTATCATCATTCTGTGACATAGGTCTGCCTACTCTTAAGAGAGTTGACCACGTCGACTCTTCTTCAATGTAGTTTTGATTCCTATGATCCTCCAACCTATTCCTCTTCCTCTTGAATTGGATGTCTAGATAAGAAATCCGCTCCTACACTCTCCTTATCAGGGATGTATTCCACTGTGAAGTAGCTATGAACATTAAGTGTTGATGATATGTCTGGATTCTCACAAGGATCTGCACCTCATCCAGTAGGCAACCTCATGGACAGCCTACCATACTACTCATGATCACCATTAGTGTTGTCACATCGCCCCGGTACGTTCAGTCGACCTCCTTTCGACTGGAGTAAGCGATGGCTCACAATACAGACGGATCGTCCCATCCTTACTGTAACACTGTTTCCATATTCTCTTTGTTTCCCCCGGCATTGCCTCTGGGGATGTTCCGCCTCGTCCTCGTTGGACCGAGTCGTCTTTCCCAAACCTCCCGGACTTGTGCTTCCAGGACCATCTTGGGCGATATTGTATCTGGTCAGCCAATCTTCGGTTGGAGTCCTGGGTATCCCGCGTCTTTCCCGACGTTACCCACCCCTTCTGAACTTGGTTACTAGTGAAGGTTTCCCTCTTGTCCTTTCCCTGACATGTGATTTCCCTCCTCCCGTCATTAGGTAAATCTGACCTATCACGTACTGTCCTATAGGTCCTCCTATGTTGTACTGGCGATCTCTGGTCTTCGTCTGGAACTGTAACCGTTTTCTTAATGACTGCCATCACCATAAAGTGCGAAGCTTTACTCTCGGATCTCTCCTCATATTTCCTAATGAGATGTCTAGGGAGATTTTTCAGTTCTTCCCCGATCCGGATTTTGTAGATGTTTTTGGACACCACCTTTTCCACAGGATAAGGTCCTTTCCATCCTACTTGGAGTATATTGGTCTCTGCTGGACCCCACACTTCCACTTTGTCTTCCACTTTAAGAGCTATTTTACTCTTAGTCCACTTGTTGGGTGGTGCTTTCTGGAACTCTGAACAAGATTTCACCCACCGGCGTACATCACCGGTCATTCCTGGCCAGCAATAATGGCCGGAAATTTGCTGCAATGTCTCTCTGACACCCATATGTCGATTCTCGGCTATGATGTGTCCACTCTGAAGAATGTGAGGACGATGGGTCTCTGGAACCACCCACTGCTCGTGCAGGTTGTCTCCCCTCCCAGCTCTCCGATAGAGTAGTCGATTCTTCAGAAAATACTGTCCCCTTTCTGGTGGCTCAGCACTTCTTTGCAGCTTCCTGTAGCAAGGACGCAACGTAGTGTCCTTCCTCTGGGCAGTATGCAATGCCCCTAGCACTGAGTTGTCGCATAGTGTCTCTGCCTCTTTTTCCTTCCCTTGAGATCCACTGGCTACTGTTCCCTGGTGGGCTGGCTGTTTGGGCATCCCCAAAAAGACATATTTCGTGCCAATGATCATGGGAAATAAGGAGTCAGATAATACAGCAGCTGGAATAATGCCCGTGACGTACCTGGATTTAATCTCCACCTTGGCGATTGGCAGCGTCATGGTAACAACACTCCTCATTGCCGGCTTTATCTCTATGGTCTCCCCTGTAAGTTGGTCTGGGCTTTCCAGGCTGGCGTCAACCACAGCTTCCACATCCAATCCTGAATCGTAGAGACAAGCCACCTGCTGGCCACTGACTTCAATCAGTTCAACCACAGGTGGTCTCTCTTGGTCCTGAGTGTGTCCCACTTCCTCGACCTTTTCCTTGCATCTGCAGTCCACAGTATTATGTGTTTTCGACCTGCAGTGTGTGCACCATTTTCCCTTCCAAACTTTCCGTGGGCTTTCTTTGGTCAGAGCTTCTTCCCCGACCTCAGCCTTGTCGGTGTTCACCTTCTTATGAATCACTTGGCATGCCGCGAAGTGATAACTTTTCGGTTTCGATCTGCAGTCCTTTGTGTTATGAGAGGGCACCTTGCAGATTGAACACCACTTCTCGGACCACGGTCGTTTAGCTGGAGAATTCGAGGTGTTATGGTTTCCTTCCTTCACCTTCTCTGAACTCTCCGTTGACGTCTTTATATAAGGTTCCACTTTTTCTCCTTCCCCGTTTTTACATTTCTTTCGGTCCTGTTTCTTCTGCCTTTTGTGGTGGGTATATTGATTTCTTTAGCTTCCCCATGGACTTCTACGAATCTTTCCGCTAGCTTATTCACAACGTCCAGCCGTTCCGCCCCTTGTTCTCCTAAAAATGTCTTCAGTGGTTCTGACATTTGCTGTCGCATCTGCTCGAAAACCATCATCTCTTCCAGACTTTCATAGTCCCGCTTGAACTCTGCCAAGTCCATCCATTTCTGGAGATATGATTTCAGCCTCAGACTGTAGGCGGCGAATAGCTCTCCCGGCTCTCGTCTAGACGATCTAAACTTCTTCCGATACGTTTGTGCTGTGACTTCATAATGCTTCTTCAAAGCGGATTTTAATTTCTCGTAATGATTTTCATGTCCTGGTGGTAGGCGTGTGTAGACCTCGTACCCCGAACCACGTAATGCCTGGGATAATTTAAGAGCCCATCGGCTTCTATCCAGTCCCATAGCGACTGCCATGGCCTCGAACCGATCCAAAAACTGGTATATCTTCTCTTTACTTTCATCAAAGACCGCCAAGGGAAACTTCATGGCATGGTAACCATGTCCAATCATGTGAGTTGCCCCAGGTGAAGATGAACTTCCTTCTGCTGCATCTATTTCACCCTTAGTTTGTGTTTTGAGCTCTAGCTCTCTCATGCGGTATTCATGTTCCCTTATCTTGTTGGCTTCCTCTGCTTGCAACCTCTTGTTGTCCTGTTCCATTTCCAGTTTCTTGGCCTCCTGTTCCAGTTTCTTGGCCTCCTGTTCCATTTCCAGTTTCTTGGCCTCCTGTTCCATTCTACTAAGCTCGAGCTCTGCCTTTCGATCTTCTCGTTCTGCTTGACGACGCTCTCTTTCTACCACTTGTATATACTCGGATAGGGCTTGTCCAGACAACCCCATTGCTTCACCCCTTTCCCTCAGTTCTTCCATCTCTAGTTTATGAGTGGCCATGGTAACTGAAGGTAAGTCAGCAGGTTGAGTAAAGAGACCCTAAGGCAGTAAGTACGTACTACTTATCTCACATAAATATATATATATATATGTCAATATCTATATGTTATATATGACATCACACAGTACACCACAACTACTCTCACAACCTCACGAGAAGATATAGGATAAAGACTTATGTAGACGTGTGAAAGTGTGAACAGGTAAGTACTGTGTTTGAACACCTATCCACAATTATCCTGTCTGGATCTTTCTCACTGTAAGGTCCACAACATTAAAGTAATGGCACCATATATCCAATGGACAGGCTTCCATTAAAAGTCATCAATATCTATACTTATAGGTATGTCACAATATGTAGGTATCAATATGCATGTACCCTGCTATGCAGTTACCTTTCTTATGCAGTTACCCCGCTTTTAAAGCTATCCCGCTTTTAAAGCTGCCCCGCTAGCACTCCAGTTAATGTGGGTATTATGCAGTTACCCCGCTTTGCATATGCCCTGCTTGCATCTACCATTTAATGTACCTATATGCAGGTACCTCGCTAGGGATGGTACCACTAAGCATTGGCTGTACCCCGCTATGCTCCACCATTTTATGTCACTTGTCGTAATGGGAGGAAAGTGGAATCAACAAGCACACCTTTAATATCCTTCTACTATTGGAACTATTGAATGACTTTTGTCTACACTCCTCCCTTCTGTCTTCCATACACTATCTCTCTCTCTCTCTCTCTCTCTCTCTCTCTCTCTCTCTCTCTCTCTCTCTCTCTCTCTCTTCATAACATACCCTGACAACAGTTTCCTCCAACAATTAATAACATCTTTATTGTTGAAAACTATGTCAATTGTATGTATTGAAAGTGTATATGTAGTTGGTAGTGTCTGCTAATGTGAATGCAAGAAATGACTCGGGTAATCGTATGTCTCCGTATCTCTTCTCTCGTCAGCATTCAGCCAGTCAAAGATACATCACACATAAATGGAAAGTTCTCACCCGGGTTTGCTCCTTTCGATTGAGTCTGGGCGTATCGTGAAGTTGTTCAAAGTCTGGTCACCGTGAAATAATAATAATCCTGTAAGTCTATGACTTCGCCAGAGTCTGCTTCAAGAAGGTAATAATCCAGTACTGAAACCACATCACCACAGTCTACCACAGTGTCTATCTTGACTATGAATGTTCTGACTAATCTATTGTCTCTTTTCTAGTATTCTACCATGCAAAAGTATGCAGTTGTATTTTTCTTTTACTGTCATCAGTTTAATCGTCCGTTTCCATTTTATTTTTGGTTATCTGGATATTCTTGTATTATTTTCAGCGTTCATTTCGGGCTATGGGTTATATCGTCTCACAATTATAACCTGTCTTTGTTATTCATTGTTCTAGAGAGGTATTTGATCTCCGCCCAAGTGAAGTACCTTGAGTTTATCGTCTCTGATTGTATCAGGAGATTTCTAGTGAACCTGTAAATGATAGATAACCAGGTGATATAAATCTGCTTCAGATTTATACTTATGTGAGAGCATTTCTCCCGGCTGCACTAAACGCTTCCGAAAAGATACTCTGACCTACACCCTATGAGTACACTAAAGTCTAAACGATTAACTAAAAACCAAAGAAATGATAACCATAAAGCACAGACACCTAGTCCACTATGCTATCCTATTACGCTAAGGTTAGGTTACCTTATATATAGAATGTAGGTAAATCCAAGAATTGAAATCTATCAGCACATAAGCACTCTATCCCATTTCAAGGGATGATATTTCTTTTCTATTACAGGACACATAAATCCAGTTTTCCGTCCAGTTTGGTAGCACACTAAATACAAAAACAGTTGTCCACCAATTTATACCGAGTGTCCAAGTCTCCCGTGACTTTTGATCCACAATCAAATGTTTCCGTAAGTTCCCACATCAAACGTCTGTGAAGTCACTTATACGTTAGTGGCGCTCCGTCTCGTCTCTCCTTCGTCTTCTTCGCTATTCCCCTACGCTCATCATTCGTCGCCCATCAAAGAGTTCTTATTCTTTGATCACCGTCTCCCGGTGTTTGTCCGTTGTCGAGGTTTCCCCGTCGTTCTGTCCTTTGAAGTTGATGAACAATGACCCCTCACACAGCATCCTATTTTTATATCCGTAGGTTAATGATCTTTACTTTATCCTCCTCTCAGAATGAAGTACATGATTGTTAACCCTTCTCCTATATTGCCATTAATGTTACATTTAGTTTTATCTGGGAATCACTAAACTGTCATCATTCTGTGACAGTCCCGTAAATAAGATATGGGGGAAAAAAAATACTATTCATGCGCAAGTTTGCTTCGTTTGCTGTGATCTTGTTCACAATGTCAACATTTTTCTTATTCTTAGACCATGCTATTCTAAGAATTGTTCTCCAACATTTAAGCTCAAACATGCAAATTTTCTTCGTTATAGAGTTGAGTTGAGTTGAGTTGAGTTAAGAACCGACATCACTGCACTCAGGACATTCCCATACGTGCTCCGCCCCCTCGTTCAACAGCCAGCGAAGAGTCACACTACTAATCGTTCCCACCGCTATCTGATTAAAAGTTCTGTTCTCCCCTCTCAGTTTTGAGATTTCTTCGTTATAGATTCACATACATATGTTGCCACAGGAAAGATTGATGCTCTGAACAATTGTATATTAACATGTTTGCGTGTGTTGTGCAATAGGTTCTAATACTGTTTAACAGTTACATTGCTATGGCCACCCTGCGTCTAAATTTTTCCGAATACTTCCCGCTGTTATTGATATGTAAGCGAAGATATTTAAAGCTTGGATCATTCGAATTAATTGTAGAGATCCTATTTTAGCTACAGTTCACCTGTCTGTTCATACAATCCTCCCATTTCTATTGTTGCTACATCTTATTAAGGTGCCTTCGAATTTTCATTCCAATATGGCTTTCACAATTTGCAGGTATTTTAAGATGGCCGAATGGAATAAAGTGCTTCAACTCTCTGTTCGATGATGGTGGAGCAGGGGGTTTATTCCCAACTGAACGTAAAATTGCCTAGTACATCAACCTAGAGTTGGGGTTAATCACAACACCCTGCAACAACAACAAAATACATGCAAAAGTTCTTTTAACTTGGCCAACAATATGTTTAATGGAATTAATATCTTTGACAGGGCATCTGAGTGACTTGGAATTCGATGATGATATTGAGTCAGAGAGAGAGAGAGAGAGAGAGAGAGAGAGAGAGAGAGAGAGAGAGAGAGAGAGAGACGGGGAGATTGAGGAGCGAGTGAGAGAGATCAAGACAGAGATAAAGAGAGAGACAGAGAGATAGAGACAGGAGAGAGAGAGAGAGAGAGAGAGAGAGAGAGACAGAGAGGGAGAGACAGAGAGGGAGAGGGAGAGAGGAAGAGAGAGATTGGGGAGTGAGTGAGAGAGATAGAGATGCAAAATAAAGTAAGCACTTGATTGTGGATCACAACAATTAGGTCAAACATGCATTGAAAAAAGAAACAGATAATGAGAATAAATGACCCAAACAATAACCCAGTCTCCCTTGGTTAAACAACTATTCAATGTAAGCTAAAACAGAGATATTAAAATAAGAATACAAACGACAAGAGGAGCTTATAAAGCACATTGGAAATTTGTGAAAAGTCAAAAGAAATTAAAATTAGCACCAAGCTTAGAAAGTGTACTTAACTCTAGTATTACATTAGTTCTGCCGTATTGATCAGGAGAAAGACTACAACCATCAATATTAAACTATAAATATTCATTAACTGTACCTGAATGGAGAGAATAGAAAGACTACAATGGAATGATGCAATTAGAAATGTGCAGCAGTTTTGTCATTAGCTTGTTTTGTACTCAAGCGTAGTCCATACACGTGTTACTACTTCTAGAGCACATGACTGCTTTTACGTGTGGATAATTTTCCCTATTTCGAGGCGAATCAACTCCGACTTCAAGGTACTTGTAATTTACATCCCCAAGTCAAGGACAAGCACAACTGACCCAGCAAATACACAGCAAAAATCTATTTTATTTCCCGGAATCTTTCATCAAGCCTTTTCAAATGGCGTGGATGGTCATGGTTGGACATCTTGGTCACCAGTTTCGGATCATTTCTGTGACATGTTCCCCATTAACAAATAGAGTATTTATGATTTTCACTGTTGCTTCTATCTCATCTCATCGTGACTTTCATTGTTGCTTCTATCTCATCTCATCGTGACTTTCATTGTTGCTTCTATCTCATCTCATCGTGACTTTCATTGTTGCTTCTATCTCATCTCATCGCGACTTTCATTGTTGCTTCTATCTCATCTCATCGGGACTTTCACTGTTGCTTCTATCTCATCTCATCCACACTTTCACTCTTGCTTCTATCTCATCTCATCGTGACTTTCACGGTTGCTTCTATCTCATCTCATCGTGACTTTCACGGTTGCTTCTGTCTCATCTCATCCCTTCAAGACTTTAACTGTTGCTTCTATCTCATCTTCACGTGACTTTCACTGTTGCTTCTATCTATCTCATCCCTTCAAGACTTTCACTGTTGCTTCTATCTCATCTCATCCAGACTTTCACTGTTGCTTCTATCTCATCCATTCAAGACTTTCACTGTTGCTTCTATCTCATCTCATCCACACTTTCACACTTGCTTCTGTCTCATCTCATCCCTTCAAGACTTTCACTGTTGCTTCTATCTCATCTTCATGTGACTTTCACTGTTGCTTCTATTTATCTCATCCCATCGTGACTTTCACTGTTGCTTCTATCTCATCTACACGTGACTTTCACTGTTGCTTCTATTTATCTCATCCCATCAAGACTTTCACTGTTGCTTCTATCTAATCCCATCAAGACTTTCACTGTTGCTTCTATCTCATCCCATCAAGACTTTCACTGTTGCTTCTATCTCATCCCATCAAGACTTTCACTGTTGCTTCTATCTCATCCCATCAAGACTTTCACTGTTGCTTCTGTCACATCTCATCATAACTTTCACTGTTGCTTGTATCCCATCTCACCATAACGTTCATTGTTGATTCTGTCAGATCTTCATCACGACTTTCACTGTTGCTTCTATCTCATCCCATCAAGACTTTCACTATTGCTTCTGTCACATCTCATCATAACTTTCACTGTTGCTTGTATCCCATCTCACCATAACGTTCATTGTTGATTCTGTCACATCTTCATCACGACTTTTACTATTGCTTCAATCTCATCTCATCATGACTTTCACTTTTGTTTTCTATCACATCTCACAATGACATGCACTTTTATTTCTGTTACATCTCATCATTACTGTCACTGTTGCTTCTATCTCATCTCATCTCTCATCTCATCTCATCTCATCTCATCTCACTTCATCATAACTTTCAACCTTTTGCTTCTATCTTATCACATCTCTTCGTGACTTTCACTGCTGCTTCTGTTTATATATGTACGTTTTCTTGTCCATTGTTTCAGAACTGTGCTAGGCGACACACATCTTATATATAAATTGCGATCTCCGTCTGTCTGTCTGTCTGTCTGTCTGTCTGTCTGTCCGTATGTCCTTTGTGCGCTCGCGAACGGCCCATCCGATTGAGATGAAATTTTCTACACGCCTTTCTTTCATTCCAGTGCAGCCCACTGTCATATTTTTTTAGTGTGAAATCGCATGCTTACCCAGTATTATTTCATTTTTCACTTTTCATCATAATTTAATATATCTCAGGGGACCTAACTCTATAAAAGTTATTTCAAGGGGCATAACTTTTCTGTATAACTTATAGTCATATTGTGGCATCGTTTTCAAAGATTTATAAACTCTTTGTCCATAGTTATGTACCGGCATATGAGTTATAATAAATAATGATACAATCTGTAAGGCATTTTCAAAGTTTTCATAAAAATAATGCACAATGCATAACATTGTAACTCATCTTTTTTTGCTTAAGAAGTTACTGTAGTCATGCAGGTGATTAGAAAGCGTTTTCATTAAAAATAATGGATGGTGTGTAGAAGGGCATTTTTTTAAGTTACTTTTTTTGTTGTATGAATTTAATGAGACGCTACACTCCAGGAGCTGGGCGAAGTCACGCCGGGTCAGATAGATAGACAGACCCACCTTTTCGCTGCAGTTGTCTACTCCTCCTTTTCCTTCTTCTGCTGATGCTGCTGCCGCCGCTCCATTTACCCAAGTTAATTGTTGGGGGAAGATATAAAGATCTTTCAAGTGCTCTTTCAAATGCTTTTTGTAAGTTGGTCTTCGTTTATCTAAGGTTGTTCTAACTGCAACCAATAAATGATTAGACAGACAGGCAGACAGACAGACAGAGAGGGAGGGACGGACAGACAGACAGACAGACAGACAGACAGACAGACAGACAGACAGACAGACAGACAGACAGACAGACAGTCGGTAACGGGAACGGGAACTTATATGACTACTTATATGAATTAAATGAGATGCTCCCCACCAAGGACTGGGCGAAGCCGGGCCGGGTCAGCTAGTATCCTTATATATGGTAAAGATGAAAGCCTGGCCACTGCCTTGGTAAGTAAATGCATCAGTCACTGTGAAACTAACATCATCACGACACCATTAGCAGTGTTAGTAAATGATAGTTACAAAGTGGCACGTACGACGACGAGTGTTCAAACTTATCAAGATGACACTGCTCAGATATTTGTTCAGGTACAAAGTGGCACGGAAGACGACGAGTGTTCAGACTTATATTTGTGCAGGTACAAGATGGCTTGCATCTCTCTACATGGCACGTAATAGTGATAATGATTAAGTATTCATGGAGCAAATTTTGTACATGTCAACCCAACCTTTTCTTTTATATTACTCGGAACAATTTTCTATGTTCTTTTTTTTTTTTTTAAATCTCCTTAATATAACCATTTAAGTGTTTTTGGAGTGTGTTCAGTTAAGCTTGTTTTCATTGTAGAATAGCACCATAGCTCGAATGCCTCAAGCCGTTTCTCATAATTGATGTTGGCGATCCGTGTCCCAGCCTTCGTAAAGCCCCATTGGCTATATGCTTGTTTGCATGTTTCTATGTATTTTGATATTTCAACGTGTTATCCCGGTGCTTTCTGCTTTATCCTGCAAGTTGCCTGTGCAATTAAGAATTGTTAAATGATAATCAGTCATGGTAATGATTCAGAATAGGAAAATTTATATCTTAAATACTAAGTCACGGCTCGAAGAAGCGAAATTTTCCATTGTAATCTTTTGTGCTTTTTATATTTTAAATCTCAGTCCCTGGATGTGGTAGGATGCGAGTTGTGGTTTTTGCGGGGAGAACGACATGATACGAATTAGTCTGATATCACACACACACACACACACACAAACACACACACACACACACACACACACACACACACCATCATCGTGTAGCAGATCTTTTGCAGAACGTGGCTCCCTCATCACGACACGACGAATAGCCTCTCGATCCCTCACTATCTCCACACCCTCATGTTCCCTCATCACGACACGAAGACAAGCCTCTCGATCCCTTACTATCTCCACACCCGCATGTTCCCTCATCACGACACGAAGACAAGCCTCTCGATCCCTTACTATCTCCGCACCCTCATGCTCCCTTCCCTCATCACGACACGACGAATAGCCTCTCGATCCCTCACTATCTCCACACCCTCATGTTCCCTCATCACGACACGAAGACAAGCCTCTCGATCCCTTACTATCTCCACACCCTCATGTTCCCTCATCATGACACGAGGACAAGCCTCTCGATCCCTCACTATCTCCACACCCTCATGTTCCCTCATCACGACACGAAGACAAGCCTCTCGATCCCTTACTATCTCCACACCCTCATGTTCCCTCATCACGACACGAGGAAAAGCCTCTCGATCCCTCACTATCTCCACACCCTCATTCTCCCTCATGCCTAAGTTGTCTGCAAGGTCTTGCGCCATTCCTCGTTCTATTCGACCACTGCCTCTTCTCTCAGAAACCCCGTCTTCCGTCACCGTCCTTTCCCGTTCTGTGACGTTTTATGTGGTCGCAGTGTTTTAACTCCCTAGACATGATACTTTTATGCGCCAGTTGTCTCCGATTTTCTCGTCTGGAAGAATTTCATTATTTTTCTTACTCTTGGTCTACGATAGTCTAAGTAATTGTTCTGTAACATTGCAGTTCAAAACCTCTAATTGTCCTCTTTACTGATTGCCAAATGGCCCACGATAGTCTAATAATTGTTCTGTAACATCGTGGTTCAAAACCTCTAATTGTCCTCTTAACTGATTGCCAAGTGGCCCACGGTAATTTAAGTTATTGGTCTATGACATCAACAACAACATAAAATGTTGGAGTTGACTGCAAACGTCCTGTAAAGGATATGCAACTAACTTAACTTTGACAACTGTTTGTTGATTGTGATATAATAATTCAAATAAGTGGATCAAATGTGTTGGAAACGTTATAATACTCATGATGTCCCACAATTTCTGATTTCGAAACCAGTCGATGTCCTAATTTTAGTCTATGGCCTTAATGTTGTCTATGAAGCAAATATGAAGAGACAAACGAACAGCGTATGTAAAATGTAATAGAAACAAAAAGACTTCTTAAATTAAAACAAATGCGATTACTTTCGTGTCTTCGTCGCATTCTCATACATTTTCATACGTTTTCTTCCATTTGCTTGCTTTGAATGCAAACGCAGTCTTTACACGTGCTGATTTTTGCGCGTGGATTAGTTTTCGTTAAAACCAGTGTCCCTCGCCATCAGGCAAGCCAACTCCGACTTCTGAGGCACTTGCAAATTACGTCCGCAAGTCAAGGACAAATAGTCAACATTTTAGTTCAACTTACCCTAGTCATCAGCACACCGGAAGTTAAAGAACGAGCATTCTTATCCAATCAGCTTAGCTGACCTTTATTCGCATACATGAGAAAAAGAAAAGAATAGAATACTAGGTGTCAAATAAGTGGTGGGGGGGGGGGGAGAGACAAGATATTGGTCAAGCAAAACGTTTATTAAGCAATCAAGTACAGGTTTAACAATCCGATCTGATATAACAAGCAAAAATGTCCACCTCGTTCAACCTGCTTTCTCAGCCTTGGTTATAACGGAGGCGGTTTCAAAACTGTGATTCTAGCATAGTATTAGGAGTACTGTACTGTACTGTACTATACTGTACTGTACTGTATTGTACTGTCCTGTACTGGCACATTGCCGTCTTGACAGAGGACTGTTATTGTACCCCCCCCCCCCAATAACAATAATAATAATAATAATAATACTAATAACAATAACCTCTCCATAGCACAAAGCCTGGGCTAAATTGTAGAGAGCATGTGTTGCCCATGAATCATGATCCCTCTTTCGGCCTGCCTAGTTTACTCCAGAGGAAAGGTAACACCAATACATCTGGAACAAGGCAAGCTGCAGAAGCTGCTGGATCAGTAAAGCAATGCTCTAACTGCCCGCCTGTGGGAGCTTCGATCCTAGACCAGTTACCAACCAAGAGTTAAGGCCTGGTCTGCCGTGCCATTTAGTCTTTAGGTAAAATAGGTCAAGATTTATTATATGGGAATCCGGTAGCGCATTGGCTGACATGCTTATCTGCCGCCCAGTGGTAATGTGCTCAAATCCCCATTGAAGCCAATGTTTAAACATCCAGGTGGTCTCCCGGTAAACCCAGCACAAAACGGGAACCAGAAGATATCACGGAAAGTAAAGTCAGCCGGTGTGTTGTGACTGTATCACCCATCTAGTGCAGATTGGGCTATGCATATATGAGGCTTGCACCATATACCCAAAAATGGGCATTGGGTTAGTGCCGTGGTCAATATTATGCTGGATATGTTTGAAGACTGATACTTTTTTAAACCAACCCTCACTCGATGATTGATGTAGCCATTAACAGACTTGCCGCATCCATCCGTCTATCCATCATGCACCACGCCGGTAAGCTTGGGCGGTCATGATTCGCCATATGTTTGAAGACCGATATTTTGTTTTAACCAACGCTCACTCGATGACTGATGTGACTATAAAAAGACAACCCGCATCACCTCCTATTTTTAAAGCCTGGTTTCGACCCAAGACCCATAAGACTACAGGAGGGGGGGGGGGGAATTACACGTCGACGAAAATTTGTACCTTTCACCACGTGATCGAGAAGCAAGTACACAACGCCGTATAGCTCCATGGATTCAGACAGTTAGTTAGTTGCATATCCTTTACAGGGCGTAGCAGTCAACACCAGCATTTTTTTTTTTATTGTTACTGATTCCTGGATACGTTTTACGTTCTGTAATGTGCCATTGCTTTCTGAACAACTTGCTTTCATACCTTTGTATGGAAACCAAAGCAAGACGGTCTTATTCCTAATCGCCGGCAGCTGTGTTTCGAACGCTCTATGCGGGCTTACGAATTCCATTCTTAACACCCACAGAGTCGAGGCAGAAGGGCAAACTAAATTAGCAGTCAAGACTCCAATCCAATTAGATACAAGTCAACGAATTCAAGGTCTGACAACACTACATTTGCACATGGCAGGTGGGAAGAGGGGAGTCGATGGACGGAAACACAGCTCTTTAGTACACTTATAATGGTGAGAGAGTAGAATAAAATTGACATGATCAATGATGACGCCTGTCACAGCGACATAAATGTGACAAGTGAAGAATCTGACAGTTGAGAGATGTGACAAATTATAGGGGTTCTACAGACGTCCTAAGATGCAGTAGTTTCAATGAGGTGTGTTATAACCTTCATTGTTATTATGTGTTATTTCCTTTTTTTTAACGACAAAAGGCTCGGTCAGTCATCTTCGCCTATAATTTGAAAATACGATGTCTGCGTATTTAAGTCCTAGTCTGCGGTGTGTCATTTCACCATGCGCCATGTCAACTGGCGTCGGCGTCCATGTCTTACCACAGATCTCGGTTCATGATGCTCTGGATTAACTCTGATGTCCTTCCATCCCACCGTCTCAGTCCACCCAGTGTCATCTGTCTCGGTCTTCTACTGTCTTTTCTTCCGCAGATATTTCCAATCGTCACGATGTTTTCCAATGTTTCTAATCTCATTATATGATCAAATAACGTTGCCTGTCTCCTAGTTATAGTTACATATATTGTTCAACGTTCATTAGCCAGAAAAACGTTGTTAGTTACTTTGGCAGTACAAGATATTCGCAACATTTGTCTCATGAAGCACATTTCCGTTACTTCCAAGTCTTGTTCTAATTAGTTCATTCACATTCCATTATTCACTGCCTTACAACAAAACGTGTTCTATTTAACATTTCTGAATGACCTTTCTTACATTTAATGGTAGGGACTTATTGTATAAGATACTTTTCATTTTCTGAAATACCGCTTTTGCTAGACCTATTCTTCTCTTAATGCATATCTCGAATCTTCCATATGGTTTTATAATTGCCCATGGGTACTGAAATATATCAACCTGTTTAAACATTTTCCCTTCTGTTGTTAAATTACATTTAGTGTCATCTGTTTCTTTGATATTATCATTGGTGTTGTTTTCTTACTTTTTGTTTTGTTTTGTTCACCTTCAGACCTCATCATCATTATTATTATCATCTTCCACTTCTGCCGTCAAGCGTCGTGGGGAGGAATAATTTGCTCTCCAGCGCCCGGTGGGCGGCACTGGATAGTGTCATTCCGTGTGATTGTACAATGTCTCTGATGTCGTCAATCCATTTTCTTTTTAGGCGTCCTCTTGATCTTGTCGCAGGTAATCTTTGATGGAAGGCCAGTGATGGTAGTTGTTGGTGTTGCATTCTAGCGACATGGCCAAACCACTTGATCTTCTGTCTTTCAATAAATGTGGCACAAGGTGTTGATCCCACAGTCTGTCTGATAGTAGCATTTCTTACTCGGTCTCGGATTGTTAAGTTGGCAGCTCTCCTCAGGCATCTCATCTCGCAGGTGTTGATTGTGCGACCTCAATATGGATAAATGCAAAGATAGCACCGGTCAACTTAAATGTGTTGACATCTGCATAGAGTTTGTCCTCAAATGGCGCAGGTACATGGTGTATTTACCTATTATCTTGCATGAACTTTACGTAGGGTGAATACAAAACATGGGCCGGCAATATTTTCAAACACTGCACAGTCATTTACAATACACCCTATATAAGCGTGTTTGCTTTTATTGCGCCACTTAAAAATGCAACAACATCGCCAGTAAGTACCAGACTCGATGATTCAATGTCATGGGGTCCGAATTACATTCGACACCAGATTTCTTATTCTATAATAGGCTGGATGGAGCTGGAAGCTCAGGTTTATGTAAAAAGAAATATTCCAGCCTTGGGGGGACTCCAACACATAACCGTCCGGCCGGTAGGCAAGAGTTCTAGCGACTGTGCTACCGCGGCTCGCTCTTATTTTAAAATTTAGGTGCATGTCTTTCACATGACGTAGCAGTCAACCCCAGCATTTTTGTTTCTCGTGATTCCTGGACAAGTTTTACGTTCACTTGTTTGTCATTGCTTTCTGAACAACCGGCTCCTATACCTTTTTTCGTAAAAAAAAAAACAACAACAACAACAACAACAACAACAGCACCGCAGTGTTTCGAATCCGGGAATATGGGATTACGAATCGCGTCCGCAACACCTTCGCCACAAAGACCGGCCTCGCACTTATGGAGTGTTAAACATTAGTTGCATATCCTTTTTAGGACGTCGCAGTCAAACCCAGCATTTTTTGTCGATTTATGATTTCTTGGCACGTTTACGCTCAGTAGTTTGCAATTGCTTTCTGAACGACCGGCACTCATATCATTTTATTTTTAAAAAACACCGCAAGGCAGTCTGCTCCCAAATCGCCCGCAGTTGGGTCTACTTATGGAGGTAACCGTGGGAAATGAAAGTTGTTTTCTCGCAAACAATTTCTGATTGAGCGCAGTCATGCATTTATTGTTGTTAGTTTCATTAATTATGTTCTTTTTTTATGCTGCATTATTATGTCAACTATTCCTCCCCACAACCCTTGACTGCAAAAATAGAAGATGATGATGATGATTACGCTTAAACAATGTTCACATTATTATAACCATGTTTTGTCAGATTTGTTATTGTTGCTTTGGCCCGCTTTAAATTCAAGATTAGTCCATACTCGTGCTGCTTCTTCTAGTGCATTGGACTGATTTGTATGCTATTTACAGGACATCACTGTCAACACCAGCACCGCTGTTGTTGATGTTTTGGCAAGTTTATGTTCATTAGTTTGTCACTGCTTTCTGAAAGACCGGCTCCCTTACCAACACGTTAAAACCCAGCGCGACACGGTATGTTGCCAAATCGGTCGCAGCTGTGTTTCGAACGGAGGGAAGCGGAATTACGAACCGCGATCGTAACGTCTTTGCTATGGAACATACAAATACCTGTGTACAATCTTCAACTGCTCCAACATAATAAGGGAAGAAGTACAAGCTAGAATCAACTCTGGAAAAAAGATATACTATGCACCACAACATCTGCTAAAATCAAATGCGCTATCTCGTAACACCAAGATCACAATATACAAAACACTGATTAGACCAGTTGTGCTGTATGGCTCTGAAACCTGGAGTACAACGAAAGGAGACGAAACCTTGTTACAAACCTTTGAGAACAAAGTCTTAAGTCGCACCTTTGGGCCCATTAGGGATACACAAAGTGGAGACTGGAAAAGAAGAAGCAACAAAGACATTTATGATCTGTTTAAGTTCCCGATAATCACTGGTATCATGAAGGCTAATAGACTGCAATGGCTGGGGCATATAGAAAGAATGGAACATAATCAATCAATCAATCAATCATGTGCCATGCCGGAAAGCGTGGGCGGTCATGACTCGCCATTTCATTCGATCACCAGAGTTGTGGATCAGCTCAGTGCTCCTGTCTCGTCCATGCCATGTGGCCAAGCCATCCAGGTATTTTACTCTCGGTCTTCCTCTTGGTCTATTCCCTTCGATCTTGCCAGTTGTCACTAAGTTCTCAAATCCATTTCTTCTCATAACATGTCCAAAACATTGTGGCTGTCTACGTCTAATTTCTCTAATCAATTTACGATTGTCATTTGTCTCCTGTAGTACTAGGTCACTGGTTTTTCTGGCTGTCCATGGTATTCTTTGCATTTTCCTCAGAAATCACATTTCTGCAGCCATCAGATGTTTTTTCAGCTTGACTCCTCATACGAATGGAGACGGCTTGTATCTGCAGCAAAGAGCCTCAAAGGCTCGGAATGCTGAAGAAGAAGAAGAAGAAAGCTCATACCATTGTGAATATCATCGCAAAGCGGGCTGCTTTACAATCGCCTGCGGCTGATTCCGAGCACAAGATACAGAATTATGAACCTGCCTTCACTTCCCCCAAGCCTCAGACGCTGGCATGGAAATAGGTCCTGGATGTTTAATATCCACAGCTTTGACAAATGAGCTGACACATCTTGTTGGGGAAAACACTCCTCGCCTGAATGCGCACTTGAAGACCGCTTGATGATGTCCAGTACGACGAGGTGACAGCTCTGACAGAAGGGGGTGATACCAAATGAAGCCCTGGGGACAAATTTCAAGCAGCCGATGCTGATGTGGGCATATTTATGAATCGTTGTATACTTCCTCTTCTTTCCGTTGCCCTAATGGTTTCGTCGTCAAGCGCTGCAGAGACAAAACAGTTGTAATTTTCTGCTTTCCGGTTGTCTTCTTTGCTTGTGAGTTCGAAATCATCTGCGGAAGATTTGAAAATGATGACTTTGATGGTATGAGGCGTCGGCCGTTCAGAAGGCAATGGCAAACTACTGAACTAACACTGCTTAATAAATCATAAACTGCCAAATAATTATGGGGTTGATTGCCACGTCATGTAACTTTATTGTTGCTTGTACCAATATCATCTATTATTTCTTTAATATCTCTTTTACTCATCTAACCATCTCTTCATGAGTCGTTCTCTAGCGTAGTATCACGATGTTCTCATATACAATGTTCTAGCCTTGTATCCTGATGTTCTTATAAAGATGTTCTAGCCTTGTATCCTGATGTTCTTATATAGAATGTTCTAGCCTTGTATCCCGGTGTTCTAATATACAAAGCTCTAGCTTTGTATTCTGATGTTCCTATATAAAATGATCTAGCCGCTGGCGGATCTTGTTTCATTCTAGCTAAATATTAGTTAGTCTTTCCTCTTGAGCCTAAGTCGGCGCATAGGGCAGAAGTCATGGATCTCCATGTCCGGCGGTTCGCTGCTACCTGTTGTAGATCCTGGATGTTCACTTGGCCGTTGAATGAGCCTTCTCTGATGATGGTTCTACGCAGGGCCTCTCTTGGTCTTCCCCGTTTTCTTTTCCCTACTGGGAAAGTCCGAACCATTTAATTCTATGGTGTTCTATACATCCAGCTATCGGTGAAATCTATATACTCCTTCTTTGGTTCTCTTATATCGTAGTTATACAGGAAATATAAACGTTACATTATAGAAATGTTACTCATATAATTATGTAAATATGAATTTGACACACGGAAAGCTACTTAAAGTCACGCTCTTCGCGTGCATTGTCAGCTGGCGTATTCGTTCATGTCTCTTCACAGATCTGAATCCCTGGTGCTCTAGCTCAACTCTGGTGATTACCTCCCCCCCCCCCCCTTTTTTGTTTTTCCTCCACCCAAAAAGCCACCATCTTAGTCCATCAAACATTATTTCTCTCGATCTGTCACTGTTTCTTCTCCCTTTTATTGTGCTATCGAATAGCCAGGGTTAACTCCTGCCGAGATGATATTGAGAAACGAATGAATATAAAATGCAAATAGGGAACTAGACGAAAACAAAAATCAGAAGACAACGCAGACACAAGCGTACGATTTATTAAGGTCTTTGTCTACGAACAATAATAACAAGAAGCTTAACTAGATAATGGTAATATCACAGTCACATATAAATACTCCATGAATGTGTTGTGTATTTGTGGAAACGGGTTAGTTGTTTATTTATTGTGATATTCACTTTTGTAACTAAGTTTCCTTTGTATTTTTCGTTGATCGAGACTTTGCTAAAAAAAAAATCGCTTATGTTTGTGTATGACTTTCTTTTCATCAAGCTTCCTAATTATGTTATATTTTCATTGGTCTTTATTGCAGTGCTGTTTTTTCCCTCTTCTTCTTTTACCCTGTAGATTCCAGTCAAAAGACTTTTTAATTGTACTGTTCTCAGGTTCTCTCAATGTGTGTCCAATCTAGCGCTAGTGTCTTTTCCTCTCTCTAGGTTCACTGGTATTTGTATATCTCTTCCCACAAGCTCCACGTTCGTGATTCTGTCACGTCATTTGAATCCTTCTATGTTGTACTGGCACCAGATAATGAATGTTTATAGTTTAATGGTTGAGACAGTAAAGTGGGCTTTATGAAGATAAAGCCTTTATAGCAGCTCAAGGGAGGTCAGTATGGCCGAATGGATAAGGAAGCTCGCTCTTAAAATTCCGATATGCTGATGCCGAGATGGCGGGTTTAACTCCCACAGCAGTTAGCTGGTCTTAAATGGTTGACTTCTCGCCCTTGACTTGTGAACGTAAATTACAAGTGCCTCTGAAGTCGGAATGGATTAGTCTGATGGCAAGGGACACTGGTAATAGGAAAAGCTAATCCACACGTAACAATATGTCCAGTGCATTAGAAGTAGTAGCACGTGTATCGATGTCGCTTGAGTTTACAGCGAGTGCGCGCGCGCACACACACACACACACACACACACACACAGAGAGATAGAGAGAGAGAGAGAGAGAGAGAGAGAGAGAGAGAGAGAGAGAGAGAGAGAGAGTTCTATTGAAGGAATCTAACGAAACTCATGGTCTCTATGTATAAGATTATGAGAAACGTTGGTCTCAAGGCTAGGGCAGCGCCTGGCACGCTTACCTATGGGCCCGGTGCTTAACTGTTCGAATCCTCTTGGGGGTGGGGAGATTTTCCCCCTGCTTGGCCTCGCTTTCCATGACCAACAGGCTTAAAAGTGGTACCAGGATATTTCCTCGGAAGTAAAGCGGTCGTATGCCGGACTCCGTGGCGACTGATTTACGGAGGCGATTTGTGAATCCGCTTACTCGAACTTGAAACACAACTGCGACCGATTTGACAGCAGATCGTGTCACATATTGGTATGGGAACCGGTCGTTAAAAATGCAATGGTAAACTACTGAACGTAAACTTGCCAAGACATAAGCAACAGCAGTAAAATGTTGGTGTTGACAGCGATGTCCTGTAAATCTTCTTCTTCTTCAGCATTCCGAGCCATTGAAGTTCTTTGTTGCAGATACAAGCCGTCTCCATTCGTCTCTCTGGTTGACCTTCTCTTGCCAGTCGTTGATTCCCAGTGCTTGTAGATCTGTATGTATATTATCTCTCCACCGTCTTCTTGGTCTACCTCGGGGTCTACGGTCATTTATTTCCTGAGTGTATGCGTGAATAGGATATGAAAAAGGAAGCGGTCGTGTATTCGACCTACTGTGTTATCTAAGAAAAGGGAAAGTCTGGTCACTTATTCCCCTATGCTTTCAGGTCAAGAAATAACGATGACCCAAATACGTCACAGACCAAAGCATGTTCCCTTTCGGGATTTCTTGTGTGAGTGAGTGAGTGAGTGAGTGAGTGAGTGAGCGAGCGAGTGAGTGAGTGAGTGAGTGAGTGAGGGAGTGAGTGAGTGAGGGAGTGAGTGAGTGAGTGAGGGAGTGAGTGAGTGAGTGAGTGAGTGAGTGAGTGAGTGAGTGATTTTTTTTTTTTTAAAGTCGGTCGTGTTAATATAGACCACATCACTCAACGAGTAGCCATTGTTCTGAAAATATGTTAGCACCATATACCCGGTATGACTCATATCGTGAAATAGTTCCTTTACACTTTATTGTCATTTTTATCTCGACCTAACGAGTCCCCATGTCTTTGCCCAATTATCCAAAGTATATTGTCACAATTTTGTTTCCATTTACGGTAGCTTTCACAATGCTTTGGGGACGTAAATTACATTTACATTTAGATTTGCACTTAATTATAAATTCCACACTACTTTACAACCAAGCAAAAGGTGTCTTACAATTTCATTCGCTGTAGCTAATCTCCCCTCTCTCTCTCTCTCTCTCTCTCTCTCTCTCTCTCTCTCTCTCTCTCTCTCTTTCCTCTCTATCTCTTTCTCTCTCACCTAGCCTACCTTCCTCGTTTTCTCTCCATTGCCTCCCCCATGACCCTGAACAGTTAATAAGCATCATTAGTGCCCCTGCCTTTTTGGTGAATTCCCGTTATTCCATTAGATTTCGCTGCTGAGATAATATGCCCCGGAGTAAATATTTCAGGTCCCCCAGAGGGTCTAGGGGTCACAGGGTTGGAAAAAAAAAGTGGTAATGATCCTGCAAGTGGCTTGGAGATGAGATACTGGATAGGATTCACAGCAAGACTACACAGCAAGAATTCACAGCTTGTGACACTGAGCCCCATAAGTAAATACATATATATGCATTAGAGAGGGGCAGAGAGATATATTCAGAAACATTCATAGATAGAGACATTGATAGACAGAGGCACAGATAGAGAGATAGATAGTAAGACAGATGGTGAGATGGTCAGATAGATAAAGATACAGATGGAGATAGAAGGAGAGATAGATGGAGAGATAGAATGGGGAGATAGATTTAGAAATATATGGAGAGATAGGAAGGGAGATAGATAGAGAGGTAGATGGAGAGATAGATGGCGAGATAGATAGAGAGGTATATGGAGAGATAGATGATGAGATAGATAGAGCGGTAGATGAAGAGAGAGATGGGGAGATATATGGGGGGATATATAGGGGGGTAGGTGGAAAGATACATGGGGAAATAGATAGAGAGGTAAGTGGAGAGAACGAGCGAACGAAAGAACTTTATTTTCAAAGGGTAACAAATTGGGCACGCATGCCCGTCTTACATTCGGCCCTTCCAATCACTCATCTTTCGTTCAATCAATAGTGCATGATACATTCACAAAGGAGGAAAAACATTGTCAAATGGACGTTGTAAACATAAACAATGCATATTACCATGTTATGAGACAGGCAGACACACATGCACACGCACATTCGTCAAAACACACATGCCTGCACACATACTTAAATCATTTAAACAAAGTTAGAGTTCTGCAATCACACGACAACACACAAATACACACTCCCTTACATATACATGTATTCGATCACCATCACAAACTCAATGACAAATATTTACTTATGCGCTCGCACACACACACACACACACACACATACATACACTTACACATACACACATCTCCCCACACAGATTCATCATATACACACCAACCCACACACATTCCTCCACATACACCCACAAACACAACCACCTACACCCACACACCTCCACGTACTCATGCATCCTCCACCCAAACATACACCCCACCCACCACACACCCACCCATCCATCCCTCACCAACCTACACACACACACTTTCCCCACTCATACACATATCCCCACCAATACACATCCCCCATCCGCACACATCTCCCCACCCAGACACACATCCCCCACCCATACACATATCCTAAGCCACACACCCACCACCCAACCCATACACAACCACTCACACATTCCCCCATCCACCCATCCACACACATCCCTCACCCACCCACCCACACCCACGCATCCCCCAACAACCCAGCCAAACACACATCCCCATACATCCCCCACCAACCCACACATCCCCAACCCACCCACACAGCCCACACCCAATCAAACCTCCCCCACTCACCCACACACATACACATCCCTCACCCACACACCCATACTCCACCCATAGAGATAGATACAGAGGTAGATGGAGAAATAGATGTGGAGAACGAACGAACGAACGAACGAACGAACGAACGAACTTTATTTTCAAAGGGTTAAGAATTGGGCACGCAGGCCCGTCTAACATTCTGCCCTTCTATCACTCTCTTCCATACATTATTTCATTCACACGTCATTCAAGGCTAACAGAGAACAGCAACAATATAAAACTTATGCATTATAAAAGCATTGGCAAAATGCGAACATCAAAACTACACGATACAGTAACATTAGATAATGGTCAGACACTTATTAGCCATGTGGAATATACTGGCCTACCAAAAGGGGACTGGCTGTTATATTAGGGTTTTGTTATTATTATTATTATCACTATTATTATGGGGGAAGGTAATCCGTACTGAGATAGTGTTCGAGTAATTTGCGATTATATGAATAAGGATTGGTGATGTCTTTTATTTCTTGTGGAAGATTGTTCCACAGCTGAGCTGCAGAGTACGTTAAGCTTGTTTTGTATAAGTCAATCCTAGGCTTCGGAATGTGTAATATATTTAAACGTTTACTGTGTCTAGCATTATATTTAAACAGTGGCCAAAGATAATTTGGGGCATTCCGATGCAAGATTTTGTGAATTAGTTTAGCTTTATTGAAAAGCAGGCGTTTGCGGAGTGGTAGCAACTGAAGGCGTTTATACAGGCTGGGATTGTCAGATAAATGTTTGCTATAAATTAGACTCATGGCCCGTTTCTGGAGTGAGTAAAGTCGCTTGGTGTTTGAATTAGAACAACCGTCCCAGATTGTAGAGCAGTAGTCAAAGTGTGTCTGAATATGAGAAGTATAGAATAGTTTCCTTGTGTCCTCATCAAGGAAGTTTTTAATTTTGGCGAGTTGGTAGACTTTTTTCGCTGTTTGTTTAATGAGCGCTTGAACGTGGGAATTAAAGGTTAGGTTTCTATCAATGATTAGGCCTAATGTTTTGTGCTCAATTACACTTTCTACTGCCATGTTATCGATGTGAAGTTGAAGTGATGTGTGTGAGCTTAGAGTTTGAAGTCTTTGTCTGGTTGTTAATAACATTGATTTTGTTTTAGTGATATTAATTTGCATACGATTTGAATAGCTCCACCTAACTACATTATTTAATTCTTGTTGTAAAGACGACTCCAGTAAAATACAGTTTTCAGCGTTTGTGTACACTGTACAGTCGTCTGCAAATAGATCGCAGGACGATGAAAGATGCAAAGGTAGATCGTTAATATATATGGCAAATAATAGAGGGCCAAGAATAGAGCCTTGTGGTACTCCAATATTGAATGTAGTGGTTTGAGACAGCGATTTATTATGTGATACTACTTGCTTTCTGTCCGATAGAAAAGATTATATTAGAGTGACTACATTAGGACCAATTTTCATTGTCTCAAGATTCTTAATTAAAATAACATGGTCTATCATATCAAATGCTTTCTTGAAATCAATAAACACAGTTCCACATAGACTGTTGTTGTTTATACTCTCGTGCCAATTTTCTATCATGTTTGTTAGGGCCGTATGGCAAGAATACTTTGGTCGAAATCCTGATTGGCTGTCAACAATAAGCTTGTTGCGAACTAAATACTGTAATGTTACTTTATGGATGTGTTTTTCTAGTGGCTTAGATAGTGATGATAGTAAAGAAATGGGTCTGTAATTGTTCGGGAGACCATTGTCCAATGAACCAGATTTAAGAAGAGGGTACACTTTAGCGATTTTGAGAGCTGATGGAAAGTGGCCTTTGGTGAGACACTGATTATATACATATATTAGTGATATACTGATCACTGGCGCAGCACAACGGAGAATCCGGTTGCTGATTCCATCTAAGCCAGATGAGGTTGTGTTATTTAGGTTACTGAGGTAAGTGAATACTTCAGTGATTGTCATTAGCGGAATGTCGGAAAGAATATCGCGGGAGCATCTACTCTCGCAAAACGATGACAGCAAAGATAAGTTGCAAGGAGAATTAGGTATTGAAGCCTTCAACTGGTCTATGTCAGTTTGAAAAAACTTACTGAATTGGTCGCATGTAATATGATTTGATGGTAAGGAATTTCGGGAGTTATACTTGTTTGTCAAAGTGTTAATTGCCTTCCATATATCCTTACTATTTGTTTTATCTATTACTAAGTTCTTAAAGTAATTTTTCTTTTCCCGTCGTATGGTATATTGAACTTTGTTTCTAAGAGTACGGTATACGTTGAGATCCCGCTTTTTATGTGCTTTATCTCTGTCTCTCATAATTTCAAGTATTTCCTGTGTGATCCAAGGTGACTTGACGTGGTGTTTTACTCGAACTTCCTTGATTGGCACATGTCTATCAAAAACATCAATAAAGGTTTTCATCCAGAATTCCAAAGCATCATCCGGGTCAGGAAGCTGATATACATTGTCTAGAGGTGAACTGAGCAAGTCCTGTAAAAATGCGTTTTGGTTGAAATTTTTGTAACTTCTATATTTTATACTTATGTGTTTATGTTTAGGAGTTTTAATTCCTTTTTTAGACCACGTGCAGCATATTGGGTAGTGATCGCTCATTGCACAATTGGGTACGGTGCATTCTATGATGTTGTCTGAGCAAGTTACATAAATGTGATCTATGATTGTTGAAGATGACTTTGTTACTCTAGTAGCTTGTTGTACTATTTGTTGGAAATTGTATGATGCAATTATATTTCTCCATATTATGTTGGATTTGTTGGTGTCAATGTTAAAGTCTCCGAGTAGTATAATTTCTTTACCGGAAGCGAAAACCACATCCATCATGGTAGTGAAGTTTTCGTGCCAGACGTGTCCAGCACTGGGATTTCGATAGAGGTAGCCAATTATCAGGGGTGTGCGGTTTTGAAGTTTTAGCTCTAACCAAATACATTCTATTTCGCAAGTTTCAAAGTCTAGCCTACGGTTAGCATTTAGTAAATTAGAAACATATGTTATTATGCCTGTCTCTTGTTTCCTACAGGGATCCCTTCTGAAAACTTTGTACCCTTTAATAGAGATGTCCTCATCTGAAATGTTATCGTTAAGCCTACTTTCACTAAGGCCGAATAAATGAAAATTTTGATTGAGAATAGATGATAACTCTGATAGCTTGTTAAATAAGCTGCAAATGTTTAAGTGTCCAAGGCGTATTCCTGACTTATTGAGCCAGTGTTGCCACTTCTCAGACATTTCATCCATGAAGAAAGTGTAAATTAGTCAAAGTCAAGCAAAAATACAAGATCATAAAAAAACACAATTACATTAACTTACAAAATATCAGTAATCCAAATCGATATGTAAATGACAATATTATAACGATATAACTAATTAGACCAACGAATATAATGCAAACACGGAACAAAACGAATTAAAGAACATACAACAAATAATTAACCTGAAAAATCTACTTCACAAGCTAAGTAACCAACTGTTATCCAACAGAATTAATAAATGACTACAGAAGTCAATGTCTCTGTTTAAAGCGGAGTATCCCACACGGGAAATAAAACGTTAAACAGTAAGCAATTAAAGTTCAAGGAGGAAGCTCTGTTGCTGGTATCAATGCATTTAGGGTTCCGTTTTTAATACATATCCTATCTCACAGGTCTGTATTGTAGAGACATCATAAGGGCTTGATTCAATGCGGCAGGACTAAATTGCATCAAGTGTAGAAGTTCTGGACTCCAATGATGCGGAGCCTGTTGTCCACTTGGTCGATCATTACTGGCGTGAACTTGGTGATGCGGAACCTGTTGTTGCCCGCTTTTTCGCTCATAGCTAGCGTGAATTTGGTGATGCGGAACCTCTTGTTGTCTGTTATGGAGCCCACAGCTGTCTTGAGCTTGGTGTGTCAAGGTGGTATTACTACCGTGCGTGTGTACCGCTGCTTGCAACGAGGGTTCGTTGGAAGTGAGGTTAGGGAAATCTTCCTGGTAGTTATTTCCTTCACGTGTGAGGGTGGGGGTAGGAAGGAGAGGTTGATTTGTTCTTGGTAGCATGTGTGCACATTGAATGGCAGGCTTTCGGGGGTCAGACGTCAGCAGACGTTTATCTGGGGTGATAGGGGTATTTCGACTGGCTTAAATAGTCAATGTTCGTCGTGTTTGTGTGCTGGTCATGTTTTGTGCTCTCTCCGGATACTTGATATTTTTAGCAAGGAAGCTATTACCTAATGTGGATGTGTGGATCTGGTCACTGTACAGTCGTTTCTTTGGCGCGCCTCTTTGAGATGTAAAAAATGGTGTGTTGTTGATAAATTGTACATTATACTGATTACAGAATTTCTCTAGGGTGTTGTTGTTTATGTCGGCTAGTCGCCGTTCGGAGCCATAACTTGGTGGTATGATGGAAGAGAAAAACACTTTAGAATTGGGAAAATTATGGCATAATAATTCTAGTAGTTTTCGTAACTGAGAAATTGTGATATTTTGGTTTCTCATAGTGACAGATAGAGAGGTAGATGGAGAGATAAATGTAGAGATAGATGTAGAGATAGATGTAGAGATAGATGTAGAGATAGATGGAGAGATAGATGGGTAGATAAATGGGGAGATAGAGAGGTAAATGGAAAAATAGATGGAGAGATAAATGGAGAGAACGAACGAACGAACGAACTTTATTTTCAAAGGGTCACAAATTGGTTACGCAGGCCCGACTTACATGCGGCCCTAATCACTCATCTTTTGTTCTTTTGTTCATCATTGTGCATGTTACATTCACATAGGACAGGAGTCACCAAACTACGGCCCGCGGTCCGGACCCGGCCCGCGACGTCATTTCATCCGGCCTGCTGACGGTACTCGAACTTGCTTGATATAACATATGGAACACGAGACGTTATGATACAATTTAAATGTAAATATTATGTTTAGAATAATAGGAGATCTTCACACGTACGTAGACCTCGCAATGTGTCCTAAATTTACTATATACAATTATAAATTATTATATCTTGATTTTCTTGTTTATTAGAATGTTTGCTTATTTTGTGCCACCTCAAATCCTTTCCCGGCTCGTGGTAGCAAACACACACGCATCTTTCCCTCCCCTAAATGCGTCCGGCTGTCAACACAGGTCCTATGCTCCAGAAATATTTACTTCTTTTTGCCAGTCGTCTATCTTATAGGTATGTAACAAGGATGTCTTTGTTTGACAGTGATAGGTAAGTGAACTGTAAGTGTGAACAGAGGCAATAAAGTAGCAAACATAGCATAACAATGCCATAGACGCCTCGTGTTATTACGAAATCAGATCAGAAGAATTCCCCTATCAAGGTATTAATCGAGCTGGTCTCTAGGCCAGTGTTTTTCAACCTTCTGCTGGAGCAGATCCTTACGCAAATGTTTACGTTGCTCAAGGAACTCTGTGCGATGATTCAAGTATTTGTCCTACTTTATGTAATAAACCAGATGGGCATATATGTTGCATGTAGGCGATTTCGGTCTGTTTCGGCCGAACCCCTGGCTGCCACTCACGGAATCATGGTTGAAAAACTCTGCTCTAGGCTGTTTATTTTGGCCGGCCCTATATTTATATTTTGTAAACCTAATTACGAGATATATTCTATTACCAAAGGTACCTAAAAAAAAAACTATCTTCTTTACAGATGCCAAGAATATCATGTACTGCAGTCTTATCGATAATCAGAGAAACGGCGGAAATGGGTGCTCCATAGGAGCAGCCTCGCCCGGTAGGGGTAGTCATGTGCACCAGGTGACTCCAGACCGTCATCAGGTGACTGTGTGCAAAAGAATATCAACATTGAAAGTAGGAACTTGGAATGTAAGAACTATGAGTGGGGATGGAAAATTTGATAACATTAAGAATGAAATGAGAAGATTAAATATTAACCTGTTAGGTGTATGTGAGACCAGATGGACAGGAATGGGCATTATGACATCTGAGGAATATAGAATAATCTATTCTGGTGGAGATAAACAACAGCGAGGAGTAGCAATTATAATGGATACAGAGAGAGCAAAATCGATCAAAGGATATCGGACTGTATCAGACAGTGTTACTGGTGAAGTTGAGTGGAAGACCTTTTGATATCAACGTCATACAAGTTTATGCACCAACAGTAGTGATGACAGCATCGATGAATTTTATAGTGGTTTAGAGAAAGCCTTCAAGAAATGCAAGAATTCTGAAGTAACTATCATAATGGGTGACTTGAATGCCAAAGCTGGAAATCAACAGGACGGATGCATAGTAGGCAAGTATGGACTAGGGGAACAGAATGAAAGAGGTTGCAGACTAGTACAGTGGGCAAAAGAGCAAGATTTGATTATTGGAAACACCTGGTTTCAACAGCATCCAAGGAGATTATGGACATGGAGGAGTCCTGATCATAAGATTAGAAATCGGATTGATTACATCCTCATCAACAGAAGATTTCGAAATGCCTTAAAAGTCGCAAAAACTATTCTAAGCGCAGACTGCTACGGCGACCATAGATTAATCTTAAGCAATTTACATATAAAATTAAAGAAAGGCAAATATTCACAAAGAAACACAAAATTTGATCTACAAGCACTAAAGATTGAGGAAATAAAAGATAAATTGAACGTAGAGGTAAAGAACAGATTAGATGCATTGTCCGATATGGAAATATTATTTCAAGACGTCAGTGACCAATGAGAAATATTAAAGACATCAGTCAACCAAGCTGCAGAAACAACCATCCCAAAAATAAAGAAAATAGGACGCAAGAAATGCATGACGGAAGACGTCTTAAAACTCATGGAAGTAAGAAGAAATAACAAAAATAACAAGGAAAAATATGAAGAGATTCATAGGAAAATTAGGAAGCTATGCAAAGAGGCAAAAGAAACATGGCTTGAGGAAAATTGCAAGGAAATTGAACACCAACACAACACACGGAATACCAAATTAATGCACAAAAGAATTAATGACATCACTAACAAAAGAACACACACATGAACGGGTTGCCTAAAAACCAAAGAGAAAGCCTTCAAGAAATGCAAGAATTCTGAAGTAACTATCATAATGGGTGACTTGAATGCCAAAGCTGGAAATCAACAGGACGGATGCATAGTAGGCAAGTATGGACTAGGGGAACAGAATGAAAGAGGTTGCAGACTAGTACAGTGGGCAAAAGAGCAAGATTTGATTATTGGAAACACCTGGTTTCAACAGCATCCAAGGAGATTATGGACATGGAGGAGTCCTGATCATAAGATTAGAAATCGGATTGATTACATCCTCATCAACAGAAGATTTCGAAATGCCTTAAAAGTCGCAAAAACTATTCTAAGCGCAGACTGCTACGGCGACCATAGATTAATCTTAAGCAATTTACATATAAAATTAAAGAAAGGCAAATATTCACAAAGAAACACAAAATTTGATCTACAAGCACTAAAGATTGAGGAAATAAAAGATAAATTGAACGTAGAGGTAAAGAACAGATTAGATGCATTGTCCGATATGGAAATATTATTTCAAGACGTCAGTGACCAATGAGAAATATTAAAGAAATCAGTCAACCAAGCTGCAGAAACAACCATCCCAAAAATAAAGAAAATAGGACGCAAGAAATGCATGACGGAAGACGTCTTAAAACTCATGGAAGTAAGAAGAAATAACAAAAATAACAAGGAAAAATATGAAGAGATTCATAGGAAAATTAGGAAGCTATGCAAAGAGGCAAAAGAAACATGGCTTGAGGAAAATTGCAAGGAAATTGAACACCAACACAACACACGGAATACCAAATTAATGCACAAAAGAATTAATGACATCACTAACAAAAGAACACACACATGAACGGGTTGCCTAAAAACCAAAGATGGTGAAATCATAATAGAAAAAGATCAGATTTTACATGCGTGGTCAGATTATGTGAAAGACCTTTATGATGATACATGAGAAGAACAATATGATCATCGGAATAATAATGAAGGACCATCAGTTTTGAAGATAGAAGATCAGAATGCTCTTAACAATATGAAAACTGGCAAGACCCCGTGTACAGATAACATCACAGTAGAAATGATCAATGCCTTAGAAGAATATGGAATAGACCAAGTCACCAGGCTGCTGAACGCAATGTACGATACTGGACCACCTGAATTATGTAATTCTACATTTATTGCAATCTCGAAGAAATTAGGAGCCATGGAATGCGATCAACATCGAACAATTAGTATAATGAGCCACATCACGAAGATTCTGCTGAGAATTATCATGCAAAGAGTTAGGAGGAAAATACAACCCGAAATACGAGATGAACAATGTGGAATTGTAGAAGGCAAGGGCACAGTAAATGCTGTGTATATACTGAGAACAGTAATTGAGCGTTTTATAGAAGTATACAAAGATCTATATCTTTGCTTTATTGACTACACAAAGGCTTTCGATAAAGGGAAACGTTTCGACATGATAAGGATGCTTGAAGATCTACAAATTGATGGAAAAGACCTTAGACTGGTAAAAAACATATATTGGAAACAATAAGCTGCCATCAGAATTGTTAACGATGTAGGTCAATATCAGCCTATTAAGAGGTGTGAGACGGGGATGTGTAATGTCTCCAGATCTTTTTTTCCTGTACAGTGAAAATATATTCAGAAATATAGAAGATATGGAAGGAATTAACAAAAGGGAAGATACATCAATAACATTAGATATGCAGATGATACAGTCTTAATTGCAGACAATGAACAGGACCTGCAAAATTTAGTAGATGCGGTTGCTGCACACAGTGAACAACTAGGGTTAGAACTGAATATTAAGGAGACACAGATTATGGTCGTCACTGGGAAGAAGGAACTACCACAATGTGATATACGAGTAGATGGGCATATTCTTAACCAAGTGAATCGATACTGTTATCTCGGCACAGTCATAACATCTGATGGGAGATGCCTTGAAGAGATTAGAACAAGTATTGCCATTGCGAAGGTAGCCTTTTTCAAGATGAAGAACATACTGACCAATAAAAGAACTATCAATTGAAACGAGAAAAAGAGTGTTGAGGTGCTACATAGAACCTGTGCTTTTTTATGGATGTGAAGCGTGGACAATAAGCAGTCAAGCTGAAAAACAGCTGATGGCTGTGGAAATGTGGTTTCTGAGGAAAATGCAAAGAATACCATGGACGGTAAGAAAAACCAATGAGCAAGTCCTTCAAGAAATAAATGAAGATCGTAAACTGATTAGAGTCATTAAACGTAGACATTCAAACTTTTTTGGGCATGTTATGAGAAGAAATTACTTGGAGAACTTGGTGACAACTGGCAAGATCGAAGGGAAGAGACCAAGGGGGAGACCGAGAAGTAAATACCTGGATGGCTTGGCCACGTGGCATGGCCGAGACAGGAACACGGAGCCGATCCACGACTCTGGTGATCGAGTGAGATGGCAGAACATGACCGCCCACGCTTACCGGCATAGCACATGATGGTTGGAAAGATACCTATACACTTTATATGTACCTTTGGTGAGCCGTAGCTTCACCAGTGACCCCTAGTCCTCTGCTTTTCTTGTGTTTGAATAGGATGTTAATTATGTTTCTAATTCAATGTCTTCTTCATTTTCAGATCCCGTGTACTTCTCCCTTCATTATGGCTACTAAGAAAAGACAAGTGGACGCCGAGTGTCGTCTTTTCAATAAATAATGGGGAGTAAAGTACTTCTTAGTGGAAACAAAGGACCAGAAAACCAACTGCCTTATACGCAATGAAAGTGTTGCCGTTTTCAAAGAGTACAATCTTCAGCGTCACTACGGAACAAAACATCTATCAACATATTCAAAGTTTTCTGGAAAGTTACACCCTGAGAAAAATGAGACCTCGAAACGTGATTTAGAAACACAAAGAAATCTCTTCACGAGAAAGTGTGCTGACAATGAATCTGTCACTCGTGCAAGCTACAAAATAGTGCATAAGATGGCAGAACGAGGAAAACCGTTTAATGATGGCATCTTCCTCAAAGAGTGTATAGTGGAAGCAGCAAATAACTTGTGTCCTTAGAAAGCCGATTTGTTTGGAACTATGCGCCTTTCAGCAAGTTCAGTTGTGCAGCATGCATGGAACAACAACTGGAAAAGACATTTTCATTTAAGTGCAAAAAGTTTAGCAAGACTATAACCTTCAGTGGAATCAGCTTCGAGGTGTTACAGTCGATGGAGAAAAAAAAACATAGCTGGAGTGAGGAAGGGTCTGATGAGGCAGATTGGGACACATTTGGAAGATTTGCAAATTCCGGGAGCTCTGTTCATACACTGCATCAAATATCAGCAAGCACTCTGTCTGAAAGACTTAGATATTTCTTGTGTACTGAAACCAGTCGTTTCTGCTGTGAACTTCATTCGGGGACACGCACTCAATCATCGTCAGTTCTAGGCGTTTCTTTAAGAAATTGATTCTGAATTCTGTGACTTGCTTTATCACACACCATTGAGGTGGCTCAGCTGCGGTAAAGTCCTGTTTCGTTTTTACTAGCTCTGAAACGAAATAGATGTTTTCCTCACTGAAACAGATAGTTCTTATCTACAACTGTCAAATCCTACCTGGCTGTCAAAGTTGTCATTTTTGGTCGATATCACATCCCACATGAATGAACTGAATTTGAAACTTCAGGGAAAAGATAACTTCGTCTGTGATCTCTACAGAATCATCAAAGGATTTTGGACACAGCTGTCATTGTTTGAAGCACAATTGGAAGGAGATAACCTTTCTCATTTTCACTGTTTTAAAGAGTTTTCCGCTACAATCACCAAAGATGTCAACCTCTATTTCCCGAAAATATTTATTCGTGACATGAAGAAGCATATTTTGGGAGAGATTTTCAAATCTTGACAGAATTGAGAGCAACTTTCCTTTTTTCCAGTATCCGTTTGATTGTAACCTTGATGATGTGCCAGTTGAACTACAGTTGGGGCTCGTTGATTTACAAGCAAACGTCTCGTTGAAAGAGAAGCACAGAGAAGGGAAACTTGTTGAATTTTACCGCTGCTTACCTGATGTTGAGTTTCCGAAACTGAAGAAATTTGCCGCTGGTAAGGCATCAGTGTTTGGAGCAACTTATGTCTGTGAGCAAACATTTTTTTAAATGAAGTATGCTAAGTCAACACATCGAACGAGATTGACTGATGAACATTTGAAAGCAATTCTCTTGATTGAATGGGGCAATTCCCAACCAAACATTGATGATATCTTGAAAGCAAAATATTAGTTTCACATATTGCGTGTGCTTTGCATGCCACTCACCCATGATTAACTTAGTTTTTCGTCTCCCCCCCCCCCCCAGAGCTTTCGTTCTGGCTTGCAAGTATTGTTAAAGTTAGTTAGTTAGTTAGTTAGTTAGTCGCAGTTCCAACTTCACAGCAACGGGTCGTCCCCATTATGCTCCGTTCCTGTGCCAGTGAATATCATACAAAACGCTCCCCACCGCCCAATGTGAAAAGTGGAAAAGACAGGAGTCTTGACAAATAACAGCCCGCACAGATGCACTGTGCATAATGCCGCCGCCAGAATGTCAACACAATAGTCTCCCACAAAACACCCAGTTCATTTCTGATGGAATCTGCAGCCATTTTCCCATCTGGATGTTTCCTAGATGTTCACCCACACAGTCCACGAAATACAGTTCATCGTCGATGGCAGTGGCAGTCAACCAGAAGCCCAGCAGCCACGCATTTCTGCATAAGGCAAAAACCGGTCAACTCTGGGACATAGCCATCTGCCATCACTCCGAACAATCAGTCACGTTCCAAAAAACCTCGGGCAAATTGAAAAGCACTTCACACGAAACTCACAGCTCACAGTGTCGCGCCACGCACTCACTCAGTAGCAGGGCGACGGAACCATCAAGCCTCCTTAGTCGCCTCTTACGACATGCGTGGTAGGCTGCAGTGTTGCTATTCTTTGCTTCCCTTATGGGCCCCGGCAACACACGGGAGTTGCATATCCCTTACAGGACGTTTGCAGTTAACCCCAGCATTGTTTGCCATTGCTTTCTGAACGACCGACAACCAAACCATAGCGTAAAATACCAGCGCAATGCAGTCTGCTGCCAAATCGCGCGCAGCTGTGTTTCGATCGCGGGTATACGAGATTACGAACTGCGTTCGTAAGACCTTCGCCACAGAGTCCGTCGCAAGTATTGTACAGAATGAGTATCCGACCTGCACTCGTCATTTTGTCAGTTATCTGGCCCGCCGTGAAAAACGTTTGGTGACCCCTGACATAGGGGAAAAAAACATTGCCAAATGAATGGTGTAAACATAAGCAATGCATATTACTGAAAGCAAAACATAGTCTAGTAAAAAATATCATTTACGGGAAACTGTCGTGTTTAGACTTCTCGCATTATACAGTGTACTGCAATCATAGTGCTAAAAAAAAGAGCTGACTTAACTGAAAAATGGAAAAATTTGACCTCCCCCAGACTTTAGAACACACCCTGCATTACAGCCCCTCTTTGGTGGTTTAGCTTAGCATTGTGCAGTATAAGGGGAGGAGGAGGAAGAAGAAGAAGAAGAAGAAGAAGAAGAAGAAGAAGAAGAAGAAGAAGAAGAAGAAGAAGAAGAAGAAGAAGAAGAAGAAGAAGAAGAAGAAGAAGAAGAAGAAGAAGAAGGAGCAGGAGCAGGAAGAGCAGGAGGAGCAGGAGCAAAAGGAGGAACAGGAGCTAGAGCAGGAGGAGGAGCAAGAGCAGGAGGAGGAGAAGGAGCAGGAGGAGTAGGAGCAGGATGGGGAGGAGGAGCAGGAGAAGGAGGGGCAGGAGGAGGGGCAGGAGGGGCAGGAGGAGGAGGGGCAGGAGGAGGAGGGCAGTAGGAGGAGGGGGCAGGAGGAGGAGGAGCAGTAAGAGGAGGAGGGGCAGGAGGAGGAGGGGCAGGAGGAGGAGGAAGGGCAGCAAGAGGAGGAGGGGCACCAGGGGGAGAAGGAGCAGGAGGAGGAGGAGGGGCAGGAGGAGGAGGTGCAGGAGGAGGAAGGGCAGGAGGAGGAGGAGCAGGAGGAGGAGTAGGAGGGGGGCAGGAGGAGGAGGAGGAGGAGGAGCGGCAGTAGGAGAGGAGTAGGAGGAGGGGCAGGAGGAGGAGGAAGGGGAGGGGCAGGAGGAGGAAGAAGAAGAGGGGCAGGAAGAGGAGGAATAGGAGGAGGGGCAGGAGGAGGAGGAAGAGGAGGAAGGGCAGGAGGAGGGGCAGCAGGAGTGGGAGTAGGAGGAGGAGGGGCAGGAGGAGGAGGAGGTGGAGGGGCAGGAGGAAGAATCGGAGGAGGAGGGGCAGGAGGGGCAGAATGAGGAGGAGGGGCAGAAGGAGGAGGAGTAGGAGAAGGAGGGGCAGGAGGAGTAGGAGGGGGAGGAGGAGGAGGGAAGGAGGAGGAGGGGCAGGAGGAGGAGGAAGAGGAGGAGGGGCAGGGAGAGGAGGAAGAGGAGGAAGGTCAGGAGGAGGAGCAGCAGGAGGGGCAGGAGGAGGGGCAGGAGGAGGAGGGGCAGGAGGAGGAGGGGCAGGAGGAGGAGAGGTGGAGGGGCAGGAGAAAGAAGAGGAGGAGGAGGGGCAGGAGAGGCAGAGTGAGGAGGAGGAGGGGCAGAAGGAGGAGGAGCAGGGGAAGGAGGGGCAGGAGGAGGAGGGGCAGAAGGAGGAGGGGCAGGAGGAGGAGGGGCAGGAGGAGGAGGAGGGGGCAGGAGGAGGGGCAGGCTGAAGCAGAACGACGGACGACGACGAGTGCAGTATTACTGGTTTTACTTCCATCTAGAATGTAATACTTGGTACTCTAATTACGTTTGATATATTGTAAGTTGGTACTTTGATTATCCTTGTACTACTGCCAATTGGTATTTTAATTACGTTTGCCAGTTTTCATATGGTTAAGAGCATTCTGAGCTTCCATCTTCAAAATTGATTGTCCTTCATTATTATTCCGAAGATCATATTGTTCTTCTCTTGTATCACCATAAAGGTCTTTCACATAATCTGATCACGCATGTAAAATCTAATCTTTTTCTATTATCATTTTGCCACCTGTGATTTTTAGGCAACCCGTTGATGTGTGTATTCTTTTGTTAGTGATTATTTTATCATTATTTATTATTAATTAATTATTTATTTTATTAATTATTTCTGAATTATTATTAATTAATATATTATTATTATTATTATTATTATTAATTAATTAATAATTTAATAATAATAAATGAATTTTTAATAATTTAATAAATTTGATAATAAATTAATAATTAATCAATATTAAAATTAATTATTATTAATTAATATATAATAAGATCTGAAAATCTTATATAATATAATAATTAATTAATATTATTAATTAATTATTTCTGAGGATGGGGACGGAGCGCTTATGGGAATGCCCCGAATGCTGTGATGTCGGTTCTTAAATCAATCAATCAATCAATCAATAATTATTTTGTGCATTAATGTGGTATTCCGGGTGTTGTGTGGGTTTTCAATTTTTATTTTTCACCTCAATCCTATGTGTAATACTGGCAGATGTCATTTCAATCCTTTGTGTAATACTGACAGATGACACTTCAATCATTTGTGTAATACTGACAGATGTCACATCAATCCATTGTGTAATGCTGACAGTTGTCACCTCAGTCCCCTGCGTAAAATACCAGGTGAAATTTAAATCATATGCGTAATACTTCCAGTTGGTAATTAATCATTTGCGTAATATTTGCATTTGACAACTCATTCTGAGTTTAATACTGCCACATGATAACGCACTCTTGGCTGTAATACTGCCAGATGACAACGCAATCCTGGCTGTAATACCGCCAGTTGGCATTTCAATCCTGAGTGTAATCATCCCTGCTGTCACGTCCTCAATTTATGAATTTACAAAAAGGTGAGGCAGGGTGTATGGGTATGTGTGTGAGTGTGTGTGTATGAGAGAGAGAGAGAGAGAGAGAGAGAGAGAGAGAGAGAGAGAGAGAGAGGGAGGGGGGGGGGAGAGTCAGACGAAACGTTGTGATTGTTCAGAGAATTGCATTATATTCCAACATCTCTTCATTTCCGACAATTTAAGACCGTCACAGGCCTGATTAACCTTCCAGAAGCCAGAATTAAAACAAGTTTGCATTTTTGAAATGGGATACTATTTTTATTTTCTTCCTGTCTTCACAACTTTCGGAATAAGCTGCGGGCGATTCGGAAGAAGAAAAAGATGAAGCAGCAGACGGCTTTTCGTTGATTTCGATGATATGTAGCGTTGGCCGTCCAGAAAGCAATGGCAAACTACTGAACTAACGTAGGCTAGTAAATCATAAACAGCCAATAAATGCAGCGGTTGATTGTGACGTCATGTAAAGGAAAAAAAAATTAACTTGTCAAATCTGATAAAAGTATATAATTGTCATTGTTCCTATTATTATGCTATGTTACAATGACTTTGCTTTCTACGCTGTCATCTTCTTGCATTTTATTGTCGTTATATCTTATATTTATTCTACATTTTAATGGTATCATTTGTGTATCACTTCTGTCCTGTTGTATTTGTGTGTGTATGTTTTCTTTTAGTTCTTTTGTTGTTTTGTTTGACTTTGAACAATTAGTGGTATCGTTCTCATGTTCACCTATTTATTATTTCTGGTCATTTATGTTATTACCATCCCGTATCGTATCTTTATCGTCGTCTTTGTTCACTTTCAGACGTCAGTAAGAATGAATGCAAAGAAATCAGCAGTCAACTTCGGCTTGTTGACACCCCTATAGAGTTTGTCCTCAAACAGAGCTGGTGTAAGCCAAAACATCGCCTATCATATTATTATCTTTTCAGTTTTCAGCTTCTCCGGCGTGTAAATTTGTTTGCTCCTAGCAAAGTGTTTCTTTTCCCAGTGTTTTTCCAAAAATGTTGCTGTTGTCGACGAAATAATATTTCTTTGAAAGAGATAGTTCCACACTTTCTTTCTTTTGCATTGTTGCAAGTTCTCTCGGTGTTATACTTTGTGTTTGCTTCCTATATACTTTCTTTCTATATATTTTCTTTGGCTATATCGACTTGTTAAACGTTGAGAAATGTTTTTATCTCTTCGCTTCGTTCGGATGTTTTTGTCTATTCCGTCGTACATTCTTTGTGCCAGTAATCAGCAATGAATGAATCAACAAGAACAAGAACAACAAGAACAACAAGAACAACAATAACAACAACAACAACAACAGCAGCAGCAGCAACAACAACAACAACAAACACGAGAAGTAGACTTAGTTTAGTTTAGTTTTGTTTAGTTTAGTTTAGTTTATTTTAGTTTAGTCGACGGATCAACATCACGGCACACGATTGTAACCCATAAGTGCTCCGTTCTACTCCTAGCTCAATCCTGAGTCTGGAGAATCTCAACTCAGTGCACGAACTCCGTAGCACCGGCAAAAATCCTGAAATACTTTGGGTAGATTTTTAACTCGGAAATTTTTTCAGGGCAGCGCCGTTAGGCTACTCTTTTTCAATTTCCACCTGCCAAGCGATTTTTTACGTGCGCAACAATACACACGGGCGTCTGATCTCACTACCCAGAGACCAGGGGAAATTTTGTTACTAGAAGTCCACGTGAAAAAATCCCGGCCCTCTCCGGCGCTTGAACTCGAGACCTCCAGTACTCGAGTCAGACACCATACCTCGAGACCACTCATTCCTCCGTAACGATAAGCTTTACTAGAACATGATCACAAGTAACAAACCTGACGTTGCGGTGAAAGATTTCATCAGCACACAGACAACAAACACACACTGATACAACTAAATAATAAATACTACATGAAAATCATCTAGTTTCTTGCCGGTTGGCGTGGGCAATCATGCCTCTCCACAAATTACAATCTCCGAAGTCGTTGATCAATTCGTGTGGTGACTCCCTCCCGTTCCATAACACAAGACTCTCAAGAATCTTCTCACGCTATCTTCCTCTTTCTCTCTTTTCGCAAATCTTTCCGGTTGCTAAATGTTACAGTTTTTATCTTCTCATAACGTGGCCAAAAGTGACGACTGCCTCTTTCTGATGTTAGTGACAAGTTGTCTTTGCGACTCAGCTTCCCTAAAAACGTCCAGATTGCTAATTTTGGTTGTCGATTTAATTTTCAGAATTATTCTATACGACCACATCTCAGAGACTTCAATGGATTTTTCCGCCTGTATACTAATTGTCCAGGATTCATAGCCGTGTGTTAAAATTGGTTTAAACGTGGATATATTTATTTATTTATTTATTTATTTATTTATTTATATATATATATATAAAATCCCTTTACAATCCCTCCACCATTATCATCACCATCATCACTATCATTATAATCATTACCACCACCACCATCATCATCATCATCATCATCATCATCACCATCATCATCACCATCAATATCTTGATCAAAATCATGATCATTATCACCGTCATCATCATTATTATCGCCATCATCATCATCATCATCATCATCATCATCATCATCATCATCATCATCATCACCATCATCATCATCATCATCATCATCAGTATCAGTATCATAATCATCACTATCATCATCATCAGTATCATCATCACCACTATCATCATCATCACCACTATCATCATCATCACTATCATCATCGTCAACATCATCACCACTATCATCATCATCACTATCATCATCATCATCATCACCACTATCATCATCATCATCACTATCATCATCATCACCATCATCATCATCATCATCATCATCATCGTCATCATCGTCGTCGTCGTCGTCGTCGTCGTCAGTGTCATCAGTGTCATCATCATCATCAGTGCCATCATCATCATCAGTGTCATCATCATCATCAGTGTCATCATCATCATCAGTATCATCATCAGTGTCATCAGTATCATCATCAGTGTCATCAGTATCATCATCAGTGTCATCAGTATCATCATCAGTGTCATCAGTATCATCATCAGTGTCATCAGTATCATCATCAGTGTCATCAGTATCATCATATTCACTATCATCAGCATCTTCACTTTCATCATCGCCATCATCATCATCATCATCATCATCATCATCATCATCATCATCACTATAATCATCACTATCATCGTCGTCACCATCATCATCACCTTCATCATCATCATCACTATCATGCAGAAGTTTCCCTGTCGCTCTCATCGCTGTCCACTTAAATGATTGTTAGTTCTTTGCCTGTCCCCCATGTCTCAAGAATGTACTTGTCCAAGATGTCTGCAATGTCCTGCATGCATCGTCAGTCTGGTTAACCCCTGCCTCTTCTCCGAGACCCATGCCTCCCATCACCGTTCTCCCCAAGCCACAGTGATTTTAAATATACCCTAGATATTTCAGTTTCCGAGACATGATACTTTTAATGAGCGAAGTGTCTTCGATGTTCGGACCTTTAGAATACAAACAGTGAAACTGCGGTAAAGCTGTAGAAATATAAGCAAGATATAAAATAAGACAGTCTTGCAGCTTTTCAGAACACAGTTACGGAAAATACCGTGCTTTGCAGCGACTAGCCTTCATCAGTAAACAAATACATACATCAAACACAACATATAATCACGAGGAAGGCACTGCAGTAACTACATAAAGGCATAAGAACGATATCCGAAGAATTGAAAGATGAAAAAATGAGAACAATGAACAGAAAATGGGAAACAAAATTTAAAACAAAAATATGCTACTTATCTCAGAATCCCAGAATCCCAGCCTGCAATATTGGTACACTACTGATTTCTGTATGTTACCACTGGAAGGTGCATACGCTTAATGCTCTTTAACGTTTGCGTTGCAGGTTTGTCTTTGAACAGTATTCTTTTTTTCAGACGCATCTAATCGTGTCAAAGATATAATATCCTATCTTATTATCTCCCATACTGACCTTGCCTATCCTATCTTATTCTGTCCTTTCCTATCATGTTCTGTCCTATCTTATAATGTCCTGTCTTGTCCTGTCCTAATCTGTCGTGTTCTGTCATTTCCTATCTTCTCTTATCCTATCCTATCCTGTTCCCTCCTATCCTAAAAAAAAAAAAGAAGACACCTCTGTCAGCGCAGACTGCTGAAATCTGAAAGGATACGTCAAGAATGTTGGTATAAAATTTGAATATTTCATTTTGATTATTACTACAATTTATAAACAGTCAAAATTATAGCTATAATATATAAGTAGCCATTACCTCCAATGGACAACAGTTCCTTTTAATTTGATTTCCGAAGTGTGGCTGGTTTACACACAGGATTATTAATCTGAAACTGGGATAAGCCCTAATTGTAACTTCTCTTACGAGGAAAGGGGTATGGGTAATGAAAACATGACCTAATTATAAAATCTTATTGATTTGTTTAACCCCTACCACCACTTGCCACTGACTTGTCATAAAAAGAAACACTTTCTAGAATAACCGACGGAATAAAGATGTAAGGCTTGAAAGAGATTGTTGACCACACATTTAAACGTGTTATGTCATTTACCCATTACCTCTACCTCGTTCAACCTCAGAAGATAAGTTATAATTAGGCCGATCTCAGCCTCAGATTAATAATAATCTGAACAAATCTGCCTTTTTCTTTCGCTTGCTTTCAACTCAAGTGTAGTCCACGCTAGGCTGATTTTTGCGTGTAGGCTAGCTTTCCCTATTGCGGGTGTCCTTCGCCATCAGACGAAGACACTCCGACTTCAGGGATACTTGTCATTTAGTCCCCGATTCAAGGACGAGAAGTCAACATTTTAGTCCAACTGAACGGTGGCGGGTTGAACCCGGTACCACGCCATTAGCACCCCGGACGTTTAAAAACGAGGGCTCTTATTTTTTTGTCCATGCATGAACAAATCAGACATTAAAAAAAACTATATGTTTTAGGGCTCAAGGTTCCCCAGGGCCGGAGCCGCCCCATAAGGTTCCAAGTTCCTGTATGTCAGTCGGTTCCACATTTGGAAATTAATTTGAAAGATATTGTTTTTTATGGGAGATAATTTTTATTATATCATTACCTCTTTCCTGCTCAACCTCAAAATGGAAGTTATATTAGGGCCCATCCCTGACTCAAATTAATAATCCTGAAACCTAGTAAGCCACAAATAGGATATTTATTTTAAGATGATTGTTGTCCGAAGATGGTTAGGAGGGGGTAATTCAAAGATTTCGGCTTTTACTTAGACCCTGTGGAGTAACATTTGGCATTTCAAAATACGATTATCACCAGCTCTAATTGTAAGAAATTATAAAACTGCATTTCTTATGGATGTTTTAATTGAGATAGAAGAGATTTGTCAACATCGGAAATGTAAACCTTCAATTAAACTTCCCTATTTCTTTTCTGACTTGGATAAAATTTGCCAATTCAGCAGTGATTTCCACCCTTTATTGCGATTAAAAAAAAAAAAAAACATATCACAAACATAAAAAATAAGCAATCATTTTTTGTTTCGGCCATATTATGGAAAGACAAAAACTGAAACATGTGACAAACGGACCGATTTATGGGAAAAGAGATAGAGGAAGGCAGCGTGAAAAACTTCTTGACAGTCTTGTGTCGTGGCTCAAAAGTGAACCAACACACGAATTCATCCATGCCATCGGAGATCACAATTTGTGGAGATGCATGATCGTCCGCTCCAGCCGGCAAGGCACTGGATGATGATGACAACGGCAAAAAACTTAATAGTATTGTATGTTAAGGACATTTTAAGCCCAACATAGAAGACAAAATTAAACCATCAGAAAATAGAAATCTGCAATTAAACTAAGGGATATAGTCTCCTTCATAGGCTCAATGAAAGAACTTGACCTCAATCTCCCAGAACTCCACTGAATGAGGAGGAAATTCAGTTAACATTAACCAGACGAGAAAAATAGAAGGTGGATAGATGGAGGTGACCAGCCTTCATGCCCTCAATTACCACAGCGTTGTCCTGTAGCCGCTCGCGGGTTTTCTTTTCAGGCTTTTCTTGTTTGTACATGAGTGGACAAAAACTGGGCCAATAACCCATGATTCAATAGAGAAAAATGAGAAATATTTATACACAAATACAATTGTTGGAATAAAGGATTATGAATTCCCGATGCTATGAATTACAGTAATCAATGGGGAATTCGAGCAAGAAGATGCGATGTATTAGCAAATGTGTTTTTACATGTTGCATGTCCTTTGCTTTGTGGTGAAGGCTGTACGAATGCAATTCGTAATCTCGCATACCGCGTTCAAACACATCTGAGCCCGATTTGGAAGCAGACCGGCTTGCGTTGGTTTCCGTACAAAGGTATGAGTCCCGGTCTTTCAGAAAGCAATGACACATTACTGGAAGTAAACTTTCCAATAAATCAGATACAACCAAACAATGCTGGAGTTAACAGTAAAGGATATACACCACAGTAACAATTTCCCCAGAAAATAGACAATACAAAAATATATAATAAAAAAATAAAAATAAGTATGCTAGGATACAACAAACAACGTTTCGATTATATCAATCTTCATCAGGGAAGGGACAACACAGACAGATTTAAAGAAAACACGTAAAATTATAAAATAATATAAACAATATGCAACTAAATTTTGTGTCAAGAGCAGGGCATTGCGATCACTCCAACCCAGGTTGATTTGCTCAGCAAGTTTTACATTCAGTAGTTTGTCATTATTTTCTGACCATGAAGTCAACAAAGAAAGTCCAGCTGACCGGTGTAGGGAATGAACTCCGTACCTCTGTCGCCAACACACAGGAAGTTTAAGCGCAACCGCATTAAGACCACATGGCCACGCTGACTTCTTTTTAAAAAAAAAAATAAAGATAGGAAAGAAAAGAAATAATAATAATAATAATAATAATAATAATAATAATAATAATAATAATAATAATAATAATAATAATAATATTGTTTTCCGGTAGTGAATTTGAATAGCGAAGACACAAATAATATGTTGCACAATTTATTGCCTGGCATATTTCACTGGATCTCGTCAGGTACATACTGCAACACTAAACGCATTGTCTCTGTCAATCACGTGACCGGTTTCCAAAACGTGCCGTGCAATCGATGATGCAGGAGATTTGTGGTGTGTTGGCCTGGCCAGGCTCCAATCACCTTTGTGTAGTATCTTGTCAACCAACTTGGTATGTGTTCAACCAACCTGTTGTTTAACTGCCTCTCTGTTCTGCCGATGTAGGTATACTCGCACCTGCATGTGACTTGGTAAATGCAATTGAATTTAACGTACAGTGGTACATGTTCTTTTACTGCTGGAGTGAGAATAGGTGTGGTTCTGTACCTAATAATTGTAGTTGCAGCATAGAATGTTCGCCCCCCCCCCCCCCTGCTTTAATGAGTCGGTCCTCATTTTTTAATGTTGTGATCTCTTGGCAAGTTTACGTTCAGTAGTTTGCCATTGGTAACTTAGCGACCTGTACCCATACCATTTGGTAAAACACCAATGCAAGGCTGTCTGGTGCCAAATTGCCCGCGGCTGTGTTTCGAACGTGGGTATGCGGGATTACCAACTGCATCCGTAACGCCTTCGCCACGGAGCTCGAAAGTTTAGCTGGATAAATACCTTGAGTTTAGGGACTGAATAAAGAGTCGATTTTTAAAGTTCGCAGAAGCCATCATGATTAATCTACATAGGCAATTTTTGTGCAAACAGAAATAAATGATAGTCAGTTTAATATTACCGTGGTCGACAATTGAAATTACTGTGTGAACATGTGTATATGTCAGCTTGAAGGTTTTATCTAGTTAATTTACTTTATGTTGTGTGAATTCTGCAGTATGTACCTGACGATATGCAGCGAAATATGCCAGGCAATAAATCGTGCAACCTATTGTTTGTTTCTTCGTTATTCAAACTAATAATAATGATGATAATAATAATAATAATAATAATAATAATAATAATAATAATAATAATAATAATAATAATAATAATAATAATAATAATAATTCCCGCATCTGGAGTCTTCTGTGTTATGTGAAGTGTTAAGACTCTCACATGTGATAGGCCTGGATGCATGGGGGAATAGGTCTTTTCCTCCCGTATCGAACAAAGAGAGATTGCATCGAACACCTTGCTTAATTCCGCTCGTGCCATTGTCACTGTACCTTCCTAACCGTTACAACATGGCGACATTCATTCATTCATTCAGTAGCATGTCCTTTGCAGAACCTCGCTCACATAACAGCCTTCCGGAAAACCTCTCGATCATAAGCAAGATGTCCCGCGTCCGATACACCCATCTGGAGATCATCCGCCACATCCTGCACCCATCTTCTCTTTGGCTTTCCTCTTCCTCTCTTCCCAGGCATATACCCCTCCATTATTGTTCTCTCCAAACTTTCGTGCCGTTTCAAGTGACCAAAATATTTCAATTTTTTTTTCTTTTATCGTTTTTAATAGCCAACCTTCTTCAATATTCAGCTCTTGAAGTATTGATGCATTACCCAAGATATTCTTAGAACTCGTGATTTATATTCAAAGGCATTTAAACGCACATGGCGACAGCTATAGTTAAAAAAGGAAGTTAATACAACTATGGTGTTCAACCAACTGACACTGTCCTCTGCTGTTTAACCAATGGTGTCTGTCCTCTGCTGTTTAACCAATGGTGTCTGTCATTCGCTGTTTAACCAATGGTGTCTGTCATCTGCTGTTTAACAAATAGTGTCTGTCATCTGCTGTTTAACAAACAGTGTCTGTCATCTGCGGTTTAACGAATAGCGTCAGTCATCTGCTGTTTAACGAATAGTGTCTGTCATCTGCTATTTAACGAATAGTGTCTGTCCGCTGCTGTTTAACCAATGGTGTCTATTCACTACTTCTTAACCAATGGTGTCTGTCCACTACTGCTTAACCATTGGTGTTTGCCACTATTGTTTAACCAGTGTTGTCTATCTCTATTGCTTAACTAATTGTGTTATTTGCTTTTCAGCAAAAGTGCCAGTCCTCTGCTGTTTAACAAAAGGTATTTATCATTTGCTATTTTACGAACGACGTTTGTCAGCTTCTTCTTAACCACAGGTGCCCGGTCTCTGCTCTTTACCCAGTGGTGTTCATCCTCTGAGGTTTAACTAATCACATCTAGGTTCTAATATTTAACCGCTGGCGTATGTCTTCTGTTGTTTAACTGTCAGCTGTTTAGCTGCTGTCACAAAGGTAGCCGCCCTGGTGATATGTGCGTGTGTGCGTGTGTGCGTGCGTGTGTGTGTGTGTCTGTGTTATCTGTATGTGTGTGTGTGTCTGTGTGTGTGTGTGAGTGTGAGTGTGTCGGTCGGTCGGTCGGTCGGTCGGTCGGTCGGTCGGTCGGTCGGTCGGTCGGTCGGTCGGTCGGTCGGTCGGTCGGTCGGTCGGTCGGTCGGTCGGTCGGTCGGTCGGTCGGTCGGTCGGTCGGTCGGTCGGTCGGTCGGTCGGTCGGTCGGTCGGTCGGTCGGTCGGTCGGTCGGTCGGTCGGTCGGTCGGTCGGTCGGTCGGTCGGTCGGTCGGTCGGTCGGTCGGTCGGTCGGTCGGTCGGTCGGTCGGTCGGTCGGTCGGTCGGTCGGTCGGTCGGTCGGTCGGTCGGTCGGTCGGTCGGTCGGTCGGTCGGTCGGTCGGTCGGTCGGTCGGTCGGTCGGTCGGTCGGTCGGTCGGTCGGTCGGTCGGTCGGTCGGTCGGTCGGTCGGTCGGTCGGTCGGTCGGTCGGTCGGTCGGTCGGTCGGTCGGTCGGTCGGTCGGTCGGTCGGTCGGTCGGTCGGTCGGTCGGTCGGTCGGTCGGTCGGTCGGTCGGTCGGTCGGTCGGTCGGTCGGTCGGTCGGTCGGTCGGTCGGTCGGTCGGTCGGTCGGTCGGTCGGTCGGTCGGTCGGTCGGTCGGTCGGTCGGTCGGTCGGTCGGTCGGTCGGTCGGTCGGTCGGTCGGTCGGTCGGTCGGTCGGTCGGTCGGTCGGTCGGTCGGTCGGTCGGTCGGTCGGTCGGTCGGTCGGTCGGTCGGTCGGTCGGTCGGTCGGTCGGTCGGTCGGTCGGTCGGTCGGTCGGTCGGTCGGTCGGTCGGTCGGTCGGTCGGTCGGTCGGTCGGTCGGTCGGTCGGTCGGTCGGTCGGTCGGTCGGTCGGTCGGTCGGTCGGTCGGTCGGTCGGTCGGTCGGTCGGTCGGTCGGTCGGTCGGTCGGTCGGTCGGTCGGTCGGTCGGTCGGTCGGTCGGTCGGTCGGTCGGTCGGTCGGTCGGTCGGTCGGTCGGTCGGTCGGTCGGTCGGTCGGTCGGTCGGTCGGTCGGTCGGTCGGTCGGTCGGTCGGTCGGTCGGTCGGTCGGTCGGTCGGTCGGTCGGTCGGTCGGTCGGTCGGTCGGTCGGTCGGTCGGTCGGTCGGTCGGTCGGTCGGTCGGTCGGTCGGTCGGTCGGTCGGTCGGTCGGTCGGTCGGTCGGTCGGTCGGTCGGTCGGTCGGTCGGTCGGTCGGTCGGTCGGTCGGTCGGTCGGTCGGTCGGTCGGTCGGTCGGTCGGTCGGTCGGTCGGTCGGTCGGTCGGTCGGTCGGTCGGTCGGTCGGTCGGTCGGTCGGTCGGTCGGTCGGTCGGTCGGTCGGTCGGTCGGTCGGTCGGTCGGTCGGTCGGTCGGTCGGTCGGTCGGTCGGTCGGTCGGTCGGTCGGTCGGTCGGTCGGTCGGTCGGTCGGTCGGTCGGTCGGTCGGTCGGTCGGTCGGTCGGTCGGTCGGTCGGTCGGTCGGTCGGTCGGTCGGTCGGTCGGTCGGTCGGTCGGTCGGTCGGTCGGTCGGTCGGTCGGTCGGTCGGTCGGTCGGTCGGTCGGTCGGTCGGTCGGTCGGTCGGTCGGTCGGTCGGTCGGTCGGTCGGTCGGTCGGTCGGTCGGTCGGTCGGTCGGTCGGTCGGTCGGTCGGTCGGTCGGTCGGTCGGTCGGTCGGTCGGTCGGTCGGTCGGTCGGTCGGTCGGTCGGTCGGTCGGTCGGTCGGTCGGTCGGTCGGTCGGTCGGTCGGTCGGTCGGTCGGTCGGTCGGTCGGTCGGTCGGTCGGTCGGTCGGTCGGTCGGTCGGTCGGTCGGTCGGTCGGTCGGTCGGTCGGTCGGTCGGTCGGTCGGTCGGTCGGTCGGTCGGTCGGTCGGTCGGTCGGTCGGTCGGTCGGTCGGTCGGTCGGTCGGTCGGTCGGTCGGTCGGTCGGTCGGTCGGTCGGTCGGTCGGTCGGTCGGTCGGTCGGTCGGTCGGTCGGTCGGTCGGTCGGTCGGTCGGTCGGTCGGTCGGTCGGTCGGTCGGTCGGTCGGTCGGTCGGTCGGTCGGTCGGTCGGTCGGTCGGTCGGTCGATTAAATCGTCTAGCAGACTGGAAATAGACGAATCATGAATAAACAATCATAAACGGCATTCCTACCCATCAATGCCCACTCAAAACATTAGCCTGTCAGATGCAACGATGGCTTTAACTATTACTTACAAAATCGAGAATGTATGTGAGTAACAATAATTTCCTGCTATGATGGAGATAATCAGCACGCATGTATTGCACACCCAGCATGGGTAGCCTATGAGAATTTTAAAATAAGATGAAACCAAATACATTGCCTGTCTCGATCTCACTATATACATATAAGGGGATTGGGGAACAGTTGCCGACATGTGCGTATTTCCTTGCCGCCCATAAGAGTTGCTTGTACCCATGAGCCGGCGCATTAGAAGGATTCTGGATATATCGCGAGCAGTGATTGTTTGTTATTTGACCTATACTGATTTAATATAAATTATGAGACCTATGGTGCTATCTCAATGGTTTGATAATAATTCTATCTGTATTCCATAGTTGTAGGTTCATGTGTATGATAGACATGACCAATGAAGACACTTTTTTTTTTTGAGTGCCTAGTTTGTCATGACTCGAAGTACACTTGTTCCTGCAGCGAGGCGCTGTCGCAATTTGAAGGTGACAGGTTCGAATCCCGGTCGGTAACTATAGCTTTTAAATTGTATGTTGTCTAGTGCGTCCTCTAGTCTCTAATTCTTTCTTCTCCTTCTGTGAGCGTAAAACAATACTACGTGTGCTGTGAGCGTAAAACAATACTACGTGTGCTTATTTATGTACCTTAGGATAGAAAGACTTGGCGTCAATTGAGGTCTTATGCGCCATCAATGGCCCAAGAAAAGACTGGGAAGCCTCAATGAACCACACCGGAACAGCTCCGGTTAGATATTAGCTTGGTACCTCTTTGCCACACTACCTCGGAGGCATTCGTAGGACCTTTTCTCTAGATCATGTTGGTGTGCTGGGAAACGACTGGGCGGAGAGTTTGGCTGGGTTTCCAGCACTTGATGGGACATTGGTGCATGATAAGGCAGATTTGGTCAGCGCCTTTGGAATCATGTGTCCAGCGAAGAAGAACAGATCAATCGTGGCCATGGCCTGGAGAGAATGGTGTCACAGAGAAGGTGCACAGGAGATCTGGCCGACACTGAATATTCCGAAGACGGACACATAAACAGATTGTAACTGATGCCAATCGTTTTGGGACTCGTCGTTGATTGTTGAAGCTGGGGCTCATCTCAGCTGCCACTTTACTTCAGCAGCGGATTGCGTCACGTTGGTTACTTACGGGGGTATGTGAGCCGGTCGTTCAGAAAGCAATAGCAAACTACTGAACGTAAAACTTGCCAAGACATCAACAGCAGCCTAAAAATGCTAGTGTTGACTACAATATCCTGTAAATAGGATATTCAAACAAAAACAAAGTTTCATTGCTATCTAGAGAGCCGCCTCTCATACAATAATGAACAACAACGCCAAGTTATCTGCTTCCAAATTCCTGCAGCTGATTTCGAAACCAGTATGTCAGAATTATGAAACGTTCCCCGAGTATTCGCTAGCAATAAGTCTGTTATTATCAGTCAGATCGGTAAAGCCCACATCATTCAATGCCACCGTCATATAGCCGCTCGAAGTAAACGAGCATTGCATGTCGGCAGTAACCTGCCCATTTTGCACTCTGCAGGCGACTGTAATCAATAAAACTGCTTGAAGACACTCACTTGGACGACAGAAAGAAATGGTGTCGATATGTTATCAGTATAAGAGCTACTGTATTGTTAATTTCATTTTGCAAAAAACGGGAAAAGTTTATATACTAGTGATAGGTAATAATGAGCAGACAGGCTGTCACACAGACAGACGGGAAAGAAGGCTAATAGACACGACACGTGCGTCTTTTATATAAACAGGCAGTCAAGTCATATTAAGTTTACACAGACCTATGCGATTTAATTGTACCATGACTGATAAAGAGATGTCATGAATAGAAACAGGCAGACATTTTAAGTGCTCACAGACATATCTATCCATCCATCCATCCATCCATCCATCCATCTGCCTGCCTGCCTGCCTGCCCGCCCGTCCGCCTGTCCGTCTGGCTGTCTGTTTATCTATCTATTGTTGGTCGGTCGGGCGAACTGCCTGCCTGTCTCCATCTCTCTCAATCTCTCTATCTCTCTCTTTCTCTCCATCTCGATCTCTCTATACCTCTCTCCTCTCAGTCTCTCTCTGTCTCTGTCTGTCTGTCTGTCTGTCTGTCTGTCTGTCTGTCTGTCTGTCTGTCTCTCTCTCTCTCTCTCTCTCTCTCTCTCTCTCTCTCTCTCCGACCGTCTACAAATTTACCTACTCAACCCATCCATCCTTCCATTATCACTCCCTCTCTTTTTCCCTCTTTGTTTTTCTGTCCATCTGTCTGTCTCTAGCGATTGAGAATAGCCAGCAGCTTAATAAACATTCTTCAAACGTTATGAAATTAGGAGAAACCAGCTAGATGTAAGCACAGCCCCACAACCTGGAATCAACCATAGGTTGCAGGGGGCACTTGCCGTTATAACCGCAATATCAGCGGTGTCCTTCAAAGCCAGATCATTCAATGCCGAAAGCAGATATGCTTATAGCCATAGTTTTGATATTGTCTAGTGTATTGTTTGATTTCTGCTGATTTTGGCCCCTCTTCATGAAGTCTCTTCCTCTCTCTCTCTCTCTCTCTCTCTCTCTCTCTCTCTCTCTCTCTCTCTCTCTCTCAATCTCTCTCTCTCTCTATCTCTATCTCTCTTTCTCCCTCTCTCTCTCTCTTCCTGTCTCTCCCGTTCTCACCCTCTCTCTCTCTCTCTCTCTCTCTCTCTCTCTCTCTCTCTCTCTCTCTCTCTCTCTCTCTTTCTCTCTATATTTCTGTCTTTCGTTATTTCTGTCAGCCGGGCTCTGTCGGTCGGTAGCCATCCACACGCCCGCTCTCCGGTGGCGCACGCACACTCACGCAATCATATAGATACGCATACACACACCACAGATAGCATATGCACAAAGATATACACACATATACACATATAATTGTGCTTGTGTGTAAATGTGTATCTTTGTCAGTGTCAGCGTAGGTGCGTATGTGTATCTTTGTGAATGTGCGAGCGCGTGTGTGTATGCTTATCTTTGTGAATGTGCGCGCGCGTATGTGTGTGTGTGTGTGTGTGTTGCGCTCTGTGTGTGCGTCACAAACTGTTATCGAAGAAACTGCTACAAGAAACAAATCACAAGTTTGAACGTTTAAATGAAGAGAAGCTAGAATTTGAAGCTTTAATTTCTGGTCAGTCTTAACCCCAAGCATATCTGGACTACGGTACGGCGATCTGGTGTCAAATCTCCCGCCGATAATTTTTTTCAGAGCGGTGTGTAACCCACTGAACGTAAACATGTCAAGAAATCACAAACCGCCAAATAGTACTGGGTTGACTGCGATGTCCTGTAAAGGATATGCCATTAGCGTTTATTATATATGGACAGACTGGAACAGAAGGGGGTTCGTAGGGTTCTGGACGATCTTCAAAGCGAAGAGTAAACGCCCCGCGGACTTCAAATCACATTGCTTCTGGAATATCATGGACAAGGTAGGACTGAGCTGCTATGGGAATGTCCCGAGATCTGTGATGTCATTTCTCAAACTCATTCGGTAACGGTAGCGCAGCATCTTTGGAAAGAGTGGAAACATTTGTGGAAAGAGAGATAGAGGACGACAGCGTGAGAAAATTCTTGACGGTCCTGTGTTTGGCACGTAACGGAGCCAACACACGAATTGATCCATACCGTCGGAGATCGCAATTTGTGGAGAGGCATGATCGCTCACGCCAGCCGGAAAGGCATTTGATGATAAAGGCAGCTTTCATACCCACTACTGTAGGTCAGCATGGCCGAATGGATAAGAACGCGGCTCTCTTCTCTCTCTAAAGCGAAATAATAATTAGTGACATTGAGGGTAAACCGGGGATACCAAAAGGAGGTTATGATACGAGGAAAAGTAAGTAACAGGAATTTATTATAAAGTGCATGGAAGAGTCCGGTCAACGAACATTTTATTTGAGGACACAAACCAATAACCCATGTAGGGGTCGTGAGGATCGAGAAGTTTGCGCATGCGCGATACCAATTACAAAATGGCTACCCACTGTCGCCTTACACCGTGGAAGAATAACTAGGTATTTTGTGGTCATAAGGTGTGAAACCTCGTATATGCTGTCTACGTTAAACAAACGATACATTATTGTTAGCCTAAAACGAAAAACTCCTGTAATAACTTGGACATCGCAGTAATAGAGAGACTTAAAAAAGGACCTTCCTTTATTGTAAAGAAAAAAGAAACAATGTTTTTTTTTTCAAAATCAGCATGGCCGAATAGGTAAGAACGTGTGTTCTTAAACATCCGGTGTGCTGATGCCGAGGTAAGGGGTTCAATCCCTGCACCGGACAGTTGGACTAAAATGTCGACCTATCGTCCTTGACTTTGGGATGCAAATTACAAGTACCTCTGAAGTCGGTGTGGGTACGCCTGATGGCGAGGGACACTGTGACTAGGGAAAGCTAATCCACACGCACAAATCAGTCCAGTGCTACAAGAAGTAGTGTGTATGGACTAGGCTTGAGTTCAAAGCGAGCGAGGGCAAGAAAAAAAATTTTTTAATATCAAAGGGAAAAAAACACTATAAAAGGATTTATTTCTTTGTTTCTGGTGAGATCGGACGCCCGTGTGTATTGTTGCGCACGTAAAAAATCCCTTGGCAGCTGGAATCGAAAAAGAGTAGCGTAACGGCCCTGCCCGGGCAAAATTTCGAGTTAAAAATGTACCCAAAGTATTTCGGGATCCTCGCAGGTGCTACGGAGTTCGTGCACTGAGCTGAGTTTCTCCAAACTCAAGTTTGAGTTAGGAGGAGGACGGAGCACTTATGGGTTACACCTGTGTGCCTTGATGTTGATCCATCGAGTTAGCTAATCTAAACTAAACAGATTAATAATATTGTAAGGATACGGGAAAAGATGCAGGAGATAGCAACAGACAGGACGGCTTGGCATGGATTGGTGGAGGACATATGCCCCAATGGGGAATAAAGGACAGAAGAAGAAGTAGAAGAAGTCAATTAATGGAATAGCTTGGGCGAAATCATTACATCAAGTGGAAGATGCGTGACGGAGATTAAGAGCAAAATAGGCCAGAAAATATCTGCATTTGAGAAGATGAAAAGTATGTTATGTAATAAGTCACTTTCGTTGAATGTCAAACTGAGAATACTGAAATGTCACATCGAGTCTGTTCTGGTAATCTTGGAACGCGACCGAACAAATTAGCACGAGCTTAGAGGCAGGGAGATAAGGTTTCTGAAAGAGATGTTATGAATAACTTGGTCTGCCACATAACTAACATCGATTGCCTGGATGAGGCTAATGAAAGTAGGTCGTTGTACGCAACAATAAGAAAGATGTGAATAGTGTTCTTTGGTCATCTCTGTGATGATCACTCATTAATTCATTCATTCAGTAGCTTGTCCTTTGTAGAACCTCGATCCCATAACAATCTTCCTGAAAACTTATCGATCATAAGCAAGATTTCTCGCGTCCGATATACTCATCTGGAAATCATCTGCCTCAACCTGCACCCATCTTCTCTTTGGCCTTCCTTTTCCTCTCTTCCCAGGCATATACCCTTCCATTATTGTTCTCTCCACACTATGACGACGTTTCAAGTGACCAAAATATTTCAATTTTCTGTGTTTTATCGTCTTTAGTAGCCAACCTTCTTCAATATTCAGATCTTGTCGTATGGATTCATTTGTACTTTTTTTTTCTGTCCAAGATATTCTTAGAACCCGTCTACAACATGTATATTTAAAGGCATTTATGCGCTGCTAGGTTTGTTTAGTAAGTGTTTATGATCAGCGGTAGAAAAAGCAGAGGTAGAAAGAGAAACGATGCTGGATAGTGGAAAAAACAGACAGATTGCCTGGTGCCGCATAATTTACGGGTGATTTGATGCATAATAAGGCATTTGCAGTAAAAGTCCTCTGGGAGCAGGTAAATAATGTAGAAGAACAGTTCGACTATCATGGTCTAGAAAGAACGCGGCAGCAAGGGGTGGTCAGAGGAACTGGTAGACAGTCGTCACCCAGAGGTAAAGCAAGACGGACATATACGCATATTGCAACGGCACCATCAGTATTGAACCTCTTCGCTGGCTGTTGAAGATGAGGACTGGACGCTTATAGAAATGCCCCGCGTACAATGATGTCAGTTATTAACTCCATTCACCTCAACGATGCTGAACGGTCTCAGACTGTGACAAGGATGAATATCGTTGACAGAACGTGTCCAGGACCGCCGAAGACCTAGATCAATGGAAAGACATGGACGGCGACGCACTTTGACAAAGTACGTGATGAAGGTAATGAATGAAGTGTTTATATTTTCCAAATGCCCAGCGTTTTACAATAAGAGTCATCATCATCATCATCTTAATTTTCCACTTTTGCCGTCAAACGTCGCGGAGAGAAATAAATGGCGTTCCGGCGGCGCACAATGCGTGGCGCTGGATTGTGTCATTCCGTATTATTGTACAATGTCTTTGATGTCGTTAATCCATTTTCTTTTAGGGTGCACTCTAGCTCTCGTATCGGATCGGTGTAGCGCCATTTATAATCTCCACCCTTTCAGTAAATGTGGCACACGGTTTTGATCCAACTTATAACATCAGTTCTTCCTCGGTCTCGGATAGTTAAGTTGGCAATTCTTCTCAGGCATCTCATCTCGTGGTGATGATTCTGCGAAAATGTTATTTTTATTATATCCCGGTTTGACGTTGGTAGCATAGGTTTGGTGTGAATATGACATTTATTATCTGTCGTTTTGCGGACATAAGTATATTTGGATGTTTCATCATTGGTGATGGTTGAAATACACGCGCATTTGCTTTTAACGTCTGATTTCGATTTCTCGTGTCTATTGTACCATCCTCTGTGATCATAAACCCTAGATATGTAAATTCTTCAACTTGTATTAAAAATGTACCATTTATATGTATATTTAGTCTACCAGAAAATCTGCTACCCTGTAGTACTTCCGTTTTAATTATATTTATATTCAAATTGTATCAACTGCATGTTGAAATCGGCTGGTTTGGTAATCTGACCTCGTCGCTGGTAGAACAGGCACTGGTCGGTTGCTAATAAAAGCCCATTTATTGCAGGTGGATCTGTCCTTTCATCAAAAGTAAACAGTTACATAGGGAGTATAATCAATAAACCGGCTGCAGTATACACAGTGATGTTAAATAAATCATCATCGTGGTTTTGTGCAAATAAACTACTTGCATGTAGTTACTTTTATTTGACATAAAAAGAGTGATTCAACGAAAACTATAAAGTTTAATGTGATTTTTGATGAATTTCCAATGCAACTGAATATGATATATAATGTATTTGATGCGCAAGACACGCGGAGAATAAATATGGGATAGATACATTTATATTTATTAAATGGCGCTGATGTTTGAGTCAGGTTTTGGCTGTTGCTGATCGAGCGTGAATATATGATGATCTTAGTTGCCTGGCTGGACAGGACGCTGCAATAAATCCCAACATGGAGGTCACCATGGCCGAATAAATAGGATGGCTTCTGGTGAGCTGATGGCGAGGTGGCAGGTTCAATCCTTACATCGGTCAGTTGGACTAAAAGGAGGAGGAAGCAGGAAAGAGCTGGAACAGCAGAAGCAGAAGAGGAGGAAGAAGCAGAAGAGGAGGAGAAAGAAGAAGAAGAAGAGGAGGAAGCAGAAGCAAACGAGGAAGAATAATATGAAAAAGAATACAAGGAGAAGACGAAAGATAAGGAAGAGATCGAAACACGTGGAAGTAGCTGATGTAGCACAATAATATGTAACATGTGTGTGGACTATGCTTGGGTTCAAAGCGAGCGAAAATAGGTGCGGGAGGGTGAAAGGAGGTGGGAAAGAGGAGGGCAGGAACAAAAAGAAAGAACAAAGAATGATAACAATGCCTTATAACTTTTCTGTCAGCAAACAGTGAAAAACTGCTGAGTAAAATGTCTGTCAGCCCAAACTGATAAAACTGCCACAGAAACTGCTGTCCCGGGCATCAGTAGGGGTTTTATCTATAAAAATGTGTTACTGTTAAAGTAATGACTAATTTGATATGAAGAAGTGATACTAATAGCAACGTGGAATAAAAAAAAGAGTTAAAGCAATAAAAGGATAATATTCGCGTGGAACACAAAGAGTTAAAGTTAACAAAAGGGATAACATTCGTGATTGGTGGGGATCACCATCTTCTCTCTCTGGAAAAGTCTATATGTGCTCCAGTCTCTCCCTTAATATATCAGCCGGTCAGTACAGTAGGTCATAGTTAAAGCAATACTGGGGTTTAACAGGGTTAGCACAATACCTCTATAGAACACGGAGTTAAGAAAATACCGAGTGTTTGTAAAGTCTCACTACACTTTATATGTACAACAAATTTGAAACTGTCATTTCTTCCGTTGATAACACCATTCTGTTTGGAATGCAAAGAATGACTCCAGCAGACAACAGCCATTAGTTGCACATTGCTTCACGATGTACTGTAGAGCACATGTTTTGATGACATCATGTACTTAATTTTTCAAATTTGTTCTAAATACAAAGTGTAGTGAGACTTTACAAACACTCGGTATTCATACAAGCATTTCCTCCATGAAGTAACCAATGCACGCACAGTGAGTCGCTAGGTACATAATTATTTAACATAATTACTCCCCAGCCCCCTCCTCTCGCAGACATAGACTGGCAACAATATGCTGTAATTATCGTCATTTCATAATGTACATTGGTTCCACATCGTGGCATACCCCTTAAACCTGGCCAGCTACGCTATCTCAATACCTTTATCCTATTGTACTGCGGTACGTGCAGAAGGACTGCCTGAACTGGTTTTACCTACCCTGAGAAAATTAATTTCCTTGAAGCCTTTAGAACCTGCCATGGCCAAAGAACTACAGTCATGTTCTCTAAGAGATCATAAAACCACACTAGGGCTCTGAACCCAGCCATCTCGCTCTCTAGAGAGTCAAATTCAATATCCATTTGACGTAGCCATTAGTTTCTTTTCACATGTTTCTTTTATTGCTGAAGAAGGTCGTACCCAGAGATGCACGGTATAGGACAGGGTAAGTAAAAAGGTCATTTCAACGCCCAGCGGCGCATTAGGTATATATTTCTAAACGCATATTTTATATATCAACTGGAACTAGATGGATTGCTATGTGGCGAAGGGGTTGCAAATGTAATTCGTAATTCCGCATGTCACATTCGTAACACAGCTGTGGGCGATTTGGAAGCAGACAGTCTTGCGTTGGTTTCCACAAATGGTATGAGTGCCGGTCGTTCAGAAAGCAATGGCAAACTACTGAAGGTAAATTTGACAGGAATCGCAAACAGACAAATCATGCTGGAGTTGACTGCAACGCCCTGTAAAATATAGGCAACTAACTTTAACTAGATGGGTTATGGAGTCAGTATCTCGTCGTCCGCCTTTGCATCGAAGATAATTTCTTGGTCAGTGTTAAATATCCTGTCGTGAGTGGAGGTAGAATATCTTACCACTGGGAAGTGGACAAGTGTGCAAGTCAGTGTTGTTTCTGCGGCTGTCCACGTGTGAGTTTAGGCAGTCAGTATATGTGTATATGTGTGTGCGTGAGAGAGGGTCGGCGGTTGTATGTCTGCCTGTGTGTGTGTGTCTTTGTCCGTCTATGGCGGGTGTATGTGTATATGTCTATATGTATGTGCGTGAGAGAAGGTGGGCGGTTGTATGTCCCTCTGTCTGTCTGTGTGTATGCATTTGTCTGTCTATGCGGGTGTATGTGTGTTTGCTCATTGGAGTTTAATGCATACTGATATCCACAAGACTACATACATCGCGGGCACACTCACGCACACAACACATACACAATGCACACACTCACACACACCACAATTCATACATCACATCCACAAACTGTACCGGACTACACACACTGACTGACTTCAAGCACCCACTATACACATAACACACACAAACACACACACACACAACGTACACACACCATACACAAACACACATATAGCACACACATACATAGCATAAACACACAACACACACACGCATACAGCATGCACACACAATACACAAACACGCACACACATCATACACACCACACACACACACACACATCATACACACACACACACACACACACACACACCAGCTGTACCTTAAAGGCAAGTTCACTCTGGTTCGTAACCTTCATGCAAGCAACTCACCTAAGGAACAGCCGAGCTTCGATACTCGACCAACTAACCTTGTTCCCTCAGCCTGATGATATCGTGATTTAGAGACGTCCGTTGTCTTGATTTAGAGACGTCTGTTGTGTCTTTAATATTCAATTGCTAATTATTCTTGAGTGTTATGTGGTCTGTGTTTCTTTCCATTACTTCTCTGAGTATCAATTAATACCCCCGTGAAGGTTAACCCGGTCAAAAAATGCCCGCAGAAGTCGGATGTGTTGGCCTAACGGCGCAAGAACGCAGCTCTGCTGTAAACAGGCACAACCTAATCTCATCCGGAAAAAAAAAACTCTGGATGAACGCAGAAGAAGAAGAAGAAGAATCAATACCCCAGTATGATATGGCCGTGTTTAACACAAGCTACAAGTAAAGGTATCTTTTTCATGCCTCTTTCGGATTGGGCATGTCGTGCTAGACTCATATTTCCATGGACCAATCGGCACTGATAGGTGATGTGGTAAGTATCATACCTGTCACTTTTACTTCCCAACACATTTCCTGTACTCATTTTAGGTTGGGTCGACCTGGGAGACCTTGCCAATTTAATAAATTCCACCCTAATGCGGATTCGATACAACAGAGAAATTATCCTCATTGGACAATAATCATCTTCAAATTAATATCATACGTATTAGTATCCGGTACGTGTGAAGTTAGAGACGGTCGAGTCATCTACTATAAGACACTTCACCACCAATCAGTGTATGGGGAACATGTTAGCCTGCTGGCTTAAATTGAGTCTTAAACATCTGCATGTTCTTACGTAATCAGTAACGTACAACCTGACATGGAACGTGTGAACAGGCAGCAATACCCACAAAATCTCAGTTGAGATGAGGTGAGTTGAGTCAAGAACGGACATCAAGGCACTTGGGACATTCCCGTACGTGCTCCTCCCTCACCTTCAACAGTCAGCCAAGAGTCCCAATACTCTGGAACCAGTTGCAGTCTGCTTTTGTGTCCGTCATACCTTTTCTCTAAGTACTGATAGTCGAGCAGACCCTCAGTTCACCCCCTGCCGTACGATTCTAACATAAGACGCAGCACACCAGACCGCTATTGTCAGATTCCGCACATGGCCCTGTAGACTACATACAGATCTGTGCAAGATAGAAGTCGCCCAAACTGACCTGTGCTCTTGCCAAACAAGCCGCCAAACCTGCGGATTATATCCTGCAAATTGAAGTATTTATTTCTTGTGACTCGAGAGCTCAGCTCTTACGGGAAATGTGGAAGAGAAACCGCGGAGAACTCGAGACGACACCTGCTGACGACTGCGTTCATGGAAACAGATCATTACTTTGTGTATACTGCTGAACCTGGGAACACCGTCAGCAGAAGAAGGAGCAGAAGAAGACGGGGGAGGGGTGGGGGGGGGGGGGAGTGCAGGAGAAAGAAGAGGAGTAAGAGGAGGAGTAGGAGGAGGAGGAGCAGTAGTAGCACCAGCAGCAGCTACGGCAGCAGCAGCAGAGGAGCGAGAAGGAGGAGGAATTGGATTAAGAGGAGGAGAAATAGACGGAAGAGAAAAAAGAATGAAGAAGAATTTTGCTCAAGGAGACAAAAAGAAGAGGGGAATGACGACTACGAGAAAGGAGTAGAATTGGAATGAACAGAAGAGAATCGATCAGACAAAAGCAATGGAATACAATAGAAGCAGTAGTAGCAGGAGAAGAAGGAGGAGAAATAAGAGGAGAATAAGAGGAGAAAGAGAAACAGAAGGTAAAGGGGGTTGAAAAAGTGAAAAACAAATTAAGAAGGCATAGAGGTAGGAGAAAATGAAAAAGAAGAAGAAGAAGAAGAAGAAGAAGAAGAAGAAGAAGAAGAAGAAGAAGAAGAAGAAGAAGAAGAAGAAGAAGAAGAAGAATGCAAGGTCACCCGTATCCATAACTCAGGTAACATGTTTACTTCAGTCTGTTATATAAAAATTCTGATTGGCTGCCGCCACTGGTGGAATCCGGCCCGCCTGTCGCTCATTAATATGCATGTCTGAAGTGTGTGTTGATCAGGAATGTGAATTATTAGGATCTGCCGTGTAGACGAACGCATTATACTGCATAAAAAGCATTCCTGTCTTTCTGTATCGTTTTTAGCAGCGATGTTTCTCAAATTCGGGGCGGACAAAACTCCCAAAAATATGCCTCAAAAACGAAAATCTCTGTCATTACTCCAGTTACTTCTCAACAAACAGTATGGTCTGTGTGACATGGGACCGTAAACAGATAAAGAATTTCCGTAGCAGGAGCCTGTCGTTGATAGCGCTTTGTGCATTTTGTTTGGTCTTCGCTCGCTTTTAACTCAAGCGTAGTCCATACATGACTACTACTTCTAGTGCACTTGATTGATTTTCGTTTGTGGATTAGCTTTCCGTTTTACCAGTGTCCCTCGCCAACAGGCGAACCTACTTCGACTTCAGAGGAACGTGTTATTTACGTCCCCAAGTCAAGGACGAGAATTCAATATTTTAGTCCAACTGACCGATGTAGCGGTTGAACACGCTACTTCGGCATCAGCGCACCGGATGTTTAAAAACGAACGCGCTTATCCATTCAGCCATGCTGAACTCCTTGTGGGTATGTGAAGTGTTACAACCATCACTTGTGTGGATATGTGAAGTGTTAGAACCATCACTTGTGTGGGTATGTGAAGTGTTATAACCATCACGTGTGTGGGTATGTGAAGTGTTACAACCATCACTTGTGTGGATATGTGAAGTGTTAGAACCATCACATGTGTGGGCTTGAGTTCACGGAAAATTCTTTCAAAATTCAGTCTGTTCCTTCTGTTGCGAATGACGAAAGCTGGCATCGAAACCACGTCCCACCGCGTCCATGCCAGTATGACGTCCTCACCATTACATTAAGGCACCCGTAAGTAAGCAAAACAGAAGAACATGCAACCAAGCGTGTCGTAAACGGCGAATCAGGAAAGTTGGCGGGACGCTGGCTTTCCCTATCAGAATACCATCTTATCTAGAATAGCCACCACATCTTGAAAAGGTCTTGAAAGTAGACAATTAACTGATTCAGTGTAGAAGGATAATATGTGGCCACGTGTGACCTCCCATGTGTACAGAAGGACGATATATCGCCATACTTGGGTCATCGAGATGTTTGCTTTGTTTCGTGGTTGTTGCATAACCTTTACAGGACGTAGAAGTCAACACGAGCATTTTTTGGCTGTTCGTTATTCCTGGGCAAGTTTACGTTCAGTAGTTTGCCATTACTTTCGGAACGACCGGCACCCATACCATTTCATTAAAAAAAAAAACAGCTTAAGGTGGTCTGCTGCTAAATCGCCCACAGATGTGTTTTTAAACGCTCAATGAACGGACATTGACATTATAATACTTGTTCATTTCATGGTGTACCATGTTTGGTCCACACTACTTTTTGCTTGGCACTAAATCAGTAAATACCACAACTGTGTGTCATTCGTTGCATAGTTTTGTGGAAAGCTATTACAAAGCAGCCGCTCGCCTGCTTGTCCTGTATTCGTGAGTTCGAATCCCCATCGGGACGAAGTTTTAAAAAATTACCTGGACTCCCAGGTCTACCCAGCTTAAAATGGGTACTAGGAAATGTCTAGGGAAGTAAAGACAGCAGGTGTGCTCCTGACCACAACACGCACCCTGTGCCGCTCAGTTAAACATCAATTTAGCCAGCCAAGACTAACGGAGATGACCAACACCCACACAAACCACCAGAGTTGAGCACTAGGTTAATTAGTTGGTTGGTTGGGAATCGTCTTCAAGACTGTCAGTTCTTATCTCATTGTCACGAGCTCGCCATGAGTTAACCAGATAATAATACCGACGTTTGCTTGGCGTATATTTTCTAGGCCACAACAGTCGTACTAACAGAGTAAACACAGCTGCACAGGTTACATCGTGTCAGCCCATAAACACATTTGGTGGTGAGTGAGAAGGAAGGGATACAATGCGTTGGCAGTTTATAAACATTTAGAATCACATAGCCTTGCCCGGCTCAGTACATGGAACAGCCCTGTCTGTCAGTTATAGTTCCGGACATCAGGCGAAATGGCTGCTGGGATTGTCACCACTGAACAGAAGCTTGACAGTTTGTCAACAGTCAGAGACAAACCGGAATTGGCAGCGAGAGACAGGAAACAGTACATCTGTCAAGTCTTGTTTCCGGAACATCGAGAAGATTGACAGCGTGTTGGGAAAAAACTCTTTGTTGGAACTGTACAGTAACTCTGTAGATTGTTTTGGATGTCACAACCAGTGATGACAAATCTAACATTAATGGAGCCAGGGAGGATGGATCCCTGACAGGAGATGATCTGCCACTGTGCCACCTGTGTGGGGGCATAAAGGAGAACGTCACGTGGCCAACTTTGGTAGTTTGCCATATAAACCCGAGGTGGGATCAACTAGGGGGGAGTTGACCAAGAACCGTGGATTATGATGGACGTGTTTGTGGGAGAGCTCTACAGTGTTAGATTAATTTAACATTAACTAGCATGTGCCGTTATGGCAAAGTGTAGTAGCCATCCCGGGAATGAGGCGGTTTTTACATAAGGTAGTCAATATAGTCTATTAGTTCTAATTAATATAGACTGTGGCCTTGTTAAACTATAGTGTGATGATTAGCACTGTTAGTGGAAACTAGTTAGAGTAGAATAGTGAGATTAACTCTGCTAGTTAAGAATAGATTAGTGAAGTGGTGATAAGCTTTACTAGTTGAGAATTTAGTAATGAGGGATAATTGGGATCTTCCCGTAGGTGTCCCTGGTGGGCGGGGTTCCGCATTCTGTTTGCTGATTTTTTCGTTGTCATAGCCTGATTCGGCTCTAGGTGGGTAGCTAATCTGCTCTATGACTAATTCTAGTTAGCTAAAGATCATTAAGCAAGGTGATAGGCTTACACTCAGCCGAAAGGATCAGTGACTAGTACTATCACCAGATGTGTTGTTTCTATCCTAGGTTCCCTACCAGATCCAAGGAAACGCAACAAGTTTTTTGGGAAAGAATTAAAAAACCCATTAGGAAGAACACCAGTTCAAGAGTCAATAAAGTTGCATACAGAAACATAACTTACGCTAGAAGGAAATTGATTCATCAAAGAGAGTGATGCATATTGATGCACCACACAGCATTAGACAGTAGTAACGAACCGAGAACCGGCTAAGAGTACCTAGTGTTAGTACAGTAACAATTAACATTAGTAATTAGCACTTATGGACTGAATGGTTCGATGTGCAACGAGGATGATCTGTCGACTAACTAACTAACTAACTAACTGCGTACACACTGCAAAAGACTTGTGCAGTTTGTTTAGGAACATTAGGAACGGACATGGTGTAGAGTGCAACCGGTCCCTGATTAACTCTTAATACCACCGGTGTCTATTTCGGATGTTCATGAAATTGGATTACCAGAGGTCTACAGAGGCAAAGCATTATCCGGCAAGATGGTTCCAGCAACGGGTGAGACGTACTTGTTCTGACGTAACGTGTTGTGGTCTATCTTTGCTGTGATCAGCTGACTGAGTTGATGTCTGAGAGACAGAGTCTACACACTTTATAGAACACGTCACACATTTTCTTCGCATACACGTCTCATACACGTTACACTTTTATTTTAATAAATTAATCTTTATTAATTTCTAGAAGCAAGAGTTGTTGAGTATGTTGCGTTGGGGAAGTATGAGAAGGGGGCATAGTACGACAGTGTGAGAGTGATAGGAAAAGGTGTCCATAGGCTGGTGGAGTGTGTTGGACGGAAGCTGGTGGATTCTCCAGAATAGTGAGAGGAAAAAATATTATAATGTGGGTGTCGGATCTCTTCACTCCAGGGACGACACTGTAAAGGAGGACACGACATTATTGGGGGCTCGTAAGCGGGATCTTAGGACAGCGGGATCTCTCGTAAATGGGATCTTTGGACAGCGGGATCTCTAATAAACGGAATCCTTGGACAGCGAGATCTCCTGCAAGCAGGAACCTTTGACAGTGGGATCTTCTGACAACGGGGTCTTTTGACACGGGATCCTTAGTTATAAGAGGGAGATATCATTTTGGAGAATCCAGCTAGAGTGAATGTGGATAGGGGTTAGGACTAATATCTTACCTGTTCACACTTCACACGTCGGCATAGGTCTGTGGTCCTGATTCTACTCTTGTCACTGAGTGAATGTGCTGTGTGTGTAATATCTAGATTTATAGTACTTGTTCATATATCCGTATAGTAATTTGCAGTTATATTGTACTCGACCTGCTAGCTTACCTCTCTGTATAATGGCCACCCCTAAACTTACCACGTTAGAATTAAGGGCAAAGGGGGAAGACATGGGACTGTCTGGGTCTTCTCTAACGGATTACATACAGGAAGTGGAGAGAGAGTATCGTCAAGCAGAAAGGGATGATCGAAAGGCCGAGTTGGAATTGAGAAGGATGGAGTTGGAACAAGCAGCTAAGAAATTGGAAGCTGAGCAAGCAGCTAAGAAATTGGAAGCTGAGCAAGCAGCTAAGAAATTGGAAGCTGAGCAAGCAGCTAGGAAATTTGAAGCTGAACAAGCCACTAGGAAATTAGAAGCTGAACAGGAAGCACAGAAAAGGGAGCACGAGTACCGGATGAGGGAACTCGAGTTGAAGAGTCAATCTAATGGAGAAACTGAGGGAGCAGTTGGAGGTTCCTCCATCCCAGGCTCAACACCAGTAGGTGGACATGGGTACCATGCCATGAAGTTTCCTTTGGCGGTCTACGAGGAGGACAAAGAGAAGATTGACCAATACCTTCAACGCTTCGAGGCTATGTCGGTTGCTATGGGTCTGGAGCGTAACAAATGGAATCTTAAGCTATCCCAGGGTTTACGCGGGACCGGTTACGAGGTTTATTCTCGCCTGCCACCAGGACATGAGAACAATTATGACGAGTTAAAGACGGCTCTGCTGAAACGATTCGAGGTTACGTCACATACCTACCGGAAAAAATTTCGAGCAGCGAAACGAGAACCGGGGGAGTTGTTTGCCGCCTACAGTTTGCGTCTAAAATCTTATCTCCACAAGTGGATGGATTTGGCTGGGTTTGCACATGACTATGAGAGTCTGGAAGAGCTCATGGTGGTCGACCAGCTGAAGAAGCAAATGTCTAAACCTCTCAGGACGTTCCTGGGAGAACAAGGAGCGGAACGTATTGACCTCGTGACGAAATTAGCAGAACGGTTCGTCGAGGTACATGGGGAGGCAGGGGAAAACCTTTCCACCAACACCAAAAGTCAAGAGAAACATGAAAAGAAGAAAACCAAAAACTCAGGAACAAAAAAGTGGGAACCTTATGTGCAAAAATCAGAGGATAGTTCAGAGAAGAAGAAGGAGGGAAGCAAGAGCACTTCAAGCTCTACACCTAAACGACCGTGGTCGGAGAAGTGGTGTTCAATTTGTAAGTCACCCTCTCACAATACGAGGGACTGCAAATCGAAGGCTAAGAACCCTCACTTTGCAGCATGTCAAGTGACTTCCAAGGAGGTTGTCACGGAAAATGCCAAGGTCAACAAGGAAGCTCGCCACCAGGAGAGCTCACTCAAGTCTGGCAATAGAAAATCTAGGACAGGGAAATGGTGCAACCAATGCCAGTCGAATACGCACAATGCTATTGACTGCAGAGGAGAGTCAGGAGACACTCAATTCGTCGTGTGCCCCGGGAAACCTAAGGTGGAGCCCACCGAACAGGTCGAGGCCGAGGAAGAGACTCCAGACCAGGAAAAACCACCTGTAGTGGAATTGGTAGAGGTTAACGGTCGTCAAGTGGAGTGTTTATACGACACAGGACTGGACGGGGAGGCCGTGATTTCTGCGGATCTGGTACATCCAGAACAATTCACAGGTGAGACCTTGGATATACAGCCTGCACAGAAAAGTGCTGTAACCATGAAGTTGCCTATTGCTAATGTGGAGATTCGGTCAAGGTACGTCACCGGCACCATCAAGGCCGCTGTATTGACCGATCCCATTTTTCCAGTCATCCTAGGTTGCCGGTATGTCTTTCTGGGACTGCCCAGGGAGCCAATCCATATGGGAGCAATGCAGACTCGCTCTCAGACGAGAACGGAAGAGGCAGAAGCAATTGTGACTAACCCAATGCCGGGGGAGCTACGAACTGCCCAGAGTGAGGATGATACTTTACGTCCTTGCTACAGAAAGCTGCAGAAAAGTGCTGATCCACCAGGACGGGGGCAGTACTACATGAAGAATAGGATACTCTACAGGAGAGCAGGAAGGGGAGAAAACCTATACGGTCAGTTGGTCGTCCCGAAAGCTCACCGGTCCCAGATTCTTCATATGGGGCATACCATCTCCTTTAGTGGACACATGGGTATTGCCGCCACCATGCAGCGGATTTCCTGCCACTACTATTGGCCGGGAATGACAGATGATGTGCGTCGGTATGTGAAGTCCTGCCCTGAGTGCCAGAGGGTGGCACCGAAACACTGGACAGCACCGGTGATGTTGGGTGAGATGCCCAGCATGAACTCTCCTTTCGAGAGGGTAGCCATCGATATCGTGGGTCCACTTCCCAGGACTAGGAAGAGGAACATGTATATACTCACAATGGTGGATTGCTGTACAATGTGGGGTGAGGCTATACCGTTGACCACGATTGACTCGAAAAGAGTGGCGGACACACTGATGGAGGCCTTTACCAGATTAGGCTTTCCGGATCAAATTCTGACGGACAATGGATCTCAGTTTTGTGGAAAACTCATGGAGGAGGTATTTAGGGTGTTTCACTCTAACCACATACATACCAGCCCTTACCACCCTCAAGCCAATGGACAAGTAGAGCGTTTCAACGGCACGTTGATGACAATGCTCAGGAAATTAGCGCAGGAAAAACCTGATAGGTGGGATGAATATATCCCAGCAGCACTCTTTGCCTATCGGGAAGTTCCTCATGGCTCAACAGGACTACCACCCGCTACGTTGCTGTTTGGTCATCCAATCAAAGGACCGTTGGAAGCCATGTTGAGGAGTTGGACTGAAGAGGGGACGTCAGAAGAAGTGATCTCATCCTATCAATACGTGGAGGAACTGAAAGAAAAACTCCACAAGGGATGGACTCTGGCAAATCAAAACTTGAAAAAGGCCAGGAAAAGACATGCGGCTTACTACAACCGTAGGTCTAAAGAAAGATCTCTAGAGGTGGGAGATAAAGTCTTGTTGCTACTCCCAACGGGAAACAACAAACTGGAGATAGGTTGGCAAGGACCATTTCCCGTGGAAAGGGTGATATCCAGAACCAACTATCAAATCCGGATCCGGGGAAAGTCGAAGATTTTCCATATCAATCTCTTGCGGAAATACGAAGAGAGACCCGGAGACAAGGCAGCGCACCTCATGGCAATGGCAGTTGCAGTGGAGACAGAAGTGGGAACCAGCGAGGGCAGGGAATATCCCTTCGTACACCAGGAAACCTATAGGGATGTGCACGTGAACCCTGATCTGACCTCCCAGGAGAGGGAAAGGATAACCCAGGTTCTCAAGTCTCATAAGGAGATACTGACTGATAAACCAGGACGAACGAGGTTGGTTGAGTTCGAGATGACTTTGACCACACAGGAGCCTGTTCGCCAAAAGGTTTACCCAGTGCCATTCTCTAAAGAAAAGGCCCTGGAGGAGGAAATAAAAAAACTGCTGGAGGATGACGTGATTGCACCATCCACATCCCCATACAATGCGGGGGTAGTTTTGTTACGCAAACCAAGTGGAGAACACAGGTTGTGTATAGATTACCGACTTCTGAACAGTCATACACAGTTTCAGGTGGAACCTTTGCCGAATCCAACTCAGTTATTCGCTAGGCTCCATAAGGCTCGGTACTTTTCGAAGGTGGATCTGAGTCGGGGGTACTATCAGATACCAGTCAAACCGGAGATTCGACCACTGTTAGCTTTCAGTACACCCAGTGGACACTACGAATTCAAAGTCATGCCCTTTGGACTCAGCAATGCACCTAGTGTGTTTACACGCATGATGAGGACTTTACTAGATCCGTTACAGGATCCATCCATCATCTCATTCATGGATGATATTCTGATTTCCAGTGACAGCTTGGATGACCACTTACAATCCTTGGAGAGAGTGTTTAATAGACTCAAGGAAGCAGGGCTTACTGCTCGTCCAACCAAGTGCATGATTGGTTACCAGACTCTGGAATTTCTAGGTCACACCATCACTCCAGGACACATTGTTCCAGAAGAGAAGAACCTGGAGAAAATCAGAAATGCACCAAGGCCAAAAACGAAGAAGGATGTGCGATCTTTTCTCTCGTTGTGTGGGTTCTACCACAAATTTATCCCACATTTCACTGAACTGGGAGCTCCGTTGACGGAAACCTTGAAAAAGGGATTCCCGGACCAAATCATTTGGACACCAGAATGTGAGAATGCCTATGGTCAGTTAAAGGAGGCCTTGGTCAGCAAACCTGTATTACAGCTCCCTGACCTTTCCAAACCATTTGTGTTGAGAACGGATGCGAGTGCGATTGGAATTGGAGCCGCTTTGTTACAGGAAGGAAAAGACGATGCTTCGGTTTTGAAACCTGTGGCATACGCAAGTAAGAAACTTCTACAGGCGGAGAGGAATTATTCAACTGTCGAGAGAGAGTGCTTGTCCCTCGTATGGGCAGTGCAAAAATTTCAGCCATATTTGAATGGAGTTAAGTTTCGGGTCCAGTCGGATCATCAGCCCCTGATGTTCCTGGCTACTTCTCAGAAGCTCAACGCACGTTTGATGCGGTGGTCGTTGTTACTTCAACCGTATAATTTCACAGTAGAGTACATTCCTGGGAAGGAAAATGTTGGAGCGGACTTCTTGTCAAGACACCCAGCTCCTGAAGAAGAGGAATGAATCATCTGGATTTAACTCATGGTGGAGAAGAGTGAGATGGACTACTCTCTTAAGAGGGGGCCTATGTCACGAGCTCGCCATGAGTTAACCAGATAATAATACCGACGTTTGCTTGGCGTATATTTTCTAGGCCACAACAGTCGTACTAACAGAGTAAACACAGCTGCACAGGTTACATCGTGTCAGCCCATAAACACATTTGGTGGTGAGTGAGAAGGAAGGGATACAATGCGTTGGCAGTTTATAAACATTTAGAATCACATAGCCTTGCCCGGCTCAGTACATGGAACAGCCCTGTCTGTCAGTTATAGTTCCGGACATCAGGCGAAATGGCTGCTGGGATTGTCACCACTGAACAGAAGCTTGACAGTTTGTCAACAGTCAGAGACAAACCGGAATTGGCAGCGAGAGACAGGAAACAGTACATCTGTCAAGTCTTGTTTCCGGAACATCGAGAAGATTGACAGCGTGTTGGGAAAAAACTCTTTGTTGGAACTGTACAGTAACTCTGTAGATTGTTTTGGATGTCACAACCAGTGATGACAAATCTAACATTAATGGAGCCAGGGAGGATGGATCCCTGACAGGAGATGATCTGCCACTGTGCCACCTGTGTGGGGGCATAAAGGAGAACGTCACGTGGCCAACTTTGGTAGTTTGCCATATAAACCCGAGGTGGGATCAACTAGGGGGGAGTTGACCAAGAACCGTGGATTATGATGGACGTGTTTGTGGGAGAGCTCTACAGTGTTAGATTAATTTAACATTAACTAGCATGTGCCGTTATGGCAAAGTGTAGTAGCCATCCCGGGAATGAGGCGGTTTTTACATAAGGTAGTCAATATAGTCTATTAGTTCTAATTAATATAGACTGTGGCCTTGTTAAACTATAGTGTGATGATTAGCACTGTTAGTGGAAACTAGTTAGAGTAGAATAGTGAGATTAACTCTGCTAGTTAAGAATAGATTAGTGAAGTGGTGATAAGCTTTACTAGTTGAGAATTTAGTAATGAGGGATAATTGGGATCTTCCCGTAGGTGTCCCTGGTGGGCGGGGTTCCGCATTCTGTTTGCTGATTTTTTCGTTGTCATAGCCTGATTCGGCTCTAGGTGGGTAGCTAATCTGCTCTATGACTAATTCTAGTTAGCTAAAGATCATTAAGCAAGGTGATAGGCTTACACTCAGCCGAAAGGATCAGTGACTAGTACTATCACCAGATGTGTTGTTTCTATCCTAGGTTCCCTACCAGATCCAAGGAAACGCAACAAGTTTTTTGGGAAAGAATTAAAAAACCCATTAGGAAGAACACCAGTTCAAGAGTCAATAAAGTTGCATACAGAAACATAACTTACGCTAGAAGGAAATTGATTCATCAAAGAGAGTGATGCATATTGATGCACCACACAGCATTAGACAGTAGTAACGAACCGAGAACCGGCTAAGAGTACCTAGTGTTAGTACAGTAACAATTAACATTAGTAATTAGCACTTATGGACTGAATGGTTCGATGTGCAACGAGGATGATCTGTCGACTAACTAACTAACTAACTAACTGCGTACACACTGCAAAAGACTTGTGCAGTTTGTTTAGGAACATTAGGAACGGACATGGTGTAGAGTGCAACCGGTCCCTGATTAACTCTTAATACCACCGGTGTCTATTTCGGATGTTCATGAAATTGGATTACCAGAGGTCTACAGAGGCAAAGCATTATCCGGCAAGATGGTTCCAGCAACGGGTGAGACGTACTTGTTCTGACGTAACGTGTTGTGGTCTATCTTTGCTGTGATCAGCTGACTGAGTTGATGTCTGAGAGACAGAGTCTACACACTTTATAGAACACGTCACACATTTTCTTCGCATACACGTCTCATACACGTTACACTTTTATTTTAATAAATTAATCTTTATTAATTTCTAGAAGCAAGAGTTGTTGAGTATGTTGCGTTGGGGAAGTATGAGAAGGGGGCATAGTACGACAGTGTGAGAGTGATAGGAAAAGGTGTCCATAGGCTGGTGGAGTGTGTTGGACGGAAGCTGGTGGATTCTCCAGAATAGTGAGAGGAAAAAATATTATAATGAGTGATCTCTTCACTCCAGGGACGACACTGTAAAGGAGGACACGACACTCATCTCATCTTGTTCCTCTTGTGCCTTGCGGTGTCGTGGTTACCTATAAACAGCGAGAGAGTGCACGTTTATGAAGTGAGTTTTGACACTTTATTTCCATGCGTTGGCATTCAGGTAGCCTAGGCTTTAATGAGAACTTGTGTCTATCGGTGTGAGATTGGTGTTGAGGCGTTTCTCTCGCGGGGCTGTGGTCCGGAACTCCCCATCCCCTGACTTATCCCAAAAACTAGTGGGATGTGTGCACGACTCGTCTAAAACTTCTCATATGCGGAGAAGCAAATTATGATGTAAGCGGTCGGTTGGTAGTAAGCACAGGTATGTCGTATTTCCTCCCCGGGATTTAAGGTATTCTCAGTCAACTACTTCCAGCTCAATGCCCCGACTCCAACGCAAAGCCCAAACTCCAGCCCAATGCCCAGACTTCAACTAAAAGTCCAGACTTCAAATAAATACCCAGATTTCAACTAAATACCCAAACTCCAACTTATTTCCCGGACTTCAAATGAATGTCAAGATTCCAACTAAATGTCCAGACTTCAAATAAATGCGCAAACTCCAACTAATTGCCCAAACTCAAACTAAATGTCCAGACTCGAAATAAATTCCCGGACTCCAACTAAATGCCCAGACTCCAACTAAATGCCCAGACTCCAAATAAATGCCCAGACTCCAACTAAATACCTATACTCCAACTAAATGCCCAGACTCCAAATAAATGCCCAGACTCCAACTAAATGCCCAGACTCCAACTGAATGCCCAGACTCCAACTAAATGCCCAGACTCCAACTAAATGCCTAGCCTCCAACTAAATGCTAAGATTCCAATTGAATGCCCAGACTCCAACTAAATGCCCAGACTCCAACTAAATGCCCAGACTTCAACTATATGCTCAATTTCAAACTAATTCCCCAGACTCCAACTAAATGACCTGACTCCAACTGAATGCCCGTACAAATGATGGGGTTGATTGCGACGTTCTGCCAAAAATGCAGCAAACTCTTTTTACAACGCATCTTCTATTCTTCCCTGAAAATCGCATCCATAAAAACATTCTATGGTCGCCAACACTTGCCCTCCCATTCCTCTTGTCCCATGTATGTGGTTTTTCTACACATCATTCAAACAAACCCATTCAAACATACCCATTCAAACATACCCATTCAAACACACTCATTCAAACAGCAGAAGGATCTGCAAGACATTGAATAGATGTTTGCATTCTACCACCTAAGACTGTCAAACTGCCAGAGGCGTAGACAAGTTCCCCTCGTCCTCATTCTAAAGAGAAGAAGCGAAATGCTAATCTTGTCTGTCAGTCACATTAGAAGTGTTCACAAGGTTTTCTTTTGAACCTCCAGCGCTGTGGCTGCCGTGTCAGGAAGTTCTTACATCTTGATTATTACATTAACATCTTTATCACCCAACAGCTGTCATTTAAATTCACTTTATTCCAGTTAATTCTGATCACAGTGTTCCAGTTGTTACTCTAATTTACGTTATCTCTTTTCTTGATGTTAGTCATTCTATCTTAGTTATTAAGTCAGTGGTCAAGTGGTAAAGCTGTTTGCATCCTGCTCAAACTGTCGTGGGCCCTTTAACGGACTCCATCATCCATTGCGCGAGAGCAATTCTTTCCAAGACACTTGGGGTTTGTCCCCGCAGCTACGGAGTTCGTGCTCTTTGGGACGCTTCCGCCTGCGTTTTATTACTTTGCGGAGAGAGACCGAGATACTTGAAATAAAACTCGATGCAATGTATTCGATCCTTTCGAATTTAACTTCTTGCCGGTTATTCGAATTCAGTTCTCTATATCTCAATTGTTAAGTTAATACGTTATTTCCAAGTTCTTAACTGATTCAGTGCCACAGAAAGAGTAGGTTTTGACCAAGCATGGTACACAATCAAATGAACAAGTATTATAATATAAATGTCCGTTCACTTAGCATTACAATTGCAGAAGATACCCAGAAACCAAACAAATAACACTATGACCATAGTATCACGATATATCATCCTTCTGTCCAAATCGGAGGTCACATTTGGCGATACATTATCATTCGGCACTTACTCGGATAAATTCAGCTCACTAGATCGGCTGGTCGAGTGACTAAAATGCCAAATTCTCCTTCGGGAGACCTGGGTTCGATTCCTCAGTAAGGTATGAAGATTTTTTTTTGTTTTGTCTGTCGGGGGGCAAACAGAAAATCCTAACCTGCACAGTTCGCGGCGACTGCATTAGCCAGGCGGCATGAATTCCTCAGGCTCAAGACCCCCCTGCCATCCACCGCAAGGTACTATATTGGCAGTAAATGACAGTTATATCCACATTGTTATGTTAATACGTTATATCCAAGTTCTTAAGATAACTCGCTGTAAAATAGTTGTGCAAAAGTGGTCGAAGAGCAAACGGGAATGTGATTACATAGAATATAGAATAGCCAGAAGACATGTGAATAGAATAGTAATGAGAGAAAAACAAAGATACTGGGGGGAGTATGAAGAACCCCTAAATAAAAACTGCAAGGCGGCGACTAGAAACTTCTACAAATAGATAAGTGCAATGAGAACCAGAGGCGAACCCTTTGACCCAACTGAAATAATTAACAGCGGAAATGAATAACCAATAAGTGAACAAGAACAAATCTCAATAAGATGGAAATAGTACTTCGAACAACTTCTCAACATCCCATCAGATGTCATAGGAATTCAAGAAACCGACACAGATGCCACCGAAGAACTAGAACCAGACATACTGAAAGAAGAAATTATAGAAGCCGTCAGATTAGCCCCATTGAACAAATCACCAGGACAAGATGAAATACCTAATGAACTAATTAAAGCAGCAAGAGAAGTAGGAACACCATGGCTACATAGACTATTCAACCATGTTTGGGTAGAACAACAGACACCACGAGACGGGAAACTCCATAATTATCCCAATTTGGAAAAACAAAGGCAGCAAAAAAGACTGCACACAATACAGGGGCATTTCACTGTTGAGTCATAATGGGAAAATATTTTGCAAAATTCTTGAGAATAGATTATGAACTACTATAGAACCCCAGATAAGCGAAACACAACTTGGATTTGGAAAAACAAAGGATGCACAGATGCCATTTTTTCTCTTAGACAACTTATAGAAAAATCAATCGAATTCAATGAAACACTCTTCTTAGCCTTTGTCGACCAAGAAAAGGCATTTGATAAAGTAGATAGAAACAAGCTGTGGGAAATCATTTAACAATATGGAGTGAGTACAGATGTAACAAACCTTTGTAGAAGCTTATACAACAACAGTGAATGCATAGTGAGAGCAACTGGAGGACACCCAGAACCCTTCACCATAAGATCTGGAGTACGACAAGGTTGTGTCCTGTCCCCTCTCTTGTTCTTAACATATATAGACAACATATGTAAAGAAACCAGCTAAACAGAGACCGCAAGAACACCGCATGACGAGAACACGGAAGAAACACTATCTGCAAATCTAACCATTAGAGAACTCGTGTTTGCGGACGACCAAGCACTAATAGCAAAATCAGAAGCTGAATTGCAAGACCACATGAATAGTCTAAATGAAATATGTAGGGAACATAACATGAAAATTAGCACAAGTAAAACAGAGGTAATGACTGTAACTAAAGAAGAAACAGCAACAACGATTCACCTAAGCGAACATCTCTTGAAACAAGTAAAGAGTTTCAAGAACCTAGGAAGTATAATATCATCAAATGGCACATCAGAAGAAGAGATCGAAAATAGATGCAATACGGCAAACCAACTCATTGGACAAATGGCACCAATACTAAAGAAGAAATATGCATCAATAACTACTAAGAAAGCTTTTTACAACACAATCTTCCTACCAACTCTATGTTACCAATGCCAAACCTGGACAATGACAGAAAAAGAGAAAAGAAAAATCACAACCACAGAAATGAGATTCCTGAGAAGAATACTCAACGTATCAAGAAGAGATAGGATCAGAAATGAAGAAATCAGGGCTAAAGTTGTGGGGGGGGGGGGAATTTATAGCTGCACTAGATTTTATTAGAAGGCAGCAAGTCAAATGGTTTGGCCATGCAAGTAGGTTACCAACTAACAGTATACTGCAACAAGCAATGATGTACAGACCAGAGGGGAGCAGAGGAAGAGGCCGACCACGTAAACGATGGACGCAGGGAATAACATAGTCCAATGGAATATCGATACATGAAACCCATAAGCGGGCACTCTCCCGCTGTTTATAATTCACCTCGACACCGCAAGGTACAAGAGGAACATGATGTGATGAGATAGTTGTTATGATAAGTGCCGGTAGTCCATTTAAGTTAACTGACTTTATTGCAGTTATTACTATACTTCTCCCTAAACCAGTTGTTAATTTAATTCCCTCTCTCGTGGTTAATAACATAATTAAGCCTACAACTTGTGTTACTTAAATTCAATACATTGCAGTTTTTACTCTACTTCACTTTTTAAAAAGGTGTAAAAGATCAGAGAATCGACTTCTTTGTACCGGATATTATCCCATATGACTCCACTCTTTTCACAAGGCGGCTTGACGAAAGCGTCGCACGAAGCACGAACTCCGTAGCTCCAGCGATGACCCCCAGGAGTCTCCTAGAAAATCGCACACGTAAACAAGACCTTGTAGCCCGGAATCGAACCAGCAACCTTCGGGGCGCGAGACAGGCAGCGTAACCCTTCGCCAAAGGAGGCAGTACGAAGATGCAGGAAGAGGACGTAAGGAGAATCAGGAAGAGGATGTTGACATAGGATGGAAAATCAGCTAAATGTAGGCGAGGAAGTGCCAAGATGCAGGATACGGGAGGAGGCAGATTCAAGAGAAAGTATTCCAGAATAAGGTAGATTTAGAAGAGGGAAATAATGCAGAAGATAAAATATATCCCTACGATATTAATCCAGCTGCTACACTACTTCACCGATGCTGGGGTGAAGGAGTTCCGAACGCATTCGTAATCCCGCGTACCGCGTTCGAGACACAGCTGAGGGAGATTTGGTAGCAGACCCCCTTGCGCTGATGATCATACCAAAGTATGAGTGCCAGTCGTTCAGAAAGCAATGACAAACTACTGAACGTAAACTTGCCATGAATTAAACAGCCACAATACAAAATAAAACACCGGGGTTGATTGCGACGTCCTGTAAAAGATATGCAACAGTGAATGGCACCTTGCCGTCTTGACAAACGATGGTTTGTAAAATGGAGTTATACCTCCTCATAACACAAAATCTTGGCTGAATTTAAAGACCATGTGTTGCCCATGCAGCATTATCCGCCTCTCTGCATGCTTAGTTTAATCCAGAGGAAAGGTAACACCAATACGTCTGGAACAAGACAAGCTGCAGAAGCTCCTGGATCAGCAAAGCAATGCTCTATCTACCCCACTGTCGGTGCTTTCATCCTAGACCAGCTGCCAACCATGGCTTAGGGTCTGGTCTGCCCTGCCATGACATTTAGTCTTTATGTTTTTATTTCCTCGTACTGACTATGAACATTCTGCAGACTGTCTAGAACAAAATGCTAGTTGAAGATACGGTACTAACGTCTAGAGATTCGAATCCCGGTCGGTAACTATAACTATACATCTGTATGCTATCTAGTGCGTCCTCTAGTCTCGACTTCTTTCTTCTACTTCTATCAGCGTCATACAGTATATGTATGTTTATTTATAAACTGTCTTACTGGCCTCAGAGGGTTCCCCAATTGATGTTTAAAGTCTAGAGGGTCAACTTCATTGCATCGGGTGTTACCCCATTATGCACGGTCTCCCTTCGCAAAACAGAAAGCCCCTTGCCGAGAGCATCGCACAAAGCACGAACGCCAAAGCTCCAGGGATAATCCCCCAGGAGTTTTTTGTGTGTGGAAATAATTGCACTCGTGCTCCGAACGATGCAGTACACAGGAAAAGAACCCACAACTTTCAGAACGTGAGGCAGACTGCCACACCACTACGCCACATTAATAACAGATAAAAAAAAAAACATATGTAAGGATGGTTAAGTTTGGATGTAAGGATGGTTAAGTTTGGATGTAAGTATGGTCCCAGCAAGGAATGACGCATGGGAGGACTTGTGTGACTGAACGATCAGTAACTATAATTTACGGCATTTGCTGAGCGAGTTGGATCATCCACGGGTTCGTCTGTAAGGCTGTGATGGCGATTCTTAGAATCAAAGGGATCAGGGAGCTATGGTGTACTATAAAATAGATGTATTTATCTGATCGCTTGCGTTAATGACAATACTAACACATGGGTTATACGGACATACCTGAATAAATCCTTCAGGTTCCCCTCATAGATTAAACAATGAGAACCATAGAACAGTGCACGCACGACAACATTTTGCGATTTCAAACTGCCGAGGGATATTTAACGTACACAACAGTATGCCTCTTCGCTGATGTCAGGTTTCAGTATCAGTTTTGCACACCCCTTTGGTTGGAGAGGGGTAGAAGAAAGTTGCACCACAGTCTCCATAGAGATGGTCCTAGGTCGTGAGACGAATTTCTACATGGAAGTCTATTTCAGGGCTTAGATGACCTTCACGCTAGTGAATAAGGTTTTAAAGTGACAACTCACTATCTTCCAGGGTATTCCATCCATCCATCATGTGCCATGCCGGTAAGCGTGTGCGGTCATGTTCTGCCATCTCACTCGATCATCAGAGTCGTGGATCAGCTCTGTGTTCCTGTCTCGACCATGCCACCAGGCCAAGCCATCCAGGTATTTGCTTCTAGGTCTTCCCCTTTGTCTCCTCCCTTCGATCTTGCCAGTTGTCACCAAGTTCTCCAATTCATTTCTTCTCATTACATGCCCAAAAATTTTTGACTGTCTACGTCTAATGACTCTAATCAGTTTACGATCTTCATTTGTTTCTTGAAGGACTTGTTCGTTGGTTTTTCTATCTGTCCATGGTATTCTTTGCATTTTCCTCAGAAACCACATTTCCACAGCCATTAGCTGTTTTTCAACTTGACTACTTATTGTCCACGCTTCACATCCATACAAAAGTATAGGTTCTATGTAGCATCTCAACACTCTTTTTCTCGTTTCATTTGATATCTTTTTGTTGGGCAGTACGTTTTTCATCTTGCTAAAGGCTACCTTCGCAATGGCAATTCTTGTTCTAATCTCTTCAAGGCATCTCCCATCAGATGTTATGACTGTGCCGAGATAACAGTATCGATTCACTTGTTTAAGAATATGTCCATCTACTCGTATATCACATTGTGGTATTTCCTTCTTCCTAGTGACGACCATAAACTGTGTCTTTTTACAATTTAATTCTAACCCTCGTTGTTCACTGTGTGCAACAACCGCATCTACTAAATTTTGCAGGTCTTGTTCATTGTCTGCAATCAAGACTGTATCATCTGCATATCTAATGTTATTGATGTATCGTCCCCCAATGTTGATTCCTTCCATATCTTCTATATTTCTAAATATATATTCACTGTACTGGGAAAAAAGATCTGGAGACATTACACATCCCTGTCTCACACCTCTTTTAATAGGCTGATATTGACCTACATCGTTATCAATTCTTATGGCAGCTTGTTGTTTCCAATATATGTTCTTTACAAGTATAAGGTCCTTTCCATCAATTTGTAGATCTTCAAGCAGCCTTATCATGTCAACATGTCTCACTTTATCGAAAGCCTTTCTTTAGTTCAATAAATCAAAGATATAGATCCTTGTTTACTTCTATAGAACGCTCAATTACTGTTCTCAGTATATACACAGCATTTACTGTGCCCTTGCCTTCTACAAACCCACATTGTTCTCCTATTTCGGGTTGTATTTTCTTCCTAACTCTTTGCATGATAATTCTCAGCAGAATCTTTGTGATGTGGCTCATTATACTAATTGTTCTATGTTGATCGCATTCCATGGCTCCTGATTTCTTCAGGATTGCAATAAATATAGAATTACATAATTCAGGAGGTATATCCCCAGTATCGTATATTGCGTTCAGCAGCCTGGTGATTTGGTCAATTCCATATTCTTCTAAGGTATTGATCATTTCTACTGTGATGTTATCTGTACCCGGGGTCTTGCCAGTTTTCATATGGTTAAGAGCATACTGAACATCTATCTTCAAAATTGATGGTCCTTTATTATTATTCCGATGATCATATTGTTCTTCTCTTGTATCATCATAAAGGTCTTTCACATAATCTGACCACGCATGTAAAATCTGATCTTTTTTCTATTATTACTTTGCCATCTTTGGTTTTTAGGCAACCCAACCCGGTGATGTGTGTGTTCTTTTGTTAGTGATGTCATTAATTCTTTTGTGCATTAATTTGGTATCCCGGGTATTGTGTTGGTGTTCAATTTCCTTGCAATTTTCCTCAAGCCATGTTTCTTTTGCCTCTTTGCATAGCTTCCTACTTTTCCTATGAATCTCTTCATATTTATCCTTGTTATTTTTGTTATTTCTTCTTACTTCCATGAGTTTTAAGATGTCTTCCGTCATCCATTTCTTGCGTCCTATTATCTTTACTTTAGGAATGGTTGTTTCTGCAGCTTGGTTGACTGATTTCTTTAACATTTCCCATTGGTCATTGACATCTTGAAATAATATTTCCATAATGGACAATGCATCAAATCTGTTTTTTACCTCTACGTTGAATTTATCTTTTATTTCCTCACTCTTCACTGCTTGTAGATCAAATTGTGTGTTTCTTGGTGAATATTTGTCTTTCTTTAATGTTATATGTAAATTGCTTAAGATTAATCTATGGTCGCTGTAGCAGTCTGCGCTTGGTATAGTTTTTGCGACTTTTAAGGCATTTCGAAATCTTCTGTTGATGAGGATATAATCAATCTGATTTTTAATCTTATGATCAGGACTCCTCCATGTCCATAATCTCCTTGGGTGCTGTTGAAACCAGGTGTTTCCAATAATCAAATCTTGCTCTTTTGCCCACTGTACTAGTCTGCAACCTCTTTCATTCTGTTCCCCTAGCCCATAGTTGCCTACTATGCATCCGTCCTGTTAATTTTCAACTTTGGCATTCAAGTCACCCATTATGATAGTTACTTCAGAATTCTTGCATATTTTGAAGGCTTTCTCTAAATCACTATAAAATTCATCGATGCTGTCATCACTACTGTCAGCTGTTGGTGCATAAACTTGTATGACGTTGACATCAAAAGGTCTTCCACTCAAGTTCACCAGTAACACTCTGTCTGATACAGTCCAATATCCTTTGATCGATTTTGCTCTCTCTGTATCCATTATAATTGCTACTCCTCTCTGTTGTATCTCTCCACCAGAATAGATTATTCTATATTCCTCAGATTCCTGTCCATCTGGTCTCAAATACACCTAACAGGTTAATATTTAATCTTTTCATTTCATTCTTAATGTTATCAAATTTCCCATCCCCACTCATAGTTCTTACATTCCAAGTTCCTACTTTCAATGTTGATATTCTTTTGCACTCAGTCGCCTGATGACGGTCTGGAGTCACCTGGTGCACATGACTACCCCTACCGGGCGAGGCTACTCCTATGGAGCACCCATTTACGCCGTTTCTCTGATTATCGATAAGACTGCAGTACATGATGTTATTGGCATCTGTAAAGAAGGTAGATTGCCATTGCTTTTCCTCCCAGCAGTGACCATACTGGTCGATGACCGTAGCCATTGTCTCCCAAAAAGGAGATCCTCTGCCTACCGTCGTGAAGCTGGAGACCATAACCTACAACTATCTGTCGGCTGCTCTTCAACTTCATCCACCACCTGCACGCATGGCTTCACGTAACCCTGATCGAGAGGCCAAACGAGTACTCCACCTTGCCCAAGGGTGTCCCGTAGGCTAGCGGAGGGAAGGAGGCACCTTACCTCTCCTTTGATAGGGGATACCCCTATCCCGCCACCCAGGGTATTCACAAACAACTAAATGTTCGATGTCCCCACTTTGTTCTGATCTGCTTCTTATAAATCCCCTATCCTTGTATATACCATAAGATTGATATAGTCTTCATGTTATTTTATGACGATCGATGTCAACGGACAGTGGTCATTCCCATTCGTGCTCTGTCCTACGATGGAGGAGCGACCCTGAAGAATCTCTGCTCAGTGTTCTGTTAAGGGGCTGTTTGTGATATCAACTTTCTTGACCTCGCAGACTGTATTGACGTGCTTACCCAGACATCACTTTCGAGTTATAAAGTCTGGCTAGCGTCGGAATCTCGTCGGTGTCCAACAGCCGTGTTCGTATTATTTTCACTTTATCAGCCCTGATCATGCTTCTTCCCGTATGTGGCCGTTCATTATAGACTCTCTAGTCCGTGCGTTCGTTACTGTTGACTCCGGCATGTCCGTGTGCGTATATCCAGGTGTGTGCTGTGAAGCACGACTTTCGAACGCCGTCTATCCATTTAGAGCGATAACTTCCGGTTGCGATGTTCATGGATCGGATATGATTATAGTGTGTGCGTGTGTGGGAGTGTGTGTGTGTGTGTGTGTGTGTGTTGTGTGCGTGTACTGTTTGTTCTGCTGCAGTCTTCACATCAGTTAGCATCGGTGGGTCCTAATCTTGTCTTGAGTACGATCGTTGATATCACCACGGTCCTGTGTTTGACATGCATCATTATATAGATACCCTACATGGAGACACAATTTGTGTTAACTGATTCAGTGCCAAACGAAAAAGGTTTGGTCAAAACATGGTACACAATCAAATTAACAAGTATTATAATATAAATTTTCGTTCACTGAGTATTGAAATTGCGGAAGATACTAAGAAACAAAACATATAATACTAAAATGTAAGGTAATGTCGCTCACTTTCAATCAGCGGTTTTCCTGTACGAGGCTTTCAACGGCTGCAGTCGACTCAGGGGTCACTACTCGGTGTGCCTGACCCGGTCGCGGAGAGTCTGTCACAGAAGTTGCGCGGTTTTGTAACTTCCTACTCCACTCATACTCTTGCTGGACTGACATGCATGCATCACATTACTGGATCTTCATTCGCCGATGAAACTACAGGTTTCACCTCTCGCTGATTAAAAAAAAAAAAAAAAAAAAAAAAAAAAAAAAACAAGGAAACTGATAACAGATGGATGCTCAACTTTGGTGCATGTCAAAAGTGGGCAGCCATCTTTAAACTGTCTTTTGACGTCACCGTGTTCGTCTGCACCGTGATGCCACGCGTTTAACACTCTTGTCATCCTTAACAATAATATTTACAGATTACAAGACAATAGCATGGTTAATGTAATTTCTATCACACATATGTTTTCACTTGAAAACCCCTCGTATATATTGTATTGATTCGGCAGGCAAGTAAGTGTCTAGCCACTACGATATTACAATATTAATTAATTAATTAATTAATTTATTTATTTATTCAAGAGTCGACATTATAACATTCTAGACAAAACCTTAGATGCTCCATTTCAGCAGCAAAGAAACAAAACAAAACAAAAGCAAATCCTAATCGTTCTAATGACACACAGATTGTAAGCACGACGACTCCGTCTCCCATACGTCCTTCCCCACGAGTCCCGCCTTTAACTCAAAATTCTGGCATCCTGTAATACGTTGTTCCATTTTACTGTTTACCGATAATAGACAGTCTTCGGTATGTCTGGCTTGCTCAATATGAGTGCTCCAACAGCAGGCGCTTTTGACGCCATGTGATCCGCACGCTGGTTAGTTACCATGCACCCCAGTATGACCGGGAGAGACAGTCCACATAGAGACAGACATGGAGAGGGAGCGATAGGTCCACAGAGAGACAGACAGATTGAGGGAGAGAGAGGTCTACAAAGTGACGGACAGACAGAGGGAGAGAGAGAGTTCCACAGAGAGACAGACATAAAGAGGGAGAGAGAGAACGAACGAACGATGTGAAGGGACATTAACACTAACGTCACCTTCCAGGGCACATAATGATGATGAAAATGATATCCTGTCTAGCACAAAGCACAGGATGATGGATGATACCATTAAGAGGAGAAATGAATGGTCAGCTGGACATTGAACTGTTTCTGTTTCTTTGCGAGTGCCTTAGTTTGTTCTCTACCGAACAACACATCGTTTTTTCCCTTTCATTACAAGAATGGCGTAAATGGGGATCTAATGTTGTACGTTTGTCCATTATCATGTAGCAGGCTCTTTGCAGAACGTCGCTCTGCGTGGTCGAATTGATAAGAGCGCTCATTCTGAAACATCCGGTGTACTGATGTTGAGGTAACAGGTTCAATCCCTACACTGGTCAGTTGAACTAAAATGTTGGCTTCTCGTTCTTGACTTGGATACGTAAATTACAAGTACCATTGAAATCGGAGTGGGTTCGTCTGATGGCGAGGGACCCTAGTACTTCGAAAAGCTATTACACATGCAAAAATATATCCAGTGCACTAAAAGTAGAAACACGTGTTTGGACTATGCTTGAGTTCAAAGCCAGCGAACTACAAAACAAAATAAATAAATAAATAAATAAATAAATAAATAAATAAATAAATAAATAAAAATCACTTCCCGCCGAAAAGTTTCTAGATCTGTTGCCTGTGTTCCTGCCTGCCGCCCCAGCTTGTCCGGTGTGTCTGCAATGTCCGGTGTCCATTTTCGCTCTGTTTCACTTCAATATCTTCTTCAGGAAACCATGAAATTCATCACTGTTCTTTTCCAGCCTGAGTGGCCTCTCACACGTCCAAAGTGTTTAACTGATTCAGTGTCAAACAAAACGTAGGTTTAACCAAACACCGTACACAATCAAATGATCAAGTATTATAATGTAAATCTGCATTCAGTGAGCACTGAAATTGCGGAAGATATCAAGAATCAAATCAAGACATTAACCCTGGTATGGCGATATATCGCCCTAATGTTCAAAAGGCAGGTCACATTTGGCGACATAGTATCCTTTGGCGCTGAATCAGTTCAGTTTCGGAGACCTGATGAATGAACGAACTATCGGTAGAACTAATGAACGAACAGAAGAACGAAGCAACGAACAGAAGAACTAACGATGAACGAACACACTTTATTTTGATTTTCACAATATTTAGCAAGATGGGTGGACATTCTATCTTCTCAAGGATCTTGTAAAGGCCGTTTCTGCTCAAGGCAAAATGCCTTTGTGAGGTCGATGAAGGCAATATATAATGGCTTCCTCTGTTCTTTGCACTTCTCTTGGAGCTGCCTGAGTGATAAAATCATATCGATGGTGGAATTGTTTGGTCTAAATCCGCACTGTGATTCGGGGTAGATTCTTTCAGCAGGAATCTGTAATCTGTTTAGCATTACTCGAGCGAAAATGTTGCCTGCAATGCTGAGTAGGGAAATGGCGCGATAATTGTTGCAGTCGCTTCTGCCCTTGATGAGGGGCGAAGATATTCACAGTTTGTGTCATTGTCGTTTTCAGAGCATAGTAAAGAACTGTGACTTCCACAATAACAATATCCATGGTGCATTTAGTCACTTCCATGATGTATTTAGTCACTTCCATGATATATTTACTCACTTCTACAATGTATTTAGTCACTTACTCGTGCATTTAGTCACTTAGATTAGTCATAACAATGTAGTCACAACTGTAATATATTGCCATCACCCTTCTTATACTTTACCATCACCCCTTCTATATTATACCAGCCCCACTCCTATATTGTACCAGCCCCACTCCTATATTGTACCAGCCCCACTCCTATATTGTACCAGCCCCACTCTTATATTGTACCAGCCCCACTCCTATACTATTACCATCACCACTCTTATACTAATACCATCGCCACTACTTTACTGCACCATCACCACTACTATACTGTATAATCATCACTATTATACTGTACCATCACTACTACTATACTGTACCATCACTACTACTATACTGTACCATCACCACTCCTATACTGTACCATCACACTCCTATACTGTACCATCACTACTACTATATTGTACCATCACCACTACTATACTGTACCATCACCACTACTATACTGTACCATCACCACTACTATCAGTGGCGTGCAGAGGTTCTTTGATGCCCGGGGCCAACCCCTTGATTGGATGCCTCTAAATTATTCTTTACCTCATTCATTCCTCCTCCCCTCCGACTGCACTGTGCTGCCCCGTCTCCCTAAATGGATGCCCCCCTCCCGGCTGGATGCCCGAGGCTGTCGCACCCCCGCACCCCCCTCTGCACTCCACTGACTACTATACTGTACATTCATAACTATTATACTGTACCATCACTACTACTATACTGTGCCATCACCATTTTCATACTGTGCCATCCCCACTTCTATATCGTGTCATCATCATTTTCAAGCTGTTTTATCACCACTACTATATTGTGCAATCATCACCTCTATACATTACAATCACCACTCCTATACTGTGCCACCACCACTCCTATGCTGTGTTATCACAATTCTTACATATTTCCAAAACCACTCCTTAACACAGCCATCACCAACCTAGACAATACTGTCACCTCTCCTATACAGTAGTAAATCCCCAATTGTCAGAAATATTGTATAGGACGTAATTTCAATGCGCTGTCACGATGAAGTAACCCAACATTTTCTCCGCCGCTGACTTAGCTTGCACTTCCCACACACGGGTCTCTCACGTTGCATTTCGCCCCGCTATCGCAATATTCAAGGACTTACATCGGCGACACCAATGATGGCACTTTTTGGAGAGTATTCAATTGGCTGCATTTGTGGTGCTCTTGTGAACGTGAATCTTCAATACAATTGAACAGATCATGTTCAACTTCTTATGTTAATGTTAGACTTAACATATATAATGTCTGTTATCGTTTTTGATAGTGTGAAATATTGAAGAACTGGAGAAGCAACGAGTGCATTTCAATATAGGATTAAGAAAGTGTAAGGTTTCCCGTGGTAAATGCTGTGTAAACAGTAGTGTTAGCATTATTTTTTAAAGATTCCGCATTGTGCTGTCTTGTGTACTTAAGTATTAAGTAATACGGGTCACTACAGAATGATTAATATCTAGATGGAGGTTGATTGATTGGTTAGTTAGTTATTTCGTTTGCTATTTAGCTAGCTTGTTAGCCAGCTTGTTAGCGTAATTTGTTAATTAATTAGTTAGCTAGTTAGCTGATTAGTTAGCTAGTTAGGTAGCTAGCAAATCAGTTAATTAGCAAGGTAGTTAATTAGTTAGTTAGTTAGCCACCTAGTTAGTTGGCTAGCTAGCTACTTAGCTAGCTGTTTAACTTAGTTGGTAAGTAGTTAGTTACTAGGCAGCTAGTTAATTAGTTGATTAGTTATCTAGCTATCTAGAAAGTTAGTTAGCTGGTTATTTAGTTAGTTAGCTAGCTAGCTTATTTAGTTAAGCTAGTTAGCTAATTAGTTAGTCAGTCAGTCAGTCAGTTAGTTAGTCAGCCAGTCAATAGTCAGTCAGTCAGTCAGTCCGTCAGTCAGTCAGTCAGTTAGATATTTAACAGATCTTCCTCATCGCTCAAGAACTTGTAGTCCATAAGCATACAGATCTTCCACTCGGTATCTCCCTCAGCATGTAACGACTGACGACACCAGCTTTGCATTGCTTGACGATTTTTCTTTGTCCTCCCGCATGGCGCTCTAATCTATACTGTTCAAAAAAGAAACGCAACATTTTTGGTGTTACTTTTATAAAAGATATTCGCTGATTGGACATCAGTCAACCTATCGGCTGTGTCCATCTGGTCATTAACTTCTCGTGGTTACCTGAATTGTACTCACCTCATGATTCGTGAGGTCATGAAAGAGGTCAAGGTCAAAACAATATTTTTGATAATAACTCGTGACAGGTTCATGATAATCTGGTGACACTTACTGAACACAAAACTCTCTGACCATATTATTGAATGCCTATAAAAGATTGATGCTCCTCGAATAAATTCAGTTGCAAATTCAATGCGCAAGTATGGCTCATCTCACTACATAACAACAACTCATCATCATTGGGCGTTTACAGGCTGGACAGTCACAAAGTGTAGTAGCCAGAGAATTTAATATGGTTAGAAGCACCATTAGTCGCCACCTTTGGAGGCGATTTCAAGAAACTGGCTCAGTGGCAGAACGGCCGCGTAGAAGAAGACCCAGAATCACAACTGCTGCCGAAGACCGCTTCATACACCTTAGGAATCGATTTGCATCTGCATCCTCCACAGTCCAGTCAATGCCAGGAGCTCGTCGAATTTAAGATTAAACGGTCAGGAACCGGCTGCACGACGCTGGTCTTTGAGCTAGAAGACTGTACAGTGGTCCTGTTCTTATGGACCGGTATCGCGGGAATCGGCTGTAATGGGCAAATCAGCATCGTAAATAAAATTTTGGTACAAGTTTGCAATTTAAACTGCAATAATGTTGCGTTGTTTTATTATTATTATTATTATTATTATTATTATTATTATTATTATTATTATTATTATTATTATTATTATTATTATTATTATTATTATTTGAACAGTATAACTTGTCCCAGTTTGAGTTGATGATTTTGCAATCTCATCAAAGCTGCAAAATTACATCCATCTCTTAAGTTATTTTCTCGTCCTGCGTCCCTGAGTGTGGACAGGATGTCGGCGTGGTCCATTGACAGAGGTGCAGAGATAAAGGCAAGCTGCCACATGGGTTAGATGTGTCAAGCATAGGTGTATAGACAGGTAAATAAGATATGGCATGATTAGTAGCAGGCATGAGGCGAACAAATAGACCAATGAATGCAAAGATTAGCGGTTTCATGGATGGGACGATAATGGTTCTTAGCAGTTTGGTGGATACTGGGCAGATAAGAAATTGCATGAGTGTTGTTTTTTTTAAATTATTTATTTGTTGTCTTTTTACTTTGTGAACCCTATCGAAAAATAAAAGTAGGTTTGAATGAAACATGGTGCACAATCAAATGAACGTGTATTATAGTGTAAATTTCCATTCACTGACCGTTATAATTACGGAAGATGCAACGAAACGAAAGATGTAACACGATGACTCTAGTATGGCGATGTATCATCCTTCTGTCCAAATTGGAGTACATATTGTGCGATATGTTATCCGTTGGCACTGAATCTGTTAAGTTCCGTGCATTTGTAGCACTTTTCTTCTTGTTATATTTGTTCTTCTTCTTCTTCTTCTTCTTCTTCTTCTTCTTCTTCTTCTTCTTCTTCTTCTTCTTCTTCTTCTTCTCCTTCCGCCTTCCATCTCCCATTCATGCAAAGTACCCCAGCCAACACATGCCAACGTCTTTGTATTCTTGTTCATAATTAGTCAGATTTTGCATCTAAATGTTCTACAGAATGAGGTAGCAAATCTCCTAATAATTTTTTATGAGTTTAGTTTGCAGAGTAACTATTCTTTGCTTCCCTTTAAGTACCTATAACACACGATCAGGTCGCACACATGCATTGATGCACTCGGTTTCGAACCAACTTGAACCGGATGCAATCTTTCTGCATTTCGGTACCAATTGATTACGGCCATGCGGTAGATTTTCTTAGTATGATGCAAGTCTTCGAAATACCGCCCCTTAATGATGCAAGTCTTCAAAATGCCGCCCTCCATTGCTGCTTATGTCGCCCTCTTACGGTGCCGCCTGATGGCGCCGCCTCTCTGTATCATAGCACGGCACGGCCCTGCAAGTGGTCACTAACAAAATTAGAACTGTAAATAAATGACATCCGGGTCCTTGTTTCTGACCATTTGGATCCGTGTCAACGCGGCCTCAAGAAATGGAGGTTAGAACATGTTCTGGGCGATACGATGACAGATATACATCTCCCCGCATCACCATTGGACTCTTCCAGGGTTTGTAATTACACCATAGCGTCTTCAACATCGTTCACAACGAAATGGCAAACTACTAAAAGTAAAACTTGCCTAGTAATTCACAGACAACCACATTTTTTTTTTTTTGGGGGGGGGGGGGATTTGTAATGCGGCCTTAGTAGGAACCACCGTAGTATAATGGTTAGACACTCGCCTACTGATCTGGTGGTCAAGGGTTCAATACCACAGCTGGGCGGATTCGAATGTTAAAAAAAACAAAAAACAACATGCATCTGAACTCCCAGGTCTACCTAGCCTGAAATGGGTACCGAGGATGTCGTGGGAAGTAAAGACGGTCGGGTAATATTGACCAGCCAGTGCTGATGACCTATACAAATATTTATCAAGCACCATATGCCCGATGCTGCCATGTGCCCGATGGGGTTGAGTAGTCTCGAGGTATGGTGTCCGCCTCGAGTGCTGGAGGTCCTAGGTTCAAGCCCCGGTGAGGGCCGGGATTTTTTCACGTGGACTTCTAGTAATAAAATTTCCCCTGGTCTCTGGGTAGTGAAATCGGACGCCGTGTGTATTGTTGCGCACGTAAAATATCCCTTGGCAGTTGGACATCGAAACAAGGTAGCATAACGGCGCTGCGCGGGCAAAATTTCGAGTTAAAAGTCTACCCAAAGTAATTCATGATCCTCGCCGGTGCTACAGAATTCGTGCACTGAGCTGAGATTCTCCGGGCTCAGGTTTGAGTTAGGAGTAGAACGGAGCATTTATGGGTTACACCCGTGTGCCGTGATGTTGACCCGTCGACTAAACTAAACTAAACTAAACATGCCCTATGCGTGTTAAAGCGTCTAAAAGGGTCCTTTAATTTTCTTATAACTTATAGGACGTCGGCGTGGACAAAAGGATTAAAACACTGTCTTAAACTTCCGGTGCCATGTGGCGAGGTGGGGCTTTCTTTTGCCTGGAATATTAACCTAGAATTGATCGCAACGTCCTGCAAAGACTATGCAAAATTAAAAAGTAGGACAACGGATGTTGTTATCATTCGTACATGTCGCTATCTGTAGGTAGAGGAGGCACTTATAGACGTGGTCGGACGTGGCTTCTGTGAACCAATAACCAAGTTCAAAATCCTCACTTGTCTTCTCTACCGATTGTGAAGTTCTCCATGATTGACTTCCATCATTTAAGCAGAGTATGTGTAATCAAATATCACCATTGGCGTGTGCCTTGTGATAAGCGTGCACTGGCATCTCACACGGGTCACGAACTCACCCGATCACCAGAATTTTGGATCAGGTCTGTGTTCGCGTCCCGGTAATCAAACAATGTAATTATATTACAGAGTTGAGGTGGGATAATTAGACGATTTGCTTACCAGCAAACCAGTTTGGGTTCAATGCTCAGACGTTGTAGAGTATTTTCCAAGCAGTAAGACTTTGGCATTATCGTCGGCTGGTAACGGTGGTGTCTGACGATGGTCAGAATGCTCTCAACATGTTGTGTTTAGGATAAATTGGGAGTTAGGAAGCTGGTTCCCCGCCTCGCTACCAGCTCAGTAAGTAAGCTGCAGTCTAGCGTGTGTGAGAGTCTAACTTCACTCTCTGTCTGTTTGACTGCTTGTTTGTCTGTGAATTTGTCTATCTCTTTCTATATATGTCTGTCTGTGAGTGTGTATGTCTCTCTGCCTGCCACCCCATTTGCCTCTCTGCCTGCTTGCCCGCCCGCCCGGTCCCCGAATAGTCCGCATGCCCGCCCTTCCGTCCGTCTATCGATCTATATCTCTATCATTGCATGTCTGCTTGTGTCTCTATCTCTCTATCATTCCATCCATCCCTGCATCACTAGATCGGCGTGACTGTCAATTTACCCTAAGTTGTCTTGATATCTTTACCGCCCATGTAAAAACCAGAAAAGTTACTCTTTCTACTTCACAAATCATTTCAGAGTTGACTTGCTTGCAGTAGAAAGCTCCAACAGTTGGAATGGCCAGACCGCTCTGTGCTGTAGTTCTGCAGTAGATGTGACTTATACCCCCTGAGGACTATAGTAATATTGAAACACTTGGTGAAAGCTACAGTGAAGAATGAAACAACATTAAAGTAATTAAGAAAAGTGAATTCTTTGGATTACACCCGGACAGTGTTAATTTTCCCCTAGAAGTGCCGTCAAAGAAAAAGAAGAATATCGGTAAGTAATTCTTGTACGAATCTGTCTTACAGATGTGGTATGTATGTTGTTTTTACAGGTGGGATATAGTTGATATCATTATAGGTGTTATATGTGTGATGTTTATAGTTGTCGTGATTTGTGATTGTGTTATATGTGTACAGTGAGAATGTAGCTTAGATAACCACGAAAAGAAAACTGTTAATTCTGTAAAGGAAAGGTCGTCAATGAAAATCGCAGTAAACGGGGAGATGATAGAACAAGTAACAAGTTTCTCGTATCTTCGACATGCAATAACAGATGATGGCAGAAGTTAAACAGAAATCGGAAAGACAATAGGAATGGCCAAAAATGCCTTTAACATCGTGCAATTAGTATTAACATCTGGAGAGATTAACAACGCATTAAAAATGCGAATAGTAAATGTTATATACACTGAACACTACAATATGTCGAGGAAACAGCTTTACAGCTGTCGTGATTTGTGATTGTGTTATATGTTTATAAAGCTGTCATAATTAATATTATATCCGCTAAAATTGTGATCATTAATGTTATATCCTTACAGCTGCCATAATTTAATATTTTATCCTTACAGCTGTGATGATATATATTATCTATAGCAGTGACTCAATGTGGTATAAGTCATTAAGTAAAGAACCACTCCACACCCCTTATGTATATTCGATACATTTTGTTAGCCTTTAGTTTTATATCGAAATTTAATGAAGTAGTGTTTATCCCGCCCACTGCCATTACTTCCCATGTCAATTCATGGTGCCAATTTTAGGCTTCGTCGGCCTGGGACCCTAAATTAGTTGTAATACATCCGTGTTGCAGGAGGTTTGAGCAGATAGTAAGGGATAGCATTTACAATTTTCTTGGAAATGAGAAAAAATGAGGAAGAAAACTGGCTACCTCAACTCATACACTGGTCTAACACTTTCTACTTCTACAACAGTATCTATCATGGAACTAATTTTACGTTTGTACATATGAGTTAATTTAAACCGTGAAAATTAGCAGTTGCTGGGAATCGCTTGAGACTGTTGAAATAACATGGGGTATAAATAAATACTTAATGATTGGCACACATTGAAGATGTGTAGAGAAGTCGAGAAGTAGACATCAGTGAACACATTCATTCATTCATTCATTCATTCATTCATTCAGTAGCATCTCCTTCGCAGAACTTCGCTCCCATAACAACCTTCTGGAAAACTTCTCGGTTATAAGCTAGATTCCCCGCGTCCGATACACCCATCTGGAGATCATCTGCCACATCCTGCACCCATCTTCTATTTGGCATAATCTTCCTCTCTTCCGGGCATATACCCCTCCTTTATTATTCTCTCCAATCTTTTATGGCGTTTCATGTGACCAAAATATTTCAATTTTCTTTGTTTTATCGTCTTTAGTAGCCAACCTTCTCCAGTATTCAGCTCTCGTCGTATGGATGCATTTGTTCTTTTCTGAATTCAATATATTCTTATAACCTCTATAACATTTATATTCAAAGGCATTTATGCGCTCTTCAGCTTGTTTACTAGGTGTCCAGTTCTCACACTAGACCAGTGTTTCCCAACGTGGGGCCCACGCCCCACAGGGGGGCAATTTGACTGTTAAGGGGGGCAATTCGAAAATGGAAGAAATCGGCTGAATATAACAAAACGGGGAGACTTGAGACTGAAGTTAACTAAATTGGAACCTGACATAAGATCTCTTTGCAGCAAGCATCAAGCGCAAGGATCTCACTAAATTTAAATAATAAATAATTACTAATAATTACAATAATATAGAAAAATCTTTCATTAAAATTATTTTGTACTTGAATTTCAGTTCTCCATTATATGTTTTGAAAATTTACTTACTGTGTTTGCTCAATAATTACCTAGTGATTTCTTCCTAAAACCTATCATTCAAGTTTCTTTAGTGAACATTTCAATTTTTGAATATTAAAAATAATGTATATGTTGAGGGGGGGGGGGGGCGTGGGGCGGGGGAGGGCGGCAATATGAATTTTAGAAAGGCTTAAGTGGGGCATGGCACAAAAAAGGTTGGGAAACACTGCACTAGACAATATAAATAAATAAATCTATATGCACACTGGGATTACAACCTACCATTTACAAGACACTAGACAATATAAATATATACACCTATGTGCACGCCGGGATTCGAACCAGCGCCTCGCTGAAGGAATACAAGATTATCAAGACCAGCATAGCGGTTCCTTGTGTTTGTCTATGTGTTATCTTATATAGCGGTTCCTTGTGTTTGTGTAAGTGTTGTCTTATATACTCTTTTTTTTTAAATAAAGAAACGTCTCTATGACGAAGGGGTTACGAGTGAAATTCGAAATCACGCATACTGCGTTCGAAACTCGGCTGTGGGCGGTTTGGAAGTAACCGCCTTGTGTTGGTTTCCATGTAATGGTGTGAGTGTCGGTTGTTCAGAAAGCAATGGCAAACTACTGAACGTAAACTTGCCCAGGAATCACAAACAGTAATAAAATACTGACGTTGACTGCGACGTCATGTAAAGGATATGCAGCAAAAAACTAAATAACCTTTGTTTAATTCAAAGACTCACACACGGGATAGTTTTATACAACTGGCATGTTAGTACTCTCTCAGGTTTTCTATTGTTATGAGTTCTAGTGGATGACTGAAATGACAAATGCTGGCAAGGTTTATAGGGTCTCCGGTTGGCCGTCCGCCAAATGACACATATTCCTTCACATTTCCGGTGCAGTCGCTTTGTTGGAAGCATACGCGCGGATTTCGTGAATCTGTGTCCAGTCCACAAGATGGATAGAGATGAGCAACTTTAGTATTTATATTTTTATGTAGAGTTTTTCATGTTGTCGAGAAATAGCTGGTTCAACTCCCGCAAAGGTCAGTTGGACTAAAACGTTGACGTCTAATTCTTGACTTGAGGAACCTGTGGTAATAGGGGCATACACATTACTTGGTGGACAGAAGCCACAAGCAGAAATCAATCCAGCGTCGACTACGTTCGAGTTCAAAACGAGCGATCGAAAAATAAAATGTCAGAGACAAGAGTTCTTAAGAGTATTCAAGAGACATTCTTATCATGCGGTAGTTAATTATGGAGAGATCAGTGGAAAGTACCTCGAATCTGTATTAATTGTTTTCTATAGGAGATTACTGAGAGGAATACTGGCTGATTAAAGGAGCAATGGAGAGTTATTGAAATACACCATCTAAAAAAAAAAAAAAGTCACTCGCATGAGAAGTAAAATCAATATTCTATGGACACGTCAGATTAATGGAAATCCTGGCCGTGGGAACGTGGAGTACGATCTGAGAAGAGGGATGGAGAGGACACGAAAAGTCATAGAGGGAAGATTCTTGATTGCTGGAGATCCTTCTATGGAAGTACATGGACACTGGAAATGATTGACATAAGACAAGACAGGAGGCAGTGGACAGGATGACGACCAGCGCCACAGGTTAGGGGTCATGAAGGAATAAATGAGATTTCAGTTCATGATATTTCTCCGTGGCGTCCTAAAGCCATATGAATATATGAATATGTATGATAAGCAATATGAATTAATGGATTTGGTGGCAAACATAAAGTGGGCCTGGATCAAATACAAATAGATGGCGAAAAATTAGGAGCAAGGGTGCGTTACAGTTATTACTTAAAAGTTGTTAATATGGTAGCGGATATCTTGTATTATAATGCAATGACAATATGTCGGTGATGTATAAGCCCTTGGCAGATACGGGAAGTCGCAAAGGACGATTTCTCATCACATGGCACAATCAGTTACACAACACATGAACATACCCAGAACCTGTGGCGATGATTTTTGCGTGTGGCTGTTGTATGTCCCTATTGCCAGTGTCCCTCAACTCAAGTGTATGTCCCTATTATCAGTGTCCCTCACATCAAGTGTATGTCCCTATTACCAGTGTCCCTCACATCAAGTGTATGTCCCTATTACCAGTGTCCCTCAACTCAAGTGTATGTCCCTATTACCAGTGTCCCTCACATCAAGTGTATGTCCCTATTACCAGTGTCCCTGAAGTCAAGTGTATGTCCCTATTACCAGTGTCCCTCACATCAAGTGTATGTCCCTATTACCAGTGTCCCTCACATCAAGTGTATGTCCCTATTACCAGTGTCCCTCACATCAAGTGGATGTCCCTATTACCAGTGTCCCTCACATCAAGTGTATGTCCCTATTACCAGTGTCCCTCACATCAAGTGTATGTCCCTATTATCAGTGTCCCTCACATCAAGTGTATGTCCCTATTACCAGTGTCCCTCAACTCAAGTGTATGTCCCTATTACCATTATCCCTCAAGTCAAGAAGGAAAAGTCAAAGTTTTAATTCAACTGACCGGTGTAGGGGTTGAACCCGCTATTTCGCTATCTGCACACCAGAAGTTTAAGTGCGAGTGTCCTTTTCCATTCGGCCATGCTTCATTTACATATCGCTCAGTTGGGACATTTAAAACAAGTAATCTACCCCTTTCCAGGCTTTTAAAGATATTGGAAATACGGTGCTAGCCTCCTAGTCTCGCAGATCAATCAGCATCAGAGTGAGTGATGTTGAGAACATTCCAACGGCCGCCTTTATTTCCCACTACATTTCTTAGTACCAAGTTTAATATGAATGGACCTGGGTAAGTTTGAAATTTCCGACACGATTGGGATTCGTACTCTTGATCACCCAACCGGCATACAAGGGCGCTAGCCACGGTAGGCCCCATTTCATGTAATATAAAGCTATATGTCCTTTAAAGGACACCGCAGTCAACCCCAGGATTTTATGGCTTTATGTGATTTACCAAGCAAATTTATATCCAGTAGTTTGCCATTTCTTTCTGAACGACCGATGCTCATCCATATACGAAAGAAAAATACACCATTCTGACGAAACGTAGCATGTATCTGTATTGGCTGTAGCTATTGAATACATTGGCACAAACGTAGACATTAAAGGCTACATGAGACACAATACAATCGCCATCACCAAGCGCACATAATTCTACCTCAACGGTTCAAGATTGTGTTGTCCCTTGTATGTTGGACTAGTGCACTTCAGCATTCGACCGGCTAGTCGAGTCTGTTATACGACAGAGTTTTGTCTTCTTCTTCTTCTTCTTTCGTTCGCCTGAAATATGTCTATAACTGCAATGTTTTGTCTAATGTACTCTCAAATGTTTCCTTGGCGTGCCAGTCAATACCTGCTTCTCTGGGCATTCGTCAGTTACAGTAGCAGCACCATATACCTTAGCTACTTACAGAAGGCATTAGCGTTATACCATAGTTCCCCTTCAGACGGCATTAGCAGTGCTTTATAACTTAGTTCACTTACAGACGGCATTAGCAGTGCTTTATAACTTGGTTCACTTACAGACGGTATTAACAGTGCTTTATATCATGGTTCACCATCAGACGGTATTTGTGTGTGTGTGTGTGGCTGCATATCCCTTACAGGACGCTGCAGTCAACACCACCATTGTTCAGCTGCTGCTGATGTACTAGGCAAGATTACGCTCAGAAATGCGTGGCTGCTGGGCTTCTGGTTGACTGCCACTGCCATCGACGATGAACTGCATTTCGTGGACTGTGTGGGTGAACATCTAGGAAACATCCAATTGGGAAAATGACTGCCGATTCCATCAGAAATGAACTGGGTGTTTTGTGGGGGACTATTGTGTTGACATTCTGGCGGTGGCATTATGCACAGTGTATCTGTGCGGGCTGTTTGTCGAGACTCCTGTCTTCTCCACTTTTCACATTGGGCAGTGGGGAGCGTTTTGTGTGATATTCACTGGCACAGGAACGGAGCTGACCCGTTGCTGTGAAGTTGGAACTGCGACTAACTAACTAACTAACTAACTAACGCTCAGTAGTTTGCCATTGCTTTCTGAGCGACCGGCTCACATACCCCGTAAGTTACCGACGCGGCGAAAACCGGTACTGTTTCTCGCGCACATCACGTTACTCACGATAGTATACGGGATTACGGAGAAAGACATAAACACCTAGGCCAGGGAGAACGGCAGACGGTATTAGCAGTGCTTTATAACTTAGTTCACTTACAGACGGCATTAGCAGTGCTTTATAACTTAGTTCACTTACAGACGGCATTAGCAGTGCTTTATAACTTAGTTCACTTACAGACGGCATTAGCAGTGCTTTATATCATAGTTCATCTTCAGACGGTATTATCAGTGCTGTATAACTTAGTTCACTTACAGACGGTATTATCAGTCATTTATATCTTAGTTCACGTATAGACGGCATTTTTCTTTTAAAGTTGCATATCCATTCACAGGACGTTGCAGTCAACAGCAGCATTTTACTGCCGTTGTTGATGTCTTGGAATGTTTTTACTTTCAGTAGTTTGCCGTTGCTTTCTGAACGATCGGCTGCCATACCAGCACGTTATAACCAGCGCGACGCGGTCTGTTGTCAAATCGGTCGCCGCTGTGTTTCGAACGCGGGTAAGCGGCATTACGAATCGCGTCCGCAACGCCATCGCCACCAGAAGGCTGTAATAGCAGTGCTTTATATCTTAGCTCCCTTGACACGACATGACATTGGCACCTTGCCGTCTTGACAGACGATAGTTTGTGCTTTAAAAAGGCATAATAACTTTTAACTATGGCGGTAGCGAGTGTGACTGATAAGGCCAATTTGCGCTGTAAATGTCCGTTCACAGTGGGTGCATGTGAACACGTGGTCATTTCCACCATCATGCACCATCTTACGTCTCAAACGCTTGGTGTGTGACTTTTCTGCAATAATTTTCTCCTTTGACTTTATTCCATTTCTGATATTTGCCCTCCATGCAACACGTTCAGCGGCGACTTGCTCCCAATGTGCATTATCAATGCCTGTATCAATCATGTCCCTTACAGAAGGCATTAGTAGTGCTTTATATCTCAGTTCACTTACAGAAGATTGCAGTAGCAGTGCTTTATATCTCAGTACACTTACAGAAGATTGCAGTAGCATTGCTTTATATCTTAATTCACATACAGACGAAGACAATGGCAGTGCTTTATATCTTCTCACTTACAGACAGCAGATATATGTCTGTCTGTCTGTCTGTCTGTCTGTCTGTCTGTCTGTCTGTCTGTCTGTCTGTCTGTCTGTCTGTCTGTCTGTCTGTCCCTCTGTCTGTCTGTCTGTCTGTCTGTCTGCTTGTCTGTCTGTCCCTCTGTCTGTCCCTATCTCTCACCTCTCTCTCTCTCTCTCTCTCTCTCTCTCTCTCTCACTGACTCCCTCCCTCCATCCATTCATCCATACAGCTGTCTGTCTGAATGTCTGTCTGGTCTGTCTGTCTGTCTGTCTGCTTGTCTGTCTGTCTGTCCCTCTGTCTGTCCCTATCTCTCACCCTCTCTCTCTCTCTCTCACACTGACTCCCTCCCTCCATCCATTCATCCATACAGCTGTCTGTCTGAATGTCTGTCTGGTCTGTCTGTCTGTCTGTCTGTCTGCTTGTCTGTCTGTCTGTCCCTCTGTCTGTCCCTATCTCTCACCCTCTCTCTCTCTCTCTCTCTCTCTCTCTCTCTCTCTCACTGACTCCCTCCCTCCATCCATTCATCCATACAGCTGTCTGTCTGAATGTCTGTCTGAATGTCTGTCTGTCTGTCTGTCTGTCTGTCTGTCTGTCCGTCTGTGTGTCTGTCTGTCTGTCTGTCTGTCTGTCCGTCTGTCCGTCTATCTGTCTGTCTGTCTGTCTGTCTGTCTGTCTGTCTGTCTGTCTGTCTGTCTGTCTGTCTGTCTGTCTGTCTGTTCATCTACTTGCCTGCAAGCATGTATGCTCATCTGCCCGCCCGTCCCTCCATCTATCCACAAACAAATATCCTAGCGACAAGCACATTTAGTGAATCAGTTTGGGAACCTGCGATGCTCGTACATATTATACATACGGACTAACCTTGTCATGAGACATGGGGGAGGTAGAATAAGTATTTGGTGACACGAATGTCAGTTTAATGACACTAAGCTCCTTGAGCGTGTTTGCTTAGAAAGTGTCCTTACGTCTGGGCAACATTTGATACTGTTCAAACTGTAGCCACACTGTTGACATATGTTTGGTAATGGAATTCTAGTGCCGGGCGACAGACAGTTGAATGAAATTTTTTTTTTTTCCTTTTCCGAAGGGAAGATGACAAGGAAGCGAAATATTTATTGCGTTTCATGGGTGTAGGGAAATTTGGCTAAATTTGGTCTCAAATGTGTTTAGGAATGACATGTTATGAGCTGGGGAAAGTTGAAGAATGACGTTTATTTTCCAGTTGCTCGCTGTGAACTCCAGCGTAGTCGAGCCATGTGGTACTACTCCTAGTAGTTGATGCAAGTAGTAAGTGTACGGCGCTGATTTTGTGTAAGAGTTGACTTTTTGTATTACTAGCGTCCCTCGCCATCGGGAGAATTCTGACTTGTAATTTACTGCCACGTTGAACTCAGCTACTTGAAATTTACAACCCCATGTCAAGGACGAGAAGTCAATCTTTAAGTTGGCGTGTGGAGTAAACCCGCTATAGACTGGTCTCAGCTGCCACCGATTTGTGCAGCAGACCGTGTCGCGGTTATGTTATAACGTGGGAGCCGGTCGTTCGGAAAGCAATGGCAAACTATTGAACGTAACACTTGCCTAGAACATCAACAGCAGCTGAAAAATGCTGGTGTTGACTGCAACGTCCCGTAAGGGATACGCAACATTAAAAAAAAAATATAGTATTCTACTTTCATTAGTCTCTTTCAGATAATCGTTGTTAGTTGATCTGGCGGTTCCAAGGTATTCGTGGCAACTACCTTAGAACCGCCAGATCAACTAACTAACAACGCGCCTTAGAAACGACATCCTCATTGCTTCATAAATAAATAAATCCATCAGTCAATCAGGCATCGTCTTCCCTGTAAAGGTTGGCTGCAAAGGATCCCCAACACTGTCGGTCTCTCGCCTTGATTGTACATTCTGTCCATCTCACTGTTCGTCCATGTCGTGGAATACTGAGAGTTAATGATTCCCAGATAGACGACTGTATACACCGACAAACCAGGTAGAAGAAGGGTTAACAAACGAAGCAGTAAGGGTAACCAACAACGGAGTGACCAGGCGCATGTGTTTATAGGTCAAGACACAGAAGGGGCCGCCAACAGCCCAGGTAACCTGTCGCGTGGAAAAATTGGTTTGCGACAAAGGCAGACAGCATTATTGGACAGCATATTGCGGTCTGGATGTATGAATAACGGAAAAGTTTCAGATCTGTAATTTTCCACTAACGGTGATAATGAAGTATGGACTTGAGGTGTCAAGCAAGGTCAAGGACTATGCGGCAAAAATGACCTATAAAGAGTGTCCACTTCTTTGTGAGAGTTTAGTGTGTGTTCCAAACTGAACTGAAGGAGATATGTTCCTGAGTGGGAATAGAAATACACGTCCCTAATGATGGAAAGAGGGGATAGTAGTGTGTTATTCGCTAAGTGTTTTTCGATTCCAGGAACATAGATGCCTAAATAAGGTATTAATATATTAGAGTATAGTTTTAGCATAGGAATATAGATGTGCGTGAAGTGCATTTAACGTTTCTTTCTATTAGTAGGAATAGTATAGACGTTAGGTGAATCTTCTATCCTATGTCAGAGTGGGTTTTTTCGGAAGCCTTTTCATTTCGGCTGGAGGAAAAGACACTCACATAGGAGAGAAGAGGAAGCAGACACAGATCTCATTATTAAATGTATATCACACAGGTTCCCATACCAGTGCGAGACTTATCAACTAAGATATAACACAGATGGCTGTGGTCAAGATCACTCAGTGTTGATACCCCACAAGAAAGCACTTTAAAGTAATAAAGCACGACACTTGGGCATAAGAAAGGAAAGAAAAGAAGTGTCATCGTAATAAGTCAGGAGGACAGAGAACGGAAAATAGAGATCATACAAACTAAAAACAAAAGACTCAAATGACTCAGTATCGAAGAGTTGCAAGGTGCATACCAAATGCCTATACCAATTACGAACTATCCAGTTTAGAACTTTTACAGGACAAAAATAGAGAATACTAGAAACTCGATGTGTTTTCCAGGATGGATTTAAGAACGCTATAAGAAAGCAACGAACATTCAGTTTAAGCTGACAGCATATAGTGATCTGTTTAAGTACATGGATACAGTGGTGAACATTTTTTCATTAAAAACAAAAAACGGATATACCTACAGACTCAAGCAGACGGAGCATTCAGGGTGAGACCGTTCTGTTGTATCTATGTACTGTCCTGTACTTTAGCCGAGAGAAGAGACGAGAGAAGACGCGGAGACTATCGATCAACATCTTATCTGGCAGCCACACTAGAAGAACATACCAACTACATAGACAATATCCATACATACACCAGACATAGTTTTATTAATAAATCTTTTATTTATTGTTGAAAGGAACTGTTGTCTGAGTATGTGTTGAGAGAATAACAGAGAGAGAGTGAAAGAAATAGATATATGGAAGGGAAGACAGAAGAGAGGAGTGTAGACCAAAGTCAGTCAATAATCCCAACAGATAATAAGTTTAAAGATGTGCTGGTTGATTCCAACTTCCTCTCGGGAAAATAACAGGACAGTCCATCTCTTGATGGTATCTTCACTCTTGTATCGTTATCTACCTTTGCTCGCTTGCTTTCAGCAGTATCGTTTTTATAAAAGTGTCTTGTCTTTTTAACGTGGCCAAAATATTTCGCTTGTCTCTTTTTTATTTCTTTCATCAACTCTCTTTTCATTCCCATATTTTTTCCCCCAGAACGTCTGTATTTGATTGTTTTTGTTTGCATGGAATACAAGAAATGCTTCTGTAAATCCATATCTCAGGGGCGTCTATTCGACTTTGTAATGCCTTATTCATTGTCCACGTTTCCGTCACATATTGTAGTGTTCAATGTACATAACATTTACAATTCTCGTATTTAATGCGTTGTTAATCTCTCCAGATGTTAATACTAATTGCACCATGTAAAGGCATTTTTAGCCATTCCTATTGTCTTTCCGATTTCTGTTTAACTTCTGCCATCATCTGTTATTGCATGTCGAAGATACGAGAAACTTGTTACTTGTTCTATCATCTCCCCGTTTACTGTGATTTTCATTGACGACCTTTCCTTTACAGAATTAAGAATTATCTAAGACACATTCTCATTGCTTCATAGCCCTTCGTAATTTCTTCGTTCGCATAGGCGCAATTTGAACACATACTGGCACCTTACCACCTTAACAGACGATAGTTCGTTACACAGTGCATCTGACAAGTCAGAACAGCTATAACCCAAGGCGGTAGTGAATGAAATACCTCTCTATAGCACAACGCCTGGGCGGATTTGTAGAGACCATATGTTGCCCATGCAGCATGACCCCTCTCTTGGCCTGCTTAGTTTTCTCCAGAGGAAAGGTACGACCAATGCACCCGGAACAAGCCAAGCTGCAGAAGCTGCCGGATCAACATAGCACTGCTCTAACTGTCCGCCTGTTGGAACTTCGATCCTAGACTAGTTACTGACCAAGGCTTAGGGCCTGGTCTGTTCTGCCATGACATTTGGTTCCTCGCATTAGAATAAAACTTGTATGCTCCCAATTGCGCTTTCCCGCTCGAAGCCGTTGGCACAATGTGAGATGTCGGGTTTCGTGAGCACCACTCAACATTCGGCGCCAACCGAAAGCAAGTAATTTCGTCTACTATCATACTGTAGCTCAATCACATCGTGGTCTCGAGGTATGGTGTCCGCCTCGAGTGCTGGAGGTCCGGTGACGACCGGAATTTATTTAAAAAATCCACCTGGACTTCCAGTAATAAAATTTCCCCTGGTCTCTGGGTAGTGAGATCGGACGCCCGTGTGTATTGTTGCGCACGTAAAAAATCCCTTGGCAGTTGGGAGTAGACTAATGGCGCTGCCCGGGCAAAATTTCGAGTTAAAAATCTACCCAAAGTATTTCAGGATCCTTGCGGATGCAACGGAGTTCGTGCATTGAGCTGAGTTTCTCCAGACTCTGGTTTGACTTAGGAGGAAAACGGAGCACTTATGGGTTAAACCGTGTGCCGTGATGTTGATCCAACAACTAAACTAATCACATCTCACTAATACCTGACATCTATGTTTGAATTACCATACTGAAACCATTTACCGAATATGAATATCAGCAAGCGTGGGTGTATTCTGAAAAGTAAAAATACCATGTTTTATTATCGTTCCGTTTACATTATGTCTTCTTCCCCTCCTTCCTAGCATATTGATGTATGAAAGTGATTACATAATTCAATGCTCAATTATATGTTTAGATTTGTACAATTGCTCTTCCTTACTGCGAACTTTCTTGCTCAATAAAGAAATACAAACATTTCAAAAATATGCAGGCTCCGTCTTTTCTGTTGCCTGCAAGCGTTAAGAGTATACAATGGTAACAATTATCATCGCCACGGTGCTGTTTTTGTCCTTGAATCTCGCTTCACCCACATTTCAAACAATTTATGTGTATTTTATTGCACTTTTACACCGACAAGGCTCTTCCTGTGTATTCAGTTGGCGGAAACTAATGAAAGAGGGGCTATTCCGTGTTACGATTCATGATTAGCCATGTTTTAAATACCACAAAAGAAAGTATTTGAAGCTCCCATTCCTGCCAGTCTGCTGTAACAGATTGTGGATGCTCCTTTGACTAACATGAAAATGGTGATGGTTCATATTACAGCATGATGTAATGGTTCACAGTACGGTGTGATATGGTGGTTCACAATACGATGTGATGTGGTGGTTCACATTATGGTGTGATGTGGTGGTTTACATTACGGTGTGATGTAGTGGTTCACATTACGGTGTGATGTAATGGTTTACATTGTGATGTGATGTTATGGTCACATTACGCTGTGATGGTGGTTCCCATTGCGCTGTGATGTGGTGGTTCACATTACGGTGTGATATGGTGGTTCCCATTACGCTGTGATGTGTTGGTTCATATTATGCTGTGATGTGGTTGTTCACATTACGCTGTGATGTGGTTGTTCACATCACGGTGTGATGTAATGGTTTACATTGCGATGTGATGTGATGGTTCACATTTCGATGTGATGTTGTGGTTCATTTACATTTCGATGTGTGTGGTGGTTCACATTACGTTGTGATATAATGGTTCACATTGTGATGCAATGTGGGGGTTCACATTGCGATGTAATGTGGGGGTTCACATTGCAATGTTATGTTGTAGTTCACATTACAGCGTGATATGATTGTTCACATTACGATGAAATTCCTTTCAACGCAGTTGGTTAGAAGGTTTTGAAGGTAGTGTGTCGTAGTCCTAACACTAGAACATTTCTAAAGATCTTCTTTGTTTTTATTCCCCTCACTGTTCTTTGCCGTCAGGTGTCGCAGGATTGTTTGATGATTGGTTTACCAGCTAGGGTTCGCTCGGTCGCTTGGTATGCTGAAATGTTGATGACTCCATCGATCCATCATTTTTGTGGGCTTTCCCTGCCTCTTGATGTTTACTTTTTCATGCTGTATGCTCTTGCTGCTGGTGACATTGGGTTCATTCTCACTAGGTGGTCGAACCAGTTAAGTCTTTGTCTATCAATCAATTTAATCACAGGTGTTGCTCCAAATGTTTCATAGATCTCCTCGTTTCTAGACGTCAGACAACGTTAAATCTAATACTAGACTCATTAATTGACTGCGAATCTTGCCAGCTCTCCGCGATGAGAGCGTCATTGTGCAAAGGAACCACTAAACGATGATCACCAAGCGTAGAATGGTTAACTGTAATGACAAAACAGTACTGCAATATGTATGAGAACCACAGAGGTTTGGTAAACCAATGACTAATATACTACACACATTCATTGACTGATGCTTGCGAAAAATGGAAGGACTAAATTGGCGTAACATAATTACTAATACTGGGCTAGATTAGAGAAGTAAATAGATTACAAGTGAGGGAGAGGTGCTGGCGAAGGAGAGGAGGCACATTGAGAAATATTGTTAATACTGTAACTAGAAAGTCCTTTCTCTGGAACCCACATCACAAAGATATAGATGGAGGGATAGGGAAGAGAGGGGAGAGAGTGGGAGAAAGTGGGAGTGAGAGAGAGGGGGTGAGAGAGGAGGAGAGTGAGAAAAAGACGGAGGGAGACAGAGGGGAGAGAGAAGGAGGGGAGAGAGGGAAAGAAAGAGGGAGAGAGGCGAGAGAGAGGGGAGAGACAGAGAGAGGGAAGGGAAGACAGCGAGAGGGAGAGAGATTGAGAGAGAGGGGAAGAGAGAGAGAGGGTGTGAGAGAGGGAGTGCGACAGTGCAGGGAGAAGAGAATTAGAAACAGAATAATAATATGGGGAGGATATGAAGGAAGCCGCTGGTAGAGCAAACCTCACGATAGCCTGGCTTGAGTTTGTTGTGAACGTATGCTTCATTGTGGAATAGTGGACAGGAGCAGCAGCAGCAGCAACAGCAGCAGAAGAGGAAGAGGAAGAAGAAGAGGAAGAAGAAGAGGAAGAGGAAGAAGAAGGAATAGGAGTGAGAGAAGGAGGGAGAAAGAAGAAGAAGAAGAAGAAGAAGAAGAAGAAGAAGAAGAAGAAGAAGAAGAAGAAGAAGAAGAAGAAGAAGAAGGAGGAATAGGAGTGAGAGAAGGAGGGAGAAAGAAGAAGAAGAAGAAGAAGAAGAAGAAGAAGAAGAAGAAGAAGAAGAAGAAGAAGAAGAAGAAGAAGAAGAAGAAGAAGAAGGAATAGGAGTGAGAGAAGGAGGGAGAAAGAAGAAGAAGAAGAAGAAGAAGAAGAAGAAGAAGAAGAAGAAGAAGAAGAAGAAGAAGAAGAAGAAGAAGAAGAAGAAGAAGAAGAAGAAGAAGAAGAAGAAGAAGAAGAAGAAGAACAAGAACAAGAAGAAGAAGAAGAAGAAGGAGGAGGAATAGGAGTGAGAGAAGGAGGGAGAAAGAAGAAGAAGAAGAAGAAGAAGAAGAAGAAGAAGAAGAAGAAGAAGAAGAAGAAGAAGAAGAAGAAGAAGAAGAAGAAGAAGAAGAAGAAGAAGAAGAAGAAGAAGAAGAAGAAGAAGAAGAAGAAGAAGAAGAAGAAGAAGAAGAAGAAGAAGAAGAAGAAGAAGAAGAAGAAGAAGAAGAAGGAATAGGAGTGAGAGAAGGAGGGAGAAAGAAGAAGAAGAAGAAGAAGAAGAAGAAGAAGAAGAAGAAGAAGAAGAAGAAGAAGAAGAAGAAGAAGAAGAAGAAGAAGAAGAAGAATGAAGAATGAAGAAAAAGAAGAAGAAGAAGAAGAAGAAGAAGAAGAAGAAGAAGAAGAAGAAGAAGAAGAAGAAGAAGAAGAAGAAGAAGAAGGAATAGGAGTGAGAGAAGGAGGGAGAAAGAAGAAGAAGAAGAAGAAGAAGAAGAAGAAGAAGAAGAAGAAGAAGAAGAAGAAGAAGAAGAAGAAGAAGAAGAAGAAGAAGGAATAGGAGTGAGAGAAGGAGGGAGAAAGAAGAAGAAGAAGAAGAAGAAGAAGAAGAAGAAGAAGAAGAAGAAGAAGAAGAAGAAGAAGAAGAAGAAGAAGAAGAAGAAGAAGAAGGAGGAGGAGGAGGAATAGGAGTGAGAGAAGGAGGGAGAAAGAAGAAGAAGAAGAAGAAGAAGAAGAAGAAGAAGAAGAAGAAGAAGAAGAAGAAGAAGAAGAAGAAGAAGAAGGAGGAGGAGGAGGAATAGGAGTGAGAGAAGGAGGGAGAGTAGAAATAGGAGGGAGAGAAGTTGGAGAGAGAGGAGGAGGAGGGAGAGGAAGAGGAGGGAGAGGAAGAGGAGGGAAAGGAGGAGGGAGATGAGGAGGAGGAAGTAGAGAAGGGAGAGGAGGAGGGATAAGAGGAGGGAGAGGAAAAGGAGGATTGAGAGGAGGGAGAGGAGGAGGGGGAGAGAAGGAGGGAGATGGGGAGGAGAAGGAGGGAGATGGAGAGGAGAAGGGAGACGAGGAGGGATATGATGAGGAGTAGAAGGAGGAAGGAGAGGAGGAGGAGGGAGACAACGACGACTAAGACCAGGAAGAGATGGAAGAGAAGAAATACTGATCCCATCATGGCCTACCCGAACAGTCTGGATCATTATCCACTTCCCCCCGCCTCATGCGTGTTTATGCCCAGGTTGTACGTCAGGTCGTGTCTTCACCTGTGTGTTGTTCGACTCCCAGAAGCCACATCGTCCATTAACGTTCATTGTCAGCCGCTGAGACGATTAATGTGTCATATGACATAACCAATGGCCCAATTTTACTTCCACTGAATACCCAGAATACATGTATTAACAATTCTATAACAGTGTACATTTGCGCTATCAGCTAAAAGTCTTCGAAAACCTCCACTCATTCTATAATCTAAGAGTTTTAGTGTGTGTGGTGTCTGAATGGGAAAGCCGGACTCACGCCCAACCCTCCATCGTTGCTTCTTGTGACATGCATGGTATTTTATTGTGTTGTACTATTTTTTGCTTTTCTTAAGATCCCGATAGCACATGTACAGAATCATCTTTTCTCGCTCCGTGGCGAATTGGTTATTGACGCAGTTCGTAATCCCGCATACCCGCGTTCGAAACACAGCTACGGGCGATTTGGCAGCAGACTGCCTTGCGTTGATGTTTTTACAAAATGGTATGGGTGCCGACCGTTCAGAAAGCAATGGCATACTAGTGAACGTCAACTTGCCAAGAGATCACAACATCATGAAATGCTGGTCTTGACTGCCACGTTCTGTAAAGGTTACGAAACTAATTCTTAGAATCATCTTTACTTGTCCCATACGACATGCATGGGAGGTTGCAGTATATTTTTGTTATTAGTGTCCTGTTAACAAACAGGTGGAGCTTGCTTGGTTGGCCCTTGCGACATGCATGGGAGGTTACAGCGTTACTATTCTTTGCTTCACCTTTGGGTGTCGGTACAACTCGGGACTAAGAGCTTTAAAGTCAACTCACGAAATATGGAGCACGACTGGAACAGCTGCAGATACACTACAAACATTCATTAACTGGTTTGAAAAGCTACTTGCATATCTCTTGCAGGACGTAGAGGTCAACTCCAACATTTTTTGGGCTGTTTATGATTCCATGGCAAGCTTTACGTTCAGTAGTTTGCCATTGCTTCCTGAACGGCCAGCACTACTACCATTGTATGAAAACCAACGCAAGGCGGTCTGCTGCATCTATGTTGTGAACTCGGTATGTGGGATTATGAATTGCAGAGCCGGATTAAATGGTTCTTGCACTAAATAGGAGGATTAAAATAGTATGACAGAACCACCAAATGTGGAGCTCGTGGAAAAAAACTATATTAATACCAGCGAATCAAGGCGAAAAGAAAAATCTCTGGCACAGAACGGGATATACTTTGAGAAAACCTTATAATAATATAACTAGAAAGGCGATTGTCTGAAATCCACAAAGAAAAAGAAATAGAGGAAGATCTAGAAAGACACAGAGAAAAGCATTGAAAGAAATAGGTATGGCATGGACGGAGCTACATGGAAAGTCTAAGGCTAGAAATGAGGTGGTTGAGGACTCATGCCCCAGTGGGTAATGGTGTTTGTCCATTAAGAATGGTGATAACCATTTATGATAGTTTGGAGCCGTAAGTTCTAGGATGGCTTGTAAGTATTTTCGCTCGAAATGGTCTTTGATAATATGGGCAAAGATTGCTTGACGTTCCAGCACGTGGATCACCTGCTGTGTGCTGTTGTTGTTGTTGTTTGTTTTTTTTTGTCCATTCTTTTTTAAAATTGCATAGCTCTTCCGGTCCAGTTTTCTTCACAAATAACTATGGGTAATACAGTGGGAAAGAAGAAGACGAGGTAGAACTGATGCTTAAAATGATGCGTCCGACAGCATAGAGTGGTCACTGTCAGCAACTAATTTTAGCCAAAGGGGTAAAGTTAGACCCATACAGAGGGACGTAGAGGTGTTTCCAAGGCACCAGGGCCAGGTTCTATACTGGCCAAGACCTACTAACAAGTCCTAGTCGTACGTCCTGGGCAGCAGGTCCCTTCGGGGTCCTGGCTAACGTAGTAGGATCGCTGATTCTTCCGAAGTCGGAGAGTATCTGCCTGCACGGCGAGGAACCACCAGTCTGCACACCAATAAGCCAGACGTGGGACAACGGATACTGATGCAAATCTCAGTCCGGTATGACATCACATTGATGTTGGACAACAGGATGTCTTCATCCGACATACAGGACTTCGCGCTGGAGTTCACAGCCAGCGAACACAAGCAAGCAAGCAAACATGACCCATATAGAAACTACAGCTGGTGTTGTGTTTATATTTTTGGGCTTGCTTTGAACTCAAGAGCAGTCCACACGTGCTGATTCTTCAGTATCACTGAACTGATTTTCGCATGTGGGTTAGCCTTCTCTATTACTAGTGTACCTCGCAATCAGACTTCTGATGCACTTGTAATTTACGTCCCCAAGCCAAGGACGAGAAGTCAATATTTTAGTCCAACAGACTAGTGTAGGGGTTGAACCCGCTACCTCTGCAACCTCACACCGAGCTCTCTTATCCACCCAGCTAAGCTGACCTCCAGGTGGTGTGTGAAGTGCTTCACCTTCCCATATTCTAGGTCATGAATAATGAACGGTGGTAGTCGATTCCCCTCCTCGCCGTCTTTCCTTCCCAGACAATAACAAGTAATCCACAACAATGTTTGCACGTCAGCTATGCTGAATGGATAAGAACGTTCGCTCTTGAAACTCCGTTCTGCCGATGCCGGGGTAGCGGGTTCAAACCCTACACCGGCCGACTGGACTAAAATGTTGACTTCTCGTCATTGACTTGGTGATATGCACATTAAAAGTACCTCTGAAGTCTGAGTGTGTCCGCCTGATAGCGTTGATACTGGTAATATGGAAATCAATCCAGTGCACTGGAAGTAGTAGCCTGGTTATGGACTACGCTTGAGTTAATGTGAACAATGAAGTTACAAACATCTGTTTCAACTCGATGCATTTATCTTTCTGCTTTCCTTTAGTTCTGCAGTATGCACTTGGTTTGATACAGCGAAATATACCAGCAATAAAGTGTGCATACTATTACTGGTGATTTCATTGTTCAAATTAAAAGTCGGTTATGAATATATGTATCCATTTTTATGAAGATGGGCCGACCCTCCAGCCGCGCTGGTCTTCTTCTTCTTCTTCAGCGTTCCGAGCCATTGAGCCGCGCTGGTAGGAAATAATAATTCTGCCTCGGCCGAGGATTGAACCTGAACTACTGTCTTGACAGGTCAGCGAACTAACCAATATGCCGCCCTGGCTTAGCCACAAGTAAACGAGATTGATTATACAGATAAAGCCATAAGACAGCAACAGTGTGCAATGGGGAGCAGATTGTTCAGCCTGTATTGAAGTTTGCGGTCTTGGCTAGTTGAATAAAATTCGTTTCACAACAAAAAATAATGGTTAGGATTATAAGTTTAAAAAAAGAAGAATGATCGGGGGAATCAATAGCAGTATTAATAGAATAACTCAAACAAGAAGATTAGATTAATCTCTTGTGTTTTATGTTTGTGATATTTAACTCGAGTACGATCTGGTTGGTTGGTTGGTTGGGTGGTTGGTTGGTTGGTTGGTTGGTTGGTATAGCAGTATTAATAGAATAACTCAAACAAGAAGATTAGATTAATCTCTTGTGTTTTATGTTTGTGATATTTAACTCGAGTACGATCTGGTTGGTTGGTTGGTTGGGTGGTTGGTTGGTTGGTTGGTTGGTTGGTTGGTTGGTTGGTGGTTTGTTGGATGGTCGATCGGTTGCTAGCTGGCAGACTGGTCGGTCATATGTAGGAAATAGATGAATCATACTTTGGTTGAAATACATAACACACATTGTCACCGATACTGTTCGAATGTGGACCATTTGCTATTCACATAGTAATTGGCCGCCCTCCCTGGCCTAGAGGTTAGCGACTTTCTCCGTAATCCCGTTTACTGTCGTGAGTAGCGTGACGACGGCGAGAATCGGTAGCGGTTCTAGTCGCGTCGGTTACTTACGGGGTATGTGAGTCGGCCGCTCAGAAAGCAATGGCAAACTACTGAGCGTAATCTGCCAAGAAATTAACAATCAGCTGAAAGATGCTGATGTTGACAGCGATGTCCTGTTAAGGATATGCAAACATTATAGTAATCGTTGAGTTACTATGGAGTGTTTCTGTCTGCATAACTCAGGTTTTTGACACCTAATTGCTAAGGCTGTGTCTTTATATATATATATATATATATATATATATATATATATATATATATATATATATATATATATATATATATATATATATATATATATATATATAGTAGGCTGCATTGGATTGGTAACATTGTGAGGTCTAGGGAGCTGCTACTGATAATATTGCAAGACAATACCAAGCTGGAAAGCAAACAGAGCGTTCTAGAAACAAGCTACAGACACAAATAACTGGTGAGGAATTATCAAAACAAAAACAAGAATCAAGACATAAGATCAAAACAGTTGATAATCCATTAACTTAATCTTTCACTGCTTTCACATGCAAAGTCAGATATATTTAACGCTAATCAGTGAGAGATCATTTGGTATTTATTTGTTAAATAAATAAATAAATAAATAAATAAATAAATAAGCACAAAATGCATTGAGATCCTTTATTATTATTATTATTATTATTATTATTATTATTATTATTATTATTGCTATTATTATTATTAATACTATTATTATTATTAGTATTATTATTATTAAAGAACTGGTAATCATATACCACTGACACCTTGCCTTCTTGACAGAGGATAATTTGTTTCATTGTGTTTCAAAAAAAGTATAATAACTATAACTCATGGCGGAAATCAAGGATGGAGTTATATCTCTCCATAGCACAAAGCCTGGGCTGAATTTTACAGAACATGTGTTTAATGTGCAACATAATCCCTCTCTGGGCCTGGCTAGTTTACTCCAGAGGAAAGGTGACACTAATGCATCTGGAACAAGACAGGCTGCAGAAGCTGCTGGATCAGCAAAGCAATGCTTTAACTGTCCAGATATATGTGTGGGTACAATGGTATGGCAGAGAACCTGTAGTTAGCTAGACAGACAATTAGGCATCGGAATGAGCGGCAATTTAGTCAGTTCAAAGACAAAATGATTGACTGATTCACTCATGAACAGAATAACAGACTGATCCAAGATAAATAAGATAGATACGCCCTGGATGTATTACACAAGTGCAGAGTAACAAAACGAAAAGCAGACAGAACAAGAAATTTACATACAGACCCAAAGACAGAAACACAAAACATACCTGAAGACAGACAGACAGACAGACAGCTAGATCATTACATATACAGACCTACCCCAAACAGACACATAAATTTATAGACAAACAGATAAACCCAATAACATACAGATGCACAGATTCGTAGACAGTGGTTAAATAAACGATCCCTGTGCATGCTTTGAGACATACTGTGTACATGGTGCTATTCCCATATGATTTATAGACCAATCAACATTCGACGGGTGAGGTGGTCAATACCACACCTGGAGTCTTTACTTCCCAAGATATTTCCTGAAACCCATTTTAGCCTGGATGGACCTGGAAACCCATTTCAATTGTTTTAAAATCTTTCTCTAAGGGGATTCGAACACATGATCATTAGGCCGGCAAGTATTCATTCTAGCAACCCCACCTGCCATAGATACTCAGATAGACTCAACAATAATACATGTTTGTGCATGAGCATGATCGCCAATGCCACTCGGCACAGCATACGATAAAACTGATGACATACAACCAGGCTGTCTCCTCTAGAATTCAGATCCTACCTCTCGTGAATCCTACTTGACTTCTACATATCCGTCCTGTGTCAGCCCGCTGGACCAGGGAAATGACAGGCGACGGGAATTATCCCCCCTGTGAGAGATAGTTATTTCAGATTGAGAATGGCTGCTTGGGGGAAATTGAACGTATAGGATTTATTTTTCCCCTCTTCAGCAATCCGGTTTTGAGGGTGTTAACATCTGTGAAGGGAGGGGGAAAAAAGGTTCGGGGATTTTGATGTGTGTTTAGTTTTGTGTTGGGTTGTTTGTTATTGTTTGGGTTATTTGTTGTTGTTGGGTTAGTGTGTTGGCGTATTCGAATGTTGAAAACTGAACTGGGTTCCTCGATCCACCAAGCCTGAAGTATGGTTGGAGTGTCCGTTTCACCATTTGGGCAACAATCACCTTCGGCTTGACAGGGCTGTGAGGGTAAAACCGTGGGCAGCTGCCTTGGTGGCTGTCTAGTCACAGGACCATCATTCTGAGCCGGTGATGGACCCTACTATAACTTCGACCTTGAGGTTAAACGGGGTAGGGGTAATGGTGAAATCGAATCGAATGTCTCAATTTTGGACACCATTCACCTTCAAATTAATATGTGTGGCCGAATAATTGATCATCGGAATCATTGGCATATTAGTTGCATTGACTTGTTAATTGGCTGATAGAGCAGTTGTCTTACTGTGATTATATGAGGATTTTGCACTTCTTTATTACATGCATTAGAAGCATTAAAAAAAAAAGAAGGTTAAAACAGTGGGCATTCGCTATTTGCACTGACAGGATTACTAATTTGGGCCAGGGATGGGCCCTAATATAACTTTTCTTTGAGGTTGAACTGGTTATGGGTAAGGTATAATTAAAATATGTTTTGGGAATTAAAGGCAGACGGTATAAAGATCATATCACGCACTGAAACAGATCGCTGCTTCTACTTAACAGTAATAGGCAGACGAAAAGTCTCGATCTTAACTTGGGGACTTAACTACGATCGCTTCTCGGCCTTTTGGTTAAGATCGAAGTGTAGATTTATCTGCGCTTAATCTGGTTAGAGTGCAAAGGCGGCCAACCAACCTGCAAACTTCAGTCACCAAATCACCGTCCACTAACACTGGCAGTGTGGTGGACTACTATGGACCGAAAGGCACATAGTCGGACTAAATGGCCCATTGAAAAACTGGAACAAATCGCTTCTTGGCCTTTTGGCTAATATCAAAATTTAGTATCAGCACTTGATTTTACCAGGGCCACCAGCAGAGGCAGCCATTTGAATGACAAACAGGGACGTGGGACCTCATCGGGCGGCTGTGGCCTTTGGGGGAACCGCGAGCCATTGTTTAAAATTTAAGCAAACCGAGTCAGGAAAACCACTCAGACACCAAGAGGCGACACAAGAGACTACAATGTTCAAGATGTCAGCAACAACAAAATACAACAAAAACAAACAACAACAAAAACGCAATACTGCGTATATAGTACCTTGCGGTGTAGGACGGGGGGGGGGGGGGGGGGTCTTGAACCTGATGAATTAAGGCCGCCTGGCTCGTGCAGTCGCCACGAACTGTGCATGTTCTTCTTCTCCTTCTTCAGCGTTCCGAGCCATTGAGGTTCTTTGCTGCAGATACAATCCGTCTCCATTCGTCTCTCTGGTTGACCTTCTCTTGCCAGTCGTTGAATTTTGCGCCTGATAGAAAAAATCCACATCTTACCGAGGATATGAACACGGATGGGACCCCCAATGGGAACCTGGTAATCTAGCCACTCGACCAACCACCCCACACGTTCAAAATGTGATACCTTGACATCTGGAGTTTGACCTCTGTAGTTATTTAGTAATGCAATGTGTGTGTTGCTGCATCTAGTTCGGCTGCATAAGATTTACATTATCACAACAACAACAACAACAACAACAACAACAACAACAACAACAACAACAACAACAACAACAACAACAACAACAACAAGGAGTCCCGACAGGTCTATACAAACATGGGTCCAATGAGTGTGTTGTTGCATCTAGTTCGGCTGCATAACATTGTCATTATCACAACAACAAGAACACCAAGTCCCCTTAGGTCTCTACACACATGGGTCCAATTTGCCTTCAGGCATGTTAAAGGGTTCCTATACTTTTGGCCGTCTAGCGTGTTGAAATATACACAAAGAGGTCCTAAACAATAATTTGAGCATTATTTTATCCGGCATTTTTCGCTGCATAGCTTCAAGTGCATACTGCAGAATTATATCATCATCTTCACCATCATGATCATCATGATCATCATGATCATCATGATCATCATGATCATCATCATCATCATCATCATCATCATCATCATCATCATCATCATCATCATCATCATGTGCCATGCCGATAAACGTGGGCGGTCATGTTTCGCCATCTCACACGTTCACCAGAGTCGTGGATCAGCTCTATGATCTTGTCTCGACCATATCACGTGACGAAGCCATCCAGGTATTTACTTTTCTGCAAAATCAACACCTGTGTGAGATGAGATGCCTAAGGAGAGTTGCTAACTTAACAATTCGAGACCGAATAAGAACTGGTGTTATCAGACATATAGTGGGATCAACGCCTTGTGCCACATTTATCGAAAATCAGAAGATCAAATGATTTGGCCATCTTGTTAGAATGCAACATCATCAACTACCAGCACTGGCCTTCCGTCAAAGATCATCTGCGACGAGTGCAAGAGAACGCCCGAGAAGCAAATGGATTGACGACATCAAAGACATTGTACAATCACAAGGAATGATACTATCCAGTGCTACCCATCGGCCGCCAGAACGCCAATTATTCCTCCCCACGACGATTGACACAAAAGTGGAAGATGATGATGATTATGATAATGACATTTGCTACGTACAGT